>JAOEFI010000006.1:21569386-21619836 GCA_034621735.1 Anopheles plumbeus
AAATAGAAGTAATGTACGATGTAAGTTCGAGACCCGCTGGAATCGCATTTCTGAAATTGAACCGGTTTTCCACAATTAGTAACAGAAAACTCGCTAAGTTGTCTAGTCCACGTTCACACGTGATTCCGGCGTGTTGAAGGGTCGTTAATTGGTCTTCGCTAAATACCGATAGTAATCTGAGCGAATGCTCCGTCGACTTTCGGACCGTCCAGTTCAGCCTCATATGGAGTCTTCTGCGATATTCCAATCCGTTAAATGACGCGCTCAAGCACGCGCGCAACAGATTTGATAATTGCGTTCTGAGATAAAGTTTATCAACCAGTAGGATAGCGGGAATTTTCAGTACAATCGGTTTGTCGTCGTGTGGGGTTTCTTATCGGAATGGTCTTATCAGTTCAGTTTGACGTACGAAATGACGCCATGACCGTAAAAAGTTTGAGGGTGTGGCAAATTTGGAAGTCCAATTAAAATCGTTTGGGATGCACCGGCAGCTGACTGAATGCGGAATAAGACATTATCACATTGTTTTCCCCTCGATATACTAAGACATTTTATAAATCGATACATATTAATGACACTGTTGTAATCAAATGGGTACATTCAATTTTCTTTTTAGAAGAGTTCACGCGGCGCCTTGTTGAAGATTACGATCGGAAAAGAAGGAAAAGCTAGTGTTACTAAAGTACATACCGATGCTATTTTCCTAAGCTCTGCTCGAAAGTCGTTGCAGAAGCGGGAACAAGGGTATCGTTATCGACACTTTCTCTCTTAGTAACGATCGTTTCTTATTCGTTTTTCGCCTGCGAATTGTTTCATCCCAAGAAAATTGGTTTGATAGTCATATGCACAATAGCACACAGCTGCACACACGAACCGAGCAAATCGCTTTGTTCGCATGTAACAGTGAGCAGCAAATCTTCTCTGTGGGTTTTCCTGATATCGTCGCCGGATGGAGTCGCACAGCTCGACTTGATTCGCTCGATGTTTGGGGAAAATGGTCGAGGATTTGGTTGACTGTACGCTTGGAAGGTTTCCATCTCCCGCCGTTCAGTGCGCAGCAAACGATTGAACTTTATCGTGCCTGTGATTGAAGAAAGATTATTTTTATTTTGCCAGAGTGACTTTCATTGTGAGAAAACACTACCCAGTTGATCATTCATGTCATTAGATTTCAGCGCGTTATTGTATTGCATGTTTAGCTCCTTTAAAATATTATGCTGTCCTTCTGTAGGAGACGGTGCAAGCAGTTCTCAATGCGGATGCGAAACACAAACATGTCAGCGTCTCATCCCGTCTCTTTCACCTGCCCGGTATCGGTAAAGCTGTGAGCAACATCACGTAGGCATAACGCCAGCCAAATCTCGCACCAGCCTGCACCCGAGATGCGTCTCCTAGCGGCCGTTCCGGTCGAACATGCCGCAGAATAAAGTCCGCAAAGTTCGCGCAGCAGCATCAACATCCGCAGTAGCGAAACGGGCATCACTCATTGAATGTCCTTAGACTGTAGTGTGGCCCGCCGTGCTGCTCCTGCCTTGCCTGCCGTCGGGTTTGGTGGCAGTCTAGTCCGGGAGGAGGATGCTGCGAGAAAGGCTGTTGATCTGTGGAGGCACAAACTTATGCTGCGAAAAACGGTGTCTCATTGATGGAACACATTATGCAGATGAACACTTGCACTTGAGAAGGAAAGGGGCCTTGCGAAAAAGGCACGCGTTCAAAAGGATGTTTAGTCCGGTACATAATTTCCAATTCCTCCACATCTCCTGTCGGTGTTCTAGGATTGTTAGCCATGAGACAGAGCTATTCGTTTTGTTTTTTATCTATTTCGCTTCCGTCTGCCTAGCGCACTAATGGGTCGTCTAGCCAGGCTAAACGCTGACGTGTCCCGGGTGTCGGTCGGTGGAAAACGAAACGGGCAGAAGAAAAGGGCCCCTGGGGGCGCTTAGTAACACCACATTTCCTATTAGCACCGGTGGCTCGGAATAAATCATTAGCGATCATTAGTAATCGGGCGTTTTCCGGACATCTCCCCGAGAGCCCGAGCAGTGGCCAACGCTGGTGGGAGATACCAGCAGTATCACTGCCCTGTGCCGTCAGTTGACGGCCCCAAGACCTGGCATGAGTACTCTCCGGGCGCCGGGGCACGCCTCGGCAAGGTCGTGGACATCCAATTGTGTTCGGTCAGTTTCATGTGCATCGGCCGCGTGGCCCACTCCTCCGCCCAGCCGTTGCCTACACTGGTCCTGTACTTTGACTCCGACGAATTTGTGGAATCAATTCTACTGTAGGCGATAATTTCGCCATTACCAGTCGTTGGCAGGAGCCTGATAAATGGGAACTAGATGCTAACGATGATGTGTTTCATTCTTTGACAAAAAAGGGGGAAAAATCAATAATCCGGCCAATGGTTAGTGGACGGAAGCAAGTCTTGGGTGCACTCTCATTAATGGCATTCAGTTCGAGGATTTGCATAGACCTCTACCTAGCTTTAGGGATTATAATGAACAGCTTTTCCGTTCGACTTAAAAGTTCTAAACGCTAGAAAGTCAGCGTCCGATTACAAATTGCACCTCCTACAATACTCCTTTCTTTTAACTGATGGAAGCTAAAGGTTGAGCACAAAAAGTACTCGAGAGTTCGTTAGCAGCGTCTCTAGTGCATCCACACTCCGGAAGCGGAAAAGGGGAAAAGTAAATTTCCTGCATTGTTCAATAATATTGACGCTCTTCTCTTTGTCCGGTGTTTGGCCGAAGGGACAAGTGATTGGTTTCGATCTCGGAAGGCGATCACAGAATCGTAGATCGGAAGGGCTTGATTGGGAGCGACGACTCTAGAGGTAGGTCTGTGTTTGCTCGCACACATTGTGCAATATTAGCTAAGGGCGTTAAGTATTGATTTTTGTGTTGTCCTTTTTTCGATTCATCACCGTTGGATGCGCTGGTGGTCGTGGACTGGAGCGAGAATGATATAAATAACATAACGATATTATATGATTTCCGCTATTTGACGATGCGCGAAAAAGTCTGAGTCGCATATGCGCTTTCCGTTTTTTTCTCCATTTGGGTGCTGTCTGCGCAAACAAGTTGATGCAATCTTGGTGTGTGCTTTCGGCGATACTTGAAACACGCAGGAAGGCAAACAAGCAAGCCCTCGGCGAAGAAGGACTTGTATGTGCGTTTCTCGGCTCCGGCGTGCTATTTTGGTACTGTTTGATGTTCCAGTCGGCGGGAGATAAAATATGGCCACTCCAGGCGGTTTGCTGTGATGTGAGTTCGTATCGGTGCGATTTGGTGTGCCTAATTTATATGCTCGCCATTCGATGTCACAACGTCATAGAAACGGAACCGCGTTTGAACCGCGAAAAACGAACTCCTTGAATAGCCCGAGCCGTGTTATTGATCGCCCGATTCCTAAACTTTGTACTGCATCAAATTATATTCATACGGGTGGCTGAGCATGACCCTGGTGCGGATAATCGTTGCAAAGCTAGCTTGCTAGCTAGTTGGTTGGCTGGCTGGCTGGCTGGCTGGGAAACAACCGCGAGAAATGCTATCCTTCATTTTCACCTCGCGTGATCGACGTGGCACTATTTTCGTCCTGCAACCAAAACAGCGGAGTGGTTTCTTTCGCTCCCGTTTGTAGTATTTTTCCAACACACTACAACCACAATACTGAGCTAATGATTGGTTATGGTACTGTGTGGGATGGTTTATGCAAAAAAAAAAAACCAATGAAGTAAAAAAAAACTCGCGTTTTTCTTTTGAACAAATGATTCCATGGGCTTCAAAGGGTGGTTCAATTTAGTAGCATTATGAAATGGTTCAATATACCACAACATAACATCTCCACGATCGAATCCATGTTGAGGGTATTAGAAAGGTGATATTGTGGAGCGAAAAGAAAGCACCAAACTCCCCCTTAGACAGACCACCCAGTGTTACCAATGGTGATTTGTATTTTCTCCTATACTTTTTATACTTCTATCGCTTTCATCGAGTCGTTCCTTTTCCTCCCTTCCCCATAAGTTGTCCTGCTTATGAATGAATTACACCGAGGTGTGTTTTTCCGCTCTCCTAGAGGGTAGCGTCCCCGGTCCAGCAGGATATTTTGGGACTGTTATAAAAATCCTTCCCTGGTTTCACGAACGAAATCCCTCCCGCCGGGGGGTTAATGAGCTTTGTAAATGATTTATGTACAGCAGTTGGAGCTGGAGTAGGATGCGGTATGTTGCGTTAGGGGCGAATATCCGTACGGGGAGGACAAACTTCCACAGTGTTAATGAGAATCGATTGAGTTCATTGGTCTGCGGCGCACAAGGTCGCGAGGTCTTTCCTAATTTCGTCGTCAGAATGGAGGAATAATTTCTAATTACGGTAGAAAACGATATTCTAATTCTCTTACGAATGTTATCTCAAAATTAGTTGACTCAATAGCGTGATATTTTGGAGAAACCGATGTATTTTTCTCTCTCTGGGAAACAATACATGATAATGATTTGGATACCCTCAAAGGAGCGGTAGAGCATGCGGCTCCCAGCACCTACCTTCGGGATGGTTCTCCCCGCTTTTCCGGGTGCTAATCTAACAGCGCAGGGATACCAACAGCAGCCAAAGCCAAATTGAAAAGTTAAACTTTATTCCGACTTTTTCCTTCTGTCGCTGTTTGCTGACTCGGATTCGGAAGCGACGCCAGCGGTGCCTAAAAATAGCCCACCGTAGCCACACGCGTGGCTTGTTTCCGCACCAGTCGCCGGAAGGAGGATTGTACCGATGAGTCAGCGATAATTTCATAAACATAAAACAACAAATTTAGAGAACAAGAATCCAGCCCCGAAAATAAACAACCACTTCCCTTGGCTATCGAAAGCTATAGTTAGCTATAGTTAGCTTGTATCGGCGAAAAAATAGGAAAAATGAAAATCGTCGGTTGGAATACGGAGGTTTTGTGCTAGTTTTAGCAAAGCATGGAACTGTGTTAAGAGAATCACGTAATTCGCACGAAATGTTGCGTCCGCCCATTTTGTTTCTTCGCCATTTGTTTAACTTTATCTTAAATTTCCTCGTGTCCTGTTCGTACAGAGAAGCGATGGGCGCGATCCTTCCCGTCCCAACCCTTCGAAACGTTTCCACCGAGCTTCGATTTGCGCGTTTGAAGGGCAGCGCAGGTTCTCCAGCCTTCATTCATACTCCAAGCCCCTACAAAACACGCAGACTTTACGGAATGGCGGTCGACTGACGCCATCGCGCGCTGGAGTCGTGCTGCCGCAGGGAGAAAAGTATGGGGCGCCAACCATTTGATTGTGGGCGGACGGGGGCAAATCTTTCGCGTGGAAAATCCACTCAGTCTGGCTGGGTGGGGGGCGAAAGAACATTAGGTTTCGTATAGGCCGTCGAAACGGTCCGGCACGCAACAACGAACCCGACCCACGAATTCGAACGAACACGGGGGAAGTAAAACTCCCGACAAGCGTCATCGCAAGACGCGCAACTAACGAATTCCTTCCCCCGTTTTCCCACCCGCAGCTTACTTTTACTGCGGAGTGGAGTGAGTTAGACCAGAGGGAAAAAAATAAAACGGTAAACTGGGATGGAAACACGACGGGCACGAAGTTATGCCCGCTCGTATAAGGTTTCTATTTCGCTTTCTTCGTCCTTGTCGATCGTTTCTAGTAACTCTTTTTCGAAGTTTCGCGGCATTCGAAGTTAGGGATCCCAGCAGGATCTGCGGCCCGGCCCACTAATCCGGCGAGTCTTCGACGAGGCGAGTCTTCGAAACTCATCTTCAAGGATCACAAGGACATAGAGAACGTGTTCCAGTAATGGACGTCCGGACACGTACGCCACAGGGAAAGTGCAGCACGCCCTTGCAATCTTCGTTAGTTTCACTGTCCAATCGCAGGGTGGAAGACAAAACACGCGGTGGCGGAGGGTGGAAAAAAAATCCACGGAAGCCCGACAAGAACTACACGACATACGAGGAAATGTTACAGCGTGACACCGTCGCCCGTCCTACGGCGTTTGGGTTTGTTTTACTTTCGCCCACAGGACCTTATTCTTTCTTGTGAGCTCCTCGGTGAGGAATATTTCATGAATGAAAAGCGCCGGGAGGCGAAGTGTAAATTTAGCTTGCCCGAGCTGTAGCGTCGATAGCAATATATGATTCCCGTTCATCCATTGGTATTTTCACGCCTTTTTCTTGGGAAAGGCGACACGTTGCTGGAATATTTAAAATGCTCCCTACATTTGAGATGTGGCCGAGACGGAAAGAGTAACGTAATTGGTTTCGGTACCGACCGGCAACGGTACGAAGTTGCTCTTTCCTAGGGGGATCGATGGAACTCTATCTTAAAACGTCGACATTCTTACGTCGTCGTACAAACATAACATCTGCAACGTCTCGAAGGAAGTACACCGGACGGACACAAGACAGAAATTGTATCAACTATGATTGCTTACTGTCGAACAGGTTTTCAGTCAGCTGGAAAATTGATTCTCATTCAACTCCCAATACCAGTGGGAAAGCAAGCAATCATCGAAGCGATAAGTTTTCCACCTAGCGCAACACTCTTCTCCAGCTCTTCTCCAATCTTCCAGACCCTATCGTTTTCAAAATATTACACCACTATTGTGCAGCGGAAGCCAACAACGCCGCCGTTGGCCGCTCGTGAAAATGTTACTTGCAAACTAATCCTTCGCGAGCGTGGCTACTTTGCGGGCTGTAAAATGTTGTCTTTTCTAGTGTGGCGGAAGCGCGATGGGCGTCTCGTGTTGGTGGCAAATGTAAATCCCTCCCGGGCCCATCAGGCGCCGTCTGGTGCGAGAAAACGGCCCGGAGATGGAAGCCAAATGAAGGCAGAATAAAACACAGCAAGTGAGTAAATCACTGACCCACGGGAACGGCCGTGAGAAGTGAGACGGGTCCGGCCGTCGCTAGTGATTAAATTTCTTTGTTAGCCCCAACGGGCCTTCGCTGTGCCTATTGTTTATTGTACCATGCTGTTTGAACGATATGATTATTGCTTTCGTGGTCCAACTGTGGGGCGGCTGTTTTAGCATTGGCCAGCTCCGCGTCCTTTGTGACGCAGCCTTAGGACCGCAGTAGGAGGCAAACTAATGGAGCCAACTAATGGAGCCAGCATATAAGAAGAAACAAAACAAAAATTTAACGAAACAACTCCTCCATGCTGCCAACGGAAAACCGTCAACTGCAGTCAACGAATGGATGCATCATAAAAGTAATTTAATGAATATTAATGCATTCGTGCTGCTGCCTCTTGCCTCGCTGCTACGCCGGTCGTTGCATTGCGCACTTAAGGAGTTTGTGTTTGTGGAATATTGAAACACATTGTTAAACTGAAGAGCAGTGAACAGTGAAAATGGTAAAAGCTGCAAATGGTGAGAAAAGAGACGAATGTCAATGCTCTCTACCGTCGGCTCGTGTCGAGGAGTTTTCTCACGCATATCCTTTTCTGCTGTTTTTTTCTTCTTTTTCCGGTTGTTTAGAAGGTTATTATCCTACTGTTTTCTATTTTGTTGGCTTATTAATCTGTTTTCTTTTGGACAATGTCAAAGCAATTTAGTTCATTTTTTATGCCACATTGTAATCATTATTTCTTTCATCTTTATCTGTGGGTTTGTTCAATGAACCGGTGTTTTCATAATGTTTCGCTCGCATATCTCGGCACATGAAATGTCAGCGAATGACATTTGGCGTTGTCGGGGGGCCAACATTGTTCCAGTCGATGCTCGCCATCGCGGAACAGAGCGACAAACGACGTGGATGCGGACAATAGCAATTTACGTGTCTACTACTGCTCGTCATCGTCGTCGTTGACGCTGGCGTCGCCCTTGTTGCGATGGGTTTTTTCAGGGCATCCGAAGGGCTGGGCAGAGACGGTGTACGTACGCGATTAGAGGAACGAAAACACAATACGGGTACGCGCAATACGCGGATGGGTAGTCGGGGAAAATCAAACAAGCAAACTCCCTGGCCCTGGCCTCTGGTTCCGTGGCGTGACATGATACGGCCGCGGGTTGCTCGGTGACATTCATTGCTACCCAATGTTCAGGTGAGAACTATCAAATGATTGCACTACGATCGTTTTCCACACCTGCGGTATCTTAGGTTGAGTATCTAAGTGGACGGTTTACGACGACGACAAGCCATGGTTGACATTACAAAATGTCATGCGCCGTTCATCATAGCGGGATGGCCAAATTGGCGAAGTGTAGCTCTGGAATGGCCTTTGTATATGATACTTTTTGCTATTTTCCAAACCTGTTTTGGCATTTAACATACATACAAACACCCGTGCACATTCCTCAAACTGATTGAAAGACACGTTCCCTTGATAAATTCCTGTACTTTATTATAATTTTATGAAAATGCATACAACTTTTGGACGACTGCCTGTGTTATGCTGCGACCGCTGTTATGATAGCCGGTTATGTTATGGGCCTCTGCCCTATCAACCCTCCTACCGGTTTACAAAATCGAATTAAATTCGACCATGACATCCACGTGGGTCGCGAGGTGAGGGAAGGACACTCGTTCTAAATCGATGCTAGGGTCGCTTCTAATTGAATTATGCTCGTTAGGGAGCTGCATCTCTCTGAGCTATGCGTTCATCCCCCAAGTGGCGGACCGATTTGTGATGGTAAACGATTTACAAATGTGACACAAAGAGAACCAACGGAGTTGTTGTTACAAATTTATCCGTTGTTGCATATTATGGTTATGGTGCACGTGAAACATAAATGTTGTTTGGCAAGAGAATAGTTTAATTTTATTTTCACAACAATTTCATTCCGACCGTAGGGCAATCAATTCTCCCAAGGGCAAGGACTCCACGGACAAAGGATATAATGTTCGGCACAAACGAGAACGACGACGATGCCTAAGAAATAATCTTTATAACCATGAAATTTAAGATACGCTACGCTGTCGGGAGATTGCTGTAGGCTGTGGAAAACCGGCAGACCTGTCGCGCCAATGTCTGCGAACGGGTCACCGAATCGATTCGTTCCGTCGCGCCATACGTACGCTGCCCACATACGACAGTATTCTCCGTTGCGACTACTAAAACCGACCGACGCCGGGCCGACGGATCGGGCCTGCTAAAAATAGAGTTAATCTTTATAATCACCAATAATTGAACAGAATTGGAGTTCGAAGGCGAGCCGGGAAGATGCGCCCGGCAGGGCAGAAGGTCCGTGTGACGGGAATAATGCTGCATTCATGCACAGAATTCATGCACACACCAACCAACCGGGCGCGACACGCGCAGCAACAATACCACGGTGCACTCTTGGCCATCCCATCTCGATGCACCACCACATCTAATGCAGCTGCACACTGCTCTGGTCGGTAACGAAAAGCAGACCGGCAAAACGAGAATCAGCAAACAGGCCGACGGGTGGTCCCCTTTGTGGGGAGAGAAATATTTGGTAGAAAGATGCGCGATGCAACCAACAGGCAGACCTCCTGCTCCCCCCGGGGGAGGCAGGAAGGGATAATTTAATTATGCGGCGGTGCGGTGGTCCATCCAGACGTATGCCATTTTGTGGTACGTTGATTGCATTTCATTCCATTGCCCTTTGGCAGAGCTCGCTGGTTGTTAAACATCGGATTTTTAAACAGCTTTACGTACAATTTTCAGGAAGTAAAGTTGTTGCCATACGATCCGCTAATAAACGTGGCGCGATCGGGATCGATCGAGATTTTGGGCGCACACCGAATTGCGCACACAAGCTGCGACCGAAACTTCAAAAGCTCGCGTAAAAGACGCGACAATTTGTACGGTCAACAACGCTCGGCGAAGCATATCCCGGCGAGTCGCACGGTTCGCAGTTGTAACGAACCGTGTTATGGTATATGGTTGGAGAGTTCGCTCGGAAGCATTCGGCGGACAAGGCTTATATTTGTCTGTATCACGCTGTCTCATATGAGACGGAGACGCCAAGCCAGTGCGAGCAGATGCAGCTGGGCAAATAATGGCGGCGAGAAGCTTCAACTTCCTTCAATTGGCAAATCGCGTCCGTGTGAGCAGATTGTTTGCTGCACTCACTCGCTACCGCAAACTCGGTACGCGCACACACACACACACAAGAGGTTAAAGTCGAGAATATCTTTCCCCTCCCCGGCACACCGGCGGCTGTTTACGACCCCTATTTAGTCGGCTCGCGGCCATTCCCACTGGTCGGACGGCGGACACGCAAACACTGGAGTAATCACGTCCTAATGGCGCATCGCACATTCTGCCGGCGGTCCACAATAACGGCCACTTACTCCACCGTATGGAGGGGGGCAGTATTGCAGCTGGACCCAGGATCAAGTGAACAATTTGAATCCCTTCCCCATCCCTCCCCGGGGGTCGGAGAGCGGTCGGTGAAGTTGATACTCGCGTCTCGGGGAAGTAATCTTGTCGTGGTTTTATGATTTATGCGAGATTAAAAGAGTGCCCTCGTCTCCCTGTGGCCGGTGTCTGTCTATCTTCGCGTGGTGCCACCAAACTGCGCCACCAAGTTCGGCAAGAACTCTGCGCGTGGTTTGTGTGGTCCTATTGTCCAAGTATCAACACGACAAACCACCACCCTGGAAAGACGGACGTCAGAGAGTGTTTATCAGCGGAACCTGTCGAACAAACAGAACGATTCTAAAAATAGCCCCTCCCCGCGCCACACCCCACCTTCCCTGTACATCGGGGAGTTTGTTGTCCGTTGTTGTGTCGAGGATCATCGACGAGCCGTCACCGTGAAGTAGGTATTTATAGCTCCGATCGAACCGATCAGTCAACCAGTCGTCGGTCTTTGGGGGATGGTGGTCCGATGATTTTCGCCACTGATGATGACTAACGCATCCAGCTGCATCCATGGTTCGGGGGGTGGGTGGGTGGGTGCGAACAAGTATTTCACGAGTGAGATGGTGTCTCGCAAGGAAGAGACCGCAGTAGACCTTCCTCATATGGGCGTCAAGATAGGCGTCTTGGGACGATCAGCGAGTCGATAATGTTAGTCACGACTAAAACCGACGAACCGGTTGCCGGCGCGACAGCTTCCCGTACGGGCTCGTTCCGCGATGACTTCCGCATTTGTTCTGATGGAACGCCTGCAGGGGGATGTGCGATGTACGCAGTTCCACATGTGGGGGAATACTTCTTCATAAGTTCAGTCCATGAAAGTCCCCACAATTCCAGTGATGCACATGAACATGACGATGGAACCTGTTTCCCTCCAAGGTTATGCTCTTCAAGGTTGCGTCGCGGTCCCTCTTGTTCGCGACTTCTTCCAACATGGGAATCGTTGGACACGTCGATTTACAGCCTCCTCAATCTATGAACGATTCTTTTTTGCGGATCTGTCTTCTGTCGTTCTACCGTTAGACGCCGGCCGGAGCCCGCGGTAGCCGTCAACTCTCCGAATCGGCTGGCCACGTGCCGACAGCTGCCCGCCAACGGCATAGTGTTGTTTACAGACGTACAGGACATTTCCTGTTTGTCCACAAAACCCGAACTTGCTCGCACAAGCTAACGGTTTCACGCGTTCCTCTCCCCCCGTTACGCCGTTTCGTTTGTTGCCGATCGACAAATGTTGACAAAAAACACATAAATCTACATAAGCGTATGCGGGTTATGATCGATCCGGTGACGTCGGACAGCATCCTGTCTTTGGGTATGTCGTCAATTGGCTACAGCACTCGCCGAGCATACCGCTCTAATGCCAACATTCACACACACACACACCGCAAACCATCATCGAATCGAAACAGGAAATCGGAGATGGAATTCGTGTGACAACTAAAACTGGCCGTGTTGGAAACTGTTGGTTGTTTTTTTTTTTTTTGGTTGGTTTTGCGTCGCAGAATATAATGCAAATTTGTGCGTTCCGACTCCGGTTCGGGTTTGCTGAATATTCAACAACAACAACAACGTTGTGGCACGTATTTCCCGCCAGAGAAGAAGGGAGGCCCGTTTCGCCAGTTTCAGTCAATCGTTTGGAAATGGAAGCAGCAGGTTTTTTGGTTTGGTGCTACAGGATCATACACTTTTCAGCACTTAGTCCTTAGGGGGAAACCTCCGCGATCGTATGCAACGGAATGCGTCTGAGCGCTACTTCTACCAACGGTTCTACCAGCCAACCGCGGAAGTAAATTCGAACGAACGGACGGCGTCACGCGTCTTGCGCAGGCCACCGCCGGGAACTTGCGTCTGCGTCGTGAGGGTGTGGCGCCGGTTGCCGCGCACTATTAAGCCGGCAAAATTTACGAGCTTTGTTGTGGGAGCGAGAACCCCTTGCCCTTGCCCCACCGATCGCTCCCGCTGTACAAACGAGCCCTGTCTGTCTGCCTCCCTGTCGCGCCCCGGTACGCGAGATACCGTACGCGGTGATATCGCGGGCGCGAGATCATGTGCGCATAAACGCGATCGCTGCCGTGGTCAGAGGTGGTATGTGCGATGCGATGGTGAGATCTGCGTCGCAGATGGCACGCGGTTCGTTGAGCAAATGAGAAAATTATCATCATCATCATCATCATCGGCACGATACGGTCGGGGCAATGAGCGAGAGTCAACATGTCAACAAAGTGGATGATCGCGAAGGTTTCTTTTCTACATTTGGTGCAATAGCGTGGATGAACCACCAATACAGACGAACACGGGGATCGATTGTTGTCGGAAATGGGGGCCACATGGCCGCAATTGCGTTCCTTCATCTCGCGTCAACCATTTGCACCCGAGAACTACCCTCGGTTGATCCCCGTAAATAGGGCAACCATAGCTTATCATCTTTCCGTCGATGCAGGGGAAGCAGAAAAGGGACAAGGGCCGACTCTACTGTGTACTGGCGCCCGCGAAAACATCCGTTTCGCCATTACCAACTGTTGACGCCAACAGTCCGGCCCAAAAAACTGCTGATGATGTTGATGCTGCGCCACACTAACGTGCCAGTGTTCGGCGAATTAGTCGCCGTAGTTGCGTCGTAAAGGATGCTTAATTCGTCCGTGAAGTGAATGACCGCGCCTTCGTCGACAGTTTGGCATAGGTGGGAACGAAGTTTCGTTTTCCCATTGCCTGCCTGTAGGGGATGTTTCGACTACGAGGAATTCCAATGTGGGCGTGGAATTGCAATGAAACTTGTTTGAACTTGGGCCACTTTCTTCAAGACCAGTAAGATGCAATTCTAAACAGAAGATAAACAACAGAATTTTATATCTCTACGTTTGATGATTGTCTTCATTTTGCCCTTCGAGTTGTAAGAGGAATATGATTTGCGGCATCCCAAAAGGTTTCGTTCTAAAACAGTAGAGCTTTCCGGTGGGAAAGGGGGAAAATATGCCGCCACACAAAGCATACGAGTCCTTGCAACGACTGAGCCTCCCGGTGCCGGTGCTTGCTCCCATTCCCTGTGCAATTGTTGCTGATTGCAATCTTTCCTGCGTGCCCCGCGGTCCCGCATGTCCACTCGTTAATGCACAATTGGTCTGGCCCATCATTAACCCACTTAGTGTCGACGTGCTTTCTTTGTCCGCCGTCTCCCAGGTTGGCTTGGCGGCTGGTTGACCGATGGATGCAAGCTTCACTTCTTTTTTAAGATCACGCCAACCGGTGGATCGAAGCGGTGGTGTGTGTGTGTGCGGTCGCTATGCACCTCATGATAAGCTGCCCCCTCTGTGCAACCACCACAAGGGATAGTATCAAACAGTGCTCTACTGATAAAGCTCACAGGGAAGTAGATCGTCGAGTGAAGGGAAAATAAGGGAGAAGGATTTTGTTTTAAAAACGAACAACCATTATGGTTCTGGCTTCTGGGGAAACATGGAGAAAACAGGGACTGGCGAATAGATGATGGCTTTATTGTTGTTGACATATGTAATTGGCGAACACGCACACGAACAACCGACATGTGTTTTGTCTACCAATGTCACCAGGCGTAGCGGGAAGGTACATCGGAACGGAAGATGCATCGAGGTGCATCGTGGTGCAGATAGCACATGCCGCAACACATGTAACGACGTCTGCTGACGTTTCCCCGCCCCATAACTGCTGGGCCCTGGCTGCTGAGATGAAACAGCATATCTACGGTTACTAGCGACGACAAAACGCCGGCCCAAAAGGGTCCCCATCATGATTCGATTGTTTTGGAAACTGGCAAAAACCGTGACACGAAAGTCCCATGGCGAGAATGATACGTGCATTCTGGTGGAAGCCGGTTGTTTTTTTTTTCAATACGCTATACGATGCAATAGGGTCGTCGCTGTGATGCTTTTCCGGTCAGTTTCGTCAGCATGGTGTGTCGGCACGCAGCCCATCGATGTGGTGTACGTGACCCGAGTCACGTTGAGAGGAGGTTCGTTAAGTGTTTCAGTCAGCCGCGAATCAAATTTGGGACGCAAAAAGAAAAACTGCAAAGTCGTTACGACATGGAAAAAATGCCCATATGAACCTACTTTCAATCCTCGGTTTTGTCTCCAAACCGATCGATTCGCAAGATGCTGGTGGATGGTAATAATTAAACTTGCCCGGTCACAGACTGCGCAGTTAACAATACACATTAATCTGCTGGGTTAGCTGACGACCCGCCCGATGAAAGTGGCCCCAGGGTTGCCCCAGAGCCGATTGCAGTGCGATCGGTTGTTTTGGGGCGCCCCATAGGGCCTCCTGATTAGATAAGGGAACGGGACTTGTTTTATTTATTACTACGCTTTTTAGGTATTTGTTCCATTTCCACCGACGGACGCCGGGCGGTCATCCGGGAACCACCTGGATGAGACTAGTTTCCGTTACCTTTAACCACCGAAAACCGGTGCATACTCCCATCGGCCGAGCCCTCCATCGACACGCCCCCCCCCCCCCCCCCTCAGTCCTCCGTGTGGGTCGCCTGCTTCGCTGCGAAAACCTTCCCTCCCTCCCGGTCTTTGCAAGATGTGCATCTGCGAAACTGATGGGCAACGAACCATGTTTTCCAACCGGCTTCAGGCGGTTCCAACAAATGAAACGAGCTAGTTGGTAGTTCAGGAAGAAAACTCGAAGTAAACGCCCGGACGGACCTCAGCTCGGACCGTCTTGTGAACCGGTTAACGCTCCTGTTGGTGGGGTGGGATGATGACGCGAATCGAAGCGGTTTCCTCTTAACTAGTTGGTTTTCTTCCGGGGTACATTCTCTTTCTTTCCCTGGATTCTACCCATTCTCGTTCAGTTTGTCTTTAATGGGTTTTTCTTGCGATACCGAAACTTCATTAAGTTGGTAACACCATTAGGATGGCGTTAGTTGAACATCTTCACTTTCGTTAGAACATCTCCGTCGGGGGAAGCATTTCATTTTCAAAGCTAAGGGCATCGAACTGAAATGCCTATTGCATTCCTGGGACAAGTCAGGGTTATGATGATGATGCAACGTAGCTCACATGTTGGGAAAAGGATGACGACATCCGGCATTCGCTGGAATCTCAGTTCGCGAAACGTGAACCACTCAACTACAGCTGAAATAATTATTAGTCCCACTAATACCCTACATGACTCACAGCAGCACACCCTTTATTGACGGAACCTCCATTCCCCGGAGGCCCAATAAATACTCCACATTGTTTCACACTGGCGTGTATGGCGTGTGCCTCTCGAGAGCATTGGCGCTAATTACTAAAACTCTTGCTTTCGAACGTCGCCCTCCTCCTACTCCTGTAACACGACACCGTTCCGAGTCTATTTTCGCGAAGGGGCGTTTTGTGGAAACGATTTTCCCACTTGAGTGAAATTATGCAGATGCAAAGTGCGCCAGGGTGAAAAGTCGATAGGAATACGAGCAGTTTTTTTCTGCATACTTGGCATTAATTAGAGTTCGCGTGGAGAAGCGACGGTTTAGTAGGCAACCGTAGTGACGGGTAGGCGAGGCAGATGGAAAGGTAGGGAAGCTTTACCCGTTAGCCGTAGAAGATGTTTAGGCACTCGACTGACATTTTACGCATACATACGTCACGTTGGGGAGCTACTTTTTTGCTCTACTTCACCTCAATTTGGCCTATGCAACTTCGAGGCGTAAGTTATAGGGGGACGAGTGAACTTCTAAAGCAAGTCCTGGCACCGGTCGAGACGACAAGTATCATAAAACATCCCCGGACATCTATTGTCGTTCCTCCTGTCTTGGGTGGCATTGTTTCTCGCACCATGAACCAGCGTCATAGCTTGCTTTCTCGGAACAAAAAAAGAACACTGCAGCCAAATAAGTTTGGTCGATGTTGGGTGGGAAACCAGACATCAACAGATTATTTGTTTATAACTTTTTTTTTCTTTGCTCGGTTCTTTGCAGAAAACTCACCATCATCCGGAAAGTTCTTACCACGTACTTGCGCGGCTAGGTCAACCGCCGGATTCCAGCGAGTGCAGAAGAAAGAGGAGCGAGAAACGGTATTATAGGACATCACCGGTGGAGCCGTGTTGCGGTCGGATCCCGTTCCTCGAAAACCGACCCCCGCAGCCAGCCCACGGGCATGGAAGGATGGACAACGAACAGCCACATCAGGAGCTGGTAAAATGTGTCCTCGTCGGCGACACGGCCGTCGGCAAGACGCGGCTGATCTGCGCCCGGGCCTGCAACAAGCACGTCTCTCTGTCCCAGCTGCTCAACACGCATGTGCCAACCGTCTGGGCCATTGACCAGTACCGGATCTACAAGGATGTAAGTGACGGGGTCCCCCGGCTCGGTCGGCTCACTTGGAACGACCATTCATAGTTAGCATTGGGTCTTGAGGAGGATTGTTTTATGGGCTGCCCTGGCGTTCGGATCCTGCGGCGGGAACGGAGTGGAAAATGCAGTCTTCTTCCTAGTCTAGGGCGATCCCTGCGAAATTCTGCCTTCGTCCCAGCAAAGAACCCAGCCCTTTGCTCCAGACGATGGTGCTCTAGGTGTTCAACTGTTTGCTACTAGCTCGGTTTGTTCGCCGGAAACTTTCAGCAGTCGCAAAGGAAGGCGTTGTCTGCCCAGTGTAGTCTTTCTCATCTGGAAACTCTGGGATAACCAAACCCCTTTGCGCCTTGTGAGTGTTTGTGTGTTCTTTCGTCGAGCGCGATTTGCAACCCTTCTACCATGGGGGTGGAGGTGGGCAAGGAGGTAGAAGGGTTTAAAGTTTATTTTTAGCACCAGTCGGAGCAGACTGTACTCACACACACTTCACACACACACACACACACACACACACATTGCTTCTTCTTCCATGCGGCAGAAGGGCACCAACCTTCTACAGGAGCGAACTGTTGGCTGGAGGAGCGATGGATAAGTTTTTCATCATTACACCCCACCACTTCCACAGTGATCTCTAGCCTTCTTCCATTCTCTCTCTCTCTCTCTCTCTCTCTCTCTCTCTCTCTCCACTGGAGCAAATGTTTCACGTTTATCCTACCTCCTGTGAATCTTCTCGCATGCAGCGCTCTGGAATGCGCGAACAACACAATGAATTGCATTTCGTTTCTTTGTGTTCTAGCGGCGTCGGACGAGAAGAAACACCGTTTGGGAAAATGGGAACGCTTTCCCGGGCAGATTGGTCCCGTCCGTGTCGTTACGAAGAAAAGTGGCAACATTAGAAAGTACAATGTTTTACGAAGATTGTTTCTCTTCCCGGTTCGCGTTTGTTGGAGTCCCATATGAGCATCCGTGGACAGGGAAAAGGTGAACCACGCACACTTACCAGAGGGAGGGCAGCCAGACACATTGCCAACGATTTGCACGCCGATACGTTTTTCGTTTCATTTTCTGGGGATTTCAATCGGTCGTCCCCATCACACGCGCCCCCGTTCGCGAAAGGGCCGTCCCGGTTCCGGTTCTTTACAAGTGTGTTGCTTCAAGGGAACGGACGTCCGAGCACGGAAACTGCACGATGGTGGCCATTTCGGGCGAACAAGGGTGAATGGAAGAAAAACGGTTCGAACTTCGCTGAATCGAAGTTTCCCGTCTTGCTCTAGTAACGAGCTACTATTAATAAGCGTACCACGCGAAGAAATCAGCCAGCACCAGAAATCGGGACAGCTTGTCCGGAAGCATGTATGTAAACCCGGAACGGTTTCGTACCTAGCACGGGCTCCGCTATACGGATGCGAACGCAGATTTATACCTTTCATTTCCGCATTCCTCGATAAGATTAGGGATAAGATTCGCCGAGTGCAGTAGTTTCGAGACGAGTGTTCGAAAGGAATCGTAGCACAATCACTTCGTACTGCGGGTTGTACCAATTTCGATGAATCGCATCGAATCAGTTACACACTTTGGGTGTGCACGGAATGGAATTAAAATCATATTTTTCATCCAATTCCTTATAACTATAGAGGTTTCTCGTCGGCATCTTGGTATAACCGGAATTTCCATGGAGAGGTTTTTGATGCGGAAAAACTCGGTATGATCGGGATGAATCTACCGTTTTCAGATGCAAGCGAAATCCTCTCTTCACTCGTCCTTCATGTCCCCTTCTGGCCGGGAAAATTGACAATCAAACATGAACAGTATGTCAGTGTCATCATTTAGCACGAACTCGCAATCAAATGGTTCGGAAAAGGCGGGCGGCGTTTGTCACACCTGTATGCATGCGGCCCTCTAACTGCTGAAAGTGAGGTAACGGATGTCGTCAGGGGAACGAATGTCCGAACCCGTCTATAGGAACACCACTCCACCCGAAGCCCTTGCCAAACAAACCATGTACCATGCCAACAGCGAACTCGATCATTAGTATTCCAGCCGGCTTGCTGTTTATTTACATTCGATCGGCGGGCATACAAATGAACCTGCATTACTATTTTTACAGCCTCACGTTCGACCGTGGGATGCACACAAACTGCATCGACGATTTGTTTTTCCGGCGACAACGGCTTGCCGGTGCACTATGGCGCGCAGTTTCTAGTAAGCCGACGGGGCTAGGTGAGCACACAGATCGCTTAGTTCGCTTTTGCACCAAGGCGATGATTAATCATCCATCGGAGTGTTAGACATTGTGAGTGAGACCTGTTTCCGGGGGTATTTGTTGGCAGCCACTAATCTGGTTTTTAATTCCGTATCCATTATTCCAGCATTATTTCAATCGATCGATCGATACGAAAGTTAAATTCATTGTCTATCAAACTATTTTGCAATTATAGGGAAAATGTTATCCCAAAACCTCGTTCACTGAAATTATACTTCATTTATCCTTTCGCAGGTCCTTGAGCGATCGTGGGAAATAGTGGATGGAGTCAACGTGTCACTGCGCCTCTGGGACACCTTCGGCGATCATGATAAGGATCGCCGGTTCGCCTACGGTCGGTACGTATCGATGTCTCCAAAGACAGCTAGCTTTCCTGGATAGGCAGAGCATCTAATCTAATCTTTGAACTGTTTCCGATGCCGTTTTGCAGCTCCGATGTGGTGCTGCTGTGCTTTTCGATCGCAAACCCGGTCTCGCTGCGGAACTGCCGGGCCATGTGGTACCCGGAGATACGCAAGTTCTGCCCGGACACACCGGTCATACTGGTCGGGTGCAAGAATGACCTCCGGTACATGTACCGCGACGAGACCTACCTGTCTTACTTCGGCGAGCGGAGCCCGTTCGTGCGCGCTGCCCGGAAGTCGGACCTGGTGATGCCGGACGAGGCACGCGCCGTGGCGAAGGAGCTCGGCGTCGCGTACTACGAAACGAGCGTGTTCACGTACTTCGGCGTTAACGAGGTGTTCGAGAACGCGATCCGTGCCGCACTGATCGCGCGCCGAGAGCACCGTTTCTGGATGACGAACTTGAAGCGCGTCCAGAGGCCTTTACTGCAGGTAGGAAGGAAGGACTGGCTCAGAAGAAAGAGTGGCATACGACGCTGATCCTGAATCTAGCACCACCACTAACATGTGCTCCCTTTTTTTCATTCCCTGCTTCAGGCCCCCTTCCGACCGCCGAAACCGCCGCCACCGGAAGTAACCGTCATTACCGGCACGCATACGAAGGACATGCTTCACATGTTCAATGCCCAGTGCTATACAGATCTTGTATTAATTGTCGGTACTATACGTTTTTCCGTACATAGATTTATGTTAGCTAGTAGTTCTAATGCATTTCATAGGTTAGCAACAGTTCCAATTACTCTCTTTCTCTCAGTCCGCTCGCTCCCGAACGAACATCGAAATCTATTAAGCGGTGGTGCCCTCTGTTCTTGTCTCCCTCCCTTTCTTTTCCGGTTCCGGTGTATAGGTTGCTAATGATGGACATCAGTGACATTGGTGCAAGGAGCAGCAGCGAGTCTAGCATGGTCAGCTCGACGTTCGGCGAATCGACGACGGCCGACTTTAACGAGGACACGGAGTGTCTAATACGGCTCGAGCAGAACAAAGCTCCCAACCGGTAAGGGGTGATGCTGTCTGCCAGCAGAGGAATACAATACATGGACATGTCTAATGGTTATTTGTTTTTCGTTGCCCTATCCTAGAATGTGGGAGCAGCTAAAGCGAAGATCCAGCTATCAGGCATTGCCAACGGTGGAACCGAAGAAAGATCTCTATCGGGAGCTGCATCATCCCGTGTTCCAAAGTATTAGAGTGTTCCAGGTGGGTTGCGCGGAGTGCAGTATATCGAATGACGTCCTCCCAGAGCGCCGATAATAATCGCTTCCAATATCTTTTCACAGATCGACAGCGGAAGGCAGAGCTTCGCGCAAACGCAGACGATCGTCCAAATTAGCAAGGTGATCACACCGCAGGCGATGCAGCAGTGCTTGAAGTTCATCTACACCGGCACAATCGATCGGGACTGCTTGGATCTGCAGGTCAGTTGACAGTGGATCACATTTCAAGGACGGCACGGACACCCAATTCCACCTTTCGTCACTCATTCATCGTACAGCCAACTGAACCGGTTGAGGAAAATCTCGGGAACGCTCGACAACCTCAACGCTTCATGCATATTGACACTCTATCAAGTATCACACATAATTATGATAATGGCACCCGTTCATGGATCAAATCGATTACTTTCTAATCTCTCGTGCACGCTTAAAACCCACGTTTATTTATCTACATTAATGCATCCTTCACAAGGTCGACCAATGTTTCTATTATAATTGATCAACCCAATTTATCGAACCATCTATTGTTTCAATCCATCCGTGCTTCAAGTCTATCGGCGATCGCTTTGCATGTCTCAAATTGCTTATTTCAACCTTACACATTAGAGGGAAGCTTGGCACCTCTTTCCGTCATTTCTCTCACACACTTTCCCGGACTGCTAAAATTACAGTGAATCAAAAAAAAATCTTCATCCTTTGTTTCGCTTTTACTTTACGTTTCATTACTCAGCTTCACGTTTTCTTCCATTGGTTCGCTTCTTTTCAATTCGATTAGTTTTTCCTTCATGTCTATTGGACTTGCCAATACATTCGGGAAACACTCGCATTCATTAATCGTTTGGAAAACAACAACATCGCAGATAGTAAACCATACTTCGAGCAGCATCACGTGTTCCATCTGCTTCCCTTCAAAAGCTTCATTTGATAAAATCGAATACAACAGCCACGATAAAAGGACTCTGCAGGGTTCGGAGACAAATAGTCAGCGTACAGTATTTGAAGGGAGCAGAGAAACACTATTTTTTCGGTTTTCCCCAACCCAGTCCTCTTCCCAGATACAAACTCAGTCAGCGTTTCCTACATTTACGTTACTTTTTTTATCTGTATTCTCCAACTTTCCGCCCACGAATATAACCACCCTGCCGCTGCTCGCGAACGATGCAGACTGCGTCGATAGGATTGATACTGGTAAATGGAAACATGGAGAGAGTAAAACACAGAAACAGTTTAGTGTGTTGTTAGACTATAGTTTCTTTTCTGTTCTACGAACATCGTGATTGTTCACACAGTGCAACTGCAAGAGTTTGTTAAAGTTGCTTCGATGAAATACCTCGAGAGGTGCTGTTGTGTTGTAGTTTTGCCCCTAGTGAAGAAGTTAATGTTGTTCATAACCTGTTCCGATGCTAATGTGGCTTATGTTGCAGTTTTACACAATTGATTGCAATTATTCGTTGAACTTTAATTTCATAATTAATTTTCTAAACCAAGTGCTTGATCCTTAGTTCGAACCAATCTCAATTAACCTAATGTTGGATAGAATGATTCTTTGAAAATATCTGTAACTAGAAGCTTGAGTTATATTTCCTGCCGCTAGGGGTTTGTTTCGGTTTCACAATATTCAAGCTCAACAAATATCTATTTTTCCCTCGCTGTCTCTTTCACGTCCTGTGCTAGGGACAAAACAAATAGCTTCCCTAAACTAAACCAAACAATTCAAACACTAACGTATAGCTGGTGCAGACCTCCCTTACAATTCCTGTTAGTATAGAATGATTAGTTTCTTTATTCCCCACGTTCTTTTAAAACTAGAGCTTCCGATGAACCCTAGGCTTTGATTTCCGTTTCTAGATTGAAGGGCATCTTGTTTGTTATTTCTCTTTGCAGTATCCTACTTTCTGTTGACAGAATGTGAGCAATCGACCTCAATACGCTGGATAATTTTCATCCCATATTTGTCGATTCTTTACACCCACAGGAAATACGACAGGCGGCCGAGTTCCTGGAGCTTCCGCAGCTGATGGTGCTCTTGTCCAACACGCAAGCGAATCAAAGCTTCATGAACGACGAAACGATTCAACATTACTCCACGGTACGGTGATGACGCACATGGAGGGAGACACTTTGGAAGACGGGGTATCGAACTGATGATTTGGCATTTGGTTTCTCCAAATTCCTTCTAGTGTATGAAACAAAATCTGGAGAAATATTGTGTTCAGAACGGTATCTTCGGTGATATCACGTTCGAGCTGGACGACGGCCACATGAAGGGCCACCGTGCCATGCTGGTCGCGCGCTGTGATGTAATGAAAGCGATGCTGAACGGCGACTTCCGTGAGGCTCATGCCAATTTGGTGAGTTATGATACTTCCTTTGAAGGTGGATTGACCTAGACGCCCGTTTCCTTCCCCCCGCAGATCGTACTTCCCGGTGTGACGGAATACACATTCCACAAGTTGCTGTGCTATCTGTACACCGACGAAATACCGCCCATCTCGGCGGACAAATGCCTGAACCTGCTCGAACTAGCGAACCGGCTGTGCCTGCCCAGGCTGCTCAATCTGGTCGAGTGCCGGGTGATCGAGGATCTGCTGCGCATGTCCCAGAGTGAAACGAGCGAGGCAGTGGAACACTGTCTGCGTCTGCTAGAACCGGTGAAGGTACGCCTCATGCAGCGTAATGATTCACAGAAGCTAGGGCAGATGTAATGACTGAACTATCGTTCTTCCACCCTCCTCAACAACAGCTGCACAACGCACACCAGCTGGCTGAATGGTGCATGTCGTACCTGTGCGTCAACTACAACAGCATCTGCCGGCTGTCGCCGCGCAGCCTCAAGGGCCTGCACCCGGACAATCAGGACTATCTGCGCGAGCACCGCTGGCCGCCGGTCTGGTATCTGAAGGACTACGACTACTACCAGCGGTGCATGAACGAGCTGAGCCGCGAGCTGAACAGTGGCAAAAAAGACTGCACCACGGACGACAAAGGGTGTCTGTGTTTCTCGGGAGGTAGGCTCGGTGTGCGCGGTACACCGTCTCGCTGGTTTTAAATCTCATCTCATCACGTCAAGCCCCTGAAAAAGGAAGAATAGTCGAAAGGAACAGCACGTGGCACGTAGCAAGCACATAGCACGGTTCATACCAGTTGAGCCTTCATTTCTCTTTCGCCATAGTTAACAACATTCTGGAATCATTATAAAGAATCACAATTTTCATACAACAAATTTTAGTTTCCTGATTACTCGCGTAAGAAGCTATTTACATCACACATTTGTTACAAGATGATGTTTTCACTGCAGTTCACATACTTCTCACCATGTTCATTACAGCCGCTCGCCGATTGGCATTTGCTAGACGCTGTTTTTAATTTATTTATTTTCTTCTCTTTTGTTCCCTTTCTTTTGACACACCTTCCCGCTCCTCGTGATGCCCTTAATTTTCCCGTTTACGTTTTATCTGTTCCTTTTTCACATGTATGTGTTCATTGATGATGCTCCTCATAATTGCTTACACACTTTCGATCCGTTCCTACCTCTTTATCTTCCCTTACCGTGTTCACCTGTTTCGTCGTTGTGTGCTTTTATTTTGTCGTTCGGAACGTATGCACTTTCATTTCGTTCATTTCGTTTCTCTCCCTTACCCTTTGCGTTGTTTGCGTGCGTATTATTTCGTTTTTTACATTCTCAATATAATTTCCATTGCCGCACATGCACATCCATCTACATGAAACCATCCATCCATCAATCCATCCATCCACCGGTCCATCAAACCGCGCGCACTCCATTGCGGGTGCTGTCGCGAACTCGACAAATGTGGACCTACTAGGAAAAGTGTTTTTCTGGCTACTAGGGAAATCGAAGCGTTCGGCAGCCACGGCCAAGTCGGCCATCCAGGCGTCGGGCAAGTCATCGACGGCGGCCACCGGCAGCGGGGGGAGCGCCGACCACCAGGACACGGTCAGCACGAGCCTCTTCCAATCGCATGCCAACTCGGTCAACCAGCTCGATCCGGAACACGATGCCGGTGACCTCTGACATCCGGCCGACGGCCCGTGGAGGTAGCATGAAGAACCGGGTTCGATGCGAGGAAGAGATGTTTGCTAATCGTGTGTTCTTATCGTCTAGATCGCTCCGTTTCATCGTCATCCTGCCGGTGCTTATCTGCTTCATCTGCACCATCCTTAGCATCCTGATCATCTTCCAAATCTACACATAATATTTACTGCAACGGTAGCCACCGTTGGACGGCTATTGACGACGGCGCGATGATCAGCGATCAACTTCGGCCCGCTGCGAGCACCCCAACCGCTCGAAAGAAGGGAAACGCCTCACGCTGCGAAAGATATCAAATAGACCACGGAAGGACAGCCACATCATACTCTCTCGCCAGCACATCCTTAGAGTCACACACACTCGGACCCCTTTTCCTCCTTCTTCCCTCGTGCGAGCGAAGCGCATCACAAAGCGATGTTTCATCCACCGGAGCGAAATATTACTGCTGCGAGCAAAAGCAGGCCACGGGTCGTATGGAGAATGTAACCTTTTTCGGTTAGATTAAGATCGAACTGAGATTCAGTTTTATTTTTCACTTCAGTTTCGAAGCATTTTATCGCAGCCTAACGAACCACCAGCCCTCAGGAGACGTGTCGGATCCGCACAGGATCTGCACAATTGATTCTGTGTTACTGACAGCGGGAAAATGTGCAAACTTGTGTCCCTTTTCGTTTAACAAAACAAAACGGTGTCTACTATCTGTGTGTTAGTATGCTAAGAACTTTGCGGCTTTTTTAATGGTGCAAAAAGGGAAATATCCAACAAAGAGAAGTTTAGAGTCCCGTGCATAGAACTTGTGGTGCGACCCGCCAATCGAGAGAAAGTATATTATTTTCTACCCCAAAAACCACATTTATCGGTGAGTTGTGTCAGGTGAGCAATACAAAACTTCTTCTAGCCCCCACATTATTTCTCCTAGAGGCTCTTCAAACATATTGCATTTCTGGGAGGGATTACATTATTTCATTAAATAGTTGCAGACTTTATAGATGATGTATTGGAAAATCCAAATCACCTCCACTAAACTGGAAACGATTACAACTGGATAAAAATAAACAAATATACTAATAAGTTTCGCGAAGGAAAACGTTCGGAATAGTCCAGCATAGATATAGCATCTGTTCCTGCCGGGTGGGACAAGAAAAGCCAATCGAAAACGTAACCCAAAGCTTTCAACGACGACTTTTGTCTAGCTGATACTACTACTACTTCGGTGCATTAGCGAGTTCAGTTTGGATTAGTTTCGTAAGTAGGCTAACGACAACGACTGCTGTGCGATGAAATTAATACTTTACACTTCCGGCAAAGAGAGGACGTTTTGCAATAAAGTCATGCCGGCAGAATATTATGTTTATATTTTAAGTATCTACTGAGTTTCTTTATTTTATGTCACAGAAACTGATTTTAGCCCTCAATAAACACATACACATAATTTTACTAATTCGGAAAGTTGATTTTATGATTTTATCTATTTATTAGTTCGGTTGTAAATTATTGTTGTCCCGTCTCCAACACCTCTTCATAAATGAAAATGTGTAATAGTGAATGCTCCTAACATCCGTCTCATACAATTGCCAACATTTGTAAAATAATAAAACCGTGTACTTCATAGTTCGCAATGAATTTGTATCAGGGAAAAAAGTTTCATCCACTCAAACGAAATCCTTTTTTTTCCGTAAACCATCTTCTCCAGTTCAGGGTTCTTACTCTCGATACATCGATAGGTATATTCAAACAGAGCTCGTTGTAACTTAGCTCGCCGTTTCCTGTCGGCCAGAGAAGCTGGTTCTCCTCTGAAAATAGGCCATTTTCCTGGAAGGCGGGCGCGTCAATGCGATTCCAGTAGACGATTGTAAGCTGGCTTCCGATCGAGCTCCGCATGATTGTGGGAGTCAATTTGAATCGCGGAAAAACATAGATATTTGATTAGGCAAAACTTGTGTAGTTGCTTGTGCGCCTGTAGTAGCGCCCTTGACCGTAAAGTCATTAGTGAAGGTGGCAATAGATCGCCGAAGGTAACACGTGAAGCCTCGTATGCTCGACAAACTTTAGAATTCGACATTGTAGTTGCTGAACAAACAAAAGTGGTTGAAAGTGAGAGACAAGCGGAGTCAAAGGGAAGCCATGAGAAAATGTAAACTGCCTCATTTTTATATAAACACACAACCGATTGCGACACGGAGGTGGAAAGATCTTTTCTGTAAGGACGATGAATCGGAGCGTGATTTGGTGAGCCACACAAGCGCACATTCCAATCGTAGGGTAGCAACAAAAAAAAAACAATAGGGTACTATTTTTTAGAGCGAAATTTGTAAAAACAACCCACAACAGGCAGCGCCGCTGGGTAAGATACATTTGTCTCGAAATTGTAACCGCGGCACACCAGCGCAAACTGGAGCTTTTAAGCGTCTTGAATAACCGTTAAGCACTATCTCAAATACACACACACAAACTATAGACAAATTTTGATAAAACGCTCTCCCTTCGTTACTGATTTTTGAGGCGAACAACTAAACCCTTTAGGTGGTAGAAATGCTATTGGACAACGATGAGTGTTTAGCTCGTGGGCCCGTAACCGGGAATCCTCTACGATGGAAAAAAATCGATTTATGTAAGTGAATAAAAAAAAGCAAGCTTCGTAAGTGATAGTTGGTAAAACTAATGTTGCTTCCCGGAGATTAGAATTTTGCACCAAGACTCCGTCACTAAGATTTAAACAATCGTGCATAGCACGAAAGCAGACGTAACGTATGCATTTGTGTCCTCCTTGCCTTCGCTATTCGCTGTTGTTATCGTCCTCGACACCTTGTCGAGACTTATTCGAATCTTATCCCAATCGGCATTTCCGTCATGCATCTTGAACCTAAATCCTCTCCTAATATGAGCAGCCGTCGACGCGGCGCCATCTTATTCCACAAGGTTAACCGTATAGTGGTTCCAAACCACTCCGAAACGTGATACAAGAAACAAACAAAACTACCAACCAATTATTTTAATGAATTATAATCGTAACAAAGGATGTATGTATGTAAAACACATTTGCCGGGCCGATTGAAAGCCAAACCAAAGACAAGAGCAACAGCAATTACTTTGTAAAACGCGACGTAAAACGTAGCCATTGTGCGATCGAAGGCGAGTTAGGAGTGAGAAGAAGACGACGGATGACGTAGGAAGGCAGAAGATATTTGTGACGCTATCCAATAGCATCTAGGACATAGGGAAACCAAACTGTATTGTGATTAATCCACTGCGCTCTAGTTGATGTAAAATAGTGGTAAGAAAGCGGTGCACTTCGATGGAACAACCAACCTGCTCGACCTGTGGCCACCACTCTAAACGGTCATTTAGAAGTAATTAAATCATGCCCGCCATCCATTGCGAATATTTAATTGTTTTCAAACCACCTTTACCGCAGAAAGTTTGTCTCTCGTGTGACCAAATCGTGAAACGTGGGTTCCAAGTGCACCAGAAAAAAAAACCGGATGATTGAGAAACGTTTCGCTGCTTCCTTTTGAATCTAGACGTAAAACTGAAACGTTTACTAACGATAACTGCTGTAGGCTCCATTTGTACATATCCGAACTTTTCTTTCGCGGGAAAGACACCACCACCATTTCTTTCTGTCTAAAATAAAAATAGAAAACACGCAAAGCATTGGGTTTTGTTTTGTTGTCCTGAATAACTTTACAATTGATTGTGTATCAGATCAGTAACCATGTGTGTGCCAAGAACTCATTTCATCTATATAGCTTGTTTGGCTGCCTGGCTGAGCCCTTTTCACCCGAGAATCGTTCTGTGCTTCTTCCAGGATATAGATTCATTACTGGGGTTGTTTTGGTTGTACGTAAGATTCACTTTAAAGTTCTTCTGCACGAATAATGTATCTGAAATTCCACGCTCCTAGCAATCCTACATGGAAGATATTTATTTGATTACTTCGTATATATGTGATTTCAATAATTCTGCAGCCTTGAACAGTTTGTAATATCCATTTATGGTGTGTGCAATTGAGAAGGAGATTTGTCCAAGACTTGCTATTCACTTTACTATATAATTTTATGTTGTTCCAGTAAAATCATTTATGTGCTTTAAATCAATAGTTATACGATTATTTGTAGTTTGATTTCGCTCATCTTATCACCATTACAACTTTCGTAGCACTTTCAAAGGGTTCATATTTTATTTTAAACTTCCGTCCGATGTAGTAATCACACCAAAACAACAGCTAGCTGCACAAAACGTTACATTCGTTGGGTGTAGTGCATATAGACATTCGTGCATATTCGAAAAATTATGTTGAGTGTGTAATAACAACTGGCGATGCTAAACATCCCCGTTCATGAAAGATGATAAGTGTTTCCAGAAGTAAGAGATATCAGATAGTATGAAAACATGCGCGGGAAACTGTACAACACAACATTGCGGGCGTACGTTGAACGTCGGTTTAAATGTATGTTCTCCAAGTTAAATATCTTCCATGGCGATACAATAACGATGAGAAACAACAATATCACAAAGCATATTTTAAGTGATTGGCAACAGGGCGCTAAACTATATTCGGCGCGTGTGGTATGATGTTGCTAAGCAAGTTTATAGTGATTCGTTGCTTATGTTGATGTGCTTTTTCTGTCAATCCATCGATTCCTTTCGCTGTAAATATACGTGTCTAATTAACGGTTAACAGGTGAAATTGTGTTTTTTTCAAACACTTACAATTGCGATCGTGCTAGAGATAGAATAACAGGGCGTATTGCAGAGAAACATCCGTTAGCCAAGCAAAGGGATAATTGCAGATCTTATATGAGATACTACGAGCGCAGTACAACCATTTATCCATTCTACCAATCATAATTATTGTCGAAGGTATTGATCGATTGAAATGGGTTTCGATGTTTGAAGCTCTCCCGCAAAAAATCAGTCTGTTAGTTGGTTCGGAAGAGGGTGAATGATGAAAACAGGTGGGAGAGAGATTCTCAACGTCACGGTTCGTTCGAGTCGAGGGTTGGCAATAGTATAGTAGACAACAAGTGGTTTCTAATTCCAATAGTAACAAGAATGCGCTAGAATGTGCATGTAAGAAAAATCACAACGTTGAATTCCTACTAGAAAGAGCTAGAGCAAGGATCGTTGGAAACGTCCATGAACAAATGATCTAACTACCTTTCGTATTCATTTCCCGTGCAACTTTGCCCCATATGGTTAGTTTTTAATCGCGAAGGTCTGCGCTTCTTCAGCAGGGCAGTTTCACTAACTAGATTCTTCTACTGGTAAAAGTATAGAACAAATGATATGCAATGATTAAACTACTTTCTATTTAATTTACCATAACATTTAGGCTTTCGTAATAACAGTACGCAGTAGAGCAGTGGGCAACAATTTTAACTTTCCCCATACCGATCATTCCGAGTTTACATATAGAGACCTAGGAAATTGGCCTTGACAAACATAGATAAAGTTTTAAAATTCACACTGTCCTCATTGCGCAAATTTTCCAAAGGAACAAATCCTCCTCCTTCCGGTGAACAAAACGATAAATTAAAACGATAAAAATTCTCCTCCAAACTGGCAGGACCACTATCCTTCTTTTCGCAGCAATTATCACAAAGCAGCATCACTCATCAGTTCAACCCAGATTGAATCCCCTGGCCTGTAGTGTGGTAGGTGCGTCACCTGATGTATGCTTCTCCTATAGCTTTCTTCGCGCGTCCTCGCCAAGCAAAGCGGATGACGAGCATCATAGTTGTGGGTAGAACTGGTATGAAGTCGACGTCGTCGGATTGAGCAGGGCGTGCCTTTGGCGTTGCTTGCGTTGTTCCGTCATCTGGAATAGAAATGAAGCACACAGTTGGAGCTTGACCGTCGATTCACTACATTTTGTTCCTGCCACGGGTTTACCTTATTTTCCAACTCCATAATCTGCGTCATCAGCTCGCGCACGGCGATGTGATTCGTTTCGAGCAGAGTTTTCAAGCTGCGTAGCTCAATCTGCTCGCCATCGCCATCGACGGCAGCCAGTGACATGGCGCGCAGCCGCGGGAACCAGTCCTGTATGTTCGCCTTCACCATCGCGTGCACGTAGCTCTCCGGCCCGGTGAACTCGGTCGGATCCTTCACCTTCACCAGCACGATGAAGTACAGGTAGTGCCACATGTTGTGCTCGTTCTTGATGTGCTCCTCGAAGCTGACGGTCTTGTTGTCGAACGCGGACCGGTTCAGTCCGCACACGAAGCAGGTGTTCTTCAGGATCAGCTCCTTCTGTTGCTTCTCGCTTCTCAGATCGGCAAACGTGTCGATGATCACACCGAAGATCAGATTTAGCACGATGATGATGACGATGAAGAAGAACAGCAAATCGTAGATGACGCGCGGTACGAACAGGGTCTCCTTCCGGCTCGGCGCCCGGAGAATGTCGCCGATGCCTCCGCCGTTCCGGAGTCCCTGGTTCATGGTGGTGATGATGCACATGATCATCGAATCGCAGCCGCGCTCCTTCATCTCGCCATCGTCCGCAGTGGGCACCTCGCCGGCTAGCTTCGAACACGTTTGTTCTACAACTTGGTCCACCACTGCCGGAGGGGGTACCATGTGGCTAGCCAAGGTAGGATCACCTGTACCACAATTCATTGCGCCATCCACAGAGGAGGCTGTCGTGGAAGGGCTGTACTCCTCGTCCACCGCTACGAGGAAGTCATCTCGGAAGAACATGTAACCAATTATGGAGAACATGTACACCAGGATAAGCGCCAGAACGGCCGTTAGTATAATCGAACGGCCATTTCTCGTTACGGATCGTATAACATTCAGCAAGGTTTCTTCACGATACACCACATCAAACAGCTGAAAGAACATTTACAATTAAATTTCCAGTTCGAAAAGGTTCATTATTTTGCTTCCTACCAAAATCGAGAAGAAAAACGGATGCAGCAGCACACCGAACACGCAAAACAGTAGATAGAAAAAGTGGTACAGTAGCTCTGCATCCGTGATGATCGATACGAAATGTTTCTCGAGTGTGCCGTAATTGCCCATCAGGCTGATGATGTGCACGCCTTTCATGATGACGGTGATGCAGCCCAACAGCCAGAGGGTCGGTTCGGGGCCGCAGGAGAATATGAGCCGCAAGATCAGTGCCACCACAAACGTCCGGATGCCCGACTGCCTGGGCAGCGTGATAACGATTGCCAGCGAAACCAACATCACGATCCAGATGAGCGACGAAAGGTGGAAACTCAACTCTGCAGGATAGATAGATTCAATTAGGCGGTTGACGATAAGACCACGCAGTGTGCGGCAGGGTAGAGGGGTGGCACACTCACCTGGGACGATATTTTCGAAGGGATAGAAAAACGCCACGATCAAGTTGATGAGCACGGCCAGGTTGAACAGGATGTTGCTCCACAGCGACATGTAGCTGCTCACCCAGAACAAAGCCGGCTGGCCACGCAGCTTCTTCTGCCACTTCATCTCGTTGAACATGGCATCGTGCCGATCGAAGAAGTCCGCCACCTTGCTGCCCTGGTCATCCCGCTCGGCCGTGTTGAGCACGCGCACCTTCGTGTCCTTGGTGAGATACTCACAAATTTCCGGAATCGGGAACACGATTTGCTCCAGCGTTCGATCGTGACGCACGATTTCAATCTGCGCCGTGTGAGTCTGGTAGTAGAGAAGCGCTTGGTTGGTTTTACTGTTCGCCTTGGTCGTCGCATTAGAAGGGGAAGCAGCAGTAGAGGTTGCCGTGCCACCGAGACTGGAAGCGCCTGTTATGGCAAGGCCTGGCCCGGTAGTCGGCGCCGTGGCACTCCCACCAGCACTGCCATTGTACGTGTCGATCTTCAACAGTCCCGCGAGTTCCTTGTTGTGCTGCGCCAACTGATGGCACAAGATGTAAATGTTATGTCCCACTTCCTTCGGTGACACTCCCACATCGTCGTCATCGTGCCCGTCGTCGCCGAGCTCGTGCCGCAAGCCGCCATATCCATCGTCGCCTCCACCACTCCCAGTTCCTCCACCACCACCGCTTCCGCTCCCACTGTCGTTCTGGTTTAGAAGCATGAGGATGTTTTCGTCCTGATGGTACGCTCTGCAGGCCACATCCACCAGCTGCTTTGGGTTCATGTTTGCCAGGATGCGTTCCGCGTTTTCACTGTCACCACGCGACTCCATGATCGCCAACAGTAGCTTGGATGCATTGTTTTTGAGCTCCAACACCAAATCCATCCGGTTCTTCCCCAGGGGGTTGATATCGTTCAGAATCAACGCCGTGATGATGTCTAGCCCGTTCGATTCGTGCGTCGCAATGCAATTCTGATTATCGTGACACGGTCCCTGGCAGTACTCAGTGAGTGTTTCGAGCGTTTGATTGATCAGCGTTACGTTGTTCTCGTTGATGTACAGCCCGAGCAACCCCAGCCCGCCCGTGGTCGAGCCGCAGATGCAGTCCAAAAACATCAGCGTCTCCGAGACGAGATTGTAGTTCGTCTTGTTGTTCTGATTCCGCAGCAAATTCTGCAGCTCGGGGTTGTGGTTCTCGCACAGCAGCTGCAGGAAGCGTAAGATCGGCTGCATTACCAGCACCTTATTCGAGAGTTTGTTGTTCTCGTCTTTATCCTTGTGCTTCTCGAGCTTTTCCGCCAATATGTCCTCCAGGGCGGAACTACCGATGCTCATGAGAGAGTTTTCGTCCCCATTGTCTGACCCCACTCCGTCCGATGCGGCCGCTAGGTTTCGCGCATTTATGTACGACTGTTGCGTCATGAGAGCAGCGTTCTGGAGCTCCTCCTTAAAATCCTCCGTGATCACTATTCCGTTCACCTTGTTCACATTCTTCCGCTGGCCGATCTTGTCCAGATCCTTCCCCTCGACCTTGTTCTCACTCGCCTTGTTCGCCGCCATATCGGACGTGTTGACGGTGACGGTCGACTTAATCTCTTGCTGGGCGTCCTTCATTTTGTCAAAGAACACCTTGAAGAATGACTGGCTCAGGTCGTTGCTGAGGAACTTGTTGTACATGCCCTTCTGGATGATCGGATTGCCTCCCTCGAGCAGCGCAATTCCGAGCTCAATAGCCTCAACGAAGATCGACGGGGAGTTGATCGATTTGATCACCAGTTCGATCACCAGATCGCTAGCTCCCTCCTTGTCCAGATGGTTTTGCACCTCGTGCAGGGTACGCCCGGCTCGGATCAGATACTTCGCCCCGGGGCCATGCGATACGCTCGCAGTCGGAAGACCAGCCGCGCCCCCGGTGGCTACACTGGCCGCAGGTTGAAGCACCGCGGGAACACTTGCCAATGGCCCCACGACTCCCAAAGGAAGTACCGCAACGGGTGGCTGTAGTGAAAAGTCGTGCCCGAAGTAGCGCTTCAACAGGATCGTTCGAAGATGATCGCCCTTGTCGCCGTATTCGCAATCGATCGTCATCATCTCCTTCAGCGTTTTCAGAATCTTCACGCACAGCTTTTCCTCCTTTTCCTCTAGCAACTTCTCGGTGTGCTTGATGAGATGCCGTATGAAATCTCCCGTTTCACACTTCTTGCGAGATTCCGTGTTCAACGGGAAAAGCAACTCGGACCGGTACAGAATATCGACCAACAGTGACTGTTCTGCTTCGACCAGCGGTTTCAGCTTATCCTCCAGCAGCGAAACGATGTCCTGGAGGCCCTCGATAATGCTCCGATCCATGCGCATGATCTGCGACTGCGAGCGCTCCATTTTTGCCTGCTTCGTCACGAGCAGCCACTTGCTCGTCTGGCGGGACAGCATGGCCGTTTTGTTGAACATCTTCACCACCTGGTTCTCCAAGTCGATGGGTATCGCAATACCGCGTGGTTTCGCCTTTTCCGACAACGTGCGTATGCAGTTTTCCACATTGAAGCGTTGCGATTGCGAGAGTTCCTTACACTGCGTCAGTTTAAAGCAGTTCTGTAGGATCTTCACAAAGATAAGCTGCCTTTTCTGTAGAGTAGCAGGAGCAGAAAATGGAGAAGAAAGAATGCTTTAATGAAATATAATGTTGCACCTGATTATTGGGTTGAAACGCGGAAAACAATGCAACGCGATGAACATTACGAATAGCCAATACAGATAGCACATCCTACGATCATTCGTCAATTGTTGATCACAAGTTCTAGCTTTCATCTACAACACTCTCCACGCGTTCCTTGCCTGGCTGAGGACCAACTTTTTCAACATCGGCAATCGGACCTCGTTCAAGCTGTTCTGACGCAACAAACGTTTGATGTGATATCGTTGGGCGGAGATTATACGATTCAGCTGCACTTCCCATGCTTGATTAGAAGCCTCATCGTCCTTTTGTGACACGTCCACGTGTTGGTGCTTCTTTCGTTGCAGTGCGATCAAACAAAAACCATTCAACTAAAACATCGCATGGACGATTCGCCGCCCCAATGTGTACTAACCTGAAGAGCTGTGCTCTGATCGGAAAACTGACTATTGAAAAAGGTTATCAGTATGTTCATGACCTCGTTGCAGACGTAGTTCTCTAGTTGGCGGTTGGTGAACGCGCCGCCCCTCACTACATTGTTGATGTCGATCAGGAACGACTTCTCGAACAGGCACCACATATGGTTGGACGAGTAGATCTCCTTCACCTCCACCTCCGTGTCGATGTAACAGTGACACAGGAAGTCCACGTAGGCCACCTTCACCTCCGGGATGCAGTCCGGGTGCGAGATCATCGCCACAATATCATCCAGCGCCAACAGGCTGTTGCACTTGATCTCGGTGTACACGTTCTTTCCCATGGTGCAGCAGGCCAGCAGCTTCACCAGCTCGATGTGGTACATCAGTGGGCTCTGGTCGGCCAGCGTGCCGGAGCTATAAGTACGCATCAACTCCACGAAGTAGTTAAAGGACCCTTTGTCGTTGTAGAATACAAGCACCTCCTCGCCGGCGTTCACCAGCTCCTGCATCACCATGTCCTGGCACTTGCGGATAAACTGATTTTCCGCCTTGATGATTGTTTGCAGGAACTTCAGATACTCCACGTGGCGACCGTGAATTTCGATGCAATGCACAAAGTGCTGCACCACTTTATCGCTGACTTCATTACAGAGATTTAAGTTATCCTTGAAGATGGCACAGACCGTTTCTGCTTCCAGGATCTACCGTGAAGGAATAGATTAATAAAATTAATAGCCGAAACCAGACAGTGCTGCTATCAATGCTCACTTACCCCTGGATTCAGGAAAAGATCCAACTGCTTATGGAGCAGTATTTGGTTCTGCTGATTTCCCAAGCAAAAGTTCTGCAGAAACTCGTGCGCCAACCGCATCAGCTCGTTCATGCGATAGTCGTCCTTCTCGTCGTACGGAATCTGCAGAAGATCCAGAACGACCGTGTGAACGCCTACGTTGCGCAGCAGCCGCTGCTCGTGCTTCCGAGGCTTCACAAACCCATCGGGGCCCGTTGCCGTGATGCACAGTTTGTTCATACGAATCAAAATTTGTTGGATCTTCTTGTACTCTTGCGCCTGCTCGGGATTGAGCTCAGGTCCCTGGTCGAAGTTGAGTTGCGATTCTTGCTTCACCAGCTCCGGTTTCGACCTGGTCCCCGATCCAGATTTGTTACCACTTCCCCCTTCACCTTGATCATTGCCTCCCTTCGTACCGCCTCCTCCGGCTCCATCGGCACCATCTCCTCCTTCACCACCAGTGAGAAGATCATCCGTTTGCTTCGACTTATACACCCACAGCTCGGACTTCTCCACACTCTGCCGCAGGACGTCTAGATCTGATTTGATCTGTTTGTACGATTCCACATCACTATCCGAGACGAGCAGCTGCACCTGGCGGAAGGCGTGCAGAACTTCCTGCCGTTGGCTGAAATGTCTAAAAAGCAGGTGCAACGCCCCGGATACCAGTGCCGGATACTCGTGCATTATCAGATGGAGCAGAACGCGCAGGAACGTCCGCCCACCCTGGCCATCCAGATCGAGTGGATTGTAGGTGTCCTCGGTGCAGCCAAAGATACCTTCCGCCTGGAAGCCGATAGATTCGAGGTCGATGTTTTTCTGTCGCAGATTGATATTCTCCGTCGTCGGTAGATTATGGTAGGGCCCTCCGTCTGCTTTCCCACCGCTCCTGTCGCCGCCACCTGTCGAATGGGGAGACCTGTTGTGCCCAACGCCCGCCGTGGAGCTACTTTCGTTCGACATGGTACCGTGCCCTTCCGACGTGGAGTTCGACTTCGTCGTTGTAGACATCGTATCAGTCGTCGTGTTGCTCAATGTCAGCGACACCTCCGACGTCGTGTCTCCCGCACTGCTGCTGTTGCTCGCATCGGTTGTTGAACTGTCGGCCGGTGCAACAACCGAAACCACTGGGGAAAGTTCCACGCCCGTGCTCGATGAACGAACGATGGTTGGTGGTTCGGGTACGACTACGGTAGGCGGTGCGCCAACGGCCGACGATGCCGTCTGTTCATTTTCGTCGAACTCACGCTTGAATATCGACAGCAAACAACTGATCCGATAGTCCAGACGGACGTCCAGGATGAACTGCAGGATTTCGATAATCTTCAACTTGGTATCCATCACCAGGGGGTACTCTTTCAGTAGCTGGGAAACCGACTTCCTGTGCTGTATCGTGGGCGATACGATTGCGGTCGAGATGGGGCCTAGCGTGAGCGATGTCATGACCGCGCCCATGTCACCGATTCGTCGCAGCACGCCACCTTCCGCTGAAATTGTGACACCGAGAATGCAGCAAAAAAAATCTATGTTAGCAAACGACTTCCGGGGCATGGGTTAACCAGCCCGAGCGATTTGGTTGTTGATTTTGATCAACATTCATCAGCCAATAATAAAAATCTACATCAATCCCACCGACAATAGTATGTTGTTCTATGTTCAATGAAATTTTTATTATGTTACTAGTTAGTTCATGTCTTTAATTAAACATAAATGTTGCAATAAACGCAAACGGTAAATTGTGAAATGATGGATGTATTCCTTCGTTGAGTGGTTACAAATGAATGTCATTTTAAAGCTTTCGTTCAGAGGAATGTAAATGCCAAATCAGCATATTTTTACCAGAGCTAGGAAATAAATGAAAAATTGATCCATGAATATACAAGCCATCTTCATTAACAGTTTCGGGGAGAAGCTACGCGCTGGTTAGAAAGGTTGACGCAAATGAACGTTAAATGAAGGTCTTCCTTCATCCCACCGATGGTTCATGAGGCGCACACGAATATAATACAACGATGAATTTGATATCACGTTTTCCATCAGAGCGTTCGTCTTTTTGGGCTGCGATTCATTAAGCGTGATTGTTAGAAGAGTGGGAGTTCGTTTGGAGCGCCGGGTATCAAGTGTAAAAGATATAACTTGTCCAGAAGCGCAAGGAGAGAGGTGGAAGGTAAGCAATCAATTCATTTCCGATGTGCTCCACCATGTGTGGCACTACGAACACATTAGTAAGTTAATCACACTACATTATTCGTTTGCTCAATGCCAATAGAAGGTAACAGGGAAATAATTACCGAAAAATGGTGCAAAATAACATTAGCTACCTACGAGTGGTGGTGTGTATGTATCGATCCTATTGGTTCACAATAAATGTACTGTAGCTGGGAAATTTATAGTACACAATAAATTGCATAACAACGCAAAACAGAACTTAAATAAGTAGATTGAATGAAATAAAAACTATAATATTATCAGCATTCGAGCAATTAAACCCTCTACAACATTTAAACTTACCACCACCGCCACCACTATCATTATTGGACTCATTGAGTCCAGCCTCCGGGATGCTACCTGAGCGGAACTTAGAGGAACATTTTGTTGACTCGATAGCTGCCAGCACGGCAACGGTCGATGCGGAGCGGTTAAGCTTTTTCGGCATGCCAAAATCACTCGTTAAAAGTCCACCATCGCCAGCCCGGCCGCCATCGTCGGACGAATCCTTTCGCATGGGAAATCCCTTACTGCACGGGTCAGCGGCTGAGCCCTGTTCTTGTACGTTGATTCCCGGTATTGGGTCGGTCTTTTCATCCGCTGCATTTCATTTCCCCGGTGGAAGTAGCGCAAATGTTAGTACATAATGAAACGTGCATGAATGATTTTAGTACGGTACAGAACGGTGATTGTAAGTAGATTGTAACAGGAAATTATCCTGTATTACAACAATCAAGCGACAATTGAAACCCCGACAGCCTCAAAAACCACGCGAGTCATCAACGTAACCATTCAATTCACCAGCCCAAATAAGCAGGGTATGGAAATGATAAGATACTAATGTTAGCACTACAAGAGAAGACGAAAAGATAGCTGGAGCTGCTCACTGCACTCTCAAGCACTTACAGTCTATATGGCCCGTTGGAAGTCCCGTGCCATCAGCCTCGCTATGCGAAACACAATCCAGGATGTTCAGCAACGTTTTCGTCAGTCGGAGCAGATCGCTAAAACTGTAGAACCCGAAGTAGATCAAATCGCGCGCCAGCTTCACCACCTCAAACGTCAGCTTGTTCTGGTCCTGATCGGCGAACCACATCTTCGAAACGACGTGATTGCACAGGTAGTCCTCCACAAAAGCGATCGTTTTGTTGAAGCGTGCCCGCACTGCCTCCTTGTTGCAGTCCAACTGCTTTTCGATGTCGTAACTGGAGACGAATAATGGAACGATTAATCCACGAGCGCATCGGGCGAGTAATCGCCACGCAATACTTACTCGTTTATCGACATAATGGTCGGTATTTCGGACCATAGCCGGGCATACTTGACCGGTGTGACCGGTTCCTGTGGGTCACGATCGACGTGGAGGTGTAGCATCAGTCGGCAGAACGAGGCGCGCAAGTCGTACGGGACGGTCTTGTCGGACATACAGCGCAGTATCAGGTCGATGTCCAGGTGGGGCGAAAGGTTGTTCAAGGCCAGGTACTGCCGGTTGAGGCACATGTTCGAGAAGAGGTTTAGCTGGTGTCGATAGTAGTCCAGGATAGCTGTATCGACTGCGCGCCCTATCTTCAATCCCTGTGCGAGTCGACTCATGGATTTCGATTGCTAAAACGAAATGAAAGATGTTAATACTTCTGCTTCCGTTGATTCTTCAAATTCAGACTCAACACAGTTGAAAGCAACGCTTACCGTTCGCGCCTGCCACATTAGGACAACCTCGTAGCGCTTCTTCTCATCCAACTTCCGCTTGCCATTTGCGGACGTTCCCTTCGAATCCGTACCATCAATTCCTCCTCCTCCGGATATCGATTCGTCCACCTCACGAATTTCCGTAAACTCCCGATTGCCTCGCTCTAATTCGCTCAAGTAACCCAACGGATCGTCGTTCACTTCGCGCAGAAAAGTTTCGATCAGTATGTCTGCGTTCTTGACACTTAAAACGCTCTTACAGATCAGCTCCTGTGTCACCGCGATCGCCTTCTTGTTCGAGACGCACAGATCGGATAGGTAATCCAGAAAACGCGACTGCCAGCTCTGCATGTTTTTCCGCACCAGTCCGACGAACGTTTCGATTTCCGCCGCCGTGATGTGCTTCTCTAGCAGCTTTCGATTGTTGTGCAGCAGTGCCGTGATCGTATCCTCGGCCAGGATGTCGTACCCGATCTGCTTCTGCATCAGTCCAAAGTGTTTCGCGATGTACTCCTGGTTCTTTCGATAGTCCTGTTGACTCAGTTTCAGTATACGGTAGCACAACCGGAAGATGTTCTTGAATGGTGCGTTCTTTGGATCGCCCAGCTCGTCGATCTTCAGAAACGGGCCGTCGTTGTTTTTCGTCTCCTGGAACGGGCCCTGCAGGATCTTGAACAGCTGCTTCAGGATGTACTGTTCGCGCAGCAGCTTCTGCCGGTCGCGGTTCGGATTGTTGATCGTCAGATCGAGTGCGTCCGACTTGTTCTGGTCGTTCTCCTGGCCCGCGATGAAGAACACGATGTCCTGCAGAAGCGCGATCAGCGAGCGCCGTTCGTTCGACGAAATCGTGCCGTTTTCGAGCTTGGTGCTCATCGCCAGCAGGAGCTTGCAGGCATCGTTCGCAAAGTCCAGATCGCGTACCTCTACCGGCGAGACGGGGATCAGCTGGAACGCCTCCTTGTCCTCCTTGATCGCCGAGCAACCCACCTTCGACATGACCGGCTTGTCGTCGTCCGCATCGATCGGAACGGAGGTCGCGTGTACCCAGGTGTTCGAGCAGAGGTGCCGCAACCGAACGTAGCTCGACTGCGGCACTAGCCCTTCCGGGCGCGTGATCGTCGTCGAGTCCAACTCGAACACGGAAGCAATGTCGGTCGAGTGCGGCACCGGCACGAGCCGGAACGAGTCTCCACCCTGCGGATGGCTCGAACTGCTCGACTTTTCCGTGCGCGAAATTTCCTCGTCGATCTCCGCCGCCAGATAGTAGCCAGTGGCGAGGTGTTTGAAACGAAACAGCGAGTTCCAGTGGCCCGCGCCACCCCGGCAGCTGTCGTGCTGCACCACCTCCACCTCCCAGAGCGCCTTGCTGCTCGTGGCCGCCGTCGCACTGCTCCTCCCGGTTGTGCGCAGGAACACGTGCTGATGCTTCTTGTACTCGTCCATCGTGAGGAACTTTTCTTGCTCGGCGTGAAACAGCCGCACCACATCGCCACCCTTCAGCACGTCCTCCTGGTTCTCGCGCTGCTCCATGAACAGCGTTATCTTCCAGGAGGTGGACGAGTTCAGCACGTTCACCTCCTTGCTGCCCGGATTGTCCGGTAGCTCGTACGTGGCCGCCACGTGCAGGTTTTGCCGGTTGGCGTTGACCGGCTTCAGAATGACCTTGTCGCTCACCACCACGTTATCGCCGGCCGAGCGCAGCTTGTAGAACGGCATGATGTAGAACCAGGAGCCCTCGTTGCCGTTCGCGTCCAGGTACACCCGCATCGCGTTCTTCTCCAGCAGCGCCGGCAACCGGATGTTCACCGTGACGTATTTGTTCGACTTGAGGTGCAACAGCTGAACCACGCTGCCGTACTGGACGACCGTGCCGAGCAGCTTTTTGTTTTCCGATTCGTTCTGCTTCTTTTCGATCTCGGCCGCGTGCTGGTTGGAGATGGCAGAGATGATAAAATTGATTAATATTCATGGTTCGTTTTCCAATATCACCTGTCTGACAGAATGGGAGACACGATCACTAAACGAGTGAGAGCTGACATGATATGAGCACCAAAGGAACCATTTCAAGAGTGCCACAAATTGTCAAACTCAGATCAACGAACTCAACAACGTTCGAACAACAAAGCCGGAAGCTAAAAGAAAACTTACATGCAATCGCTTCAGCAAACTGGTATCGGTGTTTGCCGTCGTGCTTTGCTTGGCCGCCTTCCAGAACTGCTTCTGGGCCGAGTAGCGATTCATTGGACATATTTTGATGAGACAATCTCGGAACTTCTCCGGTGGATCGTTGAGATCGCCGGCCCCAGGACAAACCACCACGCGATCATCGACAAGGCTGTGTGGGGAAGATGAAGTTGATACATCGTATCGATTTGATAATTCTTTTGAAGCTACTTGAAGCCTACGAGAAAGGTACTTACCCTAGGGTGCTTAGAAATCCCGACACGCTCCCTTCCGAGTAGAGGGACACAATATCGCCGAGATGTAGGAAGCTAACCGATCCCATCGTGCTGTCGCCCATTGTGATGCTGTTTTCTGTCCTTTCTCCGTTTGATTTGAATATTTCCTTTTTGCTCTCCAGTCACCGCCTCTTTTCAAGCATACGGACTTCTAATAAAGTAGCTTTTACTTTCTCTGTAGAGGATTATGCTGAAACTTCTCCCGATGGACTTTTAGAACCCGAGGAAACACGACAGGTATGAAATTCTCTTTGAGAACAGTAATCCTAGCGTTTTAGTTGTGTTCGCTCGCCTACACTCTGCTCTTTCCCGTCCTCAAAGCTTTGCACAAATTCACGTTCATTCGATCGCCTTCGCTCTAACACCACGGTCCAAAGAACGGTCGCACGCCGGGCACTCTTTCAAGTGGTCGCACATCTGGAATAGAAGAGAAAGACGAGGGAAAAATAGCGGAAAATTTAGTACCAGCCACTCGAGGTTTATTTCATGGGAAATAGCAGTGGGAGTAGAAAGAGATGAACATTTTCCAAACCAAACCATCACTTCTCTACCGCCCCCTCGCTCAGTAGATCATGTTGTGGTTGTAGTGCAAATGGGTAGTAGTGCAGCAGACGGGAATAGCGAAGAAAAACAAAGCTTGCTAAAACATGCGCCCAGTGGAAAGGCCTGCCTGTCGGAATGGAAAATTGCAATGAAAAACTAACGGCCGATGTTGTGTTTTCCCTTTTTCATGACATCGTTTTCTGGCATGCCCGTGGAATAAGATGGCCATTGAACGAACAGGATGTCGAAGGCGGACCATTTAGCTCTAATTGTAAAACGATGCGCTCGCCTCGGGAGTAGATCAAATGGTGATTAAACGAACCAATTGCAAACCGAAGTATGAGGATTGCGATAGACCCCGCGGGGACCGGCGCTAGTCGCAGCGCGTGTTCAAGTATAGAAATGTGTTTCATTTCTTCTCAGTGAAAATTGAAATATTGCGCTCATAAATATAGAAGAAAAAATGGAATTACTACCACCCTGTTGTGCACGGTATTTTTGTACCGCTCCCGAAAGCGCGGCGGAGAATACAAATAATGTTCGCAATATTTTTCGATTGTGTTTTTCTTCCAATCCGAACTGCGAATGTCAAAATTATGACCATCGTTGTTTATGTGCTTTGGCGAAACAATGTTTATTTTCCCTTTCCTTGCTGTGTCGTTTGGAAGGTACGAGATAATGTAAGTGTATATAAATTGCAGTAGATAGATTATACCTCAACAAAACAACACAACACATACTGTATTGTTATTCGCGAACCGCCCGCTAAAACGATATTCTAGGCTAGAAAACAACGTTAATTATTCATCTGTTCCGATGGATGGAGTATGTATCGGTTGGTTTGATGGGAGAATTGAGTGAATAAATTTCATTCAATAAAATATCATCAACACTCGTCTTTATAGCCAAGTTTAAATAAGCACGAATATGGAAATGATTGTGGGTGGCATCAACAAAGGCCAGCTTCCCTACTACTGTGGGTGCATTACCTTCCACGGAAGCTGTGTGTTCCCAAGAGCAGTTTTAATTGCATAGGTAAGGCTTGTTAACTGCATTACGTAGCTTACATAAATTAAATCAAATCAACGTACCGACAAGCGTTCATTTTACAATGTTGACCTGAGTATGGGTGATGGTTCATCTACTTAAAAATGAATTTATTACTTCCTTCCTTCCTAGTAACACGTTGCATCAAGAGTAGAGACGAAGTCTTTCTTGATTATGCAACATCCAGACTAAATTCAAGTCGATCGAACGATCGAGAAATCTATCTCAAACATAAACATTCGCCCACGTACGGTTTTTGATCGAGCTGTAAAAAAAAGACATCAACCACGATTAATTTCAATGCGATACCATACAGCGTTCTAGATACAGATGTCCATGTAAAGAGAAAGAGGTTTATAAAATCCTACACTGTTGGCAGGATGATATTTTTTGCCACCCCGTACACCTTACTTGTTTTCCCTTCGATTTTATTCTCGAACATCACTGCGTTCGATTTTTCGATCAAATTTCCAAGGTTGCGTATCTCTTCTCGCATTTCTAATTCCCGAATCAAATCACTGCCCTGTAACTGGCTCCGTTCGCGGAGTCTACTGTAAACATAATCGGGTGTAACATTCAGGGCTGCGGGTGTTGGTCCTACTTTTCCTATTTCTATTTCGTTTTTCGTTTTCCAGCGCTTGCTTTTTTTTCGCCACCTTCAAAACCATGCGAGAATGGCGTATCCCAAGCAAGCATCTCCGTTTTGTCTCAGAAACGAAATAGTTCTGCCACTAACCCTCCGGAGTTCAGAGAAGGAAATCGCACTCCAAACAGACAATCGATACCGAATGCCACGGTGCTAAGTAACAAGTAGACGACGCGATTGCCTTTTCGCCTACAGCCAGAGCGAAGGTGGGATCTTCGTATATTTTCCTACCCTCAAACGCACCACATCACAACCGAGCGATGGTCCAAGGAAAATAAACATTTTGCCACCAGGCCGCAAGCACCCACACATGCATACACGCAGCATGACATCACGTTGTTCCCTGGAGGAACTGGCAGTAACCAATTGGACGTGATTGTGTTAATCAATCTGGCACGCCAAAGGCAAATGCTTCGTCGTTCGCTGTGTGTTCGCATGGTAATTGGCTGCGAAAATAAATGTGTTTCCACTGGAAAATTATTTCACATTTTTGCCACTCATCTCACGAATGACGAACGAAGAAAAATCAAACTGTTCTTGTTTATCTTTTTTGTTCTTTAACATCAAAATGTTGCTGGAACTATTTGTACTGTTCTTGCGTAAAAATCATACCGTACACGTCATTCCAAGTGCACTGGGTCGTAAAGGCGATGGAATACTCTGTTTATCTTCTAACATACGCAAGACGACCTGCATGCCGAGACCAGGTGTGGGGAAGGGTGGTTAAGAAGAAATCAATATACGTACTTTGCACGATTTTTTTTCGCCAGCAAACTATGAAACATAATGCCGCCAGGGGCGGAATGGAGACGCATGGTGCCTCGTCTTCTCGAGATGGTTCTCAGAACTTGGCTGTAGTTTGGGAAAGTACATGCGGGAAGACAAGCAATGTCAGTTACAGTTTTTTCTACCTCAAGTACTACCACATTATGATTCACAATTGAGCGCCATCTTTACGACGAGCGATTGAATACCGATCTTGGGCCATATTGTTCCGTCCGCTCAATTTACCGTCAATAGGGTCAATTCGTGAACCGTTCGATGCGTGCAGGTTCCAATAAATCATTCTACACTCATTTCAACGTATGTTAAACAAGAAAAAGCGATTTCGAATGTTATGAAAACTTACTATATTATATAGCAAAAATGCCACAGGATAAAATAATGGCCTCAACTACAACGCAACAGTCGACTTGTTACTTGTTTGTCATAGCTTCACCTCCCGCGGTCAGGAAAGTTGTCACGGACCATAACCTAATTTCGAGTAGGGTGTAAAGGGGCGAAGCATGACATGGTAGAAAAAAACTCCCGACATTTTCCCACCGACGAACATCATCCTTATTTGTATTTCCTTCTCGTGGTTTCGAACAGGACAAAGCTGGAGCGAGTGTTATCTGTGGTGTGGCACATACAGTTAATAGAGAGAACCAATAGAGAACGAGGGTGAAAGAGAGAAGGAAAATTCGGAAAACGAACGTTACATGGAGCCTTTCTTTCTGCTACCCAGTTCACCACAATTCTGGGGCATGCAGAAATGCATGGCGAATGTGTTTCACAATCATTTGCCTATACCTAATTGGCATTTCCGTATGGTTTCCGCATTTATGCGACGTTACGTCTAGTCTCAGCGGTCTCTGTGCTGTGGCCCCGGCGACGCTTGATGTCCCGCATGTTGGTAGCAAGCGAAACAGAACTACAATGTAGCTACGAACGAGAACCTAATACTCAACACTGGGCTTGTCGTGTCCAGGGTGCTTAAACAGAGGGATTATGTTACCACCTAGTGTGAGTGAAAAAGTACCCTACGAGGACACCATGTTACACGTTGATGACTGCTCGGTACTATCATCGGTTGGCGGACTGTACCAGTAGCGTGGAACTATGACTGCAACGTTGCTATATAGTCGACTCAATGAATCCGGTGTGTTCCTGATATGAGGATGTGCTTCTGATCCGGCCACCACTGCTGCGGCCGTTCGCTGAAACCGACGATAGAAAAGCTTTCGGGGCAAAAATAGAATATTTCTGCACAAAACATAGCCATTGCAGATGCCTATGCATTTTCCACGCTCTGATGCCGTGGGCTGGCCTCTTTCTTGGTTCGCTTCTGGGAGCTACTCCACTCTCCACAAACGAAAGGGATACCCAATTTCCTCTCGGAATACTATAACAAGGACCAGCTTCACAATGTGTCTAATAATCGTGAGATTCACACCTCTCTCGTACCGATATTTTTGTTACTCTTGATGGTGGTGTTGAACGCTCAAACGTTTCACTTCCGTTCGGTCTCGGCTGTCACCAATATGGTCACGAATATGGTGCCGGCGGATAGAATAGATTTCCGTTACACTTTACACCAATCAAGTTTCAATGTGTCGCCGGGTTCAAAAAGGATGTTACACATAAGAAGACTTTGGTGAGCAGAGTGAAACATCAGGGCCCAAATCGTAACAGTTAGGCGACACCACAGATCCAAAATGGTGGAGAGTTGAATGGAGTTGTAGGTTTGATACTAGCTAATTAGACAACGTTTATGAGGTGACTTCCTGGACATAAATACGAATGTACATGCGAATTTGGATAAGTTCTACTAAGGATGTGAGGCAAGGCTGCAACGTGATTTTGGATTACAAGACTTCAGATAGAAACTCACACTGGCCCCTTTTATAATTACTATCCGTAGTGCCGGTATAAAGCATAAATCAAACCTTTGAATATGCTTAACGTGCCGTTTATCAATCTACATAACATTTTGGAATAGAAAATGAATCGATCGATATTTGGGCGTAACAAATCTCAACGCAGAAGGTTTGCAGTATTCATCGGAGGGCGTTGAAGTAACTTTCGCCAAAAAAAAAAGATGGATCAAGCGAGAGAATTGAAACCATTACAATTAAAAAAGGAGAAGGAGGGATGAACAACTTTTCCAAATTGTGCATTTCAGTATTACCGAGAAACTGAATCAGTGGAAGAAAAAAAAACGAGTAACGAAGGTCTTACATTGTACTTTGCAATAAGCTTTTCCATCGCCAGCTTTGCGTGGGTCTGTCAAAAGTTTGTTGGCTTGTACTCCGCGAGAAAATTCGCTTTTTTGTTCTCCCTTCAAAGGCATTTCAAGGAGAATAAGGCGCACTGTAAATATCTTACGGTTCAGAATTTCGCATTCGCGAAGGCTTTTCGCTTCTCAGAAACTTCATCCGCTTCTTGATAGAAACATTTCCTTTATACCACCGCCAAAGTTGCTTGATAAAAGAAATTTCTCCATTTTCCTTTTAATAAGCATAAATTCAAATCTGGACTACAGCTATGATGTTGATGGGTATGTTTTACATTCATGCTACTTCTATTCTGTCAAGAGTTCTCATCGTTTCCTTTGCATTGACTCAACGCATGTGAATGAGCTTTCAGTAAACTTGGACATAATCGTTTTTTAATCGTGAAAAATGGTTGAGGAAAACTAGTGTTGCCGTAAGGAGAGTTGTTAACATAATTCATTGCCCTCAAACAAGCGCACGCCACTCACGGTTGTTAAACAAGATAGCTTCATCAAACAAGCACCAGAAACGGCAGCAAGCTTGATGGATGATGTATTATTTTATCATCTGTCAACAAGCGGCCATCAAACGGTGCCTGTAAATTTATGGCGGAAAGCGGACATAGAAAGCAACCAGTGAAAGACACACAACAACATAATTCACAGCTCCGCAGTCAGGAGGAACTAGGGGAGAGTAAAAACTAATTTTTCATTCGTGGAACGAAGCAAATCCACCACCAACTTATTCCTCATTTTGTCACGCCGAGGATAAACGATTTATTCCACGTCCACAGTCAATTTCAACATTTCGTCAACTATGTTACCACACGAACGGTGGCGCTTCATAATGAACTAATGCCTCAGCTCAGCTCGACAAGGGCCTTCCATATGGGCGTCTGCCGATATGGTTCCCCCCTTTTATTGGAACCATCATTTTGCTTTAACGTTTTCTTCAGTCTGTGCACCGGCGGTTACAAATTAGAAATGATTTGTGAACACACTCTTTGGCAGGCAAATCACCCACTGTGGCTACGTCACTACTCATGCCACCCTCTCCGGCAACCACGCCTTTCAAATCCCACGACACGTCTAACAGCAAACCAAGCGAAATAAAACGAACGAAGCCACTTTGCCACCTTCAATTCCGGACCGTTTCTTAGTTCCATCGTAAATGGATGCAAGAGTAATAAGTGGCAAGGATTCACGGTCGGTGAAGAGCCCGTTTCCCCATACCTTTGCTCCACAGAAAGGTGGGCTTAGTATTTGATAGTCACAATCGGAAACAAATGCTTCTAGCAATTAAACCGGCCATTTCGCGGTTGTTGTTGTTTAGGTGAAAGCGTATGGTTTATTTATGTCCCTACTGATGTTGTACGGTGTTACCCTTATCCTAATAATGTACGCACCTGCTGAGGCCCTACTGAGGCACCATACTGAGGTATTGGTAGGCCCTTTGCTATCTAAGGGTATGGTTCAAAGTAGCTCATACATACATTAAATATTTAGGAAAAGGAACAATCTACGGTTTCGCTCCTGCCTAGCCCGGCTTCAACCGGCAAGCAAATTGAAGATTCGATTTTATTTTTTCCAACATTGCTTCTTTAGCATACTTCGACACCGCTCCAGTCTTTTTCAGCAACAAGCACCGAAATGCCCCTCGAAACACGGTCTGGCCGCTTATCGATAAATAAATAAACAAACAACGACTGAACGAACCCAACTCGCGAACCGAGCGAATACACCTTTCGTGGGGCGCGATGTAAAAAGGAGGCAACCGAATTCCATTTCGAAAACCTTTCTGGTTGCGTGGTGGGTGAACTGTGGCACTTGCCGAAAGCAGTAAAGCCAGTCCGGCCAGCATGCAGTACCAATTTACGAGAAGTTCTTGTTTCGCGGTTTTCTTTATCTTTCTTGGTTCCTTTTTTTTAAATTTCCATTCAGTTCGGTATTCCGGATGGAAATGAACGGTCAAATGCTCGCAGCTCTCTCGAATCTCGTCCGACTTGGACCAGGTTTGCCTTTGAAAACCCCGAACTTTTCATTCTGCAACACGAAAACAAACCCTAAATTAAACCCTCCCCGCAAAGGTACGTCACATTTATCACATCTCCCTCTCTCTTTGCTCCACCGCATGAAAAGTTTTCCGAATTTATGTCGGAGACATATCTCTCATGGCACACATTCGTTTCTACTATAGCACAAAGTACCGTTTCTTTCATATGTGCATTGTTCGGCTAAAATATAACTTGAATTATAATGCCGGTGCGAGGGAAAAAATTTGATTCGTCAAATATTAATTTCTTTTATCAACCAGTATGATGATTTGTTGAAGAAAAGGGACGTATGTCCTAAATTATGAATTTCCTACTGCCTGAAAGCATCCTGGCACAAAGCACCCACAACAGCCCAGGAAGGAAGAGAACAGCGAACCCATTTCCACACTAAGAAATGATTCAAATTTAATCAGTCAACAGAAGGAAAGTTTAGAAAAGAAATACGTTCTCATGTTTTTCACATATTGCATTCGCGAAGAAGAACTCCTTATTATTCTATCCTTTTAACCAAACCAAATAGGTTATTGGTAATAAAATACGTTTTCATCCGTATCTCTCTGATGCCTCCTGTGAGAATCGAACTCACGACCGCTGGTTTACAAGACCAGCGCTCTGCCAACTGAGCTAAAGAGGCTCCGGTGACAATCCCACAATTTTCAACCAGCTGTTTCGGCACGCTTCTGCTTCTCCAGATATCGGCTGGAAACTTTTCTTACGATTCTCCGATAGCCCTAGGATGGTTCCAGAGGAATGCGTCTTCTTTTTATACCATCCGGCTGTACGCCAGGTCGGTATGGCGATGGCTCCAAACTACGACCATAGCTCATCCTCATTCGGCCATGTTCGGCTTCGTTTCAGTCCGTTCCATTTTTCAGTCGTTTCGTCTCTTTTCAGTAGAACATAGAAGCACCGAAGTACACTCACACGCAGGCGTCTAACGTACCAACTATGCC
>JAOEFI010000006.1:21624284-21637634 GCA_034621735.1 Anopheles plumbeus
CAAGTGCCTCCACTTTGTTGTACACTCTCAAATCTACACTGTACTATACTTTTTTAGCAACTTGTTTAATTTAATAGTAATCCCTCTTTTTCACATACGATACTGATGTGACGACAGAACCAAACTTTTACACAGCGCAACCGGCTGGAGAAGCAAACACATGGATGGGATGGAATGAGTACTTTTTCTACCGCCCAACCAGGTGTGCTTTTTTATGTGTGAAAGCTGTAGTAGCAGAGCAGCTCCATAACCTACATTCCACAGACGGTGAAGTGACGACGAACCGACCAGAGAGCGAAACTAACACGCGACGTGCTCAACGCAAGCACTAGTACTCGACTGACAGCAAAAGTTGCCGCCGTTGCACGCGTTCGCTCGGCTGCGTTCGTTTTGTTTTGTTTTGCTTTTGTATAAACGTCAGTAACTTCCCCTCCGCTGAATTCAGACGGCGACCCACCGGGGCAATATCGGTTAATCAACCATTAAGCGGCGGTAAGATCGAATAGGTACTTTAAGGGCCGTTTAGTAGCAATAACCGAATCCGCTTACGTTTATGTGCCGTTTCATATGCTTGTTTACATGGATGTGCTTGTCCGTATTTCTGTCCCTGTGTCGTATGTGTCGTCGAAACTCGCCGCGGGCTTTCGCTCTTACGTATTATTCCTCCACTCGCTCTTCTCTCGCAGAATGCCCTACACAATTGCAGCCAAAATCGTCAGAAACTGTTTTAGCACGATCAGGCAAAACTGTATGGAAATGTAACGAAAAACTGAACCGCCTTGAATTCACTCACTTGGATTAATACGTATCACTTGACATTTTACTTCAGACAAATTGTATTTTGCGGCTCCTATTAGGTCCATAAAAAATAATAAATCACCACCAACTTCTGCACGTACTCTACAACGGAACTGTTTCTAGACCGAGGTTTCTATATACTCTCTAGGTGGCTTGTCTAGATGAACGAGCGCATCGCTTGACAGTGGAACGTTTGACAGCAAGAATTGACAGCGTTGCTTTGCAAGCAAAAGAAGCTTTTACTTTGTTTTCGCGCGCTGTCCCACCATAATGGAACGAGCGGCTAGAGTGGTGGTGTTCGAACAAGTCAACTTCTCAGTTTTCTTTCCAGCAGTGCGATCCCAGTAAAATTGCCTTCAGAAAAGACCGTGCGGAGGACAGCTCTGGAAAACGGAAGGATTGTGTGTGAAAATCAAGTGAGGAACTGTTCCGTGGGAAGTATACGCAGCCGGCTAGCAGCGTTAGACGCGCAATTCCGATCCGCCTAGAATAGGTGTTTATGTGACGATCCTACTAGCCCTCAGAGGCATTCGCAGAAGGGTACTCGCGGAGCCGAATCAGTACTTCGGTAGCCACAGCCTTAGCAACAGTTTAAGCGATAAAACTTTACCGTGACCAATTCGTTCGTAGCTGCATCTTACACCGGTGTGCATCCTCCGCCTCCGTTCGCACCTCACCCCCCATTCCGTCCGCGCCTGGTACTCGGCATTCAGGTTGAACTGCAGCTGGGTCCAATGAGTGCTGGCGAATTCTGGTGAAACTATATAGGCCTGGCTTGTGTTGTTGGTGCGTGCCGTTTGTATAATATAGAGCGATTCGTTTTAAGTTCTCCGCTAACTTGAATGCGTCCCGTGCAGTGTGTGAAGAAAGGTGTGTCTTGGATTTCTTATGCATTTGACGAAAAAGAAGAAATTAGACATTGAACCAAGGAAGGAGGTATTTGAAAACATTTTCGTTTGCCTTTGATTTTGACAATCATTGTGGTTGTGTTTAGTATGTAACAGGGATTATTGGGGAGCTTCTGCTTTCACCCAATAGCGCTGAAAGTCGTTTCATTTTGCAAAGGCAAATTTTGTTTCAAGAACAATTCGAGGCGTCGAATTAAACGAGCGAAGAAGATAAATCATACAGCAAGAGGCACAGGCGATTATTTTAAAACTTAGAAACGACTGGAGATCGCTACCACGAAGATCACCAGAAATTAAAACCTCATCCATCAAGAAACCTGACACGTCTTACTAACTTCGACGAGACGAGAAAAATCCATCTTACGATCAAGCACACTGCCGGGAAAGCTGACCAGATGACCACTGCCGAGGAAACGTCCGCAAATCCGCTGATCGCGTTGCGTGCAGCGCATCGGGAAATTTGCCGTGCACTCAACATCGATGACGAAACGGAGCAGCGATCGTGGATTTCGTTCGAGGAGTCCCGTACCCAGTACGAGCTCACGGTAAGTCTGGTAGAACCTAGCTAGAAATAGATTGGCGTAGTACGAGAAAAGGAAAAACAATTTAAACTGTCATCCTCGACGATGAAAACTGGTAACGTAATTTGGTAAAGCTAGCACTGCGCTTTGAGTCTAGCAATCCTCTGCTACAGTCACCAGGTGTAACGAAAACGACCACATACGGTTTAAAAAAAATGTTACTATCACGTGAAACGTGCATCAAGGCCGTCGAGCCCTGCACGTCGATGAACTTTTCCAATTGTCCCCTGCTTGGTCAACGGCACTTGCAACGAATCTTTGGGAGAATGCAGCTCCATAAGCCGACCAGTATCGCACGCCGTCGTGTTGCACGTAGAGTGTGTCTTACGTATGAGTTTGCCAGCGCCTTGCTATCGTCGTCGATTAGTTGGTGCCATTGAACTGGCTTGACCTAACCCCCGAAAACACACACCAACTTCACCAAGCGGTCCCTTGGGACTTCTTTCCATTCCTAAAGATGATAATCTTTCGTGGATCCGCAGTCACAGTCGATGCATTAAATTGAGCACATTGGCTTCCAGCGTCAGCGTTGGGTAGCTTCTTCAGTGGGAATCACGTTTTTTGACTTTAGCCTCTTTCCTTCTGGCAAATTAAAATGGTTTTGTTTTCGTTTTTAATTCGCTCCCTTCGGATGATGTTGCATTATTAACAATAGCTAGTCAAAGCGAAGAAGTAACCGTAATGCTTCCTCGTTTCATGAGCAGCCAGCCACGACCACACCAGGAGGAGGGCACTCGAAATTTGGGCGTGTTCGATCCACTTTTTTGCGACGTCAAGAAAATTAATCCGCGCGTGTTGGACGGAAGTTATAGCATCATCATACTTGTTCGTGAACTGGCCGATAATCATAGCGAAGGAGCACATCGTTTTCACTTTTGCAAAACAAACTTAGAAAAAATCGAGGAAAACAGATGCATGAAGCGATTTCATCTGTTTCCTTTTTTGTTTTGTACTTTTTTTTCTATTTTTCGGAAGCCGTGTGTTCAAAACAGGCCCTTTTGGAAAACAGGCACACCTGAGTGTTCCTTCTGTGGCCTGAAGGTCCCAACAAAAGAAGAAGCACTTTGAAAACCTATTTCCGAGTCCTTTTCCGCTCGGAAAAGAGAGGCCCGTTCTTTTCCTTTCAGACAGAAACGTTCGGTCGATACCTTGCAGTCGAAACCCGGGAGAACTGGCCGGCGATAATGGTCTCAGGGCATCTATTTCATTGACGTATACGTGCATGACGCTGCTCCCGGAGAGACCAATCATGTTCAATGCATGCAGTAAAATCCCGATGCACCGCCGAGCGTGTCAAATTTCCTTACCGTTTCTTCTTTCACCCAAATCCAGAAGACGCCGTGTGCGCCGTGTATTAACGAGACACGATCGACTACGATCTATGTATATCGCGGCCGCAGATGCGCATCTGTATGCATTTTGGCACACGCTTAACAGCATCATTATGGGATGCGCGAGCGAACCGCGTGTTGGAAAGCGTTTGTCATGTCGTCAGGCTGAAGTTTTTCTTTCACGCACCACTGAATTTTTCTCTATCTCTCCGCCTCTGCTCAGGTGCGCCATCTATCTTTCTGTCTCTCTTTTTTCGGCCATTCGCTGCTCGCTAAAGTCACCTGCCCTGTTGCGCGCTATTCTCTTATCGCAGTCCCTGCCAGTAGAGGGGTCGGCTTATAGATTTTGGCGCGCATTTTCACGGCCCCGTTTCGTTGCCTCCTTCGCCGTCGTTCACTCTGGGCGGGATGGCGGTGTGATGGATGACGTTGTCGGGGTCTTCACACAATTTGTGGGAGAGGAGCCGAGAAGGGAAACAGGAGGAGGTTATAAGGATGTCGAAGTGGATGGGGCTCAAGCAAGAAATGTTAAACCCTTGACGTTGTGAAAAAGATGAATGATACGTTGAATGTGTGTTGAATGTGTGAGTTTTGGTCCCATTCGTCCTTTTTCCTGTCGTGCTGTGTTTTCCTGGTGTTTTTTTTTTGTTTTCCCTTGATCCTTTGTTTTCTTTAGTTTTTGCTGCGGCTAACAGCTGTTTCCGGAAGAACTCCCTTTAAAGTAGGTTCAAGGCATATCCAACATCATGCTTAATGCTTTATTTTTATTGCTTTGTATAAAACTATTTCCCAAAACAGAACTTACAAAATAATCGGAACAAAAAAAGAACGATTTTAATTTACAATTCTTCATGTTTATTTGATTACATTGCATCAACTTCATGCTTATTCGCTTCCGTTTTCAGGGTGAGCCGACGCACTGGATGTGCTGTGCACTGTACGTGGCCTGTCTCCAGAAGCGGGCGGTCGTGGGCCATGCCGATTACTACATTCAGGGCAATGGGGTGAACATCACAAAATTGCTGCGGCAGTGCAATATCAGGTAATGTTCAACGAAAGTACCACTCGTAATTCTACCCGTGCAATGAACGATCGTTTCGTTTTCAGCATTTCGGAGTTTTTTTCCAAGATGAACGACTGGAGCTCGGTGAGATCGCTACCGGCAGGGCTGTGCAAGTCGGTTGATAACCTGCACCACGAGTTCGATGTATCGATCACGGCATACATTGGATTCAACAAGGACTTTCCGCGCATTCTTAACGAGGCCAACATTACGCCAGACGAGCCAAAGCGCAACAAGAAGGCGAAGCCGAGCCCTTGCTCGTACAACCGACTGCGCGAGTTCACATGGGTGCTGTTCCTGTGCGTAAAGGAGCAACATCAGGAGCAGCGTCGGGATCCGACAACCGCGATGAACCTGAGCGTGTGTGTGATCGATCTGATCTACCACAATGTGGTAGCGGACGGGCGGCTGGACCTTATCAACCCCACCGTGCTCCAGCTGGGCAAGAGGACCAATGACGGCAGCGGTGGTGCAGACCTCGACGAAGATGGCATGGCCGCAATTGCAAAAGAACTGAACATCATGGAACTGCTCTGCGACGGCTGCTCGACCACGTGCGAGAGTGTGGCGGACACGAACCGCACAATCTTCTTGCCGACACTGAGTAGCATGTTCGAAACGGGGGACCTACGGGGCACGCAGTCGTCCGCCGCGGGCGGCGGACAATTACTCGGGTTGGTGTCGGTGACGAACTTCGAAGAGAACCTGAGATCACTCAACCGCCGCTACGAGCGAGCCATTCTGCGTTGCGGAATGCTGGATGAGCGGATCGCGCTTAGCACGACGCGGCTGCCCAGCAGTGCTGGTTACCCTCGGACGCCCCTGAGCGTAAAGTCGCGCCGTGCGGGCACAGGGCTATGCAGGGTTGCTCCAGGAGAAGCAGGAGATTTGGTCCTGCGTGGCACACTGACTCAACTGATGAAGCAAATCCAAGGCCACGGACCGGACAGACCGAGCGATGCGTTCCTCAATCTGATGAAGAACTGCCCGACAAGCCCGCTGAAGAACCTTCAGGATCGCCTCGGCCGTTTGCGGGAACGCTTCGTGCACAAGCTAACCGACGACGGGTGGAACCAGCGCACCATTCAGGCACGCTTCGACAACATCGGGGCGCTGTACTATCTGTTGCTGGAGAACATCATCCCGTGGGAGCTCCGGAAGCGGACGTCCATCGCCACTTCGAAGGTGATCTACGACATGTGCGCCGGCATACACATGTTCAACGAGACGTTGTGCGTATGTGCAGCGGAAATCATTTTCTTCCTCCGCGAGGAGCATAACAGCTACCCCTGGATGTTGAAGGTGTTCGACATACAGCCGTTCGATTTTTACCGCATCATCGAGGTGACGGTCTCGGCGAACAATGACATCCTCACGCCGGAAATCGTGAACCACCTGCGCCGGGTAAGTGTTGCTTTGATGTGCCTTGATTTGCGCCGAGTACTCATTTCGAATATCCTTTCCTCTACCACGCACTAGATCGAAGAACAGTCGCTGGACTCCCTCTGCTGGAAAAGCTCGTCCATATTGTGGGAAAAGATGGAGAAGGAAAACTACAAAATCCCCCAGAACAAGGACGTAGAGCAAGGAGGCGGGATTACCGGTGTGACGCCGCTGAAAGGCGACTCGATACCGAACACGCCAAACGGTTCCACGAGAGGTAGGCTTTGCATGTGTTGTGGAATATAGAATGTCGATTCTATAACTTTTCTTCCGTTGCAATTGTTACGAAACTGGTCGAGCTCGTGAGCCGGTTACGAACCTGAAGTTAGCGTTGCATTAACATTTTGCTGTTACAAAAAATCTAAGCGCCAACTTTCTATGGGGAAATATTGAAACCCGCTCAGGGTCTTCGTGCTATCAAAGACAGCAAACAAATAAACAAATGCACTCGCTCCTCCTTTACTCTTTATCTAGACGGGTTTATGGCAGGGATCGCTGGAACCGGAACCGGTCCAACGTCCACTCCTGCACTCGTCAGTGCTACCGGTCGCCCTGTGGCTCACCCCGATTCGGCCAAGAAAAAACTGTTCTATGATCCTCCCTCGTCGACTACGCCGAAGGCAGCAGCGGCACAGCCGACGGCCGTGGCGACACCACCATCGTCATCATCACCACCGTCGTCTTCGTCGTCCGCCGCAGTACCAGCTGCTGGATCAGTGATGTTGTTTCCGTCTCCTTCCAAGGCGGTCCCGGAAATGGCGCATGCGCCAGGTTTGTTCGCGCGCACTATTCTTCCGTGGCGTGATTCGTCGCACTTCACTTGCAATATTTACCTACGATGCGTCGACCTTCATAATGTTTCGATAATTCACCAATTCCATCAATGTATCATCGTTGGATTGTATTTCCTGTTAAATGGTTCATCGTACTCTGTATTTGCGCAGACCTTTACTAACTTTTGAATGGAAAAGCCAAACTAAAACTGCCCAAACTGTACTTATTTAGCTGAAGAACATTGGTTTCCTCTATAGTGAATGTCTCCTACTGATCCATTCTTCTCCTGCTGATAATTTTAAGCTTGTGTTCTACATCGCTTGTACACGTTCCACCTATACCTGTCCCCACGTTCTAGTAACATTTCATCGATTAGGTTTTCTTCTTCGCGCCGGGATTTTTGATTGCTTGCTATTGCTTTTCGCCCTAATAATTGTTTTTCTTACCGCTTTGGGAAGCCTAATTAAAAAAGTCGCCCTATGCATTTCACGAAATTTCAAAAATAACCTACTCATAACTGCTTGGTTGGACTTGTTTCCTTTTTTAAACGAATGTAACCGAATAATGAAGTAATGTGATATATATTCATACGCAATCTTTACATCAACGTAGGTAATGGCGTCAATGGCAATCAGGATTCATCGTTGATCTCATCTAATAGCTCGCCTCAACGAGGAAACAATGGTCATCCTTCCAACGGCACGTGTTCGTTAAATCTGTTCTTCCGCAAGGTGAGTTTGCCCGCGGGTTGTTAGTAACTGTTTCAAGTGTTCAAGGATGCTGGCTTCCAAAGAAACCTTTCTACGAAACATAATAACTAAATAAACTATTCTATCGCCAGATGTACCTGGTCGCGAATGCACGGTTGAGCAACCTATGCCAGAATCTCGGACTCGAGTCGGAAAGCATTCAGAATCTCATTTGGACGATCTTCGAGCACACTATCACCAAGTACTCGCGAGAGCTCATGCGCGATCGCCACCTCGATCAATTGCTGATGTGTGCCATCTTTGTGACGATACGCATCAAGGCTCTGCCGAAGATGTTCAAGGACATCATGCACTGCTATCACAGCCAGCCGCAGGCAAACAGCGCTATCTATCGGAGTGTCTTCATCCGACACAATGACGCCACGCCGGAGGAACAGCAGACACACGGCGACGGTCAGCCGAATGGACGATATTCCGTCACAGAGGTTGGTAGTACCTCGGTGCAGTACGACCGGGAGGTGTACGGCGATATCATCAGGTTCTACAACGATATCTACGTGCAGATTGTATACCCTTTCGCTATGAATTATTACAATACCGACATGGTAAGTGTGCGGACTGAAGCAGGGTTGGAGATTTTTGGTTAATTTTTTCTTTGGTTCTATTTCTCCTGCAGTCACAGGCATCACTGTTCCTTTCGCCACCGCCAAGGACACAGCCGCGGAACATACAACAGTCACCGCGACAGATCGGTGGAAATATGTTCGTGTCGACCACCGACAAGACTACCGGCAGCGGATTGCTAGACTCGCCCAACATTCGTACGTACACTTTCCCGGCAAGTCCTGTGCACAGTCCAATGGTATGTAAGGGAGGAGCTCGCTTAATCAAATAACAAAAACAAAGACGACTGAAGGCTTCTCTCGTGTTTCAACAGCCCGCCGATCGCACACCGTCGGCAAACCGTAGGAAGGCGGAAACGTGCGCCCGTAGCCTTACCCACCCGGACGAATTCGATAAACCGGTACAGAAAGTACGACGGCTGGACAAGGTTCATCAGGAGCGACGGCACCAAGATCACCAGGAGGAGGATGAAAATGGATCCTAATGTGCGGTTTCGAGGCGATCGCATCCCTATTCTTTCCTCCTTTCCCTTTTTCAAATTGGCAACGCAATACAGGACTATTTTCGGCTCTTGGATGGGGGATAAACATCGTGAATAGTTTAGCATAGTATAGTTTTGAGTTTTGTGTTAGGTTTAACGTACGTACTACGTTGCTTTTAAGAGTATGTCCATGTTGCAATCAATTTGTCTTTAAGAAGACCTTTTCGATTACGCTCTTTCGCACTTCGACTGCGCTAGATTTTTAACTGTACCTTACGACAATGTAAGACGAAGCAGATGAAGTTATTTTTTCGTTTTCTTTTAGGTTGAATATTACGATACTTCCCTTCGAAGATCACAATTACTTTTAATGTAGGCTGCGTAGCCTTGCCTGAGACAGTGTACAGGTTTAAAGATTTGTGAAGATTAGTAGTGATTTTAATTATTCGGTTTTAATTCATGCCTTCCTCATCTTCGTAAAAATGTGTCTTGTTATACAGGCCATTGTCATGGTATCTTTCCGTTTGTTTTAAAAATATGTGTTAACCAGATGTTCACCTAGTAGCAGGTTAAGTTATTCTGAGATAAGGTATTATTGACGGCGCTGACCTTTTGCTGAGTTGTATAGAATGAATAGAAATGATCGTAAGGCCAGCCCAATGCCCCCGGACCTGCGCTCGCCCAACCGCGTTCCGTTCTCATCTCAATCACTCTGGCGACAAGTTTTGGTTGATCTCAATGTTCGGAGTCTTTCATTCAGCCGTTGCCTCAGATACTCTTGGGGGTTGGTACTGTGGTATGCCACTACTACTACATTTCCCTTTTGGTATAGGACGGCGTTATTGTGATGTTTCCATTAAAAGTTTTTTTTGCTCGTTTAACCGTTTGTCTTATATGTTTAACCGTTAACATATCTTATCGTACGCGTATTTATATGAGTGCATGCGCGTATGCACGCTGTGGGGTGAAGCGATACTACAGCTCCATGTTTTGCATGCCTTAGTAGCAAATCTAAGTAGCCTTTTTAAATGAAAAGAAAAACTTCCCATTAGTATAGTGCCTTACGTTTATTTATTTAATATTCATGTACGACAGATTTCTTTTTTTGTTCGCGGCATTCCGTCTTTCTGCTCAGTGAGCTCAATGACGAATGCCAGTTCGAGAAAGGACATTCGCACGGTAATTCCACCGGTAGATCGTAAGAAGGATATGAAGACCCGTACTAGTACAATCGCGTTTGATGAAGGGTGTATTGCGAGCTTTATTTCGCATCGAAAAGGATAGGCTGCATCCTTTCCCATTCCCATATAGAACATACTGGTAGCGAAGCAAATTGTTGCAGAATACTGCTCTACCGTAACTCTTATTTTAACTGGAGTAACACTGTTTTCAACCTTTTCTGGCAAACCTATCGGGCTTTGGTTTGGTAGCTTGAAATTGACACATTGTCATAAAGACCTACTCATAAATAGTACAGCGAGATGAGAACGGTACAGACGGGAATGGTGTTTATGCGACGAGGACTAAAAGAAAATTTTGACGAAAAGAAACATAGAACCCGAGATCATTGGCTAGCTAAATCAAATCGAATCAATGTCTCTTTCAACTCGCTCCCTTGAGAAGGGCACACGTTAGTTACCATTGGATATCATCACTATTTCGAGGTGAATGTGTGTTGTGAATGCTAGGTTTTTACGCTCACGCTCTTGATTCATATTTTAACATTTCGGCCCAGCTTTCCAAACGCGAGCAAAGAGAAAAAACGATGTTTAATTCGATCTTCATTTCTTCATGATCTCAAAGTTGGGTTCCACTATCTTTGGCAAACCCCACTATTCTGCCTTCGACAATGATCATTTTGTAGCCCTACGATGCAACGCAAAAACAGCACACCGAGCTATAGCAATAGTAGCACAGTGGTTAGGAGTTGTATGTTGTTGTCTTTCTGGAAACATAATCATATCTTGCCATGTGCACAACAGACAGTTACGTTAAAGACACAGCTGTTTATTACTTATCATCAAGCACATACATACGCATACTTTTATACATTTGCATCAATATTATTGCAACGTTATAACGCCAGCATAACAAACAAACAAACAAACCCCCCCACTGATTGCAATCGTCCGTCGCTTTTCCTAAGTTTAATCATGCTTCATCACCGTATTCGGGAGGCCTTCGGGAGGTCTGCGTTTTGGCGGCTTTTTTAACCAGCGCTAATTGTGATTTAAAATTTTGTTTTTTGTTGTAACTAATCGCCATTATGAACACTTCCCCCTGCAAGGCACCGCATTTCCACTTCTGTCTAGAGGTAGTTCCTCTTTTTTTAAAGCAATTATAGTAGTCATTTATAATCGTTAAAGGCTTATATGAATATATGTATATGTATACAAATAAACGGTGTATAGTGTAATACAAAGCTATTGGTTTCAGTTGTTTTGTCCTTTTTTCGTATGATGAGCAATGTAACCAGTAGGCACCAGTATTTGAATCGGTTGCATTAGTTTGGTTTGGTCGAATGCTGAAACGATTGTAGCAAGAATGCTACTTGTTTAAAAGCATCGAAACACTAGCCCATACTTTGGATGATTTAGAGATCGGAAGCGAATACAACATCAGACCGTTCGAAACCAAGAATTTCCTTGTTTCAGTTTCCATGCGGAGCAATGTTGCCTTCTCGTTGAATTCCATTTCGTTGTAGGTTTTCTTTGCCACACACAAGCCCACGTGTTATTTGTACTCGTGGCGATTAGAACCTATTGTTTAGCGCGAGCAAATGTTTATGAAGTTATGAACCAAGACGAGATGCGAGCCGCATAAACCTGCAGGAGGCACCCAAATAAACAAATAAACAAACACACAAATAGCGCCCATGCAGAGGTACGGTATTATTTTATGGCGATTCTGGTCCAGTTTTCTGCCGACGATGATGCCGCCGATGTGTAGGAGACGTAGTGTCGGAAGCGGCTGCTTGCCGTTTGGTGCCCCAGCAGATTTATGGTGTCCCCGATTCACATAATGCCGGCGACAACCGGCAAGCGGCCGGCCGGAGCCGCCGCTCGGAATCGTTCTGCATAATTAAGTGGCGGTCCAGCCGGCGATGAGTCACAATCGATCGCCAGTGGGAAATGTAGTAACGTTCACTGTCGCACTTTGGTGCGGCATGTGCAGTTGTTGATCTCTGCAAAGGATGGTGCAGTTATGCTACGCAGTCATGAAGCTAACGAGCGCTCGGTGAGCGATGGTGAAATGCACTTCAATCTTTCAACCCTTTCCCTGCCCACAGTTTCGGCAAGAATCCCCCGGCGGGCAGATGACACATTACATCATCTTCTCGGAATGCACTTCCCAGTGGACGGGAACAAATATGCATCGTTGTTCTTTTCTGTCCTTCCCTCCCACGCAAATGGTATAGACACACATTTCTAAAGTACAAAATCATGTTCCGGTTAAGTTCCCTTTTTTTGTTCCACTATGTTTTTTTTCTCCCCGACCCACTTGCGACCGTTCAGACTGGACGTCTTTAATTTCCTTCCGCTTCGGTGACGGACGGAGACCATTTACATTGCTGCTGGACCTGGCGCTTCCGGTTCGGCGGGCTAAGAAGGCAGGAAGGCAGGAAGGCAGGAAGGATGTCAAAAGGCGACCCCCAACATGTCGGTGCGGTTTCGCAGGAAGAATGAAAACGAAAACAGTGTTTGTAGGATGCATATATTGAAATTCCAAACACATTCTTAAGCGTTCCTCCGTTTGATTCCCTTCCATTGCGGCTGGAAGAATGTAATATGCGTTATCGGAAAATGTTGTTCAAGCGTATGAACGAAAAAAAAAAGAACATTAACCTGAAGGCTGTAGCTTTCTCATGAATTTTTATTGAGCAATTGAAAATGACAAAAATAGAAAAAGAGAAATCCAGTTCTTGGCGCTTAACCGGACGTGACTTTACCGTGACGATTGATACCGTACCCTCCGTTTTGAGCGCACCCACTTCGTGATGTTCGATTTTATCAATTTCCGGTTGAATAAAAATGCTAACCGTTATGAAAAAGCGAAACGAAATAGGAAAAGCGAACTGGAAAAAGAAACCCGTAACCAGATTGTTTGCAACCCGTCTCCATCCAAATTTATTGTCCTTCTGTCTCTCCATCTCTCTGTTGTTTGCTATCTAACTTTTGGCAGGACCAGTTGGCATGTAGTGTTGAGCAATGTCCAAAAATATATGTAAAGCGACAAAACAGATTGACCGCAGCACCGAACCGTAGTACCGGAAAGGATCAGCATGGTCCGCCGCTATCTATTTTCGTTCCCTTACGACGCTTCCTTAAACCCTCTGGGAGTGCATCAGTGACACGTGCTGCCTGTTTGTTGGCACGAAAGGGCGAGGAAGCAACACTAGAGCGGAAGTAAACTAAAACTAATTTTCATGTAGCCCGTCTTTACCTTCCGGTTTGGACTGTGTACACTTTTTGTCAACGTGAGTGAACCTTGGCGCAACTATTTTATTCTGCGTTCCAACCGTGAGCACGGTAACTATACACTTCTTTAGTTCAGTTATTCGTCTACGCGAATGTCTCGAAAGCATAAAAAAGGATATCAAGAGGTGGAATGATCATGATCAGATAGTATATGTGTGT
>JAOEFI010000006.1:21652344-21667439 GCA_034621735.1 Anopheles plumbeus
TCGTCGTCGTCTTGTTCGTGCGGTTTCTGCACTCAATGGATTTTCCGAATTTGCCAACCAGCAGCGCACTATCTCGCCTTCTTTTTCTGACAGTGCTCATTTTCGAGTGCCTAATTTTCTGGGTGGTTTTTCTGGTTTCTGCCATTTTTGGTGCCACGACCAGCACCACCGCTATAGCAACAGCGTCTCGCATGACCTCCCGACCCTTTCCCTTTGGCAGGTTGTCAAGTTTTTCTCTCCAGTTGTTGTTTTTTACTATCCAGTGGAGATACTCTTGGTTTGATTTTTATGCTCCCATGGTTTTTTTTCACTCCACCTAGCCGCCCGCTTTGGGGTGTCGAGTGTACGTCGGTGGGATTAATTTTCAGTTTGATCACGGTGGGTTGGTTTGCTGTTGACCTCTTCGCGTTCCGCTCTCCAAATCTCCTCCAATTCGCCTCGACATAATAATAATAATGATGAACTGAACGAGCTTCTGCTGTTGGTCATGCTTTCGGGCAATGAGTTAGCCATAATTTTACGACGTGCCCGCACTACAGTGAGAAGCCTTTTTCTCCCTTTCCTACAAAGACAACCGACGGTAAACAATCACTGGCAGGATGTGGTTTTTGGTTTGTTAACTTGTTTTTCCCCCGGACTCGGGGAAGTTAAATTTCGGCAAGAATGACATGGAACGGAAAAAAGTATGATATTATGTTGGTGTGACTATTGGTTCTAACTATTGGTCGATCAAATTGAACTGTTTGCCCGTTTGCGGGCCAGTATGTGAACGAGTGACGTAACAAATATTCGTGGGAAAATCGAAACCCCCCCTCGAACTGGTCACCAACTGAACAAATTGTTCAGAGGTTCGATTTCTCTATGAAACTATGATCAGGACCGGCACCAAAATTATGCTTTGCCTGCTCACGATTCATTGGCGAGAGAGCACTTCGGCACATAAAGAGGCCCATGGAAAAAAAAACGCCCGCTCATAATGGCTTTATTATGTCGATCATATTTTATACCAATCACCAACCTGCGGCGGCTCGAGCTCGTTGCGGTTTTCTGATGTTTTTATCGCACCTTGTTTCACCATCATCCGTGAGCTGTCGGTTTGGTGCTGTTTGACTCTTTCCATTTTGGCTGTGCGTGATAAAGTGTCTGTTTGCGGTCCGGTTTATTTTTTTTGCAAGTCATTTGAGACTAAAACTCAAATCAGTATAGTATGGGTTGTTTCATGTTTGCTGAAATTTGCATAGCTCCGGAATTTCTCTTTAATATGTTGTGGCTTGTATATGATGCTGTCAAAATAAGTCAGGTTGAGCTTAAAAATCGCTTTATCAAAAAAAGTGGAAATAATGTTTGATTTTGCTGGTTCTACTTGTAGCTGAAAAGTGATAAGAAGTCGTTGTTTAAACATTCACGTTCTCCCCTTATCAGTCCAGTTCTACGTAGCATTTTTGGCGTAGCTTTGACGATAAGACGATTTAAAATGTTCCCCTTCTAACATAACCCATTTTAAATTCAACTTGCGCCGTTTTATCAAGCTTTTCAACAGCAGTCACAATCGTGACCCGAAAGTTGATGGGGAGTCAGATCAAACGTGAGGAAATTTGGCAATATACAATATTCTTCATCCCCTGCTTTGGACAAACAGTTTTACTCCTGCATCCGCAGCTGCAGCAGCAGAAAGGGCGATGCTTTTATTTTATCACTCGTTCCATAATATTAAAGTTCGTGGCCTCAAACATGCGCTCATATGCACGCAGCATAGTTTTCACTTCATGTTTGACATCAGCAGCGCAATGTAACGCTCAGATGCCCTGGAACTTCAATGGTGATGGAAGCAAAGCAAAGCAAGAAGGTGATGAGCTCCGCGTAGTGGAAAAGCGCGTTAATTGAAAAGCTCGTTAGCGAAAATTGTAAACGAATTTTTCTCTCCACCTCTCGCATCCCACACCGCATCGAGTCTACCAGCCCACATCACACAACTATTTCATTTTCTTCTCTGCTACTTTATACTTTGGTCGGTCAAATTAACCACTATCAGCCTTTTTTCCACTCGTTGGAGGGAAAATTGGAAATCTTCCAAAGTATTCCCTCTCTTTCACTATCTCTCTCTATCTCTTTTTATTTCCCTTTTGCGATAACTGTGAACTTTCATCGCCGAAACATTAATGAAACTGTGTGGGTAGGTGTGTGTGTGTGTGTGCAGGGTGGTAGATGCGTTTCGATTTTTTGTTTGGTTTTTTTTCCTTATTTAAAAAACCTGCCGACTTTTTTGTTTCAGGTAGAAATGCAAGATTCCACGCATGTTTGGCATATAGTACGGGACGGTGGTTTTCATCATTCATCTGAGTTGTGGTGCGAGTGTGTGTGCTACTACATTCCTTAACTGATCAGTGCTTTACTATCGTTATGGTGGACCCGAGCGACCCGAAGTTGGAATGGACCTTACGTTGTTGGAAGTAAACCTTCCTTCCTTCTATTGGGCTGCCGTCGTGTGTGTATTGAACCCCCGAAGCACACAACAGTCACTCTGTATCTGAAAGTTCCTTTTGGGTTCCGAAAAACTTTAGTCGTTTGAATTTTCCGAAGCCCTGCCCTGTGCGATGGTGACTGATGTGGTATCTGGGTTTGTTTCTATTTGTGTTTGGGCTACACTCATCCACGGCCCTCGTCCTCCATTCCCTTTCGCTCCATCGGTTGGTTGTTTTTGTTTTCCACAGCCATTTATTCATTCCACCCCCACCACAACCACCCTTGGCCTTGTTATTTCGCTGCTTTCCCGCTCCTCCAGCGTAGCACCAGTTAGACGAGCATCGTTTCACTTGACGAGGTATCAGTTCAACCGTGAAAAGGTATGCGTGGGTGTGTATCACTGTGTGTGTGTGTTCGAGTGTAGTGTGCATGTTGGGGCTTTGTTTCGAAGGAAAACAAAAACAGAAACCTGATGAACATGACGCTTATCGGCATTGACTTTGAAAATGAAAACATCCCCGGAGTGAGTAGCTGGACGAGTAGGAGGAAGAAGGCAGTCGTATGATGTGAGTGGGGGGGGGGGGGGGGGGGTAGTGCTACCTTCCCCAAACTATGCAGCCTCCGTTTTTTTCCCCATCCGATCCGTGGCCTGTACAAAGTGGAATGATATTGGTAATGGTCAGCAACACACTCATGCTCTGTCGATATCCATCCGTACGTTCGCAGAATTTCCCGCTAGCCCTTTCTCTCTCTCTTTCCCTCTCTATCTCTCGCGCTCTCTCTCGCTTATGGCTCGAAAGTTTGTTTGCTGCTTTCGGGATGATGATGTTCGCTCGCTGATGGTGACATTTTCGAGTGGAGCTTCTTTGTGCACAAACATATCCTCGCCCTTTTTGGAGGGCTTTTTCTGCTCTGTTCAAGTATTCCATCCGAAGAGCTGGGCAGTCATCTGTCACGGCATGTCGCTTCCGGACACTGGTTGCTTCATATCATTCGTGCTCAACTGGGTTATGTTCTGGACATGCTCTCCGACAGGTGCTCTCGATGGTGGTGAGTTCAACATGTTGTTTGATTGAAGTATTAATTGTTTCATAGGAAAAAAATCATTCCATACGTTGTCTGGCAATCGTCCGATAATCAATTGATACATTTCATGGTTTATGGATGCACTCGGAAATTTCTCCCCTAATTGTATTCGCTTTGCATTAACAGCTAGATTCTCTGAACATCTGGTCAGTCCGGCTCCAGGGTCAGTTTCCTTTGATTTTGCTTTTGAAACACAAGCCCAACATCGACCGGACGTTATCGGAGCCAGAACCAGAGAGGGATAGAGGGCTCATTACAAAACAAACGCAACGCCTCGATAATTGAATTTCGTGTAACCTTAGGCTTCAATTCCGTGACTCCTTCCACCGGAGGGACAACCACCAGCACACCAAGTGCATAACGAAGTGAAATAAGTAAAGTGAATTTGCATAATTTGGGCCCAAGGAAAATTGTGCGTTAATAACACCGAAGCCTTCCGAACGTCGTATCGTATCCTGCGAACGGTTTATCAACTCGTCCAGATCGGTTCTCGGCAAGAGCGTCCAATCGCAGACCAGCCTCCTCAATTACGTTCAAATTACATTCCATTTTGTTGGCGGTAATGTACCATTTTGATTCCGGTGCTTGAACGTGCAGGTTCGGCGTAGTTGAGAGTGGCATCATTTTCCCCAACACTCGTTTGGTCAGGGTTGAATGGGGTGGCAGGGAAAACCCCATTGGGTTGGCCAATGTTCCACTGGAGCCAACGGAAGGCTCAGATTTCCATTTCGGGATGGTAGCTGGAAGCCGGAGGTTGTTAGTTGTTGGATGGTGGAAAAAATCTGTCAACTTTTCTCCGGTTTCGATGATGATAAAGTCCGGGGAGGTCGTCTTTCTCCACTGCGCTGGAAACGTACGTATGCCCGGGAAAATAGATGTTAAATGCTGTTCAATTTCAAAGGACCTAGTCTAAACGTACGGCGGTAATGACCGGTTTCCCGCAGCCACCGAATGGTCGCCACTGAGAATATCAAATTATGCCGTCACAAACGCCTCCCGCCTTCCGTATGCTTTTTAGGTCTTATGCAAACTCAATTACTCTACAATGTAGTCATTTTTTAGCTGCCTCTTCCTCCATATCTGAGGATGCTTGGAGTGTTTCCTTTTCACTTCAACCTTGCCGAGTACGAAGGCATTCGAAGGGTCGTTCAGAAGTCTTCGAAAATCGATCCCATTTCATCACTTTGACGATGTCAAAGATGGTTCCTGGGAAAGGAGGACCAGAAACACCACATTAGCCACCAGCTTCTTGATACTTTTCGCGTGGAAGAAGAATGGAAAATGAAGGGGAAAATTATGTACAGAGGGTGGAATGAAGCATTGCTTCTGATGAGGAGGAGCAAGATGTTCTTAAAAGGAGCTGAGCTGAGGGAATTTCGGGCAGTGTTTCCATTGGAAGACCGCGACAGGAGCGCTATTTTTCATGTACCAGCGAGTGATAGTGATCGGTTAAGCTTTTCCCCATTGTCGCGCACCGTGTTCATAGAGGATTCCATTTTCGATCAGCCCTGGTTTCCTGGTTGTTCTGGACGTCATTCCACACCGTTCGCATGGTGGCATCCCGGGAACGACGCTCACCGTTGTGTCAATGTGTGTTTGAAAGATTCGGTAAAAGAAGATCATTTTTAATGAGCTGCCGTTTCGCTGTTTTTTTTTTCCCGCTGCACTTTTACCGTGTTTCGTTTTGAAAAACCGTGAAAACTGGTCCCGACGACTCGCGGTGGCCGCTCGGTAGTCAATGCTGGTTTCTTCGTTCTTCTTATTCTTCGGCATATTAAATGCGAGTTGTGTTCCTATCGAGCTGGTAGCAGAGTTTCTACCGAAGAGGGGGACGTGAACACGGAACAGGATATAATACATCTTAACATCTCCGTGCATTTGAGAGGAACCACGGCCCAGGCGGAGGCAAGAAAACGTCTTGGCGTGCAGGTGCGCGCTCCTCCAACACTCTCCTGGAACGCAAGGGGGGCGGACAGCCAGCCATGGAGAGGATTTTGCTTTGTCTTGTCGTTTATAAATATTTACATCGCTTGGAAAAGCAGGGATAGCAATGTGGTTGAGAGCATGGATGGGGTTCCGTAGCAGCATCCATCCGTTTGGCGTCTTTTACTTTTCGGTGTGTCGTCCCAGCAGCTGGGGGTGGATGCTCCCGGTCGTTGCCGCCACGCTGGAATTCCTACTGCACTGGAAAATGCGTTTTTCACGCGCCCTGTTTTCTCGGAAGTGTCTTGGGAAAATTGCATTTTCCGTGTCATTTTTTGTCTCCACATGACACTGCTACTGTTGGTTGCTAAGATGGACTTGGATACACTGCGATTAAAGATTTTATGTTCACTTCTCCCGACAACGAAGCATGGGAAAAAGGCAGTAAAACGTCCACTAAGTTCGTTCCAGCTCGCGGCGGCACTCTCTTTGTCTTTGTGGGACGCCGAGAAATGGCTCTACATTGATTAATAGATATTAATTAAAATAGATATCGTTCTAACGTGGGCTTATTCTTTCTCTTCTTCCCCTTCTTTTCCAGACTAATTCATTCGGTTCACCGAGGCACACAAGGCGCTAACTTCTCTTTCCTTGGAGCGGAAACCAAACACAACACAGAACCATCAAGATGACTGAAACCACCGAGGCACCGGTCGTTGCGCAGACCGCCGAAACCAAGACCCCGTCGCCCACGGCCGAGACGGCCGTCGTTACGCCGGCAGAGAACGGTCACAGCGAAGGCGGCGACGCGAAAGCGACCGCGTCCGATGCTGCAGCCGCCGCCACCGGCGACGAGCAATCCGCCGCCACGACGAACGGTGGCACGACCCCCGACGAGAAGGCCAAGGCCGAGGAGAAGAAGGAGGACCCGCCGAAGGAGATGCGCGCCGTCGTGCTGACCGGCTTCGGAGGCTTTAAGAACGTGAAGATCCTGAAGAAGCCCGAACCGACGCCCCAGGCTGGCGAGGTTCTGATCCGCGTCAAGGCATGGTAAGTCACCAAGACGTCCAACCGCGAACGCCCCGGCCCCGGCCCCGGCCGAAACCACGCACCGAGGGGGCCCGTTAATTAAGGACTGTGTCTGTCGGTATCTTCGGGGCGTCTTCTTGTCAGGAACAAGGAAGAAGTGATCGGCTTGGGAAGCTTACAAGCAAAACCGACACCCTTCGAGTTCGCAGAACAGAAAAAAAAGAGCGCGATGTCGATGGGGAGGCTTCCCCTACAACCTGGACGTTCGCATGCTTCCAGAGGGTTTTCCTTTTTATGCTCGCGACGCTAGCGAGGCTGCGAATGATGTGCGACACTTTGCCTACCCTTTCGCTTCGTGAATATTGGCTCTCCTTATCTTCCATCTATCTACATCTTCGAAGCGTGAAGTTGATGATTTCGGGTTTTTCGAAAGAAGACGGCCCGACGTCCTCTCGATCATGCTGGTGGGGCGCGATGGGCGAGTTTGATCTTACGATCTAGATAATTGGCCGCCTCGGGCAAGGTTCGAATCGATATAGAAGATCTGTTTTTAACACAACAAACAACGTTCGTTGTGGAAAAAATATGGACTTTGTTATACTGCAATGGTGTAAATTTCTCTATAATATTAAACCAGATATAGTTTTCGCTTGGAAGGCTTGATTTTCCTGAACATTCTAATTTTACACTTTTCTTGGGAAGATCCCCATAGCCGTCAAGCGTGTGTTTCATCAACCTAGCGAGTTTCTTTGGCGGCAGAGTGCGAACTCTGCATTCACAAGTGCTTGTCTCAGCTCGTAAAATGGGGGAAAACACTTGCATGAAGAAGTTCTCAAGTGCGATCGACTCCGGCTGTAATCGGTCGTAGTGTTTCCTCCGTCTAGCGATTTTCTTCACCAACACATCCTTGGGATGTTTGTTGCAGTTTGGCACCGAACCGAACAGTGCGTACATGAAAATGTGTCCGGGTTTATGATGCTCTCTTTTATGTGTATCATTTATGATTCATTTTTACGCAGGAAGCGGAACGATGGTCGCCCACGGGAGACGAAGTGGGGAGTGGTGATTGAGCCGGTCTCTGGGAAACTGAAACGCCACGAGCGTATGCGTGTAGGTACATGCCGGGGACTGGAAAGGATTCTGCAACCACTCTCGCAACTGACAGGATGTGTTGCTGTGGTTGCTGTTGGAAACCAAAAAACGTGTACGCGATGAAAAGGCGATCCGGGATAAAGACGGTGGAAAGAGCGAACGATAAAGATGGCATACACAGCAGCGGTGAAGGGAAGATGGCATGGCATCTCTCGAGCAATATGTAGTGACTTTTTGGGCCGGCGAACTTTGTGGGTTCCCCTTTCGCAACGGGAAGGGCGAACGATACCGGCGAAGGGCAAGAGGAACACGCTGACTGGCAACAACACGTGCAATGCACATGTGGAGTTTTCTTTTCTTCCTCCATGGTTTTTGGTCGCTGAGCTGAGTTGGCTGAGAATTCGTGTCTCTTGCCGGCGCTTCGCTTCTCGCGATGAAACATACGCCTTCTTTAGAGCTGTGTGTTTGTGCGCACCTAAGAGGATTCGGTTTTGGAAAAAGAAACCAGAAACTGGATCCTGCCGTTCGTCTGCTCTGGCGGGCGTTGAAGTTTAACGGCTTTTGGTTGAATTCAAAGTTGGCAGTTTCCGACGCGGAGATGTTCTGGTAACTTTTTACCCTAGACACGAAGCAGAAATGATACCACTTCTGATTGAACGGTTTAGTTCTTTTCGAATAGGCCATTTTACAGTACTCCATCCATTTATTTTCAATGTTTTGAAAGGCGTGTTGATATTTGGTTACTTTTATATTGGCAATAAATAACCGCATCATTATCAAATTGATGTTTCGGAGCGTGTGCGCACACTTGACGCTTCGGATCGGTCGCGATATCGGATGATTTATGTATTCCTTTCTTTGCGAAAGCAATTGACGATTTCCTGCACATGCAAAGTGCTTTCTGCCCGCGAAGAACGCGATGGTAATGTGTTATTTCCCTTTGCTTCGAAGGAAAGCGCAACGTACTCGTGGAGGGCGATAAGAGCAGAACATACCCGTGGGGAAGTGTTGCACCGTAGGAGTGGTGGTGCATGGGTTTTATTTTTACTTGCTACATAGTCGAATACGAACTTCATTCGAAACAGGGCTACAGGTTCCCCGCCATCGCCCAACAGCGGGCCAGTTCTCCGTATCATAATGATAGCCTGTAGTCAACTTGTCCGCGAAGGAGAGATATGAACGAAAGCGGCGGGCATTTTGAAATGACAGATCAGGCCTGTCTGTCGGATCGTTGTCGAGCTGGAGATGAGTGGATTGCCGTTTTTGACAGATGTAACGAAACCGAAAACTGTGAGGAATTATATTTCATGGAGAGCGATCTTCCCGCGGGTCTTCCAAATTCGGAACGTAAAATGATAATGCAAAAGGGAACGTTTTTCTTTCTCTTCCGTTTCTTTACAAAGTCACTTTTTCGTTGGTCCTGCTGAAGGTGAACTGTGAGTGTTGCGGAATGTTTCCTTCGTTTTTTTCAAATATATTGTCCCTTATGGACACGTGCACATACGCGTTTTTTAGTGGGAGAGAGGGACAGAGGGTTGGCGGGTGATATGTGATTTCAGCCGAATTGTATACGCAGTGGCTCTAGTTGTCAAGATTGTTGGTCGGTCCGGGAGGGGAAAGCAGATTGATTTCATATTGGTTCCATTTTCTCGCCGGCGTCTCCATGATTGACAACCGGGATGGGTTTATGTGTCGCTTCCAAAAACAGAATGTCTCATTCGGAGCCTGGAGTCGATTTTCGGTGGTTTTATTTCTGAGAATCTTAGTTTTTTCTTTTGCATTACACAGAGAAAGGCCCCAAGCAGCAGTTGGCGAATTTCTTCACCGACATGGGCCATCTGCAAGATTAATAAAAAACAGTCCCTCCTTTCGCCTTGTATGGGAGGACGTTCAGGCATTTCTTCTTGGTATGCCTATTTCGAGCCGATTTGTTACAAGCCGTGACTGAAAGTGAAAAATTTATATACAATAGGAAAAGGGAGCAGTGACGGGCGTGGGGGTTTGGTGCATGGATCTTTTTATGCTTAAGAATTTGTTCATCGGTATGGTGCAAGGTTTTTTCACTCAAAGAACGCTATTCAGAGTTATTCCAAACGTTCAAACAAATAGGGCTTGTGGCCAAGCGGCTGTTCTTCACGTGATTTTTCATTCAATATGAATCACATCAACCCTTATCCACACTCTTAACGATAATATTCAATGCGGGCCAGTTGTCGAGGGGTCGATTTCATTTATTACTTTCCGGCGAATTACCTTCGCGTGTCGTGATTTCGACGAAATCGAATGGTGCATTGGGGGGCCTGTGAATCATTGATTAGACACCGTCGTTTGTATGAAGCGCCGCACACAACCAGAAGCTTCGTGATAGCGACCCGACGACAAACAGTTGACGTTGAGCGATGCTCTTCACCGAGAGCCCTACGAGTGGATGTTTGTTGCACCTGCACTTGCACTTGCACCGGTCTCGAGGTGCAGTGGCGTATTACTAATGAAATATTCCGGGAAGCTTCATCCACGCGGAACTGCGCCATTGTGCAATGTTGATACCGATAGCACCGATGCGACCAGACACACTCCATAAGTGTCTGGCACACAGCACTCTGCCCGTGTTCCGTCGTCAATTCCCTAGCGGCCATAAAAATAATCTATCAAGATGTACGAATTTGTCTTGGGGTTAAAATAAATCACGGCAACAAAAGGGGGGAGGCTCTCTTGGTTGCTGTTTGTCAAGTGTGCCGTGTTTGAGGACCGCAGGCAACGTATGAGAGATCCACTTGTATTGAGGCTAGTACCAAGTACTCGTCACAGAAGATTGCCGGTTAGTCATCGGAAGTTATTAGTATTCCATACAGCCGCCCGAAGGGAGCGATATGTTGATGGTGGATCGCGTTCGTTCGGCACCACCTCGAAAAAGATTGGAATGCAGCGTTTCTTTTCTTCCGCATTTCAAGTCGTCGTTGTGCTGCTGACTAGTTATGGAATGGAATGTTTCAACGCGAGCGCTCCTTAAAAGACTTACGACAGTAATTTCCATATTGAATCTAGATAAGGGAAGATCGATGCCACCGGCATTATCATTGACTTTGCGAAGAACTGCAGCCGTGCTCCGTTGATCCGAGCACTAATTGACATTGGGCTGACGACTGAACCTGTCCGCCGGAAGGGCTTTCAACAATCTGCAAGCTGACCTGTCCGCCTCTGGAGTTCATGCTCCTGCTGGTGAATTCTATTTAGTAACGAATGGTGCAGCTCCTGACGGGGATTACTAGCACAGCCACTTTCCTGCAAGACGTTGACTTTCCTCCCGCCGAGCATCCTTCTCCGACTCCTTCTCCGACAGAAAAACCGTGTGCGGGCTGTGTAATTGAATCAAATCCGTCAATTATCTCCGGCTGCCTCTAATAGAGGAGCCAGATTGGATTACCATCAACAGCTTGGGCAAGTGAGCAAGATTATAGCCCCTGGTGTGCGGTGGGAGACGGCTTAGCGTCGTGTCTCTATGTGATATGTGTCGCTTCGCTTGGCCGGCTGGTCCGGAAACCTCGACCTTCTTTGCCTTGTGCGATTCTTCTTTGGTGGAAGGGTGAGGTTTAAAAATACGACTAGAGGTTCATCTGGCAGACGGATGATGTTTTGCATGGCCACAACAAACCGCTTTGTTGTTCGGTATGCGATACGGAGGATGGCTGATAGGAAGCGCGGCAGTCTTAATCAGAGAGTTTCGTCACACTCCATGGAAATAGAGTGATTCACTCAGCTTATGATAAGGTTCTTCTGTTCTAGGAATCTCTCCACGGGTGTGTGATGCCCATGCTGAAAAAGTGTACTGATAACTGAACACTTTTCATTATAACCCTTTTTTTTGTTGTTGCACAACGTAGAACAGGATTCCAAAGTGGCGCGTAAAACAAATTGGGATTCATTAGGTAGTCACCGATGATGAAGTTATATATGTGAGGCTTCGTGCATTTCTTTTCGCTTGCCAGTGCATTGTGCACTGTACTTGACTGAGTGGGGAAAGGGTTCGTGAATCATCGTTGTTTCCAGAACATGATTCACAAGTGTTGCCGTTGTTGTCACTCGTGGCGATCGATGCTTTCTTCAATTGAATTAAACCGAGGGAAGCATAGAAACTTTTGGTGGCTTGACAAAGCAGACGTTATCGATGTCTGAGGGAAAAAGAAAGATACTTCCGGACGGTTCTGGAACCAATTTCTGTTAGCTTAAGAACATTGAAGACCTGTCGTTAGTCATGCAGTAGCAGGGACCATGTGCTAACATAATGTTGAGTTCGTTGAGAGTATCATTGCCGGGTCGAAATATCTCTTCGAAAACGAAATAAAAACCTCCAACCATCGTTTCTGTTTGGAAGATTTATGGAGAGCGGAACCGAAAATCTCGCCTTTTCCAAGGTTGCTCTGGTAAATTTTCTTCCCGCTTGTGTTTTCAAATGATCTAGAGCCGCTCCTCTGCAGCTTGGGTTGCATTAGTCGAACATGATGATGGCCAAAGCTGACTTTCCGCTCTTGGTCCCCGTCAGCCGTCGTCTGTGGGTTTTGTGTGACGTACTATTATCCACAAGGCAGAGGCGGCAAGGCGTCGAATGTGATATTTGAGACCGGGCTGTCTGCGTAGGGTCTGTCGCCTCCATAGCTAGCAGATTATGCCACAGAGGATCGCCCAGGAGTGAACGCCATCATATCGGTGCATGATGTATCGTTTCGACTGCTTTCCCCTAGTTTGCCATTCGGGATGGATTCTCGGGTTCTAGTCTAGCGCTCGGGCCGGATCCTTTCGATGTCACTCCGCGGCGATGCGGCACTCCTCCGGGTAGTATACCATTTAAAATGTTTCCACCGTGCCTATGTAGGTTTGATTTGATTAATTACTTATCGTACAATTGATGATAAACCACCGTATAGCGGTGGTCTCGGTGTTGGTTATCCTCTTGCAGGAGGGTAAAATGACACGCGAAGAAAGCCACATCGAAAAGCCACAAATTTATTATTAGTCAAAAATGTCCCTTCGTTGTTGCTTTCCGGTCTTTCTCCTCCCGTTTGGAGATGATGCCTACCGTCCTGGGGATGTTTCATACGGGGTGTAAAAGCCATCCCCGTATCTTGACTGCCGTCTTCTCTATGGTTCTATTTCCTCTTCCACCATTTTCCACTGCTGACTGTGGGCATGCAACGACCGAACACGATATGTGAGAACCGATGGCGTGAAAGTCATTAACGGATCTCTCACGGCGGAACCGGCCATTAGCTGGGCGGAAGAAGTCGTATCACGTTCCGGACGATTCATCCTCTATGCTCCTTCTTTATTCTCCTGCACGCGGTGGTGATAATACTGATCCGATGAGGGTGATAATAAATAATACTAATAATGGTGCCCGGTCTCGCTAATGCCGAGCTGCCGTCAGATGGATGTTTTTTGATGCCACCGGAATCCGATTTCATCCTTTTTCCGTTAATTCCTTCGCGGCGTGATTGTGGCCTTCTTGAAGGGACTTTTTGTCCCAACCGTACCCTTCTTATCGCCTAGGCAATGCATCCTGGGTTTACTTGTCGAAAGAGTTTTACTAAATTCCGACTCCGCTGTAGATGCTTTGATGTGTTAGTCGGCAACAGAAAACATAGAGCGCATCTAATTAATCATGTTTTCGTTTCCATGGAATCATTGGTTGGTTTAAATATTTGATGAAATAAAAGAACACTGATAACACTACAGGAAATCAAATTAACAGCACAACCGGAAACAACATTTCTGCACGCAAGACTGGAATGAAATAACGAGTTAATCGTTGTTTCTAAGAGTGCTGATTTGGCTGCCATGCGTATTCGCTAGGAATTGATTAGACAAGACTTTTGCATTTGAATTTTAATCATTCAAATATTTTCATTCCAAGCTCGGATTTTACCCGCAAGTAATCGTAGAATGCGATTAAACGAGGTAAACCCAGGAACACGTTTTCTGTTTTCTACTTCCGCTGGTCAAAAACCTTCTACTTGGTTTGGGTCAACCGACCCCACATTATGTTTGCGAGATGGTCGAAAGGAAAATAGAAAAAAACAACATAAAAAGTAATCGCTAGACACGGCTACTGTAATAATACCGCACGGGTTTCTTTTCGTACTCTTCTGTTTTCCTTGCTTCGCAACAACCCGCCGGCCTGAGCCCATTGCGCCTGTGGTAATTTAATTATATCGATCTCCAGGGAGGAGACACCTCGTTTGGGAACCGGTCCTTGAAAAGGGTGTGCGCCGGAGGGTGGCTAACGCGATGTTACGTCTAGCATGGGCCCAATGCAGACATTCCGTATTCACATTTTTTCGTCCTCCCCCACCTTTGTCGGGGGCAGGTTGTGTGGTTATCGGAACCGACCCTTGAAGTGGGGTAAGTTATTAGAATCTTGCCCAGACGTAACGGCACAAACACCGCATGATGGGAGGCGAAGCAATTTTGGTAATGTGGCGACCACTTCTAGCCCCTTCTGGGATATTAGGGTCAGGTTCAAGGCCAGAGTCGGTCTGCATCTGATAGGAAATATAAATGTGGGCAGCCCATATGAATTGTTTCATTCGACTTGTCGGGTCGAAGTATGAAATTCATAAAGTATTTGTTCCCGTACTTGTATAGGTCCCCCAGTTTTAAGTTTTTTTTGCCTATGTTTGCGAACCCGGAGTTCATGCGAGGTTAAATTTAGACCAGAACAACATTCCATTACATATAAGATTGTGTTGGGCGGCGCATGACGGCATCAATGATGTAGAACAATTTATTTGCCTTGCACGACGTACGTGCGATGCGAGCATCCTGGTTCGGTTGTATGGTCTAGTGAGCACGAAGGACGATGCATCCTTGTGGGCGAACACCGGAACAGTGTAGGAGAACAATCGCAAAAAGATCGAACAAAGGGATCGTCCAAAGCCATTCATTCGCACGGAATATCTAATTTTGTTATGCGCATGAAAAAGGGTTGATCCTGGCTGGCGGTCGAGTAAGCGCCGACGAGTTTCGGAAAAGCAATTGGAATTGATGAGACGAATGCTGTATGTAGTTGGGCCTCGGATCCGGGTGGCAATTTTATGGCCCATTTCGGTCCCTCTGCGGGCTGCTATGCTGAACTGTTGTTCCGTGCCATTTGTGCTCCGATTGGAAAGGATTCGTTGCCTTGTGTAAGAATGTTTTAACTGGACGTTGATGTCGATTACCTTTCGATTCATCTTTTGACACCGTCTTGGATTCGTTGAGATTATTGGAAAATATGTATAAATTGGATTATTGGAAATATGTTTCGTTTTTTGTATATATTTTGTTGTTGTCGTGGCAGTGACGTAAATATTTTATCATTATTTTTTCGCTCGGTTTTGTGATGCGAGTTTTTTCAATACACTTCCTCGAGTTCACGAGTTCCTGCATCTTTCGTATCTGTGTCTTACCTCGATGTAATTTTCTATCGTTAACGAAGTGGTTATGCACGCGTCGAGAGAGGAACCACA
>JAOEFI010000006.1:21672530-21710202 GCA_034621735.1 Anopheles plumbeus
ATGGTGGGTTATAAAGCCCAAAATTTATGTTACTCTGATGAGCGAAAGGGGCTTCGATTTCCTGTTCGAAATTGATTGCGGGGATCGGGAAAAGTTCAATAATCGATAAATAATTGACCACAGGACCACTATACACAACGGATCGTCTTTTTTTTTTGAAACGGTCGTCTTTAATTCGAACCGATAGCTCCCCCCGGGGGGCGGCAACGCTTTTCTATGGTGGAACACCCATAGAACGGTTTGAACAAGGACAGTTCGACATCCGCACTATCGATCCCTAAAATCAACCGGGGGGACACAGCAATCCTCGCCATTTAAAACGGTTGTAAATGGAGGGATCTCGCATGAAGGACGTATAACTAAAGGGAGAACAAATTGTGTAGCCTTTGCGTGTTGAGTCCTCCTTTTTTGTGTGTCTCGTATCGAAGGTGAAGGTTAAATCGGTTTGTTTAGGCCTTCAAACGAGCACCACAACACCTACGGGAAGGCTAGAATGCCAGATATCGCGGGGTGGAGTAATCGAGGGATCGTGATCGAAAAATGCCGACAACGGAACACGCGTGAGGATCGCTTGGGTCTGAAATTCTTTTTTTTTCGTTTTCGTCCTACCAAGTAACATTCGTTAACAAGCCCCGTTCGAACGAGGGCAAACCATGAGAAAGCAGAAGAAGAAAAAAACCAAATCTAATCTAATCTTATCCCCTTCCACGGTTGTTTCTCAAATCCCCGAGTACGCAGTAAGGCAAAAAAGTGAAGATGGATGTGACCTCCTTTTTTTATTCGTTTGATTTCGAGAAAGGGTCTGATTGAGATCAGCCTTTGCCATCTTCCACCATCATTGAACCCGATGGGAGTGCCTAGCAACAACTATAACCAATGCACACCGACCGCAGGATGCTGAGTGGGAGATTGTATTACTGAATATCCTTGCGCAGTCCTTGAATCGACGATATACGGTGTGCCCTTCGTATATAGTGGCCGTACATCATGTGTCCTTTTGCGTCCCTTGGTTTTCTTCTCCGAACCATCGTAATGTCACGAGCAAAACGTGACGAGGACTTACGGGTGCCGGAAAAGAGCAACATTTGGTCGATTTACCTTTTCTGCAACGTGTTTCAGAAGAGTAGATTGGTTGGTGATCTCTTTGTTCGGTATGCCATGGTGTAGGAATTGGCACGGTATTTTATTTATGCGCACATATGGCCATATGTGGCGATAAGGTTATGCTATGCGATTGTTAGAAGCACTTAAAAAAATCCTGAGCAAAATCTGCGAATAACGAATATTTTGGAATTCTTTGCGTTGCGGATGGAGCAACACACATACACATGCGATCACGTTAGAGTATTTTTAGCCCACGTAAAATGATAAGCCGATTTGGGGGGCTGTTTGCAAATGCTTACCCTCCAATATTTCGTCTGGCGAGCAAAACGGGAATGATGAATGACGTTGAATATTTTCCACTGAAAGAACGGGCATTTGGGTTGTATAAGTTTTCGGTTGTCGGGTTCGCATATTTATTTACGACGATAAATGTTGCGGTACGTTTGAGTAATGGTGAACCTATCGATCAGGGAGTTGAAGGGAGAAAGCGGGTTCTTGTTGCGGAATGATGATAGATTTTTAGGTGCATTAATATTTTTCATTTGTCGTGAATCCGAAATTCGGTTGGTTTACATAGGTCTACAACTAATTTCACATCTTTGCGATGTAATGATTGGACAAAATAGAAAATTGCTATCGTATGGTGTATTTCAAATCACCTCCAATCCACGTAATAGGAAGGAAGGAAATTTCGTAATTCAACATTGTTCTCCTTGTGGCTGTTACTTTCAAACTTATCGATGTATGCTCGAATTTATAGAATAAACGAACATGTAAAACTTTCGTGGAAACAAGCTTCACACGGGTTCGAGAATATTGGAATTTCAATAACAAATTCCATCTGAATGCCTCAAGTGCTCCATATGGCAGCAGTCGCTTGAAGTTTTGTCGTACGTGCTTGTATGGGGGAACCCCCCGGAAAATGTGCGTGCTGATGAGAGATGCTGAGGAACAAAAATCTCCATAAATCATAATAACGAAGATGGTGCTGGAGCGTCGGGAAAAGAAAGATCCACTTCCACCGAGGAAAATCGAAAGCAATGACGGGGGTTGATAATGTCAAAGTTGGCTCATCTTATTTTGCCCCCGTCGACTGTCATCGGAGCGAGCGGAAAACGTTCAGCACGTTCACCGAAAACGTGACAAATCGAGCGAACCGTGAAACGATGCAGATGAAGTAAAAGCGTACCGAGCCGCTGGGAAACCATTAGAAACAGTTTTCCGGGAGTTTTGCATAGCGTACGGGGCTATCTTTTTTTGCGTTAGCTTTTCTCTAACAATCCGGACAGGTTTCCTCTTCATTGCGGTTGCGTTACTTTCGCCTATCGGCGCAACCATTGGCCTGTGAATATTGACACACGTCATCGATTTTTTCCACGATAGACTTTGTGCTCCTTTTTGGTTTTTTTCCTCCTGCCAGTCATCTGCAATCATTTCGTTATCTTTGATACAATCGTGGAAGGAAGTACGATATGTGATGACAATGATTTGAAAAAAAAACCCTGTTTGATAAGCAGTGGCACACAAACGTTTCCATTTCCATTTGATTTTGTACGCATGAATGTTCTCTATGCATTATTATCGTTATAGTTTGCACTCTCTCGTAGCCCCCCGTTTGTCGAGTTTATTTGATTGGGAGTATTCCTGTTAAAACAAAGAGACATCCTTTTTCCATCGAATATTTTCATTCGTACAGTTCTTAGTCCTTTTTAATTTGATCCCTTTGTGCCCACTTTACTAATTCCTTCTTTTTTTTGCTTCTTTCTTTGCAGGTAAGTTTTTGGAATACATTTTTCCACACGACACGAAGCCACAGGGCGACTCTGACCTAACGCGAACATGGACTTAGGCAAACGGAAAAAGGTCCTTGAAACGTATAAATTGTGGTGGTTGTGTTACCGTTCGTGGTCGGTGCAGAAGTACGGTATGGAGGTTGTGCGGAAACAACCCCTAGCCCCTGTAACGTGAACCGTTTCTGCTGTCAAAGGGTCATTGCTCCCCAAGCATGGTACACGAAAGGCAGACAAGGAGCAATTTGGTTTCGTGCGTTGAAAGCGAATCCATAATAGGATGTTTGCGTTTCAAATAGGAATTTAAATGGAAAGGACATACCCCCGAACGCCTGCTGCTCTCGCCTGTTGGTGGGGTCTGTCGTGTGACTGCAGTCGACCCTCGCGATAGTGTATAATGGATTAACCTGGGGTTCCTGGCTGGGCTGGCAGAAACTTGGACCGCGAGAGAAATCGATGTACATTTTCATTTTCATTTCAGCAGCTGGTTGTGATGGTTTGACTGCTTGAAGTCTTGGCATTCCAAAAATATGGCCTCTTGAGCGCTTACGGCTTGCAGGACAAAAGCAAATTGTGATTGTGAAATGAAAACCCAATTTTATTGCAATACTCGGTGGAAAACCACTATCTGATATAGCGATGTTCGTAGACCATTGGTCAGTGCGGATACTATCAATACAATGGTCTGCTTTTGAAATGATCTCCAATTGCTCGCTTTTAATTCGTTGAAAAAGACTGCTAGTACGATTCAAGGGAATATTGAGGAAGTAGTTCGTTGATCCTTGTTGTCTATTCTTCGGGGTCTGTCGTTTCCATTTGAACAAAGTTCGGGAAAGCCTGTCGTACATGGCGCGACAGAATTTGCTCTCCTGAGTCAAAACGAGTCTGTCGTCTATAAAATGCACGAACTTTTCCTTGTCTGCTATAGCTACTAGCAGTAGTGGTGCTATTTTTCTTGTTCAACAGGAGGAAGGGTTACCGGAAACTGTAGAAGATGAGAGGAAAATGTTCGCGACACAAAGAAAAATGAATGAAGCTGCGCTTGTGGTTGCGTTGTCCAACGATGTTGGAGGCAGTCGGCCCCACTAGGAATGGGAATGATTTTCCAACATTTTTTTGCAAACGCCTGAACTCTGGATAAGAAAGATGAAAAATCCGGTAATATTTGATCCCAACAGAATTGAACGTCGCGGGAAAGTCCGGCAGTTGTCTGGAAACCGTTTTCTTGCTCGATTTTTCTCCTATAATGGATGCCCGTTTTGAGTTGTGTCACTAGTGTTCAACGGTGCAGTAAGAGCGAAGAACATCATCCAGAGTTGGGAGGATAGAAGAAGCGAATGAAAATGTTGCTCTTTCTTCGTTCATCAACAGTCGGCCATGGCGGTAATTGTGGCAATATGAATGGGTTCATCGTATCGGAGTACTGTATAGGAAATCCAACCCGACGAAGAGTTTAAGGGTGAAAAGTCCACCAGAAAACATTCCATGTCTGGGAGCAGCACACTACATCGCTGGTTCTGGCAGAATCCCCCGTCCTATACGGTCTCGACTTCCGCTAGTTTCGAATACCCTTCCCGAACACAGCAGGCTTATGTTCCAGCTGGCCGCAGTCTGCGATGGTCGTCCACAGACTTCATAGTCACTTCACGGGAGAGAAAACAGCTTGAGCGTGCACTGAAAACGATCCCGGCGAGCCGTTTGTGTGCGAGTTTCGCAACATTGTTATACAGTGTAATTTAACTGCACTAAAAACGGACGCGGGGGGATTGGCCAGACTGGAAAAACTAGCTCGGAAGTCGGAGCAGATATACACCACAACTACTTCAAAGAGCAACTGCGGCTGCTCTCGATGCTGCCGCTGGCAGTTCCCTCCAGGGAAGCTCACCGGGTTTTTCCTGATGCTGATGGCGCTCTGTTCGCATGCTGTTCACTTCCTGATTTAGCTCCGGGGAGAGACGCCCATCAACGGAAGCATCCGGCGTGTAGTCGCAGCAGGAGTCCTGGGACGACGTCGGTGCCGAGCGCGCATTAATGGTGTTTACTTGGTGATTTTAAAGCACTTTTATTAGTCGGACAAAACACCCAACCTGCGTGGACTGGAAAAAAGCGGATGTGGTGAAATGGTGGATTCATCGATGAAGTGGGACGGTGGTAATTTCGTTTTCCACTATTCCACTGTTCCATCACTCCCCGATGCACGCTCGACAATGGCGTGATTTTAAAACGCTTTAAGTTTGACGTTGTGACCGGCAGCGCAGCGCAACTGTCTTCAGGGCGGCGGAATCGTCAGGAAAATGATTATGATGTTGACTCTTCTAAATCCTTAGCTCAGACGAGCACCGTTCCTTCGACGTTTCACCAATCCAGCCGTGGACTTGCCGTGGAGTTTTCAAGACGACAGCGACATCGGAAACAGTTGCTCGGTTGCGTCCAATGTGAGCTTGGTGGAGCTCTTTGCACAGCTCCGAACACTTAGCCAGGCCGGCATGTTCTGTTTGATTTGCAAAAACAGGCATACGCTACGGATGAGATTTATGAGTTCAAATCGAGGTTGGACTTAGCAACGACGGACATGTATGCGCATGTCGTGTCCTGTAGTATAAAGGGTTTGAATACCTCTTGTTTCTCGTTTCGTTGTGGTTTCTTTTTGCCATTTGTTTCCAGGATAATGTTCGATGGCTGTAAGTTTTGTATCTTGCTGCAAGGGATTACTGTCCTTTTTCGTTGAAAGGTATAAAAATAGAGGAAGATGAAGCATTGTGCAATAAACGAAACTTCGCATTCGCTAAGCCGGAAATTTACGACTGAACTTTGAACTGTTGTTTTTTGGAGGCCGGGTCGACAGAGAAAGACACAAATACGAAAGATACGAATACGATATACACACCGAGAAAAGGTATCTCTTGTATTTTTAATTTACGACCCACCGTAAGCGTGTGCAGACGGAACCATTCGTGTGATGTGCGTCCTGCGTAACGATAGCTCCCAGAAGCGTCTGAGGAACGTCTGAGGAAAGATTTAATGGGCACTTCTTCGCGCTCAGTATCCGCAAAACAGTTCGCTGAATATAAAGGAAAAAATTGACTCCCATCGTTTTGGGAAAAATATATAAAAGTCCCTCCAAACCGGTAGCCAAGTGCGCTCGTTCCGTTTTTCCTATATTCCTATTGGTTGTCGGATTTTGTGACGAAAGCTCAGGACCTCTCCGTTTGCATCCGTCTACCTGTCTTCGCGTGCACGTGGACGGCGGCAGGATTCATGCCTGTTGACAATAAAAGTCAACTTCAACGAACTATGGTTGAAGACCCACCGAACCTCACGCAAACGCGGGATTTCGTTGTTAAGCCGTTTTTTGTCCATTTATTTACGTTCGTCCGTAGTGGGATTAGGTCGTGGGGTTGTGATGAGTTGGTGTGGTGTAGATGGTGTGCGTATATTTGGTACGCCCTGTCATTGGAGCGAATACCTACTTGGTCCTTGTCATCCCCACCTGTGGTTCAATCTCTTCCTGCAAAACGAATTCCTCCAACCGAGTTGGGTGATGTTTGGTAATGAATTTGTAAGCAGCATTTTTACTGCAAACCGTTCTGAGCGGGAGGAGATTTAATGCCGTAAAGCATTTAGTGTATGCCTCGTGGATGAGCACAAAAATAAAAGAAACTGGAGAAAATGGACGGGGAAAGGTGATGGGAAAATTAATGAGACCATTTCGGCGTCACTCGAATTGAAAGCGAATATAAAATGTGAAAAGGAGCATAAACCGTACTCAGCCATCGCACGGCAGCAAGTAATATAAAATACGGTAGCATGAATTGAGCCTAAGCTTTAGCAAAGTCGAGCGCAGTTTCGAGCCGTTAGACAACCAACCAACCATCGTTTTCTCGGCCGGCGTTTGACGTCGATAGCGCCTCTTTGATGGAAGCTTAAACATTTGCGAATGTCTATGTTGAGACCGGTCTGCCAACGATGAAGCATTTTTATTTTACACGCTCTTGAAACATTTTCCAATTAATTGTTTCCTAGCTTCCGGAATTCAGCCGTGAAAAGGGTGCGTCAAACCATAAGTAACTGACGTCAATCGTCAAACGTCCAGCCGAGTTTTTTTCCCTGAAATGAGTGCAAGGTTGAACATATTGTTTCCATCGAACCGTAAATATTACTTTTGAATATCAAGCATTTAATACGGCTTGTTCCATTCCAATCTCTTTCTCGTAGGATTTCCGTTGCACATCTTGAAAAAAATGTTGTTTGTCCAACTGTAATAAATGTCCCAGCTGCTGCTCTGGTTGTTTTTCAACAAACAACTGTGTACGTAGAAATCATTCAGCAAGAATCAGACTTTCAGATTGTCGCAATTAAGAGTCTGCAGTATCCTCGCATTCTATAATGACGCATAAAATCAAATCATTGGGGCGGAATGGATTTTTTCGAAATGATTTAATTAAAAATACACCATATGCGGTGTATGTGATGCACATGTTTTTCCATCTACCAAGCAAGTTTTCCTCAGAAAAATAAAGCAACGCCCCCGCTACTGGGAAAACCCAGGAAAGCAAAAATTACAAGTCAAATGGAAATGAATAATGGCACAAAAAATAATTCCTAAATCAGAATTATCTTTCACAATTGTATGCTCGAGTTTTTAAACTGGTCAACATAAAAGAAAAGCAACAATTCATCAGGATGCACCATTGGAATGGAAGTTGTTTGACGAAAGTATCTACAGGATGGCAACGAACAGAAAAACAGGAAAACAAACAAATGCCCCAAAGTCGGTAAAATATTTCTTTCAGCTGATTTTTCATCCGTTCCGAACTAAACCGTATCTGAGGTGGAACGTTTTCCGGGACGTAGAAAAACTGGCGGTGATGTAAAGGTACCGTCCGACTCAGGATGATTGAATCCGGCACTGTGCGCCGCCGTTACTCCCACGATAAAATGCAACTGTAGTCCCGTTGAACGGTGGAACATTGGCTTGCTCTCACCAGACAGTTTGCAGTAAAACTTCCTGTCCTGTGAGTCCTACGTTCCGCTACTTCCGTGACACCAGACAGGAGGAATCGACAGCAAAAAATGAGGAATCCTTCCTTCCGCGTACAGGCTCCAAAAGGTCGGCTGGGGAAAAGGCGCACTCGTCTGAAAGATAATTGAAGAAGGAAAGAAGCAGGCACCTGGCCGTACTGATGCTGGTGTGGTTCGCCGGATCTCGGGTGCACTGGTGCTTGTCACCCGGTCTGCGTAGGTTGACGATCGATGGCAAGTGCAATTTCTACCACCCAGGGTATGCTTTTTCTTTTCCACCGTCGTAGTGTCCTCTGCACGTGGGGTTTATCGGGGATGGACAATGAGAGAGTACAATACTTGTGCTGGCATCCATCTTAAATTGGCGAACAGATGAGAGAGGGAACCTGGTGAATCCGATGCGGCTTTAAGCTTAATCCTCTGATGCCACACCCTTGCTTTATCGTGCGAGCAACAGAGTTTTTATTGCATTTAAAACATACGACTATGCTGTGAACATCTAGCATATTTCAACGTTCCATTGATCCTTCTACTATACGCGAGTTGCTACACTGCTTGGGTCATTGAACGTACAGACAAAGGTTCCAGGTATAACATATGGAAAACCAGCCATCTGGATTGTCGCTAGAATCATAATTTATGTGCAAAGCGGTTTAACGGACCTTTAGAAGGGTAAGCTCAGTGCTACCGTTTCAATGACGAACATGGAAGTCCCAAAGTGAACGTGTATTGATGTAAACGATTGACAAATTCATCGTCGTGTGGTTCGGCAATATATTATATTTGTGAAACATGCATGAAAAATGGTTACACCTGGAGCAATGTCCAGTGGAGAACTCATCCTCTGAATGGTTGATTTACATTGAACACTGAACATTGTATCGTTACCATTTTTCCAATGGCAATGTTGGAAGTTGCAGCATAAAAATTAGAATAGGCAATATTTTGATTTGATCCCTCTTTCTTGTTTGACCGAGGGGATGGTTTGTCACACCGGGGAATTGAAGATGTGCCTGCCCTTGTTAGTGACTCCATTCAACTCCGGTTAGGGTCATCAACATTGAAGCTAGATTGATTGAAGTGTTGTCAAATTTCGCTACAAGACGTTCTTCCATCTTATTCATTCCATCCGGCCGTCTGTTTGTTCCGCTTCAAATCAGGCTCGTCTTCCTCTTGCATATTACCGTTACCGGGTCGGTTTCGGGAATAACGATATGGGTTGAGAAGATGATACACAGGCCGGCTCCCGAGGGACATACCCTTTTCGCATCCAATCGAAATGCTGTTATGAGTGTCAATAGGTTCATGGCATTCGTTATTGGTTTGATGGAAGTAGGAAAAGCAACATCCTGCATCCAAGCTAGAGTCTGGTGACCACTGAAAGAGAGGATAAATGTATCACTTGTTCGACGTTGAAATAGTGATAAAACGGACTTTTCATAAAAAATACTACAGACAGGTGAACAAATTTGATTTCCTTCGTTTTAAACTACTTTTCTTCCAGTGCAGACGATTCGCAGACAATTGTATTTTAATGAAGCTGCACAAAACTCGTTGTGAGATAATAAATTTGCATAGTTTATCCTTCTTAGTGCAGTCGTCCGCTTTTCACATTCCTTTCAAGGAACGTTGTCGGAAGGGAACAGTGTTCACCTGTGCAAGTTCACATCCCGACGAGTCATGGACGAAAAGCGTTCACCATCTCTTTGGCGGTCTTTCTTCGCTATTCGTTTTCGCAAGAACATCACTAATCCAAGTTCTCTCCCCAGTTATCGTCCGGTAGTTCGTGCTTTTTTGCTAATTGTACTTTTCCTATTCCCTGTGTATTTACTTCGATTATTCTGGAAAAGTTCGTTGTTTTTTTTCGAAACTGGAAAGACACTTCCGGAATGGGTGGGGAGAAGTTTTCCCAACATTCCCCTCTGTGCTAACGATCGTTTTCATTTTCCGACACTAGATGGAAGGCCTCTTATTTTAAGCAAACGCTGTTATAACATCGATTTTTTTGTCACGCGCTCAAATGATGATTTCTGACCATAGGGATTTTTCCAACGCTAATTAACAGCACGCTTTTATTAGGAAATTAATTAAACTTTCTCAAACTAGCATTAATTTTCTATGTATACTCACAGCTTCTGCTTCACCGACTTACGTGACAAATTGTACGTACATCACTAGGAAAATACTATCAACTGTCCTGCCGTGCCGGAATTCGGGAAGCAAGCGAAACGAGACAGTTTTCCGTCCGCTTGATAAGAGAATCCTTCGAATAATGAGGGAACTAATATCGCGGTGGGGTGTCTAGCACGCGGTTTTATTACTCATTTTATAGCACCACCTACGACTACGTCCCGCAACTGGTAGACTTTTACTGGCCTCGCAGAAAACTGCTGCCAGACCTCCCGTTGCGTTCCCGTGAATCCCACGCTGTGGGATTCGTTACCGAATAATGCGCATCCGGCTTCCAGCGCACGCGGCACCGGTCTCTCCGTACGCACACAAATTTCCTCCCGACCGACCACCTGTAACTTCCGGCGGGCGATGCTAATCCCTCCCCCCGAAGCGTCGGAGAGTGTTTTATGTTTACAACTTTTCCAATTGTGTCATAAAAATCGGTGACTTTTTATAGCCTTGCCAGCGGAGTAGAGATAATGTATCCTTCAGTCCTCTCACAAAACCTCTCTCTAAGGCCGTCTCCAGGACGCTATACTTCCCGTACGACCTCAGAATTTTCCATTGATTTCGAATGTTTGCTCTAGCGAGGTTGTAATATTAGCGCGATTGTGTTGAACCACTTCCGGCGCTCGAGCGTTTTAACGAGATATGTCTTTACTATTGATGAGGCGATGGGTCTCGCAAGAGGGGTGGCCAAACGACTCAGGTAGGGGGAAATGGCATCGATTGAAGTCTGGGCGAAAGTGGCATTTTGGGAAAGAAACAAAGATGAAGTCTCTTGGTGATTTTGAAGATCGTTATCGATGAGATTTTTTTGTTGAGTTGAACAGTAATTTCCAGTTACGGTGTCTTTCGAAATGGAAATGCCTGTTTAGCCAATGAATGTTTAGGCTGGGGAAAGTAATGATGTTAAAAGTTACATAGAAACGGGAAAAAGTTACACACCACACAACATCTTCGAATGTTGCCTTATTGAAATTGGAATAATTTACATGAACATTCTACAGACTCAAAGCTCGTCACTATTGTCCCTCCAGTCCAATCCAGTTGATGCCGTGTTATGCTTCTACTTCAAACATATAATACAATATTTCCACTCGCTCTACAGATCGCTCTATTGGAGGACCATGGGTCGTTTCGGTGCGTAACGCAATATTATTCCAGTGAAAGTTCCGTGTACTCTCACTGTAATGTATATAACAATTTTTCACAACATGAAATCTAAATCCACTGGGCCTTTTTCGATGTCGGTTGGTCCTGCAGGGCCCAGTATTTTGGGTAAGGATTCTGTTTGTGTTTCTTTTATGTTTTGGTGGAGTAGAGCGGAAAAACATTGTGTTTTTTTTTGGGGGGGGGGGGGGGGGTGTTTTGTCCCGTTGTCCGCAGTGAATAGCTGCCGAAGAAAACTGTCACCTGGCTACGCGTAAGGGATAATAGTATGCAACGTCGTAACAATTTAATTAACACGGCAAAGAACTGTTGAATGCATAATTTTGTCATTTTCTTCCTGGGTCCACCCCAGATCCTTTGATTCCGAAACACTTTCTTCAGTTCTCCAGGTTTTCTTTCCAGACACGAAAGGCCACAACGGTAGGACGGTTTCCTTCCGTTTCCCCTGTTTCCCAATCCTTTAAGTAAATATAATTTCGTCCATTTCCCCCGCTTTCGCTGTTGTCGATGAAATTTGCCAAAATATGTAAACGTCTTATTGCTGCAACTCGTTTCCCTTTCCTATTCATGTTCTCCATCCCCTACAAGGCGAGGCGGGCTAAGGGCGGCCCACTCAAGTGAAGAATGAAAGGAAGTGGGAGTTAGACCTCCGGGTCGAGCTGCGAGGACCGTGGTTTCGTTGTATTGACGCGGAGGGAGTACAATTAATGAGAAAAGCGGCCCATCCTGTCCGATAACCAAACTTCCGGCTTTTCCCGTTCGGCCGGGTGGGCATTTCCGCTAGAATGCAGGAGCAGAAATTGGGGAGGTTGAACTGTGGAATTTCTCGGTTTCCCCCACCGCTGGGGAGTGGTGTGCTTTGTTCAGTATCACGCCCAAACGTCACCTCCGGGGTTAGCTTTTCTTCTCGTCGATTGCTTTCACTGCTGGAGCGAAAACTTCGATCATCAAAACGAACGTTCGTTCGGCCGTCACCGTTCAAAGTGTGTCACCAACAGACACGGAAGGGAAGCGGAAAATTTCCCAGTGAGTGGCATTCACTTACCCTCCAGCCTTCTGGCGAAGGAAGACTGCTCCATGATACTGTCTGATGTTCTTTTCCGGAGGGAAACTCATTTTCCTCCCTCGGGCGTCTATTGAGGTTGGGATATTTCAACACCACCATGCTTCGTTTGGGGCAGTGTTAAATTATGGTGATCCTGGTGAAAAGACGGTATGGCATTCATTCCAAGAATGAAAGAAATTGAGGTGACCAACATTCAATGGCATCGAGAAACAAAACTTATAGATCCTTCGTTTTTTTTTGCAAAACCTTTTGCTCGGAATGCAAGGAATGTAGATTTATTTTTCCAGCACAGCGCTCAATACTAAGAAGACATCTTTCCATCCATCAATTTGTGTGTGCTGCTTGGAAAATCGGGTTGGTTGTGTAAAATTCCCACTCAGTGCAGTGAACGGGTTGTATTTTTTATATATGGGTTCTATCCCACATCAATGTTGTTGGAAAACTTCTCATACTTTTCCACAAAAACATAATCCCTAGGAGTATGTTCGATTCTCCAGGTCTTGTAATTTCCATGTTATACTAGACTATTATTAGAGCGTAATGAAAAGCGGAATTTTATTAATTGGTCTTGCTCAGTAGCCGGAATTAAAAAGGGGCGGTGGGGTAAGAAAAGGACTCGTAAACAATTGTCAGCGTCATGCTAGCTGTATATAGGAACGACCCCACTCCATCGGGGAGGAACAGAAATAGGACGCAGCGTAAAGACGACGGAGACGATTCTGGGAAACGATAATTGAGTGACATTTTTCATTCCCAAAGGCTCTTCCTTCGATCCTCGATAGTATTTCCGCTGTTCCATCGGCCTCCATGTACCGTAAAAGTGGTGGTGTGGCACTGTTCTGTCGGAAAACTGCCTGTTGTTTCTTTGTCTCCTCTAGGCTGCTAGTTGTGCTGATAAATGTCCCGTCGCCACCGATTCGTCGACTTTTAGAGTAGTTCAGCCATGCAACGTTTTGGTGTTCTCGCATTTTCTCGCGCAGTGAGCTGTTATTTTTTGCCCTTAATGGAAATGACACGGAAAATTAATGAGAGCAATTTCATAGAAGTTGAGCTCTGCACTGAATGAAGTCGCTGGGGTCTAAGAACGGCATTTACATATCCGTGATCATCCCAATATACTAAACCATTTAAATTTCAATAAAGAGGACAGGGAAAATGGCATTTTCAGGATATATTATATTACATTTTATTATTTTTAAAGCCGCCCATGTGAAGTGGGGATGAAAATTAGGTGAGGATGATCTTGTTTTCAATTCCTCGTGCAGAGTGTGTACGTCTGTGGTTAGTGGTAGGACCATAATTTATACCAAATTGTGGTAATTCGGATAAAGCAAATGTCTTTTAAACCGGCGACAATGACAACAGTTGTCATCCCAAACTCCAACACTAATCACACATAATTACGCGTCTATATTTTACCGTCTGAAGTGACTGACTTATCAGAACAGCAGACACGATCTCAATCCCAAACGTGACGGGGAGAGTTTTTCCCCGTTTTCGAACCTTGGTGTGTGTATGTGAAAATGGAACATCATTCAGATAGAGTCTCGATAGTGCCTGCTTGGAGGGTGAGGCCGTTGCCGGCGTTCTGGGTTTGGGGTTACGAATGGGTGCCTCGACGGTCTGTTACATGTCAACATTTCCCTAACACGACGACATCGTTTCGATTACAGCCGCCGCCGTCAACAGTCAGCAATTCTAGTGCTGCGAGTTTTGGGAAAAAATCTGGAGCATAGTTATAAATTTAATAGAAGGAACCCAGCGAAAGGAAAATGTACAGCAGGCGGGGGCGAATGTGACTAGTTTTCCCTTAATGAACTGAATTCAGCTCAAGTGGTGGTGTTCTGTGTTTGTCCACGCCTAATTCGTCAAGTGCTTCCAAAACATGGACCGCATAAGAGATGAGGGAAAACAAATGGGCGAAGCGAAGATAAAAATATATATGAACATATATTTGAAACACACATCAGTGGGAAAACGTTCTGGATTTAGTGGTTTTCCTTCCCTTTGAGAATGTGGCAAGTGGTGTTCGAACACCTTCGAAGGGAAACTCCCACCGGCTGCAGCCACGAGAACCGCCGGGCCCCTGAAAGGTCATTGTCGCTAGCATTCACCGTCACCAACATGTCTGAATGTGAAGTATGAAAATAATGACCCTTTTCCAGTGTAGAGCACTTGAACGACGCAATAGTCAAGAGCAGTTTTCACAGTTTAACGAGATGTGGTTACTGGAAGTCCAAAGTCTTCCGCCGCCATGAGCATCCAATCGTAGATCCAAGTTTGAGAGCGCTGTGAAGTTTTCCAGGGAACGGTTTTCGACGGTTACAACAGTGAAACAAAATATCTGAAATACTACGGCGGAAGCCGCCCTAATCCTTTATGGTGGTTGTTGGAACGGAAGAATGGAACACAAAGAAACGAGAAGTAACGAGCTCGAAAGATTCAAACAAACAAATTTCTGTCGGCTCGGATAGTGCATGCCATTCGATGCAAATACATTCCCGCTAGGAGTCAAGTGGTGGTGTTCGTTGAGCAGAGGATTTTCTCGTGATGGAATATAAATGGACGAAGACGCTGACGCTTCACAGACTGAAGACAGAACTCGTGACGTGAAAAATTTCCTCACCCTCAACATTGGTTTGGAAACAACATTTTGGTTAACCGTACAATTGCGCAACAATTGCGATTTGGGTTGCGCCTCTTCAGATAAACATTGTTGGGAAATATATTTGTGAAAGCATATGAAATTAAAAGAAATCAGATGAACGTGATGTACGATACGCGTTCGAAACAATAAACAATCCAACGATCGTCTCCATACGATGACCCATACGTCTCTAACGGTATCCATACTGCCTGATAGTGTTTTCCATAGCATAGAATATATGCAAACAAATACCCATTTCTTATTTTTGTTTTCCTTTCTCTTTAATTTTACAGTGGATTGAACTTCCAGGACTTGATGGTACGACTGGGTGCGATCGATTCACCGCCGAAAACCCCAACCATCCTCGGATTCGAATGTGCCGGTGAGATTGAGGCGGTCGGTGAGGAAGTGGAGGGCTTTAAGGTAAGTTGCATATTTCATTCATCGACAAGAGCACAGCCTTCGCCAGAGAATGCTTCGAGGATTCCGCCACAAGCCACGTAAAAGCAGTGGAAAAGGGAATCGATGTCATGTCCTTGCCTGAAATATTGTAATGGGAAAAGTTTTAATTCTGTTTGTCGGATATTTTTTTCTGTCGGTGTTCTTTCTTGTCTCTTACCATATGAAAATATATCGATAATCTTTCATTCCATCTTATCACACGTATCGTCAAATGCGATGCCTTGAGTTTCTCTGAAGAAGGTAAAAAGAAGGATGTTTTTAATCCCGAAACTTATAGCGAAGAAATGACACGTATTTCTAATATGTTTGCATACTTTCTAACCTATCCCTCTTGCGGAATCACTCAAATCAGTGTCTTCAGAAGTTGCTACATATCCTACCCGGTATGTTTTGGGTGTTGTCTAGAGCTTGGGTGACGCATTTTTCATCCGAATCCCAGGACCAGACCCTGAGCTGTCAGGGTGAGAGACACGACACTCAGCTTTAGCAGCTGCTAGAGAACTAGGGAAATTCAAACCTATGATTATCCTTCTCCTGTGCCTTGCATTTCCTCCGTCTTGTGTCGGTCTTCAAATCAACTACGTGAAAAATACACGAGGAACCATTCTCCTATGCGCCCCAACTTGAGGTGTGGCGGGAACTGCATGGCGATGGGAAAAGCGACGCGGAAAAAGTGAATCAGTTGATTACGAATTACGATCACGTTCGCATTCAGGGAAAAAGGCATGCTCACATCCCATCGCTGAGAGTTTCCGTCATCATCAACAGGACAACCATCATCATCATCATCATCATCATGGGGTAGAGAAGAGCGGCAGTGGTGAAAATATCATTATAATCAACATCCTGAATCTCAACTGTGTTCAGACGTGCCTCCGATGTTGGGTTTCTCTCTGAGTCCGTCCATAAGGTGGAAACTTTAGATCAACAACCCGAGACGCCGAAAGTAGAGCCACTTGAATATTTTTCCTACACTTGCGTTTTTTTTTGCAAGGTTCGAAACTTTCTCAAACATCCTTCCCGACCATCGCCATCTTCCTTAGTGCTTTTCCCTCCGGAATATAGTTGGTCGAACTTAGGTTCGATTGTTTCTTTGGACTTTGCAGCAAATGAATTCCTTTCCTATTGGGAATGACGGACAATGATTAGGAATTTCGTGTTTCTTCTTTCACTGCCTGGTGAACCTGTGTGGAAAGTCCTGCGGTCGAAAACTGAAATCCCACTGGCATTTGGTTTGGGAGTTGTTCGATTTGTTTGCGCAGCTTATTTTCGTTTTTTGGAACTCTGGTTTGGTGTTTTTCCGACTCTATCGGAGGTTTCCACGACCAGAGCACTGAAAGTTTCACAGAAGTATTGATTCTCTTTTCAAGCCTTGAAAACTAACTCTTTCTCCTTGGTTGTAAATGATGTTTCTCAATCGATTGCAAGGCGCTCATTGTGTCGAAAGTAGCTTAAAGGAAAAGTGGGAAGACTATGTCTATTTTAAATTTACGGAAGATATACTTTATCATGAAAATACGCCCCCCATTTCCATCCTGTTTGATTCGACTGATGTGTCTGTCGGGAAAGTTTCGCAGACGTTGTTGGTCAATGTTGTTGGCCCAATCAATAATACATCTACTTACTGCCATCAGCGGTTTTATTTGCTTGCAGCGGCTACGAGAAAGTGGCAGATGTTTGGAAATTTTTCAATAGACGCGAAGTGTGCAGGGGATGGAAAATCCTTCGTAAAACTTTGCTCAAGCAGAAGTGGTTGAAAGAAAAGTACCTCGTCGGCACAGTATCGTTCAATGCAGCTCCGTTTTCGTAGAACTATAAGAGTATAAATATCGTACTTCTCTGGCGTGGAGTTTCTTTCGGTTACGGACATTTTATTCATTCCTGTTTTGCCCTTTCTTCCTAGGTTGGTGATCGCGTGGTGGCCCTTCCCGAATTCCGGGCCTGGTCGGAACTGGTAGCCGTCCCGACCAAGTACGTCTACCACATTCCCGAGGAGATGACATTCCAGGACGCCGCCGCCATCTTGATGAACTATCTGGTCGCCTACATTCTCATCTTCGATCTGGTGTCGCTGCGCGAGGGCAAGTCTCTCCTTCTGCATTCCGTCGGTGGTGGTGTGGTAAGTACCGAGGCAGGATGGCGGGAGAGAGAACAGGATCTCCTTTTCTTTAAGCTGGATATTCTAGATTTACGAAGGAGGTCTCTCGTTCCACGTAAGGGCTCTTTCACAATTCGTTTCCTATTTCCGGAGCCGTTATTGTTATGCTAGCGTATTAGCGGATGGACATGCACAATCGTTGGGTACTGTTAATCAGAAGTCGGAACCGGCGGTATCCGGTGGCAGACTACTGCTGGTCAGACGGATTTATAGACTTGTGGTCAGCGCAATGTGTTGCTGAGCCCTGGCAGTCGTCCTTTTTGTGGTTTTGGCCACGCATACTAAATAAACGGAACGTGCCTGGACCCGCAATGATTCGGATCAGGATCTCTCGGTGAACGCTGGAGAATTGATTTGGGGAAATAAGCATTCGTCGGTAGCCTGTAATGTACTTCTGTGCCAGGACCTTCACCTCCATCCTCCGTAGTAACGATTTTCTATGTTTGGGTGGGAAGTGATCCTTGACACCGTGGAGCGTGGCTCTTCGAAAAAGAATCGTCACATACCGGTCATACGTTTTCATGGCGAATCTTTATGCTTTATACATTCAGGAGGTAGTATCAATAAGATGCAATCTATTTATCGGTATTTTTTGCACTCTATATATTATACGGAAAACAAACTTCATCTTTGCAATGATTACGGTGGAAACTGGGTGAAAATGGTGAATCACATGTTAATACACCGCATTTCAGATGATCGTTTATTTATATTTTTTTATTAAAACACGGTAATGGGAAAGTACCACGCATAGAATGTTTGAAGGAAGTAGATCAAGGATTTTACTTGAAATTAGAGCATCGGGCACCGTGTTTAACGTGTCCTCGTTTTACCGTAAATATCGGCAATAGAGTTTAAAGCGCGAATCGACCTTACTGGTGAAAGTATTAGCACATTGCAGGGGGCTGTTGCAGGTTCGAGTCAGGGACGTACAGGAAAACAGGCGCCACTTCGTCGTCCAGTTCCTCCCCGACACTGGGCTTGTGTTGATGTTAAGTAATTACATACCAATCGACTCAACGCGAGAATAAATCGCGCTCCAGTGCTAGTGCCAATAATGTTAGTGTTCCGTTCGTGTTGTTCCGGCAGCGCCCAGAGAACTGTGTCAAGAACAACGTAGACATGCTATTTAAGGACCCATGCACCGGTCGAGACAAAAACGGCTCGATTTACTTGGCGCCAACCCCAACACCGGGAAGTCTTAGGGATGTTTTCGTTCATCATTAATACCCTGCCCTTACTACCTAGTGCTAGCATTGTTTTTCCTTTGCCATCGATAATGGCTTCCCGCCTTGAAAAATGCTATTATAGAAACCGCAGCGAGCTTTTTTTCTTATGTGTTATCCTTGTTGTAAATTGTCTATCGCTTTGCGTTGCGGTTGTCGTTGTGGTAGGTTCGGGTTTTTCAACTAAGTCACTATCCTGAACTTCGTTAGGAGGGGATTGAACAATTGAACTGAGCTGCGCTTCAGCTCGAAGAAAAAGGAAAACCTCACGAGGGGGCACATAGCGGAGCAGGATAATTACCATTATTGCTGACGATTGGAAAGGCAACGTCCACTGGACAAAGGGAGAGCCAGTCTGTGCCGGCAGCATGAATTTATTATTGGCCAAGAAATCGATCGCCTCCCGGGAGACGGATGTTGGTGATTTTGGCGGCATCACCGACGGGAAAGCGCTATCGACGGTGGAAAACATTTCCGTTTTTGTTTTCGAATCGTGGAACACTTCCATTACCACAGTTAGTTACACGTTTGTTCGATATGAATATTACCTGCTAGGTCTGTGACGCTAATTCTGGCCAATGTTGTCAGGCCAATCGCTATACCCATCGCTGCAGGCTAGGGTCCGGACCGGTAATTGGTAGAGACAGACAGTCGGGCGCCAGCTCGGCACTATAGCAGCACAGTTGCAACGGCAAACACTCCATCGGGAAAGGGAATGACGTGAAGTGCAGTTGAAAGAGGCGCCTATTTGTCCAGCTCTAACCGTGGAGTCGCTTCGTGTATGGTTTTTCCTCCGCTAATCATGCCAACCCTACGGATGCTAATGGATTTTATTTGATTTTAGACAACCAACATTGTACTTTTATGCCCCACTCGGTAGTCGATTAATCATGTTTGTACTGCTGTGTGGCGCGCCGGCAAATTTGCACACTTTTCCTTCGCTGCACAGCGCAATAACATAATGAGGCGCCCGGTGCGGTTCCGATTCTCCAATGGTGGTGACGTCATTACCTCGCCGAAAGTGTGTGTCGTTGGCTGCAAAGGCAGGCTCCCATACGGCCAATGGGTCACTCCCTCCTTGCTACGAAGAGATCGATTGATTGATTTCCTTCGAATGCACACATATTGCCAGACGGTGTTGCACCGAATATGGGGTGGTTTCCGCATCGTACCGGTTTACGATACCGAGCCGCCTATTATCATCCCTCATAAAAAATTATCTTCCGACGGAATACTCATAACTGTCGGCAGGTTGATGGTAGGTTTAGATTTGCCGAGTCGGGCCTTGCCTTTGTTTATTCTTTTTCTGTTTCTGTTATTTAACTGAAACATGAATCATGGTGTTGTAGAAAGGTGTTGTAGAAAGTTGTGGCGAAGGCATTTTACACTTCGTGATAATTTACTATTCTTTAAAATGCGGTATGCACCCAACGTGATGTGCTAATTTATTCCTGGTGTACTTTTATCATTAAGTAAAATGGTAAACACATTCCTCGCAGATTGCGACGATTACGCCGTGCGCAAATTATGCAGATAAACTTATGCACATTCATTGCATAGAATAAACCGAATGTCAGGGGTTTAAAAACAATGTTGTAATCTGCGCTGGCAGGTATCCCTGCAGCGCTCGGTATAATCTAACGGCCATAAAACACATCCTTTACTCTCACTTTTTGCTCCTCTACATGCTGTTTTGCAGTGCCGGACAGTGCCGCTCCATGAAATGCACTTGCCTGTTGTAACTTCCTCCGATGATGGGCTGATGTCTGCTGCAAACATTAGAGACAGCGTCCCAACAGAGACATTATGATGATCTCTTCCGTCGTTGTGTTCGCCTCACCTCGGCGACAGTGTCTCGAATGGCATCCACTGCGTCCTCTAACATGTTTTGCGTGCTGATACTAGATGCTTTTATAGTTCCCATTTTCCCTGCGGCCTGCTGTTACGCTTGTCTCTCGGATGCATTGTAAGACAGTGCATATGTTTATGTGTTAAACAACTACAACCCTTGAATTAAATAGATATCTTGTCTTTCACATTTCTTCTGCCTTCGATTAGACTAATTTTATGTTATGCACACAAAATTATGTTTGGCTCACTTCGGCTGCTAATGATTATCTTCATTCCATCGAAGAATAAAGTTTGTCTACCAAGTTGTGTCACACAATGAAAAATTAGCTTCACTAAGCAGTAATATTTCGCCACATCGGAAGCGAACCCTTCGATTTTGATTGACGATCGCTGTTGTTGACACAGCAAGTACAGCTTTCGTACGGATACCTTTCAGATGAGTCCAGCGCGCCTTTTCCTTTCCGGCGTACTTTATAGATAACACATTTTCTCATCGCTTTTTTCCATCATTCCTTTTCGTTTCAGGGTCAAGCCATCGTACAGCTGGTGCGCACTGTACCTAATGTGACCATTTTCGGCGTTTGTTCAAAGTCGAAGCATGAAGCCCTAGCTGCTACCGGTCTGATTGACCATCTGATCGACCGCACTGACTATGTCAATGAAGTCCGGAAGTAAGTAGGATGTGTTTGCTTCGACGAACCTTTCAGTGGAAGAAGAAACATTGCCTATGGATCAGCGATGATGAATAGACCGATCGATTGAATAGTGATGATGGATTACAGATTTTTATTCACAACGCCCAATATTAATTCCCTTCCGTTTTGATACATTTTCTTTGCAGGGTCACGACGGAAGGTGTTGACATCGTAATGGATTGCCTTTGTGGCGAAGAATGCAACCGTGGATATGGGCTGCTGAAGCCGATGGGCAAATACATCCTGTACGGCTCGTCGAACGTCGTTACCGGCGAAACGAAGAGCTTCTTCAGTGTTGCTCGTTCGGTGAGTGTCGAAGCAGTGGCAAGATGGCGGAAGTAGTGATAGTTTTCCCTAAAATAATGTGACCCTTCTATGTAATTGTTCATCTATTTTGACTAGTGGTGGCAAGTGGACAAAGTTTCGCCGATTAAGCTGTTCGATGAGAACAAAAGCCTGGCCGGGTTCAATCTGCGCCATCTGCTGTACCAACAGGACGGCTCCGAGTACATTCGCTCGACGGTGGACAAGATCTTCGGCCTGTGGAAGGACGGCAAAGTTAAGCCGGTGGTCGACTCGGCCTGGGCGCTTGAGGACGTAGCGGAGGCGATGCAGAAGATGCACGATCGCAAGAACATTGGCAAGCTGGTGCTGGATCCGTCCATGGAACCGAAGCCCAAGCCGGCAACCCCGGCCAAGAGCAAATCGAAGAAGCAGGCGAGCGAGGACAAGGGCGGCAAGAAGGACAAGGAGGACGATAAGAAGGCAGCCGAAAATGGTGGCGGTGACGAGAAGAAGGAGGGCGACCTCGCCGAGGAGGCGAAGATGAACGAGGAAGCGGAAGAGGCTGACCCAGTCCAAGTGAATGGTGCTGGAGCGGAGAAAGATGAACCTGCTGCAGCAACCAACGGTCACGCAACAGAAAGTGGTAAGTTTCTGGCCACATATGCTCTACATTCGCCATCTGTCATTTGTGTATTCATGTGTTTTTATTTCTGCATTTTTACTTTCAGAAAAAAAGGAATCGAGTTGAACAGTTACTGACGGTTAGGCCTCACACTAGCACGCAGCCAAGCACAAGATACATCAAAAATTTCCCCACCCCAAATCATCCGTGAATTATTCTACTTTTTAACTTCAAAAACCATCTTCCCGGCCCGGCCCATGGTACCAACGTATCGTACCAAAATACTAATTGCATATATACGACACACTGCGCACGTACGCATAATGGAGTGCAAAATGGTGATAAAAGAGGAGGATCAGAACCAGCCACTTCATTTCTTCTCCAACATTCTCGCAGTTTTGCAAATATGAGATAAAAAACAATATGTTATAGATTTACCCGATGGCATACAAAAAGCATACAAAGTCATTCACAACACCTATTACTACTATCGCATAACCTGTCGCTACAGCTGCTGCTATAATAACGTAAACCAGGGAGGAGATGATAACACGAAGCACAGCATGGAAAAAGAATATGAAAACATACAAGTGAACATAATCATCATATAAATGGTTGGAAATGAAATTAAGCGTCAACCCGGAGTGGCAAACTAGCAAGAGAAGCGAACAAACTGTCCAAAACCAACGACTTACGGAAAGAGAATTAGGAACTCTGCTTACAGTCGTTACCATCTTCACGGTGCCAGCAGGTAGGACGTTTGTTTTGGTTTACATTGTCTCAACGCATGTTTAGGTAATAGCAGACGGAAGAAATACTCCACAAGCGCAACAAAGAATCCAACCGAACTGTCGGCGTCATAAAACAACCAACTGAATGAAATTGCTTTAATCTGTAAAAGTAAAAAGTTTATAATCGCTATACGAGCGCACGCGTAGGAGAGTGCCGAATATGGGGCATATTTGTCAGTGGCGGTTTGAACCGAAAAGTTTTCACCATTCATTCCAGATAAACAATAATCCCGTGACCCATCGCTGTTTAAGGCTACTATCTCGAAATTGGATGTCACGATTGGTTTTGTGTGAAATTTGATCTCACGCGCTTCCGTTTCCAAAATTTAGTTATTCAAGTCTAAGCGAAACAAATGAGATTTCAATGCTTCGTGCTGTCGATAGATGGTCCACTCCAACACACACGTTAGATCTTCTTCAATAGTCGTATCAGGAAAGTTTATGGAACATCGGATCTACAAAAGCAACGAACACACCCACAAATGCGCAAAATAGGATAATCGATCAGCTGGATATTTCTTCCTATTTTAATATGTGTCATTTTTATGTAATATTTAATACTAATTGTAATATTTCATATATAGTTTTTGTCTTTGAAAACTCCATATTATGTTGTCGGTATGAAACTTGTACGGAAATGACGTAAAACCTAGGATTACATAATACTGGCATGCAGCAACGTCGGAAGTGAGGTCGTTTGTCTTTGTCCGTAAGAAACATGTTGGTTTATTATCATTTCAATTGAGCTCAAGCAGTAGTGAGGACAGTTTTTTACGATATAGCAAAAATACCGAAACAATCTAATATGTTTTATCTATGGTCTCGTTTCTTTTATATAATTAAACATTGTAGAAAGCGAAAGGCAAAGATTTGAAGAGAATAAGAACATGAGGCAAGAAAGATGTATCCAAAATTGTCAAAGAACGTTATCGTTAGATTATTCATTTTGCTTAAAAATTTTCCGTTTCACCATTCATGTTTATAATTTGATAGGTAATCATTTGCTACGCGGGGTGCTTTTATAGCACAATGGAGACATGAGGGAAGATGAATGGCAGAAATAGTTGTAGAAGTATCGCACCTTTATCGATTTGTATAAATTAATGAAGAAGAAATAATTATTTTTACATTAAACTCTCCCGCTCATGTTTTGCGCAAAGGGATGATAAATGGATAATAATTGTAAAGCTGAGAATTATGCGCCTTGTGTTTTATTTTTGGTTTTTTTCTTTTTCTTATGTTTCCGAATGTATTTTTCATTTTTCATTTCATCATGTCCATCATTGCTTTTCTCATCAGTGTAAAATCATCTGTACTATTGCGATTACCAGGGCCCCAAATACAGCCACTATACTTACTTCGCCTAAGCCGGAAAATGCGGGGCGAAATGGAATCGCCCGTTAGAACAGAATGGAGAATTAAACTGTTTCTTCACACAGCATGTACTAGACAGATCGCATATTCGGTTAGTAAGGGGTCTCGAACACTGATTGTATATTGTGTTCTTTGAGACACGCTTTTTACATTTTACGTTGGCTTGATGCACTCTGTTGGCACTGTTTTTCTTTGAGCTTCAGCAGAATCATTAGCGCCACGAAGATAAGCTACCAAGCTACTCGCGTCCTACGCATTGTTTGTTACTGACTCTGTAACATAACTTTACTGCAGTCTGTCAACATATATGAATGTGTTAAAGCCAGCGCGTAGCTGGATGTAGTTAAGAAACATTAAATTGCAACAGCAGTACAACCACACCAGATGGGGTTGTAAGGCAAGTTGTAGATGGAATCATTAAAAATATTGTTCTGCTAAACAAAATACATATTTTAGCCTTAAAGTTAGCTTCTAGTTGTACAACTTTCGTCAGTTCATGTCACTGTAATTCCTTTGCGAAATATGGGTTCGATAGTTTCTCATGGGTGTAGTTTGTAAATATATACATCCTTTAAGTACGTACCTTTCCATTAACCGGTGGTTCAATTTATTCAACAAAGTACCGAAGTTTTCGCCGACAGTCTGCTTCCTTTCTGTTTAATTTATCTCACGAGCCTACGGGATTGATTGAAATCCGGATGGATTAGGCGTGTTTAATTTTTGTAGAAACATATAATACATATAATCAGTTGTATGCAGCAACCTCTATCCAACTACCTACTCGAAAAAACAACTCCCCAAAACCCAGGGGATTGAACACTATGTTTCATATTCATATTTCTTTGAAATGCAGCTGTAAAACATATTAACCGTAAGAGAAATTACAATCAACCGAAAACCTAACGAAAACAGTGTCAGGACTGCAGCAACGAGGAGAAGACAAAAAGGTCTTTTGGAACTGTTGCTTGTGCAAAGCACGATAGCATTGATAATAATTGCCGGAACAGATATTTGTTTAAGATTGAGATATTTTGTTACCTCCAATCCACCGAAAACAAAGCAAACGATTGAATAATCCTGCTATTCGGGAAATCATCCAGGATGCAATGCAAGAAATCATGAGAATTTTTAAACACCTCGGTCACCGAGTAACTCAAAACCACTGCCATTCAAACTTCCGGTCTGTAGAGAATCATTCTAGTGGCATTATTAAACGCTGAACATTCCCGAAGTGTTAAATGCCAAGCAGGCATTTAAGCACAGTAGCATTTTTGGTACTTACACTAAACGGATTCCAATTGAAACCTACGAGTTTGTAGATGGCACAGGACATTGTTTTATAGTGCCATTTGAAAATGGAAAACTTCTTTCTTCTTAGACGCATCTAGTCTCATCTCATATTTCTAGGTCATATAAATCACATGCATTTGAGAGAGCAGCAACAGCTGCAACTAGCGAAGCATGGGTGTCTTTTTAACTGCACATATCAAGCTTCTCCAAAACGATGCATGAATGTTATACAATCAACATCAAGGAAGATGAAATGTTCTCGATTTTTTAACGCTTCGACTGCACAACATCTGGGCGCCTTTGCCTAAGCTTTGATACAATACCTATTTCCATTGTACAAGTAAAGGGTTTCTATTGCCATGTGAAGGAGAGCAAAGTTGAGGGAGAAAAGCTTTTGCTTGGATGTCGGAAAGTAGAGACAAGAACTGGGTGTTTTGATAATACTTTATCTATACCCTTTTCCTTCAAACCGTTTGGCTGGAAGGTTTTTGGAGCACAGCCATGGCATATCCTTTTATTGCTTTTTGCGACATTACTAAGAAGCTAGCATATTGCGAAAGAGAAACATCATCGCCATGCTACCGGACTAAATGAAACCCCTTCTACACCTACCACCACTTTCCCAAGCACAGAAACAAATTGAGGAGCGCGCCTAAAGGACACAGTATAGATAGTAGAAACGCAATCGGAAGTCAAAAGGTTCTGCGGACGAGCATGAAGAGAAAGAAAGAGAGGAAAGGGTGAGACAAAAAAATCAAAATATAATAACGAAAATCCACAAACAACATTATGTAACGGTCAAAGTAAAAATATGTATATTCGTATAAACTGTACACGAGGAAGGAATGGGAGTCTCTTTTGTGAAGGCAGAAGACGAAACGGTGGCCAGATTTTTATCGGAAGTCACGAAGAAACGCAGAAGATAAAGTTTGATAATACCCTCAATATTATATGAAAGAATACACATATTTATATATTTACCAATGGAGAACAGGAAAAACATACACCATCATGAATGGCGGCTCAATAGTACATCAGGAAACGATCCGGTAACCGGAAGAGCCGAGGGTTTGATTCAGAATAATCTGCTGAAAGGAGCGGGTCACCCTTCGCGGCATCAGTTTGTTCTTTCATACACTCGCACACGCATCGAAGAATGTGAGCATGCTCTTTGCGAACAGGATCCCGACGTGTTGTTACGGATTGCTGATGTGAAAATATAGGTTTGGACAAAAAGGGAAACAAAGAACGCAGAATAAGGCCAAGCAAAGAACCATGCGAAGAAGTTATTAGGAGAATGGATGAAACACTCGAAACGAGTGGAATTGTACCGGATGGCACTGGTTAAGGTGAATGTGAATTGCGGGCATAATAATCTACATCATCCCGGATTGTTCCATGATTGGGATGAATGGAGCTCCTACGTATGCGGCTGAAGAACCAATAAAAAGGCGGAACTGTACGTTGTATCTATGTGAAGCTGAAACTTTTATTTTGTATTCTTGATTTTTCATTGACATTTTCACCATAAGTTTCTCTTTCTTACTATAAAATATTCACAGGTGCTAAGCATTGTACTCGTTTTTTTACTACTGATTCTGATTTCCCGTCGAAGCTTGGAAAAGCTCGTCCGTGACGAGCTTAGCGGTAAAACCGGCTCGTTGGTTTGAAATCTTAACGCTTTTTTTTGACGGATTGTATCACCACCACCAACAAACGCGAATTGATCGAATTCACATGCCTGCTGAAACTAGTGGTGCAAATGTGTTAAGTGATGGGGAACGGAATTAAACTGGGTCCAAATAAAGACGAACCAACTTGGGAGAAACCCGTGTTTTTAGATTTCTTAGAACTGGGTAAACGGTGATTTAATAAGAACTGAGTAAATGGAAATGGGTACAGGTCGAAACTTTCAACACTACGAAAACAGTTCATCATTGCCAAACTAGGAGGAAGGTAACGTGCATTTTTTGCCGCATTTCCCTTTATAACATTTCCTTTAAAACGTTCGATGTTATGTTGGAGAAGACTGTTATATGTTAAGGCACATACATGAATTCATTGCTGATTGAATGCGCTGAAAGCGCATCTATCCACGTCTCGCAGAAGTGTACGTAATCGTTCTCAACGTGAGGGCAATGTGCCCTTTTCCGAAAGCCGAGCGCGATGTTGTGTTCAGTGTTACGAGATTGTGAACCTGTTCTGCTATTTCCCAACTGCAGCGTTGTGCAAGGTTTTAGGTGCATACCGAATTGCCCAGCACTGAGTAACCGGACTATCGCTGGCGGGATGTTAGTGCTTTCGTTTGAAGTAAACATAGGCATCATCCACCGATAATGTTGTGTCAGCTTGTGCTTATGCTGCCGCAGTGTTGTGGCCATGCAATGTTAGCGGCCTAGTGTAGACTTGCCTATGTTCGTCTCGATTTCCAGCACCTTTTTTTGACGGCATGTCAGTCCCAACGGTATTGTGAAGAGTGCAGACAAAAACTACAAATCGCAAGCAGGCTCCGACTCTCTCCTCCTTCATATCCATGCGGAAAGAATCCGAGTGCGATTCGAATGATTGACGAACAATAATACCCATAGCACCATGCCGTAATTGAATAATCGGCTCAAGACGGTAAATTACCACTGCACGAAAGCGAATTGAACAAACTCCCAAAGCAAATTGATGCCGAAAAAAAAAAACAACCCTAATGTGCATTCGTTAGTCTTTCGCTCTCTACCTTCTTTTTGCCGTGTGGTGCGTCATTTCTTTTTAAAATCGATTATGGTAGGACATTTTCCGGGATCCACTTCGTCTTCGAGCGAAGCTGGTGTGGGGCAGTGTGCGGGATGACGGCGAGTTGTTTTTGGATTTGTTGACATTGGAAACATACAGACCTAAGGAGAATGAAGGATGGTGTCGCCTGTTGGTTGCAAGGACTTGTAAACCACATTTGAATTCGATTGTTCAATGTGGAATTGTTAACATAATTCTGTCGGATAGCAGTATTCGTTTCCGCAATCTCATCAGTAAATACAACCGATATTGAAATACATTTTCTTGGAGATTAACTAAGGACTTATGCAGCCGGCTGTCCTTATCAGTAACAGACAGCACAATGTAGGGCTCCTGTTGCCACCTGCTGCACACTATCGAGCCGGTCCGGCCGGCTCAATTAACGTCCACGACGCGTGTTCGTGCGATAATCCAATTCCCAAACTCGTCGTTACGCTATTTTTATCTAAGACGGTCCGCCGGCACGCTTGCCCAGTAACCCAAAGAATGTTGTACCTTCAGCGTCGACGACGGCGACGAAGGAGACAACGGAACACTTCTATTTGTCTTTTTTGCCACCGTTGTTAACGACAAATCACCGTACATTAAGCAGATTGATTAGATGTTGAATGTCACAGTTCCGTTAGAAAAGAGGTATTATGTGTTCGACTGCATGCGAGAAAACGTACATTCTCCAGGTCGAGCGTAACCTGAACTTAAAGTATGGAGAATATTGGTTTATCGTTGGACCTAAAAATAAACACCCCACCAATAAGGGTACATCCGCATCGATTGTGCAGCATGAGCTGAGCAAAGTTTTCAATCTTCCGGCTGCTAAAAGAGAATCTTGTTCAAAAACGAAGACTACAAAAGGTGGAGTATTTTTTAAAAGTGGTTTTGTAAGACTTTTCGTTAGCCCTTGGGTAATTTGCCTAATTAGATTTACATGTCAACAAGGAAAAATGTTTTGCCAAGGACGAATTAGGAATCGTTCGTCTGAAGAACATTCTATTATCCTCTTGAAGCTATTATGATTATGAGGCCGCAGGTTCCGACAGCTTATCGGTGGTTTTTTTTTTCCATCTGTGTTTTTCGTTTGGCAAAATATTTATACAGACTTTCTTGCCTCTCAACCAACGGTAATGACTTTAAGCATACCGGTGCGGTGAGCAGCTCTAAAATAGGACTTTGTGCGTCATTTGCAGCCTATCAACACGCGAAGTGCCGTGGTTCGAGTGTTCGACATCATTACCGGTCACTTGAAGAGAGTTCAGCTTTTCGACTGTCTGTAGTATCTCCTTTTACGTTCTCACTGTCGAATAGGACTAATCCGCTTTTACCTTCACAATCAGCAAAAAGTGAGTGGGAAAAACTGAAGCTTAACTAAAATAAATAAATAACGTGTCAACCATCAAACTGAATTGGATCGGAAGTGGTGCCGTTTGTTTGTAAACAAATCGGGTATCACGCTGTCCTCGGGGCGCGATAAGACTTGCGCGCCATGTGCGTTATGAGATTTCCTTATCAAAACATTGGTCTGCGTGCGGCCTATTCCACCCCAATTCTCCCAAGGGAACGAACATTGCTCCCTTCGTCGAGTTCATTTTCTGCCGTTACCAGCCGTCGAAGTCCGTGGATTCGCGTGGCGTCCCTTAGAATAGCCAAGTTGAATGATCTTCTATTTAAAAAAACAAATTACAACGATGACACTAGTGGCCGTGAAGTTTATTTCTAAATCGCTACAAGTCAGCCGGTTGCATACATGTTATCGCTTGTTGAACCCACGTTGGTGAAACCACCTCACCTCGATACGAGTTTAGTTCGAATTTTTAAACTATTGTAGGAATATGGTAAATGTATTATTATAATCTAACATTAATCAGTTCCTCATTTACTACTTACAGGATAGTGCCCTGCTCCACGAGATAGAGACGGTGACGGCAAAATGCAAGATGGACTCATCTCCCGTGCAGGGGCCTCGATCTGTAATGATCCGTACACTGGCAAAAGCGCGGGAAGCTACAGCGGAATAAACGGGACGGCGGGAAGTACCATGCCGATAACGGCTCAGGCGAAGCAATACTCACCGACAAAACCGTACCAAAGTTCCCGGCATCCGCCGTCACCCACCCACCACACAGCCTCAAACGGGGGGAGCGAGTTTAAGCTCTGTGGGTACGACGGCAGTGGCTCACTGACTTGTGGTCCGATGGGGCAGCCGATGGACGAGAGCAGTTTACATTCCGCCGGTAGTCCGAAGGCGGACATCTTCGGTGTGCTAGAGTTTTGGATCAAGCTGCGACACGATCTGAGGATGCTACCATGGGAACAACTAAAGACAGTCAAATTAAAGAACCCTCGTGCCGCACCCGGCCGTGCATACATTCCAACCCAGGTAACGTTCCAATCGTTAAGCGTTGTGATTTTGTAGACTGGCGACCTTTTTTATTAGCAAGAATCAAAGCCATCATGATAGCAGATAAAAGACTAGAGATAGGCCAAAGTTTAAAAAAAACATTCTCGCAGACAGCTCTTTTAAGGAAGAGATAAGGAATCTCGACGAAGGATTGTAATCGTTCGCATATTTTTGCGATAAGAAAGTGGTAGACAAAGACGCAATCTGCGAAGGCATTATGTATAGCGGATAAGCCTGTGTGGATCAGTTTACATTTGGACGGGGATCATAAAAAAAAAGAATATTAATGTTGAAGAACACTGACAAGATGTTTCAGGCGGTATGATTACAAGTATTTTGGAAATTTGTCCATGAAACGTGTAATAATGCAGATGTTTATCTTCTCTCGTGGTACTCGACAGGTTGAACATATTGCCAACGTGTTAACGCACGGCTTTTGGGTTCTTCCGTCGATTTACGCCGGCTCCAATCTGTACTGGCGCAGTCACACCTCGGCCCATGCCCTCGCCGCTGTTATCTACGGTGTTGCCCTGTCGATGCTGTTCCTCGTCTCGACCTGCTTCCATTGCGTCTGCTACTGCAACCATAATCGTCCGCTCAAGGACGCGCTGCATCGGTGCGATCGTGCCATGATCTACATCTTCATCGCCGGGTCGTACTATCCGTGGTTGAGTCTCGGCCACACGACTCACCCGCAAATTGTGTCTGTCGTCAAGTGGTGCGTTTGGGTGATGGCGGCCTTAGGGATTATCTACCAGCAGGTCTGAGTAAATTTTTCATCCGAAGAAACTGCTCCTAATGCAACTGTTCATTCTACGTATTTTCACAGGTCTACCACGAACGGTACAAGTGTCTGGAGACGTTCTTCTATGTCGTCATCGGTCTCGGGCCCTCGCTGGTAATTATTTTTTGGGGTCACGAGTTCACCGGAATGTCCGAGCTAAAGTTTGGCGGCATCTTGTACATCATTGGTATAGTGTTCTTCAAATCGGACGGTCTCCTTCCGTTCGCGCACGCCATCTGGCACCTGTTCGTGGTGTTTGCCGCGTGCGTACACTATTTCGCCATCCTGACTCACTTGTTCTCCGTGCCGTCTTCAGCCGTGGTCACCGGAGTTGCCGGAAGTTCTATGTTGGCTTAATTGAGGAAGTTATCACAGCCCCACTAGTTCCTCGACTAAGCGGATAATGGAAGATGACTAGTGAATGTCTCCGTTGTTGCTGGCCAACAAAATGTGATCCTGTGAGCATTGATATCTTGCCACGTATCGCGCAGGCTGATTGGTAAAATGTCTTCTTCTATGGTCCTTTTGTAAACTCTTGTGTTCATCCGTGTTAAGGTTATTTTTTGTTATTACGTCTGTTTCGATATAACGCCTTTGGGTGTAGAACCTGCACGAGCGATTTATTATTGAAACCGTACAAACGAACAGCGAGAAGGGCATCTACACGTGATCGCATATTGTTAAATTATTGTTTAATGTTACTATCAGTTTCGAAGCCCTTTTTCGAGTGCATTTTGAATTGGTCTGAAATGTAGTTCACTTAGAAGAAATCATTAGCCCAGTTAAATACTAGTTTCATGATTACCTCTAGTTCTTGATTACCTTTGTGTTCAATTTAATTTGTTTTAGGGAAACTCGCCGTATCTTCCGTTACAAAAGGACATCTGATGTATACTCGAAATGGACTAGTTTTCAAATGGTTTAAAGAGGCCGTAAAATCTAATAATGTAGAACGTACCGTACCAAGGACGCAAGCATACTTCTATATGACTCTTTTTGTGATATGTAAAACAATTAAGCACGGTGTAATAGTTTAGTTTCCACTATTATCAGTAGAAAGTTAGCTTATACGTTCCTTTTTCATACATTTCATGGTTTTATTCCGCCTTCTGTATGTCGTTTGCTCTTACTAGGGTTTGGAACGGATGTTCCTACAGTGAGAACATAGATAACTTAGCAAACATGATGAAAACGGAATTGACATCAATGATCCCCGGTAGGACTCGAATAGCGTCTCTTTATTGTTCGATATCGTGAGCGGCGAAACAGTTTCTCTATCGGACTGCAAACCTACATAGAATAAACTAACAACTCAAACGGGATTACGGGAAACGGATATATTGTAACATAAACCACCGAACAGGAAAACAAGCTCTCTAAGATTGTTGAACATTCTGCAAAAGAAAACTATGGCAAACAATTATGAGATAGGACCTACGCCCGGAAAGCCGGAAGGAATGAGATATGAATCCCGAAAGTGAAGAACACGATTGATGTTAAAATTGCAGGAAACATTGTGCGCTGCTGATTCTGAACTATTTAGATGGTTGTAGTGGTCATATGCCTGCAGAATGAAGGAAGTCTGAGTACCGATCGATAGTAATTTGCACTTGCTAGTAACATATAATAGAAAAAAAAAATGCAGCCAAACTGTTTAGCGAATCGTAGTATTAAAAATGACAGGATATCATTGCTATCGAATGATGGAACAAATTAACTCTGAATTCTAAGCCCACACCTGGGCGTTTTACACGGATAATTAAAACAGAACCATTTGCTCAGCCACTTTCGAAGCAGTAAAAACAGTTCGAAGCAGTTCACATACTCACATATACCTAGCGCACTCTACGACGGACAGAAAAGAAGAATAATCCGTATTTAACATGTTAACGAAACAATATCCATGATGAATCGGTTATACAGTATTATAACCGGTATATAGTATTACACCCACCAAAAATTCGTCCCATCGATTGAGCACATATGTAAGATGCGCGATGAGTAAAGTTGACAGATTGTGAATCCAAACATGGTGGAACTTCCCAAAAAAAATAGCCAAATGCTAGAAGAGGCAAATATATTTAATGTAAAACGTGAAACAAACAACTCCTTTTAGTTATTGGATTGGCAATCACACCATAGCATAGTTGGATATAATTCAAAAAAATAGCAAACAAAAACTGGCAAAATGCATCCTAGTGTATCTAGACGCATCAACACATAAAGCCTAGTTCATTGCAACATAACTCAACAGGTTTTGTTACATAATAACATTCAAGCATTCGTTTCTAGGAGCCGCGAAAAACAAGAGCCGCGAAAAAAAAAACAAACCATTCTTTTTATTTCGGCAACAAATTTTTGCTAACAAAATCTAGGCGCACTCTTTTGACTATTTCTGCTAATTTGTCTCAGCTAACAACAGAGTAGGACTCAATGCACCGGCCCCTTCATAATTTCGTGCAAACGTCGCGTTTGTCGCTCCGGATGGCGAAAGAATTTGTCCTGCACCCATTCGATCTCCTTACGCGTGTGCAGTGGGGGCCACAGTGTCGTGATGGCAAAGTGTCTACGTTGGAGAACCAGAGAGAGAGAGAGAAATGAGCTCTTCGACTAATCTTACTCAAATGCACTTGAACCTGTGGAATCGCATCGAGTCGTAGGCTGAATTTTGCATCAACTCCAGCATCTTCAGCTCATGGTTAAACTGCTTCTCGTACATGCACTTGTTGGCGTGATAACGCTGGCGACAGACGGCGGAGCTGAAACGTGCAATGTTAGTTTAAAACTGTGTAATTTTACAATCCGATAGTGAACCGAACGCTTACTACGGCGGTTGCAGATTCGTGTAGCTCGGATGCAAACTTTCCTCCGATCGGTTCGACCTGGCCTTCTTTCGGTCGGGTTTGCGTTTCGACTCACGTCGCTTTTTGTGCTGCTGCTGCTGCATGCTCCGGTCCATGTTGATGTTGGATTGGGGTTTATGTTAAACAATCTTGAACAGAAGCACGATTTACTCACAGCAAAAGGTTCTTCTCGAGTAGCAAAATGTTCCCACTGAAACGGCCGAACAACTTACACGTTTTAATTTTCTCACAACAACTCCTCAGCCCAAAGTGTCGTAGGTAAACATATAATTTCCCACCTGGGGCAGCCCATAGCAACCGCGGGTCGAAATACCAATGGTCGCTGTTTGAGTTTGTTTGGTTAATGTAGGTCAGGCGAGGGAAAATGGCATAGTGAAACTTTTGCCAAAACTCGTCTGATTGACGTGGCAGCCACTGCAGCGGCTTCCCTAGCACCGGCAGCGATTTCCTTTCGATTTCGTGCACCGAGCATTCCATTCCGCAGCCCTTTTTTTCCTCTACGTAAAACCTTTCGATTTTACTCGCGTATCGATTTTCTTGGCGGGCTCGCAACAAACAAGCGCCACCGGACACGTGCAAGATGCGATATGTACGTTTCAGCCATGAAGGGTGATCGTAGAGTTGTTTTTCACAAATTTTAAAGTGTTATGAAATTTTCAACCACCAAGTATGCGCTATTCGACTTGATTTATCTGGACTTGTAACTCTCAACGCGCAATATGTTCCGTTTGGCACATTTATTCCAACAAGTAAGTTCATAGCTATAACTTAAAAGTAAAGTAATAGCAATCGAATATTCACATTTTAGCAATTCCACAATTTGGCTCATTTGCTCAAATGGTGGCATCCAAGTAGTCAGTCTTCTTGGATTGGATCCAACTGTTTCGATTTCAACATTTCTCCTCTCTTGGGTCAACTCTAGCCTGAGCAATGTTCCGAAACAGCTTCCAGCATGGCTTCGTGTCGGTGTTTAGCAGTGGCGGTAGTAAGCCTCTCGCTATCTGGGACGTGCACGCGAAGAATGGCCACTCCCGCCGAGTGACGGACGAAGAGTTGCGCTCGCTCGCCTTTGAGTTGATGGGTGTGAATGTGGCCACGACGTACATGGTGGCTCCGTGCGCTCCGTGCCCCTCGCTCGGCATCAAGCTTCCGTTTCTGGTGATTCACTTGAAAAACCTGCGGAAGTACTTTTCCTTTGAGGTTCAGGTGAGATGTCATGCGTCCGATGCCGCAGCTAGACTCCGTCCCATCTTTGGCCGTTTTCCCTACCGACAGATTCTAGACGACGGACAACTGCTGCGGCGGTTGCGCTTCTCGAACTATCAGAGTGGGGTACGGGTGGATAGCTTCAGTACCTCGATGCCGCTGTCGCTGGTGCCGAACTGGAACGATCTGAAGCTGAACCTGGCCGATTTGACGCGGCGAGTGTACGGCACGAACTACGTCGAAACAGTGCGCATCCAGATTCACGCGAACGCCCGCATCAAGCGCATCTTCTTCAGCGACCGTTTGTATCCGTTGGAAGAAACGCCCAAAGAGTTCCAGCTGTTCCCTCCCGTCCGTGGAAACCGGAACGCACTGTTGAGAGTTCCGGTAAACCCGTCGAAACGTCCAGGCGTGCCGATAGAAACGGTGCGACCTCCGACGCCGGTCGAAGGCGTGGGTTCCAACCCAACGGAACAATCTGAAGGACACATAGAGCGGTTTGAAACGGATCCCTAAATCTCTTCTCTAGTCTATGGTTGGAGAGTAGCAAACGGCCATACGGTAGAGATCGTTTATTTTGAACTTTTTACATACATATTCACTACATTAGTATTTCTACATTTTGAAGTTTTCTCATGTGGACTTGTTTCGAGGGCATGATTGCAACTTCCATACAATTTCATTTGCCTAAGCTAGCTTAACCAGTTCCAAACTGATAGCGCAACAAAAAAATCATAGGATTTGAAATTCTACACGTTGAAGAACAACGTACGTTCAATAAATATTAGTGCTAACAAAACGGGTAAACAGAGTTTGCTAGTAGGTATCGAAGATAAATAAATAGATGAGTTCAGCCAGTCCAGAACAAATTTGAAGTTTTATATACTTTCCTTCACGCGTTGTATAATCCCAAGAGCCTTGTGCCAATGGACTCATGAGATTTGGACTGTATACAGTTCAACTATAGTTTAAGTTGACTACAATCGTAAAACTCCTGCCATCCAATGCACCTTCGTAGGCCTTCACCCTTATCTTTTCATTGGACGGAATCATTTTTCAGCCTTTTCCTCATCTGTCTCCTTGCGTTCGGAGCTAATTTTGTTTTCTCGCAGGTTTGACCCAGAATTTCATAGCCAATCCGTTTATTAGGACAACAATTCGAAAAGCAGATTGCAGTAAACGCATAAGAGATCGATTGTGCCTGCAAGTAGATCGATTTTTGGGCACTTATATTTTGAACCCATATAAAAGTATTCAATGCTAAAAGTTGATGTCGGTGAAGTACTTAACTCTGGCCTTGTAAACGCGCCAATCGTTTATGTCGACTCAGCTGTGGTTTTCGTCGCGACATTTATTTATGCAGTGCGAATTAGAGTATTGATATTTACGATTGTCTATCCTGAACAATAATGATGCGTAGGGATATATTAACGGCTACTGTAAACGAGGATCTTGAACGAACGCTTACGGACTGTTTATGTTTCCATTCGTCTCATCAACATGAAGCATCGGGCAGATTTCGCTTGACGGCAAACATGGTACTTTAGCGGTGCTTTAATGGGTGCTTTAACGATACCCGGCCATCTGGGTTGAGTGCGCACATATTCCAGGACTGCGTGTGTCAGTGTACTGTAAAATCCCCGTTGCTATGGTTTGATCAAGTAAACGCAAACGATGCACTGTAGCGAAGAAGATTGTCGAGAATGGAACAGAACGTTTTGAAGCCGTGAATCGTGAAAAGTAGTATGTGTCGCGACGGTATGCTGTGTTGAAAGTATACGATGTTGAAAGAAAAGTATGATCCATTATCTGCGTTGAATTCATAAGAAGGAATGTGCGACGGGTTACGGAACAAAAGTGACACGGTCCGTCGTTTGTGGGAACAGTTTCATCAAACTATCCTGAACTCGA
>JAOEFI010000006.1:21712612-21735782 GCA_034621735.1 Anopheles plumbeus
CACGGAATTTTTATGCTTTCCCTCCACTCGAAACTAAAACTCGATTTCCTCGTTGACTGTTCTACTGCTATTCACAGACTCGAAGAATACATCATTTGATTAAGCACATCCGCCCGGTAAAAGTCCGTGGCGGCTGAATTGCTCGGACTATTTTCGAACGCAAGAGTGGCTGCGCTGCGTGCGTGCAGCAACTCAGTGGAGACGCAACCTTGGGGTGGTCCGACCAAACCTCCGACTAGCCTGAGGGACGATGGTAACAATGACCTCGGAAGTTGATAAAGACAAGGCAGTGACGGTGATAGGTTGCACTCCTAAAAAGATGAACGCCAACGGCAACTGCGACGGCAGTGAAATGGACAAAGACAGGGGTCGAGAGCGGGAGAAGGAAAAAGACAAGGACGCCACGTCCGGCAAGGGAGTCTCGGTGGCCACTGGTGGTGCGGGAGGAAGTGGTAGTGCAAGTGGAAGTGCCGTGGTGCCTCCACCGACAGCAGGACCCGGAGTAGCGGGTCCTGAAGGAACGGGAGGAAAAAGTGTTGCACCATGCCACAGTGGAAGTGGCGGTGGTGGTGGAGGGCCGAAGACGGCGGCAAGTGGTGCACCCAGTACGAGCGGAACGACGAGCAAGGCCACTGGCCAGCCTTCACATTCTCATTCAACCCAGGTGGCGTTGAGTCAGGATGCACCTAATATTTTAGTGTATAAGAAGGTAAGAAACTTGGTTCGTCAAAACGAATGTAAATGGAACTAATTAAAACCTCTCGCTGTTCTTTAATCCTGGCGCAGATGGAAGCGATAGTCGAGCGTATGCAGGGCGAGGAAGGGGGCGTCTCGGTGCGTACGATCAAAGCCTTTATGAGCAAAGTTCCGTCCGTATTCACCGGTGCCGATCTGATAGCGTGGATCATGAGGAATCTTAGCATTGAGGACGTGAACGAAGCGCTGCATCTGGCCCACCTGCTAGCTTCGCACGGGTACCTCTTCCCGATCGACGACCACCAGCTGACTGTGAAGAACGATGGCACGTTCTACCGCTTTCAGACGCCCTACTTTTGGCCCTCAAACTGCTGGGAGCCGGAGAACACCGACTACGCCGTGTACCTGTGTAAGCGCACGATGCAGAACAAGACGCGACTGGAGCTGGCCGACTACGAGGCGGAGAATCTGGCCAAGCTGCAGAAGATGTTCTCGCGCAAGTGGGAGTTCATCTTCATGCAGGCGGAAGCGCAAAGCAAGGTGGACAAAAAGCGGGACAAGCTGGAGAGGAAGGTGCTCGATTCTCAGGAGCGAGCGTTTTGGGACGTGCACAGGCCGGTGCCCGGCTGCGTGAATACAACCGAGGTCGACATCAAGAAGGCATACCGGCGGGGCGCCTCAACGCTTGGTTCCGGTTCGTCGGGAACTGCCGGGAATAGCAACCCGGTTGAGCAGCTCACACGCCAGATCAAGCTGCTAAAGTTAAAGCTGGAAAGACGTACGATTAAAATCTCCAAAGTTGCTGAATCGTAAGTTCCGATTGAATTCTCCAATTCCCTGGGGAACTCACAGCTAAAATACTGTATCATTCCGCATTGCAGCTACATTTCATACTTTGAGCAATACAATGAGTACGACAGCTTTCTGACGCCACCTGATCAACCCAATCCCTGGATCACGGACAACACGGAAATTTGGGATGCCGATCGTACTGCGTAAGTGTACATAGGCGATACCAAACCTGCCAGTGACTAATATCGACTGTTCTTCGTTTGATGTTTACAGCAAGGACGTGCCGCTGAAGCGTGTTAAACGGTGGGGTTTTAGTTTGCGGGAGCTACTGAACGATCCCGTAGGCCGGGAGCAGTTTTCGAAGTTCTTGGATAAGGAGTTCAGTGGGGAAAACTTGAAGTAAGTACGCCAACGCGTGAAAACTTCGTAGCCTTGTATTATTCTTTTTTTCTCGCTTTGTCAGGTTTTGGGAATCGGTGCAAAGTATGAAAGCTCGACCACAATCGAAGGTGAAGGAAGCAGCCCATGCTATCTACTTGGAATTTCTTGCCCCAGACGCACCCTGCCCGGTGAACGTGGACTCGAAGTCGATGGAGTTGGCGCGTGAAGCAGTCAGCAGTAAGGCTCCGCCGAATCGGTGGTGCTTCGATGTGGCCGCTGCCCACGTGTACCACCTAATGAAGAGTGACTCCTACTCACGCTACCTGCGCTCCGACATGTACAAGGAGTATTTGACTGGGTCGAAGAAGAAGATCAAATCCATACCAAACCTGTTCGGTGTGAAACGCTAGAATGTTTTCGGGGGATCGTTCGGGATTGAAAGGTTTGAATCGGAATCATTTACGAAAGTTTCTCCTGTGGAGTACATGTTAGTGGTATAGTTTTCGTGTCGGATTTTAATCTCCCTTACATTTTCTTTAGCAAAAAACATACTGCAGCAACAGACATTCGTTAGAGATGACTTTTAGCGTGTTATGTTTCCACGCGAGGGAAAATTGTTCATAGAACGATTGTTTTAGATACTAACAGCCATAATTAGGTAAGAGAACTAGCGATACTATACATGTGCTAGATGAACAACGCGAGTGTGCTGGTGTTAAAAGATGCCATTAACCGGTCGGAATTGCCGCAAAGAGAAGGCAGCCAACCAAAACTAACCAAATACAACCAGACTAAGGAATTGTTGATTGATTTCATCGAAAATAGTGTTTATTTGCGTGGGCGCCGACACATTTAGGAAAATGGATGTATTTCATTTAGAATAGAGCAATAAGAGAATATTGATACCATGGTTGAGGAATTGGGAAAAGGTCATGGAATAGTAGTGTTGAATGGTCATTTGAGGAAAAGGTGAGAGGAAACGTATCAATAAGTCGAGAGCAAATGTTCAAGCTGTATTGTTATGCATCACAATGTGGAAGAAATATAATAAAAACGAAACCAATGCACAACGCATAAAGGGAGCTGTAAACATTCCCAAGATAAGCTATTCGACTAAAAAAAACTATATTTTGCATGACTTGGAAGGTGTAGGTTCGATACCGAATATGGTTACAGTGAGAGAACATAAGTGAGAAGAATTAATAATAGGAATAGAAATAGTATTGATAAATATAAATAAAAGAAGCGGAATAGAAAGTATAATAAAACTATCGGAAAAGTTTGCAAAGAGACGGAATGGTGTGATGTATTGGCTTCTGCATTGGAGGGTCACCCTGTGTATCATCCTGACCAAGGTGAGTACAGTATAAAATGTTGTGTATTGTGTGTGTTCATCTTGCGTCTGTTATGGGCAGCATACTAGTATAGTTTGACAGTACTGTCAAACATAGTTTTGCTTTTGCTGCTGTTCGGGGTCGTACATTTTGGAGCAACCAAAACAGAATGTGGTTCGAAATTCTGCCATCGTTCGGCATTATTACGGCCGTTCTGTCTGTGCCAGGATTTGCACTTTATGGTCTACACAAGCTGGTGCTAGACAATGTAAGTAAAGGCAACCAAAAAACCTCTAGCACCTGTGCATCCGAATACGTTCCTATGTTGTGTTGTTGGGTTTTACATAACAACATTACAACGTACCTATGGTATCACCATAAATTGTTCCATGTGAAATGTCCATTATCGGTTTTATAACGTTTTCTCATTATTGCCCAACTCTTTTAAGGCTTACCGGCGCAACACTGATGAAAGATGGGAACGTTTGATGTACACTAGAGACATGCGATTGACCGGCAACCCTTATCAGTGCAATGTACGTTTAATTGTGTATTGGGTATACTTGCCATGGTATATTTACGTTACGACTTACCTTCTGCTTTTTTCGCAGGGCCTTGAAACGATTCCGGACAAATAGAGTTTTTCACACGAACAGAAACAACAAAATGTGCTGATGGTTCTATTGGTTGGTAGAGTGTAGAATAAATCGATCGTGAACGGTCCAGTTTAAACGATAGTATTCTATGTGTTTCTATATATAAGTATCAAGAAAACAGTGCTTCATGTACCAAGCTTTTTATTTAAACAGACGTAACCGTTAGAAGCATAAAAGCACAAAGTTTCCCATGAGTTTCCCCAAAGATTTCGGATACTGCAGGGCACAAGAAACACCGGAATGGATTGATTGTTTTCTTACATAAAAAGCGGTCTACAATTTTATTTCATTAGGTTGTTCAATTGTTTCATGTCTATTGTCATTGCACAACTTATGTGTTTTTTCAAAGATGGCTTTTAACATTTAACACCTCTTTTCGCTCTGCTTAGTTTTTGTTGTATACAAGTAGCATTCTGGATCTGGCTCATTGTCCTTTTTCCTTTTCCACTAGTAACAAATAACTGTCCTGTTTGGGTCTATTACTGTGTCACACGGGAATCAATATAAACATTCATTTTGCTCTGTTTTGTATAAACTTCATTCTTTATCCATTACTGTGACGAAAAAATAAATTTCTACTGTCCCTACCCTAGCAATTACATGCTTTTCTTATAACCATTGCCATCCCAAGCATGCTTGTCTCGATGATAATGATAAGATTCTCTCATCAAATGTGTTGTAAAATTTAAGGTTAAATGTGCATTCATTCTTTCCATTAATTCATGATTGTAACTATGTTGCATTTAATGCACTCCATGCGGGATTTGGAATCATACTCTGGGTTTTTAGTCAATCATTAGTAATTGATTATTGTTTTTTTTTCGTCTACTATAAAGTTTGAAAACCTCGTGGTCAAGTACATAGGATGAAAGGACTACACCCGGATGGCGGGTCGTTTTGCGGAACGCTCGTTATGTCCAGTTTTTCTTTCTCTCGCCGCAATGATCGGATAGCTCTAGAGGATATTAGTGGGTTTCTCAAAAAACGAGAAGCATGGTTAGACGGCCCATTAGTGGGTGTCTTCAAATCCATAAACTCCCCTATCGCAAAATGTGATGCAGGTGCGGCGCTATCCTTGAGGAATTCCTCAACCTTGTTACGGGCGTAGTTGTGGTGATTTGCTCACTCTACAATTGACACAGTACTTTAACGAGCAACTGGAGAAATTTCCACATGAAGAGGTGTAAGTGAAACTAACAAAACTCTTTGATTCGTAAGGATTTATATGTATTAATAATGCCCTTCTGGATGATGGAAAATCGGTATGTCCTGGGTCTGCTCCAATTTGCTAGATCTCATTTCAACAGCAACACAAGGTTCTACAGAAACACACGACTGAACAGAAACTGGAAGGGAGACATTTTTCCTATGTGGTTCCCTTCCGGCCCACTGAACTATTTAGACACCCCACTTTCGTTGAGTAAATATCAAAACATTGACTGAAAATCACATTTTTCTTGCGGAATGTGCATCGTCTAGTTTGCTGCATAGGATCATATTTAGCATTTCTAATGTGTTTGTTGTTGTACTTCATTCTCATACTATTGAACAATGTTGAACACTCAATTTAGTTGTTTTCTTTTGCAATCATGGCGTTGTACACCGATACACATATGAGGACTACTAATTCCTAGCTCTTTCTTTTTTTTTTAAAGTTCGTATCTGAAGACCATTAGAGATATTTATTTTACTTTCAATGTTTATTTTATCGCAAAAATATAGCAACCACCGCGTTTCTTTTGAATTGGATATTGAGCTTAAATTAGAGGAAGATTTTACGAAAGCGATTGACGAAAGGAAAACCTATCACACACGAAGAATACGCATCCGTGTGGGTTCCGGCGATTCTTGGGCACAACCTTCCATTATTTAACAAGCGTGGGTTTAAAACTTTAAGTTTGGGTTCAGTTATGGCTATTGTTTCCTTATATATTGTCAAATTTGGTTCCTATCAATTCGTTACGTTTGTTTGTGAGCGTTTGTTGATTACTGTTCTACGTTACGGCAAAAGCACAATCATGTTTACCATACGGACCACAGACCATTTCGTATCATAATTTTCAGTTGCGGTCTGGAGCCTAACTTTCGAACATTTCTGCTGCTTATCGCACAATGAAAATTCGTTTTTATTTGGCTAACACTTTGTTTGGTTTGGTGTGGTTAAACATACTTTGTATGAAGCATTCTAGAAAAGCTGGTCTGTTGTACGTTGTTACTATTTCATATGGTTGCTGTTTTGCTGCTTTGCCGTTTCGTTTACGTTCAAACGATGCGCAACCCCTTCTGTAACCGTTTTTCAACTCGGCTGCTAGTGTTAAAGGTACGATGAGTGCATGCAGTCGCATATGCCAATAATGTTGTATTCATCCGTCCATATGTTTGGTGATAACGCATACCCAAAAAGCCCTGATTGATCTGCTCTGTTTACGATAAAGAGGGCACTGAAATGAGGACAAAACTTCAATCCTACTTGTAAGCCACCAACGTTCTGCGCTTCTCTGTATGACAGATATATATATAATAGGTATATATATATTGATATATATATATATTTATATATATCGTTTAAATGTATGAATCAATTGCCCACTAAGAGGACGATGGAACATATACGCTTTACTTACACGAGAAACCCTAGTAAACCCTATGAAATGCTCTCCATACACTGTGAATGTAGTCGTTGAGTTTTCGCCTAAGGTCGTATTATTCATTTTCGTTATGGCCTTTTAAAAGATATGCTTGCCTCTCTGTATATGAAGAAATACATAAAATCTATCATTTTTTTCTCTCTATTTGATTTGCATGAATAGTTAGTTAGTATGTTATACTCCTGGTAGCTAGCAATATGTACTTAGTCGTCGCTACGTTATTACTACGATATTTTTGTTGCCTGTGCTTTTTTATCATTTTCGACTTTATGCTCCGTGGATAAGGAAGAGTTTGTTTGAAGGATTGCGAAAGAAGAATAATACTTGAGTATAAGTAATGTTTTTTATTCCGTTGATTACGAGCACTAGAATTATATTTCTTAACACAAAAGACGAGGCGCCTCCATCGAGGAGGAAACACGATGGTGTTGGGAACTTTCCGTGAGCATTTTTTGGGACATTCACTTACAAGCATAGGGACAGAGTTGTGCGAAATAACAGCTTTGCGTAAAGTATAATGGACCAAAGAAATTAAGCAAAACAATAGATCCAATACATCAATGTAAATTAAGTTCGATTAGCTTGTTCATGTTATTAGAGTGTTCCCTAAACGTGTGGTTTTTTCAACACTACTGCACTGCACTATTGGATGGGAAGTGGTGCACTTTATTCCGGTTGAGTATATACGTACATTCTTCGTTCATCTTCGATCGACGTTCGGTGCTTTACAGCTGCTCTATGATTTAGTTAAAGCTGAAACCCACGCATATCTTTATGTTCGTTTTTTGTTATATGATTAAATTTGTATTCTCTCTTGATTGATATACTTTACTATCTTGTGTGTCCTATTAACTCTGTTAGTTCTCTGTTAGTTGTGTGACTGTGTGAGTTTGTGACCTTTTACTTTTCACCATGCTGCTGTACTGTACGACACGATAAGCAGTTTACACATTTTTTATTATAGCACAAACAACTAGAAAAAACTTATGGCAAATGGTTCGGCGACAACGCAGCCGACCGTTTGTTCTTCAAAAACCGGGAGGTGTTCGCTCAACGGCGTTTTATAATGTGGACATGTGCTATTGTGTCTTGTTGTCTACGTCCAGTAACGGGCTGCTAATTATTCTCCGTCGGCATTGACATTTAGTAATCATAAATTGACATCCAAAGCTATCCCACTAACGAAACTGTATACCAGACTGCGTGCTGCGAGCTGTGCTGTTTGTCTCCCCGTTTTCTTGCTCTTGCTTTTCTTTCCGTTTGGAAACATTGGAAGCCATAAAAGTGTCACTGGTTTATAGAACTGGCATCGCTAGTCTAGCAATAAGGTATAAGAGTTTAGTTCTATCCATTTACTGCAGGTTCTCCGTACCGTAAAGGTATCAGCTCTCTAATTAGTGTGTTCAGATATGTGTGCACTAAGTTCGACTACTTCGGTGACGGGGCAAACGTATTAACGGTGACTGCTGTCTCACATCACTCTCACTGTTCCTCCTGCTTTTCCTCCCCTCGATAATGCGGCTCTGGTTGCTTACAGAGTATTGTATCCCAACTAGTTTGCATAAGACAGGGTTCTTTCTTAATCTAAGGTATATAATGGTTTACAGTGTGTATATGTATCGAGAGATATTTCCCACAGTGGGACGTGCTCTCCACTGTTCGCGATTCCGTAGAAATATATTCCATTTGTGTTCTTGTTGAGATACAGTGTATATAAAAACGAGGATAATCTCTACTGCAGCTGGTGGAGGGTTGGGTGCTACTTTTGTATTTCTTCTTATCGTTTGTTTATGTTCGCTCAATTACGGTTTACTTACTACAACTACAAAACTCGTTCCATGATGCTGGTATCGTTTTGTTTTAGTTTGTATTTCACTCTTCTGTGTTTTTCTTCTTCCAATTCTTACCTTTAGGGGTTATGTTATTGAGCTAGGCTTATTAGACAGTGTTTCCATTTCATAGCACATCTTCTACACTTTGTTTCCTTTATTTTGTGCGGGTTCTAGCGGTCTGCAATAGTTACGATAAAGATCTATCATTCAGTGTAAGATAAAAAGTCTACAATGTGATATATTTGTTACTTTGCTTCGTGTGCCTCTTCTTCCTTCTCGCTACACATTTTCGTTTCTGTCACGCACATGTTAGTTTCGTAACATTTTCTCCAGTTTGCTACGACACACGCTACTTCTGCAATTTACTCTATTTCACATTTTAAGGATATGGTTATTTCCACTTTGCTCAGGATTCTACACGATACGAACAGTTACACATTCAGTTTCATACACATTCAGATGCACACATTCAGCCGCACGGTCCACAGAGGCTACGAGATACATATCTTTTTCTGCTACCAACCAGAACCACCAGCTCCTCATCGGGCGTAAAGCCAGTTCGATATGAGTAGAAAAGAGGGTCTTATAAATAGGTGCGAATAGGATTCCAATGATCGTCCATTTTGCTCCACTTCATCTTTCATTCTCTCTTCGCCCTTCTTCAATCAAATCCCACCCCTCAACAATGCTAGAACCAGCTAGGGGTTTGGAGATTTTTACTTTCATATAGTGGGTAGGTATATTTGTTCTTATTTCTAACCTCATCCGTAGCTCCATAAATTTTAATTGCAAAATACTTATCTGTCACGTCTTTATTGTCCTTGTACCTTGCGAGAGGTTGATTTTTATAAAAAAATATGTTTAAACTTCTGTTTAGTTCTGTTTCATTTAGCCCTGCTTGAGTTGATCAATTCAAGTTTTTGTCCGGCGGTGTCCGTTTTAAATTTCAGCTTCCCGCTTATCGTAATTTATTCAAATGGTGCCCACTTGGTAGGTATTACGTGTGTGTGTGTATAATAGTACATGGGTACGACAGTTCCAAAAGTCATTTCTTCTGTGTTTTCGCGCAAAGGGTGATTTTAATCTTACATTGAATTGAACCATTGAACAGAACATAGTACCTGCAGCGCATCACTAATGTCTATAGCCGTTGGCGTACTAGGCCAACTCTTTACGGAAATAATACACCTAACACGTTTTACAGCGTTTCCTAGGGACAACCGGCGATTATTAGTGTCCCCGTTTTGTATGTGTGTGTCTGTTTTGTAAGATAACAAGTCGCATGAATCCAGCAAAAGCAATTTTCTTCGGGACAGCAACAGGCGGCACAAGATGTACAAAATGCGAATAGTTCACACAATTTCGATAAATAAGATGCGGTTGATTAGATTTCTATTGTCTTTACGTTAAATACAGATATAGAATAACATCTCACGTACAACTTAATCCATCTTATTCCACAAATGGACTATTGATGAACTTATAAAAGGATACTTTCTTAAACTCGATGCAATCGACTACCTCATCAATAAAACTGATTTATCTCTTAACCATTGATATCTGTGGTACTAACAACTGTAGAGCCGTATTTTAAATAAATAGTTTTACATGGATAAAATTACGCACGTGTGTGTGAAGTGCACACATTTCCAACATCGAAGCTATCCACACTCGGGTTTGCTTACCAACCGACTATATTCAACCAACAACAGGCTATGCGAGCGTAACCATTTCCTTTAAATCTCATCCAACTGCAACAACAGTTCATACTACGAATCATTCGGGTGATATAATAATTGTGTTAATAATAAGAATAATTTATCATTGTACATATATATATATATATATGCATGTATATACACATATATAGATCGGACATATTGTAGCTTATATAGAATATAAATGTTTAACGTCTGCTATCTCGTGATAACATCACTGTCATTCTCGTACCGCAAATCACACACACATCTATTCCTCTTGTCTCGGCCGTTAGGAACTCTATTGTAACGATAGGTCCTAGAGCTGTGCGGGAGGAATTGTTTCTAAAACGCCTGTAAAATACTCTTCATCTCTCAACTGTCCATCCCGCGGATTAACCGTTTCCTAATTAACTATCTCTTTCCCTTTGATAGGAGTTATTGGATTTGTTTGCTACACAGCAGTGAATAAAAGTTGGAACGTATATAAGAAATATGGCTTCTTCTCTGGTGCGTTATTGTCAATAGTCGCCCATTCCCTTTTCGTCCTAAATATCCATCAAATTTCATTCTTTTACCCTGCTACAGTTTTCCCAATACGGAAAAAATAATATCGATACATGTAAAGTTGTGTCCACGGTGACATCGTAGCTGATTTATTGTCCTCTCCAGTATTGTTTTTTTTCTAGCTTCTTGGTTGAGCCTCGGCTCATTATTGTCCAAATGTACTCAACACACAAGTGTTGGAAGTTGGATTGCGAGTTTTGTATAAATCTTATCCCGTTTATCGTAAATCTAGCGTTGTGTGCAACATTTTAACGTGTGCAATTTTGAACATGTAGAGTTCAATTTTATTGTCATCAGTTTCTCTGAATCTTTTGCATTATGGTTGCCCCTTGATGGCAGTTAATTTAGAGTTATTCGATTGAGGGAAATGAGCAAAAGACCAAACAAAAATTTCCTCAATGAACAACTGTTGCATTGTTTTTCTCGTGTCCATAAACGACATCTTCTTAAGACGTTGTAACGTTCTAGTGGTATTTGAACAACATGTCATGAATATTTTCTAGTTGGGGAGCGGACTCGAAAGGATATTAGTATGCATCTCGGATACTAGTATGTATTCGTTCTAAATGCCCAATTTATGTGTTTCAAATGTTATGTGTTTCACTTTTCCGTGACGCCCCTCTTCGTCATTCGACGTCGATTTATCCTGGTTTATCCGGTTTCACAAAAATCCGCTGTATCTGTCGCCATTCGTGCGACCACACGGAGCACGCTGGCTTTCCACTTCATGGAGCATGATTGACGCCCACGGCTGACAGCTACATTCGTCCCAAGTCGCTAAGGATATTGTTCTTGAGCCGAGGTCAAAAAAAGGAAACGAAAACAGATCCTCCGAACCATTTGACCACCGAATAGCCGTTAAATGATTCATTGCTTCCGGTGTCCTTTCCTGTGGTGGTTCCTGTGGCAGATTCTTGGCGATATGTTTGGCCACTCTGCGTTGGCCTTGTTGTTCTTTGACACAATCGTTTCCTTGCCAGGGAGCAGGAAATCCCTTTTCGCCCTACAACTGAGACACCTTTTCGCATATCGTGTTATAAAAAAAAAGAGAATGTCGTTTGGCGAACGGGCTGTTCTCTTTCACTTTCATCACTAGAAATATCCTTTAGTTTTGAAAAAAATAAATTGATCAGCTTTTGCATACAAATATTGTTCAAATACCATTGGAAATGCTGTATCCATTTTTCCGTCTAAAAGCAACATAATGTCATTGTGAGCGTGTCGTTTCTCTTTCAATTTCCGCCGAGTCGAGTAACAATTTATATGTCTTTCCATCCGAAGGCATGTAGCTTCGTTGGTTGGACTTGAAAATCAACTAAGAAACAGTGCAACTAAACTGCCCATGAGGACTCCTTTTCGATTATTGTCGTGTCATTCGTTATTGCCATTCTCACGAGGCTTTTCTCTTTCGGCGAAAGCGAAAAAAAGCTCCACGCTTTGCCTTTTCCCTCCATTTTTCTGTATATGTAATTTTGTTTCCGATTCGTAGGTCGTTGGGTTCAGTTTTTGTGCGTTTCGCGGTCCATCCTTTCCGCATTCCAGCCGGTGTCTACGGATTGGTAAAAGTCATGTCTCACTTCTCGGAACGTATGATTGCAATTATCGCCCGACCGTGTCGGTCTGCAGCACGGAGTGGTTGTTGATTTGGGACAGTATCCATGGTACGAACTTGGGCACGTTGGCGTAGACGCCGGGCAGCTTGGGATGGGCGCACCGCACTCCCCACGAGACGATGCCACCCACGAACCATCGGTCCTTTTCGTTCGGGTAAGGGCACAGCAGTGGGCCGCCGGAATCACCCTGTTGTGTGCGAACATTAATGTGGTTTGTTTTAAAATGAATGTATGGTACGTTCATAACGGAAGCTTCACCGAGCGGTTCATCATAATCGTATTTAGTTCTGAACAGGACCACCTACCTGGCAGGCGTCCCGACCACCCTCCTGGTATCCGGCGCAGATCATGCCCTCGGTAACGTTGAACGTTTCCAGCCAATCGATGCACAAATCACGGTTCACGATCGGCACGTTTACCTCGTTAAGCGTTGGCTCGTAGGACGCACCGTTGGGGGTACCTGGGAAGTGGAGAGAAGTAGAAAACATTATCAGACGCATTTGGTCATTTCGTATCATTTTTTCGTTGTTAGCTGTTGTTGGTAGCATATGTGAAACAGAATGAAAGCGCTCATCATTGACCACAGAGTTCACACGCTGAGTGAGTCTGTTCATACTTGACGCTTCTCACTATTCTCACTAGAGGAATCAGTAAGCCTTAAAGTAATGACTACTAAGCAACAACTGTTCATGTAAGTACTAAAGTAACTACAATGCAGGCGCAGGCTGAATTCAAATACAGTTCTGGTGAATACTTCCGTACCTGGAATATTTAAATCATTCGTTTTCAATTCCAGTTAGAGACAGCCATTAACTATGTTCTACCTCAACTGTAGGTTGAGGGATTGTTGGTGCTGAAAAAAGGGATGTAAAGTTCGGGTTTGCCCAGGCAACCCGACGACCTTTTGCATGCTTTGGCCGGTAATAGTAACCGCGCCAACCGGGGACACCGCAGCTGACATAGAGTGGTGTTTCGGTAAATGTTCGCACCGGAAATTGAATTTCACTCATCTATTTCCAATCAGCGGACTTGTTGTGGTACATTCGTTCACCCTTTGTTATGGTAGTTCTCTTCGTTCAAGTTCGACTAGAGCAAGGCGGGACGATTTTTTTCCCCTTCTAGTATGGTGTACAAATCCTTAGTCACTCGCGGATCCCCAAGAGAGAGAGAGAGCATTGTAAGTAAGTGCGGTCGTCTTAGAAAAAGCATGTTGTAACAGGTTTTCCCTTTCCGAACTGTCTCATTGGAGAACGTCTCGTTCTATGGGAATGCTTCGGTAGGACTTCAAGAACGTGGGTCCATCCAAACAGAAACCTTACCGCACACTTTTTCTTTTGAATGGAAAAATGTATTTGTTAATAAAGAAAAGTTTGGTGAAAAAATATCGAAAAATTTAATGTTTAATTCGTACAATGTTTAGTGGGAACATTCCGGGTGCGCTAAGACGGAGACATTATGGAGACATACTTACTGTTACGCTCCTCTCGTTTACCCCATCCAACGACCGTGCAGTTGATGCCGGTGGGTAGCTCGCGGATGTGTGGCGGCGGTAGGCAAACCGGAAGCAAATGCTCGTGGAAAGCGACCCGGGTGGCAAGCTGGCGAATGAAAGCATAACAGTTTGAACATTGTGACACGAACCTTCTCCGGTGATGATGAACATAACCTTGAAAACCCACCCCAAGACTTACCTGAAACAGAGCTATGTCGTTGTCGTGTGGAATGTGCAGATTGTACATCGGATGCGGTATGACCGTTTTCACCTTCACCTTCTGGCCGTAGTAGGTGTGCGAGTGGCGCCGGGTGATGCCGAGCTGGATCGTCCAGTCGTTGACGTTGCGCATCGTGTGACTAGTGGGAGAACTGACATGTACAAAGAACATACTTTTTGGTAGCTACCATTATCGAACCGTGTCGCAATGCGCTCCCCCGCGCTGATCTGGGGGCCTACTTACTTGCCAATGCAGTGCGATGCCGTCAGCACCCACTGGTCGGCAATGAGCACACCGGCACAGTAGAACACCTCTTCCGGCCCTCCGAGGATGGCCGCAATGAAGGGCCAGTCTCCGGGGTTCGATGTCAAACCGCCGACGATCCTTTTCGTGGCCTTCAAGCTTTTCTTGTTCGGCACCTTGCCACACTCTGTTGGTGGTATATCCCAAGCACGATTAGGCGACCATTATCGAGGGACCCCAGGAGCTCTTCTCTCGCCAATACTTACCGAAGTTAGAACACGTTAGCTCGGCAACCGGATAGCGCGAGTTGATGTCGCAACTGTTAAACTCCTTGATCCGGTTGACGTGCTTCTTCTGGGACATTCGCCACATGGCCGACGCGTCCTTGGTGCTGATGAGCGTCCGGTTCGAGCCGCGCATCGTGGTACGGCTGGAGTTGACCGAGCTGTAGCCGAGCAGCGAGCAGATCTTAGTAGGCGAGGTGGCCGGATCCCAGTTTTTGACGCAAGCCGGAGCCCACTGTTTCAGGTCCGCCTTGTACACTTCCAGCGTGCCTCGACCGAGATCGCCGTTACGCTCACTCAAGCGAACTGCAATGGGAACACGTAATTCGGCTCGTACAAAGGTCTTGGTAGGGTGCTAGCGTTATACTTACTGCAATTCCTTTCATCCTGTCCATACGGACAATTCGACACCCCATCGCACACGTGCTTCTGGCTCATGCACTGCCCTTCCCCGCAGTGGATTGCGTCGTCTCCGCAAAAGTCACAGTGCGCCTCGTCGGTCTGATCGTGGCAGTCCACGTGACCATCACACTTCCAGTCGTTCGGTATGCAGCGCTTTTTGTCACACAGGAAACCCGAACAGGCCATCGGCCGCCGGGAGCGTATGATCGACTCCCTGTACTCGGCCATCCCAACGCACTCCTCCTGGTCCGACACGGCGTCGTTGAAAATCGAGCATCGCAAATACTCTGGCAGTTCCAGTCCAAAAACGTCGAAGAAGAAACTACACCGTCGCATCGTTTCTGCAGTCGGAAAAAAAGGACTCGCTTACTACTTGTTCAAGGACATCTCGCCACTGTCCTTAACTTACCGATGCATAAACTTTTACACGGCGGTACGGTTGCACCGGAATTACCGCATTTAGGCACAAACAGAGAGCATAAGAAAAGCGGGACAAGCTCGTAGCACTGCACATCGACCAGGGCCTCGAAGAGATCGATTTCCTGTAAAACACCACTCTACACTTAGTCCGTATGTTCTCATAGGAGGAAGGAGAAAAAAGGGCAAGGAAAAGGAGGGAAATTTGTCGACGAAATGTTACTTACGCCTTGCGCCTCGGGCTGGCCAAAATGTCCAATATAGTTCGGAAAGACTGTATAGTTGTAAGGAACCCGGTGCTGCTGGCAGAACTTCACGATCACCGGTAGACAGACACCGGGAGCAGGATTGCGATCGCCGCGGTAACTACCGACTACGTCAAGTGATGTCCTTCCTGGTGCTCCGGACAGTGCTCCCGAAGATGATCCTGCCGAGGAGGCACCGGGACCTGTGGACGAACTCATTCCACCTGCCGGCATAGACGGCACGGACGTTCGGGTGATGGTCTGATTGACGAACTTGATCGTTGGATAGGCGTTGAAGTAGGCCGCCAGACCGCCGGCAATGGCCAGTAGACCGACCGCATTGAGCAGTATTTGACACAGGCGGAACTTTAGCCGTCCGCTCGTCACGTACGGGTTAGAGTGCTTACGTGCTTTGAGGATTTGAAATTTCTAAAAGGCAATGGAAGCAAACCCGATAAGTAATGATGGGGAGTGAAGTGGAAATCTTGGCACGGCAGTCACACATACCTTGTGCTGTAGGCTAACGTTCGAACCGTTGGAAAGACGCACGATCGTTTGCAGGCTGGCCGGAGTTGAAGCGCTTTTAATGATAGCCGCCGTCCCGTTCATATCCGTCGGCGAATCTCTGGTAATCTCGTCGATGTTCTTCGCGATCGCCTTCGACACCTTGGGCATCTTGGCGGCGTGTGACAGGAGCGGCGCTTCCATGATCTTGGAGTTGTAGCTGGGACTGGACGTTTGGCTGAAGCTGTCACTCGATATGCTCGAGTCCTGGCGCATGCTCACTCTCGGTGGTACGGATCGCATCGAGCTGGTTGGGTTGGGCCCGATAGATCCAATACCTTCGGTGGTGCTTGTGGAGATGGCGGTGTTGCTTCCAGTGGACGAGGGCAGTGTATTTCCACTCGATTTCCCTGTGGGCCCACCTCCCATCATCGAGGGGATGTTGTTGGGCGGAGACGAGCCGGCCCCAACCATGCTGGTGGTGGAAGTGTCCATGATGGCCTTGCCGCGGATCGTCGAACGGTTGATTTTGGACACGTTGTTGTTCTGCTGCAACAGGGAACTCTCCATCGGTTTGTTCTGATAGCCCGAACTTGAGGTAATGGAGAAGCTTTCGCTGGAGATGCCCGAGTCCTGTCGTGTGTTGAGGATCGTGCCCTTGCTAGCCGCCGCCAGCATCTGCTGCTGGCTGAGTGGCGGCGGCCGGTGAATGTTGCGCCGTATACCCAGCGGCCTGCTGTACAGCTCCTGTAGACTTTCCAGGGCCGTCTTGTGCACCGATGCCACGTTGTTGAGTTGCGTTTGCTGCTGTAACTTTTGCAATTTTCTCGTTTCAAACGCTTGCTGCGAGCGCGACGGTGGCAACGGCGGCGTCATGCGGCTACTAGCGCCTCCTTGCGTCGGCAGCTTTGACTGCATCACGCCACCACCAGAGGCCTTTCGCGTAGGGACGGTGGGTAGCTTACGCGAGCCCTTTCCCTCGATGCTGCGCGGCGAACAGCTGTCTAGCTTCTCGTCAATCGAGTTGGGTGACACGGTGCTGCTGCCGCGGATCAGTGGCGACGATTTCAGGTCGAAATTGAACACATTCTTCTTCAGGCTGAACGGCGAATCGTTCAGCGGCAGCGAATCGATCGTGTCCGTGCGATGCATCTCGGACGACAGGAAACTGTCGAGCGAGGACTGGGTGTCCTCGGACGAAAAGCGGCTACGGAACGAACCGGACGCGCCTCCCTTCGCCGACGAGCAACTGCCACCGGTCAGGATGGACCGTTCCGTTTCATTGGCCGAAACGTATCCAGTGTCGATGGTGGTTTGCGACTTGTTCGAATCGCTCGACGATCGGTTCGACTCGATGGAGGCCATCTTCTTGCTGAACATCATGAAGTCATCCGGCTCGCCGAGGTCGTCGAAGCTGGACGCGCTGACACTGTGGCAGGTGCCACTGCCGGTGCCGGTACTTTTGGCGCTCTTGGGGGCCGTGTAGTAGCTGAACGATTGATCCTCGAACGCCGACTTGCAGATGCGCTCCGAGCGGACGAACTGGACGTAGGAGTGCTGCTGTTGCTGCGAGGCCTGCTGCTGCTGGTGATGCTGTTGTAGGTGTTGGTGCAGTTGCTGCTGCAACTGTTGCACCTGCTGCTGCTGGGCATGGAGTTGATGTACTGTCTGCTGCTGATGCTGCTGCTGCTGGTAGCTTTCCAGGTTCATGAGCGAGGTGCGCTTCTGCACCTCGAACGCTTCGGGGGGCTTGCGGGGAAAGTTACCCTGAAAGGTGCGCTTGGGCACCGGCGGTGGTACCAGCGGACCAGCCAGTCCCTGCGTCGACTTCTTGCTCTGGCGCTGTGGAATCTGGAAGCCTTCATTCTCGATCATCGGGAACGAGTCGGACGAGTGGCGTCGGGTGCCATTACCCTTCGGCGGTGGCGTTAGGTGGATCGTGTCGTACAGTTTCTGCTTGTGTTCGAGCAAATCGAGCAGCGAATGGTTGGGTAGCGCAAGACTGGATGCCCGGGTAGCTCCTCTGTCGTACGGCGAGATAAGAAAGAGAAATTCCATTGAAATCACTGACAAATTATTCTGTCTGTGTGTCTGTGTGTTTGGTATTTTTTTTCTAGTAGACTATCGATAAGCGCACTGCAGCCTCAGCCATGGCCCACTTTGTTTCGTCGGGTTGACACACTACTGATGCTACTCGCACAGCATAACGAACTAGTTGATTTTGTTCAGACCAAATCCGGTGTTCGCAGAATGAACCGCGGGGTCTTTCGTTTCCGATTCGTGGATACATTTCGATACAAAAGATCAATGAGATCGCCTTCTTTACAGCAACCACCGTTTGCTCCGAATGCTTCTTACCGTTTGTCCCGCTCGTCCAGTAGGCTGCGTTCGCCGTAATTGAATGGACTCGAATCAGCGGACGACGGATCGGGCGCGTAGGAGCAATTAGCGAACGACGACGCCATCGTGCTGCTGTTGTTGATAATGGAAATCACAGATTCTCCTAACGAAAAGGGAGAGAGAGAGAGAGAGAGAGAGAGAGGGAAAAGAGCGAAAAAATTAGAAAAGAAACGGAAATTAGCTGAATATAGCGAACATGAAGGAAAAGAGAAGCGCACAATCTCGCTGCCGCGAACGATGAAAACAAGTGTGTTTTGGTGTCGGGCAATGTTCCGACGCAGCCACCAGCATCCACCAGAGCAGGAGAGAGCAGGATAAAATGGTTCCGGTTAAACCTGACCGATGGTGAGTTATTCCTCTGGCGGTTCGACGTGCCGTCGTCTACTAATACTTGTATGTTTGAACAGGGCCTGTCCCTCAGCGGACGGCCTATTGTACTCCCATCAACCCAGTCGTCGTTCCATCAAGCCAGTCCAGTCGGTCCATAAGTTGAGGCTAAATTATGTGATACTTCTAAGCGTGCTGCAGTGTACGGCCGGTTTTTTCGTGGAGTTGACTTTAATATATGATCGTGCAAGCCGAACATAGTGTTGTGAGCGTAGTGTTGCGACCGTTTGGTTTAATTTTGAACTTGTTGTAAATCTACAGTGGCAAAATTGAGCTCTGATATTTGCAAAGACGTTGCAAATCGGATATTTCCATTAGGAGATGATGCGCAATAAAATTCATTGCAGGCAGGATTGACAAGTTCGTTCCCCTCCTGTATAGCCCATATCGCATTCAAGTACTGCGGCGTAGCCTTGACAATGAAGTTGATAATGGTAACCCATCCACCCACATCCGAAAAAAGATTTATGCAATGAGTAGCAAGATCGTATCGGAGCATAATATGTACACCTTTTTTTCATACAGCCACAGAGGTTCGCCTGGCCTGATTCTCGGTGATGTACGGATGAGTTTCCATTGTCGCTCGAAGCATGACATTCTAGGGAAAGAAAGATATCACCACGAACAGCGGTGCTGACAAGCGCATTTCAGACGAAACAAAAAAGAAGCAGCCACCACGAAGCACGAACTACGCCACTACATCGTAGCGTATCGCTGGTATTTGCGATTTCTATGCCACGGCACTGGATTCTTTCCCTTTCTTGCAGCACACTAGAATTGTGTTGTTCCCTTCAATCAATCCACTTGCCTTCTAGATTACATGATAGCTGATGTTATGCAGACACAAATGAAAGTCCTACAAAGATTGATTCGTGTGTTTGTATGTGCTTTATACGCCCGTGCAGTATTTCCCGGGGCCTGCTGAACACATTCCTTCGAGCATCGTCGAGAGCAGCGCGCGCTTGGTTCGTGGCGTTATGCTGGAACATAACGCCGGGCCTGGCTATCGAATGAGTAACACGAGGGTGGCGGGAGGGAAAGGGATAAATAATAACACAAATTTGTTATCGAAACAAGCTCATTCCGGCGTGACGAATAGTGGGATTGTGGCATTACATAAGCAGCAGGTTACAATCGTTCCTGTGTGTGGTATAGCCACACTCCACCCCGATAAGGCTTCGGTTCGCTGTTCGGCCAACCTTCGCGCGTCTCCGACGAAGACGAAAGGGTGAAGTGACGACACGGCTGAAGGGAGTAATTGGATCCTGCTGCATTTGTGACAGAATGGCTTGTTCGGAAGCAGCAGAGCCGCGGTTCCGGAACCGGAGAGAAACAGCTTGGCGTTTGATCAACGACGAATGATTGTGAGGACATTGTGCACGGAGTGGAGTCGGACGTATGGAACGGCATGTTGAGGAAGGGTCATACGGATGGTTGCACAGAATTTGACAATTACAAAACTAAAGAATATTATTTATTGAAACTGTACATTCTGTATCTCGACGAATTATTGTGTTACTTGATGTTTATCGGAATAATCATATAACATCATCATAAGTTGATTAACGGATATCGTTCAATTTGAGACGAATCGTACGACAGATCCACTTATTGCTTACTTATTGATTTCGAGAGAAACAACACACCCCATTGTGGCTCAACTAAGGGATGTTGATTTACATCGGAATCTAAGCAGAATCCGCAGAAACTATACCACACCCTTCGAAACCGACAATTGGAAAATTCAATCATTCATGTTCTCCTGAAACAAATATACACGCTTCGATATCGAACCGTTAGTGAGTACCGAAGGTAGCGAGAGCGGGCACCGATTACTTCCAGAATCCGTTCCTGTAGGTGTAGGCCATTCTTGTGCAACCACCATCACCACCGATGGAAGTACGAGGAACGGTGCGGCGTGTTGTAAATTCAGATTATTTGCGGTTGTTTCGGAATCGATGAAAGTGGTGAAAGGAAGTGTGCGGGCTATGCAAATGGTTACATCGTTTGCCACACTCCATAAACCGTCGGGATTTGAAATTATTTCCACACTTTCGATTGGACTGATCTATTATAAGGAGGCTGCAACCAGACGGCTGGAAGGACGATTCTAGATTGAAGTTTTCCCCTACAGCCCGGAGTGGCCGCAAGCGAACCAGCAATTTTTGAAGTACCAGCAAAATACTCTATTAGGGAAAATTAGGCCGCCATTCGTATCGATAAATTAACGTGGGGGACATTGTTCTAAAGAACAAAAAGAAAACAAAACAAAATGGAATTAAATACCAGAAAAATGAAAAATATTACTAACCGCAAGAAAAACGGCCTTCTATTGGACCGCCTTTGGCTTCGGTTCCGCTCTGTGATTCATAATTTCTTTTCCTACTTTTGCGGGACTCGAAGTCGCCCGTGCCTTTGGAGAGTTTTCCATCGTCGTCTTGCCAAAATCGTGGATTAGAAATAGGATGGGAAGTATTTAGGGTGTTTGGGGTGTTCTTGCACCGATGATCCCCATTTAAAGAGCCCTCTTTATTATTATTTCGTTGAAACTGATCGCTATTCAGTTTTGAGAGAAAGTTATTCTACTTCTACTTGGTGTTGGCTGGCGACAGGCTGGCGAAGTTTGGTTAGGGGTAGGTTTGGGTTGATGAAAGTGACAAAAAATCCGTCGCCCTTCCTCGGGTTGCGGTGTGTCCAGATTTTTTCGTTCGCCCGTCCCGGACTGCGAAAGAAAATCGATTATCTTCGAGTGAATCAGAATTTTCCTTTCGTGATCTAACGAAACATCTCACTTTCTCTCTCTATCTCTCTCTTTCTTTCTCTCTCTTCCGCATACTATATTCCGCCTCTTTCTTACGCGTCTCCTTGACCTTTGGACAATGAGGAACAAGCTCTTTTATCTTGGGTGGGCGGAACAATCAAGTTTCATCGCACCCGCTTCGCCGAGGCTTCTGCCGTGTGCCTGATATCATTCTTCTTATCAATGCCGCCCGTCGGCTTCGGAATTGTCACTTGAGGCCATTGGGCACCCTGGCGAGTTCACTCGTCAGACCCACCACATTATGCCCTGTCATCATCATTCCCATCATCGTCATCGTCATCATTGTCGGTGGCGAGAGTCGAGTGCTCAGGCATTCCGCAACCGAAAGTTCGCGGCCGGAAAGCGATCGGAAGGCGATTTTAGCATATCGCGTTACGGCCCTATCGTACAATATCGAACGGCAACTGAGGGCGCTTCCGAGTAGGCTGGATTCGGGTGGGTGTGTCCCGAAAGCCGCCCCTCGAATCTCCTCTCCTCACCGGTCGGTTTCCTGTCTTCTCTTTCGCTCAAAGTGGCTTCCAGCTCTCTCGGGGGGTGTAAATTGTTCATCTTCGAGGGATTCGAGCGCCGCCGAGCACTTGAAATATCTCGAATTGCTGATTGAACCCGTTTTCCAATAACTGTCATGCTCAGGAAAACGCGATCCATTCGCGGGGTCGGTTTTTTTTCCCCCGCGCGCGGAATGAAACTAGAGAAATCCGGTCGCGTGGATGGTGCAAAAATGTGTAATTGTTTTCCGCTATAAGAAGAAGCGCTTTCCGTGGCTTCGCCCGCTCCTCTGGAATGTATTTCATCGAAGCAATACTGCGAAACTTTAAAGCAAGAGGAACGCGTGTTTTCATGGAGGAAAGGAAAGGAAGGCAATAGCAGTACAAAACTATGCAGCATGTTTGGGAAGGGGTGCAAACTTGGGAGCATAAGTTTGAAGCAAGTAGTAAACTGCGGTTGTGTTGCATTGATGGACGATTATTCATCTGGATCGAATTGGAAAATGTGTATCGAATAGCTCTAACGAATTATATCGATTTGATTGTGCTGATAAACTAACTCTCTAGGTCTTTGAGTGGTGCAGGGTAGCAACAGTTCCGGTAAGTTTCCGTTAGCAAACTATCAGACCTTGGGCATGCAAAATATGCGTCGGAGAATGCTGGTGTTTGAAGAAAAATCAAATTCACATTTTCGAAAAGCTCTACGGCTGGTGACTCCACTATGGTGTTAATATTTCAGGGACACTTTCCTTAGTCGGTCGGTCAGAGGCAACGCAATTCAACAGACGCAAACAGGACCGTAGTTCGGGCAAAATCTCCACGAAAACTTTCCGCCAACACTGGCTGGCCTGCTGTGCGTAGTACGTAGGCTCGGAGCGCTGCCATGTCAATCGTTGCCAAAACTGATGGGAGTTCAAATTGCCCTGTCATCATATTCCTGCCCCGGCAGCCTTATTAATATTTCAAATTACTTCACGTTTCACTTGACCAGGTTTCGAGGGCCGGATTTGAACGTGTTGGCAGGATGGCAGGTTGAATATTAGCGAACAGC
>JAOEFI010000006.1:21739297-21761005 GCA_034621735.1 Anopheles plumbeus
ACGCGGGGGGATGTGTTGCAAAAGGCAACATTTTTTCAGCGCAGTTGTCGTCAACCTGTGCGGGAAGCGTCTTCGGGGCGCATTTTTGAAATGATAAAGTGCAAAAAGTGGAGAACATTTATCTTCCCAAGCACCCCAGGGGTTTTCGGTAGTTTTCCTCTAGCCATGGAAAACGCGCGCATTCGAATGGGATGGGATATCTGCCCTGTCATGGACGAACCCCATTTTTTTTTTTGGTGTGCGGACATCTTTTGGTCTCTTGATGTCGGTTTCGTCCGGTGGCATGTATCTTGGTCCGTTTTCACGCTTCATTACATCGCGTTTCCCGTTTCCTATTTGCCGGTGGGATTTATCCTGCCTCGGAGGGACGTTGAATCACGATGGCTGGTTCGAGGAAGGAGCCTGATGCAGTAGGGCGAGCCGGTCGAAAGAAAGGAAATAAGGGTTGCAGTTAACGTCCGATAACAACAAAAAAACATCCCTTAAACAAAGTAGAAGATTTTTCTATCATCACATCGTCGAATGACATTCCATTTCTGGGGATTACTTTCTTATGTACATGTCATGTTTTCTTTTGGTAGGTGGAAAAAAAAGATTTTCATTCGTGTTTTTCCTCGTGGTATAAATATATAAGTAATACATTGGACAGTTATGTGAGCAATGATTAGTATGCTCGATAAAATATTTTATAAAAGGTATGATACACTTTGTGCTTTTTGATGATTGGAAAAAATGCTTGAAAATGATTAAAGCTGATCCTACCTTAACACACACACACCATAAAGAAAATCTATAATCTACTGGGGAGCATCTAGCCCTCGCTGTTGAAATGAACAATAATTCAATCCCTGAGAATGTCCTTCCAGAAGAAGCAGGTATTTGAAATGTTTTGAATACCTTATCTCTAGACGTGCCGTTGCAAAATTTTGCAGTCGTGGGGATTCTCAGGAAATCAGCATAGGATGGGCAGCTTCTACCCATAACGGCAGGAGAAAGTCGGAACATTCTGCTCGCTGTGAGACGTGAACAGAGAACACGGTTATTAAATGATTGAATGAATAGCTAACACTGGTGGAATTTGACTTTTTCGAAGGCCATACTTGTTGAAGAATAGCACTCGAATCAAAAGCCGGGAGAGTTAGCTTTCACATTTTGTGGCATTTGCAAAAGAAGCCATAGATTGAAAAACGTGGCCCTGGGAGCGTGGCAGCCGTTTTCAAGCAACATAATTTAACTTTCTTTTATCTTCCCACTATGGCATTTTGCTGGGCAATGAATGCACCGGAGGATCAGAAGGAGTGAGAAGGCTGGAACACTTTGCACGTGCCATCTTGTGATGCTTGTTGCTGCCCAATTCGCTCGTCGAATCCCTTGGGAGCCGCAGGTCGCTGCTCCATTCGTTATGCTTGCGTTTGTGCGTGTTATAACTGAGCTTTCTTCGCGAAGAACAGGACAAATGTTTCCAAACTAAACAGGGAGCCGGTGGACTGGAGAAGGTAAAAAATGGAAATAATTTTTCGCACCGGAATGTTTGGCATGCGAATCGCCTTGCCGGAATTGAGAATTGAGAGGATTACGGGCTTACCTTTTTCGTGTGTTACAGTGCGAAGGACTTGGGTTAGCACCTTGTCGGAAGATGTTAATTAAACGTGTTCCAACGAAAACGTTTCGTAATTATGGAAACGGCTTAGAGGTGTTGGCGGCAGGAAAGGTGGACATACTTTTTCCACTAGGTTTAGCAGATGAAAATCCGCAAATTTAGCTGCATTTTTTCCATTTAATTTTCTAATTGACGGACGAGCGATTGGAAAATTGGAATAACGCCATACTCTATCGAGCAAAATTGAATTAGCTTCACACGACATTTTCCTACAATGCTGGTGGATGAATTTGTATAAGTCTTAGTACTGTAACTTACGGTAGAGTAGAAGCCACAGCTTTTATAGTGAGCTTGTTACAATTTACAGAATTGATAAACACTGCAACGCTCATACTGATAAAGCATAAGCATTGGCCCGGAACACTACGGTACGATGAAGTAGAACAAGGAGTATTCAGTTGGGCATGTTTTGGAGGTTCGTAGGCATATGGATGCAAATCCAAGACTCGCCCAAATACTGTCCACACAACCGGGCTCGGGCTCAGTGTTGCTGTGACCCTTGCTCTGATTGCTCGTTCGCTACTTTGGAAGCCGAGATGAACCACACCACGAATGTGTTGGTACGACTCGACATGTTAATATCGCTATCATGATGAAACCAGCACAGAGGGGGATTGGGTAAACGATGCTCCTACTCGTGGTTTGCCACAGTAATCGGGACGGGTGTTTCGGGAGGCGAGGTTTTCCTCGGAAGTTCTGACATTATATTTGTCGTGTCCGCAACCAGCTCTATCCGAGGCTGCCATGCAGTGATGGTGTAGGGCAGAGCGCCACAGCAAAGTCTTGCTGGTCCTGCCTGACAGTTGCAGTCGGAGTGGACTTATCGTTTCACATCCGAGCAGATCTGGGATGGAGTATTATCTCTTCCTGCAACTGGCCATTGTTAGTTGGGTGGAACTACCCTTCTAGTGTGAATTCGTGGAATCGTAGAGAGAAGGATGCTGTAAATGAGTCAACCAGGGTCGGTTGAGGCAAACTATATTTTACTGAAAACAGGAGAATCCTACACCGATCGGTGCTCGGCAATGGAACGACTACTCGCCTGCTCTCAACTTCTGCTACAGAGACTAAATATTCTGTACGCAGGAAATTGGCATTAGTGAAGTTCGTGGAGGCAGTGAAATTTAATTATTTCAAATTTTGCGGTAAACAGCAGTCCGGGGCTTTCGGAATCTAATCTACACCGCCATCGATCGGCACTGGATTGCAACGTTAATTATTTCTATGAGTTTACCCCGGCTAGTTGAGTGACAGATAATTAATCTGCTGTCTGATCGACATGGCGCCGAAGTTGTAGTCCGTCAATGCTGAAAAAGGATTGGTGATTACTACGATGAACCGAGCGAACCTTCGGAGATATGTTTTTTCATCCAACAGTATGTTGGATAAGTTCAGTCTTTCTACTAATAATTTACCCTTTGGGCTTTAAGAAGCATCCGCAAGAAAATGCATAGATCTTCCTAAAACCCACAGGGATGCTGAGCCTATTTGTGTGTTCTTGATATGAGAGTTTTTTTTATTCAAACAGTCCGTTCCCAGAGGGTCAATACTCGCGTCCGTTCAGGTTTTCCCCGTGGTCTCTGTTCCAGCACGTGCACCATTTGCTGGCATTCGTGCTGTTGCCGCTCGGTTTGGTTTGGTGACGGCAGCTGCGAGTCGCAATTTGTTGAATTGCGTCGTTAAATTTTCGCCCCGTTCGATGGCCGTGTCCGCTTTTTCCACGTCACCCCTCGGTCAACTGCCATCGATGTGCCGTAATGGTGTCCAAGAGCGCTTCCACCATCCCTCCACTACTGGCCCATCATTGCTCACTCACTCCTTCCGTTTCACGGTATCTCCCGGACTCACGATTGCGTGACAGTGACGATCTGATGAGCAGTGAGCAAGTGAACCACGTGGAAACGGTGTCTTATCCCTGGGTGCCCACCCTACAAACCCGCTCCATGCGATTGAACCGGGGATTATTAAATGCTTCATAATCCGAGTTAAATGAAAAAAGTTAGTGTTTTCATGAGCACGGCTGAGGAAAGCCCTTTGCTAAGGCGCGAGGATTTGGTCCGGTCTGAACGAGATGCGAAGAGACAGCCCTACGACGAGCACGCTGGACGGAACAGCGTCGTTTTCGAGCAGCGCTTCTTAGTCGTAAATTGCCACAATCAATGACGTGTCGGAGCGTCGCCCCATCTTTATTGCACTGGTCGCACATGGACTGATGCACATATAATAAGAATAGCTAATGTGTACTCTAGCATGTTTTTAGTACAGTACTAATATATTGATGTGTGTGGTGTGTAGATAGCAGTAGTAGTACATGCTGTATGATGTAATGTTTTACATTACTTATCGAGAGACAAAGTTGCTAGTGGGCAAGGAACAGAGAGTAGCTCTACATGCTGCTTTGATCTACTGACTGTTGTTGAATATCTACCTCAGCCTCCAGGCGGAATCTGTTCATAATTGGCACCGAATTCGACGGGGCCAAAGGGAAAATTACCAAAGTTTCTTCATAATTGGCCCCTCTCTCGTCTTTCGAGGGGTGTTAGGTCAGGTCAGCATGGTAGTAGCCGAAACTTTACCGAAAGCCTCTGTCCCATTTGGACTGTGGCCCTCCTGGCTGACCCTTAGTCAGATAGTTTCGTTCATTTTATCGCCAAGGAGAGTGTCGGGTTCATTCCGCCGATAATTGCTACTTTATTCCTCAAACTCTCTATAACTCCGTCGAAGCGTCCTTCTTATTTTCCTGTACTACCTTATCCTTACATTTTTTTGTTTATAAACTAGAGATTTAATATCTTTTCCTTCATACAATTGCGACGGGGTCAAGAGCGGTTGTTCAAGCTGTGCGTGATGATCAATGCGGATGATAAGGGGACGAGTGGAAAATCATCAGCTTATTTTGCATGCTCACGCTCGGAAAAGGAGCCCAGCATTATGCTCACATTTCGTTACCTGGGACTTCTTGTAATGCACCAAGGAGGTGTAATATGAGTCAGCCTTGGTTTAAACAATAATTTGCCTTCGTTTACATTTCTACATTTTCTTCACTGCGAGGGCCCAGATTCCGTCGGGCCGTACGCGGAACGTGAAATCAGATTATATTGAAATCCACGAACATTCGGAATAGGTTGATAAAGTTCGCAGAATTTTGGAGTATATCGTAGGCAAAGATCGCTCCACGAATGGGGGAAACAAATCAACTCAAATATCGTAAGCCCCTCGGAAAATACAGAACGGCATGGAAGAAAGCCACGAGCGCGAGGTTGGCGAAAACCAACCGGGCGGGGAGAAAAAAATGTCTCCTATTCATCACCATGGCAAACATGGGCCGGCGCTGGCCTTGACCGTCAACCTGGCCGTAATGGTGCGTTTCGTTCCGGTTTCGGTTCATCTCGGCTACACAAAAGCACATTATTCAACATCTATTGGCTCGGGAACGGAAGAAACGACCCGGTACTTTCCGTTCGCTCTGTTCGTGGGGGGCCGTTACTTTTCGTGGAAATGTCCATCACCGCGCCACTACCCTTTCGGTACCCAGCACCGGCGGACCGTGTGGTTTTGCGCGTGTCGATGAGGGCTTTGTGACGTTTGAAGGGATCGCCGCATCAAAAGGGGGGACAAAAACGGACGGTTTGTGTATTTATGTGGTTCGTTTTCGAAGGAGCAGAAATAATGCGATGCGAAAACGAATAAAAAACACCCGTGATGGAGGTTCCCAACAAAAAAAAGGACCCTTTTACCCAGGAGTGTAGGTTTCATTTCCTAGTAGTCGGCCAGGGAAAGATCTATTGCGATGGGTTGTTTTTCTTTCCAGTCGAAGGGGCGCGGCGAAGGGTTTTGAAATGGGTTGCCCATTGTCATCGCACAGGTAAAAGTTTCCTGTTTGCTAAAACTTCATAGTTGGTGCACTACTTTAGCTTTGCTACTCAGCTGCGAGTTCTGTGAGCGACAGAAACGGTAAGTCAACTATTACAGTACATGCAAAGGAAGATAGAATCCGGCATAACAAATCCGGTAACAGTGTAATGTTTTCTAAATGGCTTTTCCGAGAGCTGCTAATCGAGCAGACGAGTTGCGTGTTCTTATTATCTCGTGGGCAAGTGACCGCGCATAAACCACCCGAATGGCGGCCGCATTACGGAACCGGGGTTTCAATTACGTCCACCTTTTTTTGCTCTTGCTGGCTAATGGACGCGGAGATAGCTGCCCTTTTTGCGCGGATCCTTGGTCGACAATTTCGGGAGACGAGCGTGGTAAAGGGAGGGGCAGAGGACGCGTAGCATAGCAGCGCAAACCAGCCGTTCGTACCCCTTTCTGGCGAGTGTAGATAAAGCTCCACATTTGCATTCTAGTCTCGTTCCCGGATTGGGTATTCGGATCTGCGTTCGCATATTCTTGGCGCTGGCGGCTCCCCGTCATCAATCGTGTGCTTATGCACCGTCCCCGGGCAGGCATTGGAAGGAGGAAGCATCCACCGGGGAAGTTTGGAGGACGTTCGCTGCAGGACGACCCCACCGAGAGCTAGAAATAGTCGGTCCCCGCAGCTCCGGGAACGCTTGGAACAACGTCACCGTTTTGCTGGTTCATTATTTGCCTTCACTCTTCCGAGTAGCCTCTTCCCATTTCAAGTGTCACATTTCCGGGCGGACACGGATAGACGAAACCGGCAAGGGGCCGGTAGTCCATCGCTAAGGAGCAAAATAGGGATCCAATTTATCTTTGGGCTAAAAGCTTCCCGACCTTTCGCCCGAGGTGCTGCACCAACACATGCTGCTTCCCGGATCCGAGGGTTCACGTATTTTCTTTCCCCTTTTTTCGGGGCTACTGGCTCCTTGCCGAATCGTTCCCGGGCGGCTCATCTCATCGGTGGCCATCACGTCACGTACAATCAATCACGGCGGGCCTGTCCCGGGGGCATCTGTTTCGAGGTCGACCGAAGTCAATGACCGGTCGGATCGGAAGTCCTTCCGTTGCGCCCTTTGGTCATTTTAATTGGATGGATTAGTTGGAGAGTTCAAACCGGGATGACTTTTTCGGAAGTTGTCACCCGGTGCGTGACTGAAAAATCCCCAGCGTGGAGCGCAAAAGCCGTGGCCGTTTGTTTGTTGTTTTGTTGGAAATATCCTTGCGACAGCTTGTGGAAATGGCAATCTTTTCCCCGAGTGTAGGGTTGAACATTGGCGAAAGTGTCGTCGAATGCACAAACTGTGTAACAAGAGAGCCGGGACAGATTACCTTCAAAACAACAAAAACGTGAAAATCAAAAGGTTGCCAAACCCCATTCCGATGTTCTCACCATTGCCTTTCGAATCGCACGCCTGACCAGCAAACACAGGAGGCAAACTTTCGAAAGCAAAAGCGCTAAACGGATTTCCTAAGCTACAAAAAACAAAACTAATTCTACGGCTGTGGAGGACGTGAAATGTGTTGCAGTAGTTTCCATACACAATTGTCCCTGTGCAGGGGAGAGTGAGGTCGGAAAACTTGAACGGGAGTAAACTGGAGCGAAACTGGCGCAAAGATGAAGTGTTGAGAAAGAAACACAGTTTACAAGATACGATAATTGAAAAGTTATTCGTTGGCGTAGATTTGCACGAGCCCTCAAGTTTGTCTGTTTGTGCGCGGGGAAGGGGGAGAGATGATGGAAATAAATCCCCTTCAAGCGGACCGCTCCGTTCCTCCGTCCTCAGCCACAGTCAGGTCAAGAGCTCGATCTCGAACCAGCAAGAGAAGCGCCGCAAATGAAGAACCCCTCGCAATTAGGGCTTCAAGAGTAGAGAAATGATTGCGTTAATAAGTTTATTCACTTGTTTGTCGAGTTGGCAAGCACCGACTGGGGAGAGGAAAGGTGTTGAATTTGAAGTCAAGTTGATGATTCAATTGAAGTTTCTAGACACACTTCGAGAAAGTTGGCATAAATTGTTGCTTCACTGGGCGACGTTTGGAAAATTAGCCGGAGCTGGCGTTTGCTACAAAAAAATTATCCTACCTGTTGAAAAAACACTGAACAACTACAATCGTACTCAACAAAATGCTCGCCGAACGTCTGCAGCTTCATTAATCTGGATCTGGAAACACACACTTTCGAATGGCGTGGAAATCCACTGGCCAGGTACATTCCTAATAATGACACCTAATAAAACATGCTGCCGAACAGCTGGTTTGATTTGTTGGTGATTGCATAAAGCGAACACGCACACTGTAGGACACAACACGAAACAAAACACTATGTGGTCAGTTTATGGAGCAGCAGCGCCCGTTTGTCTATTGTGCAGTGTGCATTTGTATTCCACACCACACCTCGCCAGCGACGGAGTGGCGTACGGTAATAAATCATTTCTGCACACCAATCACCGATTGTTCGACGAACGCCCATGTCTGCATGTCATCCAACCGAGTCGAAGCATAAGCCACCTCTTGTCTTGTGATAATGGCGTAAAATACATGGCGACGCAAAAGCTTCCTATATGTTTTCCAACGCGCTGTGGGGGTTTATTTGTCCACCCACTGCATTCAAATTCGCAATTCGATTCAACGCAATGATTTCCCGCCTTCGCCGGATGGATGAAGTTGTTGCAGTGCTCGTTCGTGTTTTGCCTACCTTTCGGGCGGCAGGGAAGCCCAAGGGAATTAAATTTATAACCTCTCCATTGTGCTTCGCGAAATCACCGTCGCGGGAATAATTTCCACCGGAAAATGGCAGACTTTTGTTCGATGAAATGCTTCTCAGTACGCGTGATGATAATCGAACCAGCGCTTATTGAACAGCTTTTTTTTCAACTGCGTTCTACTGGTACATTCGCGAAGTACAGATGGTAGGAAACTATTTGGTTGCTGTTGCCTGTTCTTACACGCGAATCAAAGTGCAAAACATGAAAATATTATAAGATCCGTGACTCAACGGTAAACAACTTCCGATTACGGGTGTATAAATGCTTCTATTGCGCAGTACGCAGTACTTGCTCTTTGCTACCCATACAAACAGGTGACGCACTGGGAAGGGAGAGAGAATGTTCAATTTATTACAGTGTGTCCTCGACCAGCATTACGAACGTTGTTATGTTCCCGCTGGAAGGAACTTGCGAGGATTATGTGCCATTCTACCGAAAATGGCCGAACTGTCTCGAAACTTTATCAAATGTTATCAAAAACCCGAAGCAAACCATGTCGCATAGCTATCGATGGTTTAATTTCGATTGAGAAAATAATTCTACTGATACAATATTTTTCTTTAGAGCGAGTAGTACACCAATCAGGTTTCATTTGCTTCCATCGCATTGCCGCCTTCTGGAATCCGGCAAAACCTGTTCTATGCCACAGGAAATGCGAAGTAAAAAAGAAATAACAAAATCAATCAGCGAAAGCAAATGTGTGCATAATGTTCCATTACAGGACTGCGAAGCAACCTAACATGGAAAATAATGTCACACTGATTTCACATATTTTTCCAACTACCGGAGGGGGTGGTTGAGGGTTTAAGCATCCACAAATTGGATTTTTGCGCTGCGGAAGCAGCCGAGGGAACGATCTACGATGATTGTTGGAATTTGATAATGTGGTGTAATTGGGAATGAAACTGATTCGAGATGGAACCGAGTCGAGCATTCGTCCTGCTCGAATTGCAACTCCTCCTTCGTTGGATTTTTTTTTCCCCACCCGTACAGCAAATAGTGCTCGAGTGGAACAGTAACGAAGCTAAATAGCATTCAGACTTATATTCTCGACAAGAAGCCCGACAGAATGTCGAAGGGAAGGCAAATCCAACGGCGCGAAAGAGACTGATGCATAATATAGCGATTGCAATTAGTACACCAGGAGCCGTGGGACACATGCACATACATACTACATGCAGAGAAATAAACTCAATCAGCTGCTGCTGTTGCAATTGGCGAACTGGTAATAGCCATACGATGATACTGTTCCGTCTATTGAAATCCAATGGAATTGCTTGTGGCCGCAGGACATTAACGGAGGTCCGGGATGTAGGTAGACAAACCGATGGAGGGAAGGAAAGGACATGGAAAATGGACAGGCAGTGCTTAACCTTGGGTTGACGTTCGCGCTGATCCCGTCGCTCGACGGCAATGGGCTTGAGGAACGCTTGGCTAACAAGTTTCCGAGGGACACTTGGCCGTTTTATCTTTTATTACAATCGATACCATAAACTTTTATTGACCATATGAGACGCGGTATCTCGCACGGCGCGTCAGATCACGCCATTAGGACAACTGGGAAAGCGATGCTACAGCATCATCAAAAGAAGGAGAAGGACTCGCATTGGTTCAACGCTGGCCCTCATCGACTGGTGGTGTTTTCTGCGGAAATTTGAAACCGCCGTTCATCGCCCGGGTCGCGCCAGGACGATTTCTCCGCCACGAAACGAGTGGTGTCGACCCTTCGAGGGAATTTGATGCGAGTTCGACCGAACGCGAAACGGATGTCACGCGCAATATGGAATGGAATGCTCAATGAAGTACAATTTAATCGATTTGCCGACGGATGAAATGTGCCGTCCGATGTTGGTGGTGCAGTTTTTCTCTCCCGGTACGCTATGGCTGATGTTGGTGGTTTCGTTTTCATTTATTCAATTACATAAGTATTCTGTTGACGGCGCATGCAGTTGATGATTTCCCCGTGCTGAGTTTTCAGAATTTTAAATTATATACAAGTTTGTTGGTTGATGGCGTATTTTACTCTGCTATGTATGATGGACACATTTCCAATGGAGGCGCCTGGTGTTTTAAACCAAATCAACTAAACATCATATAAACCTCTTCGAAAACTATGTGTTCGTCAGATAGCTCTCAATTTTGACACGCATTGGAGTGGACGCTTTGTTTTCGGAGGAGCTTATTTTCCCAAATCGATATAGTATCTCGATGCTCGTATCGTTTTTCATTCCGCAGCACTTGCTGCAATTGAAAACGTGTTATAGCATATCCTACTAGCACACCTTTACCAGCGATGGTTTTCTGAAAGCTTAGCGTAAACGCTTTTGTTCGCTTCGTTGAAGACCCATCACATGGCATGGTTTGTTTTCCAGTTGTTCGCAACTCCGAAGCTGTTGGCAAAGAGTAGCCGCACACATGAGCTTGCTGGAATCGACCATTCGCCCGTATGTTTTAAGGACACCCGAAACTCTGCACCGAGGGAAGGCTTTGGAAACACGAGACCGGTCCATCATCACATCTGAGTTTTCTGAGCTGGATGAAATGGAACAGGACATATTCTCCCTTTGCCACCTAACACGTTTGCGGCCAGACTGCCGGAATGTTCACCAAATTGGATTGAGTCGTGTTGTAGCGAGTGGCCCAGTATGGCGTTTTATGTTGTGTGTGGTACACTGTTTTTTATCATCTAGGTTCTTCGATTTGGAAATGTTCTGCGGTGTTTCAATGCGACCATCTGGGCTAACAGGACCAACACATCTTGCCATATTGCATCGTCAGGCCTTGGTGATGCACAGAACGGTGGGCAAGCTGAGGGCGAGGAAGAGCTTCGAACAAACTCTGGATAAACATGTGCACCATGAATGAGGACAGGATAATCAATTTCGGCTTTGGCCGACCGGAGACGGTTCTAAGGATGCCGATCCTTGGGCGGTCTTCTTCGATTTCGCTTCGTTTTTGTTTATGTTTTTTTCTTTGCAAGATTTTTCGTCCCACGTGCGCTTTTCCTACTGCCCGGCGAAGGAAAGGGGAACAATAGCGTACAGCGAGCAAAAAACTGCATCCCAGAGGAGCAAAAGATATCTAGGCAGCCCATGGCTTCCTGAGCGTTCTATCCGTTGCAGTTTATATCAAAACTCAAAATCGAACGCTCTCTGGTGCTGGTGGGAAGATAGTTTCCTAGTTCATTGGGTTTCGAGTTCACTTATCCTCTCATTCCCGGATAGACATCCGTCAATCCGTCGAAGCAATAACCCGAGATCAGATTTGTCGATTGGGCGGGGGAAGCAGGCCGGCCGGCAGAGGAGGCAGCATAAATGGCAGAGCAAAACTGGGATAAATTTCGTGGAACTGTAGCAGGCCGCGGGGCCGAGGGGGGTTGGGAGACATTCTGTCCTCGTAAGGCATCGTAAGCATGGCCTGTAACACAATCGAAAGACGGGAGCGAAAGAGGAAATCCCGAATCCGCCTTGTCTGCCCTTCCCACGTTAGATGGAATTGAAGCAAGATAAGCGTTTACGGTGCAAGCCAGCGGAGGCGGTACGCCATGCAGAAACATGCTTTGCTACAGTTGTGACAGCGAAACGGGCGAGAACAATGGAATGGAGAAGAAAAGACGCCGCCCTGGTTCGTGCCATTTTTCCCCAGCCAGGAACCAGCGAACCGCGTACGAGTGTGCAGTGTGTCTAGCGTTTTTTCGCGTTGACCTCCCTAACCCCGCCCGTGCGCGTGGCCTTTTTTTTTCATCCGCTATTTTGCTTCCTAACGGATCGAAGGATCGTCGTACTGGCCGTCGTCTTACTGGCGTACTATCTTACTGGCAGCTGTTCGCCGACAAGGCGGCAGTGGACGTACGATAGCGACTTCGAGCGATGGGGTTGGGCCGCGCTCTATGCTAATGATGGTAAAAAATGTAATCCTGCACGTCTCGAAATTCAATATGCAAGACATGGAACGTGCTATTTTGCGAGCGTGGAAAATCAAGCAGTAGCCGGGTTCGGTTTTCAATAGATAAAGTAGCAATTTTGGAATGATTCCAGCTTTCTGTAGATTATATCGGTATGGTTTAGAAAGTTTTCCTAACCACAGTATTCACGCGTTTTCCTAGATTGAATTTTCCTAAAAGCTGCTAATACTGTAGCATAGAGCGAGGATGCAATAAAATCCAAAGAACGCCTGTAGAAAGATGTTACAATTTTCCGCTATCCTTTGCTGTACAGCGGCCGCCCAATAAATCATTGCATTCGTTATCGATTTCAAGGGCGCATTTTAATTTCAAATGGCGTACTGATGTACTTGTGCACTACGAGTCAGCGAAATGAGCAGCGCGAGATGCAGAATGAAGTATTTTCAAAATTTCCACGCATTGATATGACACGGCCGACCCTGCATTCGTTCAACAACGTTCCCAGTCGACATCCATCAGCGCTCATAATTACAAAACTCCTGCGATGGAGGGAGCGCTAGAGAAAAGTTCGTCCAATGGAGTCTCTAGTCTAAAATTTCACTGCAAATTGCACTCCTCGTATGGAAGGTATTGAACCAGCCAGTTGGGGCTGACAGGAGTAAATTCGGAAAGCCGAATAACTTTTCCAATTTTTCGTTGGACGCGTTCCGCCCAGCACTAGCTAAGCCCAATGTAGAGCGGAAAGCTTTATTCGACTGCGTGCATTCGTGGAAGGGATCGTATGTTTTCCAATATGTGCAATAAGTTTCCCATTAACATGAATCTTCTGCCTGCTAGCCATATGCGAATTTAAAGCCAGGAACATTTCCCAGGCGGCTACGGCAGCAACGGTACTGGCGAAAGCAGCTTTCAGCACACGGCCCATGAAGCACGTAACCTGATTCCATTGCTCTATTAAAACGCTTCTCTCCATGCTGCAGGATTAGCACGACATATTATGTGTTTCCGGGAAGTTTGTACTCAAACCGTTGCATTGTAGGCGAAATAAAACGCACACACGCCGTTACGGAGCTACAACTGTATCATATGGTGTTAGTTCGAGAACAATTCCAATTGGGTTTCCTCTCACTACATTAATTTCCCACCGATAAAAGTACATTATGTCCATGCTTTAGGGCCAGTTTCAGAGAAAGTAAAAACAACATTACAACCAGCCCATCAGAATATGTATGCCCAGTATATAATGACCGATGAGCTTCCAGCATCATACAGCTCAATCTAACGCTGAGGAACACCAGGCGTCTCCACCAAAACCAGGGCTCATCTCACGTAGCAGACGGTCACGTGCCGAACGAGGCCCCGGAATAATTACTTACTGGCAAGAATAAAACAACAGAAGACGACCACAGTCACTGACCCATTTCAAGGCCAATGTCGGTCAACTGATGGTCGACATTCGGTCAAAACGATTGCTTCCGCCGCGCGTGTCTGCGTTATCGTCCTTCCAGCGTTCTCGCTGCCGAAGAAGCTCGTCTTCTTCGAGGGCCGGGGACCTCGACGCGAAGAGGGCTCTTCACACCGATGAGCGATTGGTATTTGATGCAAGTCGTATGGAAGACGATTTGATTAATGTGTGATAATTTCGTTTCCCGGATAAACCCCCGACCGGTTCGGTCCTTGCCTTGTCCTGTCATCGCTAGTTTATTGGAAAACTCCTACCACAGAATGTCGTTTCTGAAGGGTATGGTAGAATAGATGATATCTTTTACAGTAGAACCAAATGGAAAGAATTTGTGACACACGTAACGAAAATAAACTATATACAAACTACCATTTATAATCAACTTGTCAGTGTAAATGTCGTTGGCATTATAAAGGGCTTTAGGCACTCTAGCCATTAGTTTATGATCCCGGCCGCACAATAAAAGCCTTATCAGTTAATTACAGTAAATGACTGGTTTCTTCTTCTCGAAAAATTAAACATGGTTTCTCCCTCCATTGACGGCAATCAGGCTTCAGAGTTATCAGGCAATTTATCTACATACTCTCCTGCCACACGCTCTGTTCTTACTCGAGCCTACCGCTTCGGCTCGATTGACAAGACAACAATCTATCCGCATCACATTACATAGACAGACACGCAACGTACGGGGAGGTTTCTTCGATCCTGCTTCGAACGCACGGTGGAGGGTGAACAACATTTATTTTTTTCGATCGTTATTTGCGTACGGAGGATTGGAAAAAAGGTCCTGAGCTTCAGGCGGACCCCAAAGTTTGTTTTTATCTTTTTCCACAAAAAAATCCCCATAACGCGTTAGATGAGGGTATGGAGGAAAAGAAAATTCTTCCCGTTGGTTGCTGTTGTGGGAGAAATGTAAACCACAACATCCGCCATTCTCCCAGCACACGCCGCTACCGCCCCTAGTAAAAGAAAATGCTCCCAATTTTCCGAATATTCCACCTTCACGGTTCACTAGAGAGAGGTTTGGATCGGGGTTTCGTGAGGTTCGCGGGCCCGTAAAAGTAACAGCTAAGAGCAAGTGAGATATTGAAAGAGACAGAGAGAGAGAGAGAGAGAGAGAGAAAGAGAGGAGAGGTAATGTGAGAAAGTGAAAGAGAGAGAAGGAGAAAATACACTCTTCTTCAAACGGAATGCTTCGGAGATGAAGCAAAAGGAATGGCGCGACGCTACGACACGCAATGATCGTCCGGAGGAAAACAAACAACTTTCCGCCCGTTGAGCGCTTCCCGGCCAAACGAGCCAGTTGGTGATGAAGATCCTTCGTCCTGACACGAGGACGACCACGTTGCGTTGTACATCAAAGGGAAAAGGAGGCATCCACGAGCTTCACAAACAGAGCCACTTCTTGGTTGCAGGGGCGGCTGGGAAACTGTGGGCTGGGAACGCCCGCAAACATGTACACACAGCCAGTGGTGGGGTAGTCTTTGGCGGAGCGGAAACCGGAACCAGCTGACCGGTGGAATATTGTTGAGCCGTGCCCGCTTCGAAGAAGGAAAAGTCAGTCAGGAAAAATTGAAAGAGATATGATCGGGAAATACTTGACGAGAGTGCGAACGACGGGTGTTGGGAGGGAGGGTGTAGACGCCGGAGGTTTTTGGGGTTTTCCAGTCGAATTCTCGTCGAGTGCCTCATGTTTTTTTTGCCACTCCCTGCGTGTGTTGTGTGTTTTACTTTGTCCGATGTTTGCGCTGCTTTCGGGAGGCATTCCGGGTTTGGGTGCGAGGAGTTCGCGGGCAGAATGCAAACACCGAAACCGTCGCCTTTTTGCTCCGCCGTCGTTTCCGCGTACGCTGACTTGCACGAGCCAACCGGCGGCTGGGGAAAGTTAGCTAGATGTCTGCCCGGCGGAAAGCGGGCTTTCAGCTACTGCGGCGTCAGTTATTGGCACACGCCGGTGGGCGGTGGGCGAAAGCGATGGAAATTCGTTTTCATTTGAAACGTCTCGGAATGTGGGTGTGCGTGTTGTAGCCCTGCACTTTGCTGGAAACATTCGCCCGAGCAATGCTCTGGCAAGGAATTCTGGCAAACGAATTCACGCAGTACGTTGTTGACGTTGTTCGGAATGGATGGAACCGTTTAAAGCAGCGTCCACGATTAGCGAATGTTGAATAGTGCGGCAGGCGTGGAGAATTGTTTCGTGCAAAAAACTTCTTCGTAACATTGACAGATTGCAGCATTATAGGAAATTTTCCCGCGGTACGACAAGTAGAATCATCTGGAACGAAGGAAAGTCCATTTCCATCAAAGGTTAAGTTTTGGCCCTTTTAAGCTGCCTTTTAATGATCGATGACGCTGAAAAGTCCCGATGGCTTGCCCGCAAGATGATTGCGATGGACGCTGGATAGTTTCTTACTCCCTTGAGAAAGTTCCAGTTTGCCTAAAGAGGCATACAGAAGTCAGCCTTTTTCCTCCAATAATCTTCCTCAGTTTGGTAACGAGAGAAACAGTAAACCATTTCATTAAATCGAGCCCCCGAATCGGAATAAGCCTTCTTTTTTCTATAATAATAGATACGTATCCTATTCGGAGTTTCGCGACAAATTTCCGCTCCAAACGCTGTGTGTGTCTATGCGTGTGTCTGTGTGAAGAGCGTTAGATCGCGATGCTTCGTTGTGGGTCGGGTTCTAGCTAACGATGAAGCCGAACGATCCCAAACTGTTTCTATTTTTAGACCTAGGTTCAAAAGCACCTTAATTTTCCAGCATTCTTTCACCCGCTCATTTCTCTCTCAGTCTGTCTCTCTTTCGGAAACACACACGCACACACAAATATGAGCCCGCACCTTCAACGGAAAGGTTCTCTCGTTCTCTTCGGAATCATTCTGCTACCTTCGGTCCTTCCTGCGAATGCCTTCATCGAACGGTGAAGGTTAGGGTTATTGAGTAGCGAAGGTCATGTTGGTCTCTCGCCCCAAAGACTGTGCCGGCCGTTTTCTTTCAACCCATTCCAAATTCTTCGCCTGTGGGCTAGATTTTCTCTCATGCTCTTTCCCGGTCTCTCTCTCTCGATTTCGACTGCTAGACTCCGAGAGTAGGAGTCCTTTTAATCATGCACCGTTTCGCCCGTTTGGGGGTGTTATCCCCCCAAAAGGGTCCCAGTACGGCCTGTTGCGGAGCAGCAAAACAAAAAGACACAACAGTTCGTTCGATAATCACTCGTTGGTTAGGCTTTTCTGGGGCTTTCGTGCGAAGGGATAAACGGCCGTATTCAAACCAAACGCGGTCTATTCGCGTGAATCGTGTGGCTGTGTGCAGCTTGCGGCCATTTCTATTGCTAATGCTACCCAGCGGACGAGCTGACGAAATAGTCAAACCTTTTAGCTGGAGCCTTCTGGGAAGAGAACGTTCGCGTGGTTGCAGTTAGCAGTAATCTAATGCAGTTAGCTAGAGAAGCATCACTGTTCTCATGGATCGTAGGATGTTCCCCATTTTCATCACGTTATGGATCCGGGGAACTGTTATTAAAAACGGTTCTGTGGAAACGGCTTTTCCACTAGGATCAAATATTATAGCTAATTTAACAAGTGGATTAAAAGAGGCTGTGACCATTTAGTGAGCAGGCCTACCTCGAATCAATCAGCGATTGAAACGGTAAGGTTAATAGAGTGTTCTGATACATTCTCTGTCTTCTTTTGTGGAAATATGCTCATGCTACATGCCGACGACCTACGCAAAAGCACCCGGTTGAGCACAGAGTTTGCAGCGGTCCACGATCGAGGCGGTACTTGCTCCAGCCAGGCGACATCAAGGGAGGTGCATGCTGGTAGATTCTGTGGCAAAATGTACCAGATGCACGCCGTTCCGGGAATTTGTATCTGCGAAATTCATTTTCCATGGCCAATCTCCTCCGCCCGCACCGTGCCGGCTTTTCCGTAGGGCATTTTAATATTGCATCGGTCTCGCCGGCCATCGCGGGTATTGGATTGGTTCAATCCTGTCCAGCATGGACAGAGGAACGGAAAAGAGGATTAAACAGGTGCAGGAAGGGTATTTGCAATTTTCTCGCATATTTCTAGCTCTTTCCGTTCACCGCAGTGGAACACATTTTCACCCAAAACGAGTTCCACAATCGAACAACGCCAGGAAGGACCCTAGGCGTTTCGTTGTTACCAAATCAAGCCAAGCTGCTCTTTTACAGATACACACCCATCGTCCTCGGAATGTTCCGGTGTGTGGGGAATGCACATACTCCGACGGGATGTGCTAGCGATTTTTTCCGCAACCAATTGGAAGAATTCATTCCACAAAAAAGGTAGGGAAAGGCAGTAAGTGCAGGGTAGCATTTTTCATTTCCGTTGAGCAGCCACCAGTCGGTTGTTACGAAAACGGAATGAAATGTAAAGCAGGGTTCATATTTCGCAGGTTTTTCATCTCTTCCTTATTCCTGTTTTACCTTCAACGTGTATATGCCACTTCTCGAACAGCAGATTTGAAAGTATTCTTCTATTGTTCGGAAAGGTGAACGGGCGCTTTTCCGCACCGTATTGATTTTTACGATCGATTATCTGCTCTTTACCAAGAGCCTTTCGATTGCAAAACAAAAGGGAAGGAAAATGCACGCTTTTCAAGATAAACTCGAGACTTGTTTCTTTTTCCTTTGCCCATTTGATTCTTCATTTATTTTGCACAGCGCTTGAAGAAAAAAGGAAAGCCACATGCATTACATAATACTCCGACTACTGACCCAGCTTTGAAAGTTACTTTTTACTCCAATTCTATCTTTCTCTCTCTCTCTCTCTCCCTCGCTCTCGCACAGTTTCGCGTGTTTTGCTGACTAAATATGTTTCTCGTGTGGTGCTTACCTTTCCGTGGCGTGTTCCGTCCGTACGTGTCCTGTTCCGCTCAAAGTGATGCCTGAAGAAAGTCCAATGGCAACTTTTTCGCGAGCCACACAACACGAGTCACATCGTACTCGTAGCCGGCGGCTGCCGGCCGCTGTCCTTGCGAAAGCAGTTGTTTTACGTGTTCCGTGTCGTGAAGCAGCTGCAGATTATCCGACGGTCGCCTGGAAGCATTCCATCTGTCTCGTCCTGCTCTTGAACTTCGGCTTAAATCACTTTTCCGGTGCGTGAAAAAGGCGCAAATGAAACCCACAACGATCGGAACTTTACCATTTCCAAACCACACCGGCCGCGCTAAAAACGTATGACTCCACCGCACGGCAAAACAGTTGCGTACCAGAAAAGGAAAGAAACATACTCACACACTCAGACACATAAGCACAGGCCGCGTGTGACACACTTTCACAACCAAAATAGCTCTTGCACACACGGTGCATCCGTGCAGCAGCTAAGGGGCAGACAAACTACGGGAATGGTATGTCCGGCGCAAAGGAGGATGCTTCGTTTACGAAACTCGTGTCGTCCACTTTTCACCAACGGTTTCCACCAACGACGGTCGCTTTGTTTCAGCCCGGATCCGGGGACAAAACTGCACAAACAATATTTTACGAGTGCGGGAGCAAAAGTGCACTAAAACTGTGGGAGAAGAATGAAAAGGCTATCAAATATCTGGCAAAATGGATCCGGCGCTAATTTGATTCCGTCAGCAGTTTCATATTTTCACAGTTCATTGTTTAAAGAATTGACTTCACAAAAGTGTTGAGTGCAGCAGTGGTCGCAATGTTTTTCCGTCGGTGTTTTCAACCGGGACGTTTTTGCATTGGATCTACCTTTTCAAACAATTTTCATTGTGGTTCTATTAGCTCGCAGAATGTCGCTGTAAACTGACCAGGCACACTACTCGGCACAGTTGTGGGACGTGTTGTGGGAATGCACGACAAAGCTTAATGTCTCATGGTAAAAATACACATATACGCGCTCTATGCACTCGAAGGACAAATTCACGCGTTGTCCCGGGCCATCGCGGGAGCGCATTGCAATCAAACATGCTTCATCCCGATGTCCCGGGCCTGAATAGACGCCGAAGGCGCAACTGTCTGCGACCGGGCAGCGCTTCGACAATAGGGGTAGAGGCTGGAGGGAGATGCAAGAATGCATTTATTTGCATGCATTGTACTAATCAATATGCATGTTCTATTTATCTTACAATGTTTTTTGTCTAACTATAACGACACAACACAATATAAACCATTTTGCAATTGAAACGTTGTAGCTTTCTGTTTCAACAGTTGCATGCCATATTTTCATACGAGTATATAACACAAAATCACTAATATGAAAAACATCACACCGAACAGGCCAGCATCAAATGGCGCAACGATAAACTGTCCACTATGTTCGAGAGTCCAGTAAAGCTGCATTCTTGCTAGAACAAACACCACCGATGACCCTGCGTCTTCACCGGGTACCAGGCGTCTCCTCCTCCAGACCGAGGCTGAGTGCTGGCGTCGAGACGGTGGGTGCCTGTAGTAGTAGTAAGAACCAGCTGCGACAGCTTAAGCACCAGCCACACAGCAGTGGAAACTACACAGACAGCAGAAGCCAGCCAGCAGAGAGTGGTTTACCGTGCGTGCAAACAGAACCGTAGCACGTGGTGGTTACGTCTACGACAACCGCCTACGCACTGCAATCGGCCAACGGTTGGGAAGCGCATAAAACTGTCTCCGGTGCCGTTTTCCGACCGACCGAGAGCCGAAGCTTTCCACGGGGTTCGGGCCCACCCGAGCCGGGTTGCCAAATCGATTACGGGGGCTCGAGTTTTCCCGTTTTTTTTCTGCGCTCGCCATTCTCTCGCTTGCTCTCGGGAGGACAGATGGTGGTGGCCGCTATTGCCCGCTCGCTTCCACGGGTAGTGGGAGAGATTTCACTTTCGGTTCGCGCTCGCCCACACACTGTCGCCATCGTCGGCGTGCGTAAACGTGTTCCGTCGTGGCGTTGGTGTTGATATGGGTTATGGTGCGCTTACTACTGCTGCACGGAGGATCGTAGTAGCCCAAGAGGCCAGCTGGCTCCACGTCCGGTCCGGAGCTTTTCGGCATAGATACGTTCAAATATACACACACACACACACACACACATGTTGAGATGGTAGTAGTGCGCACGCCTTCGTCGATGACGGTGAGGACGGCATCGAACGTGGGGAAAGCATCGTAAAAGCTCTTCTATTTTTCTTTTCGTTGCCTTCTCTTGCCGACATGTGCCAACCCTAGTGCCGGTTTGGCTGGAAGCTTGTGTATGCGTAGGCCGCCCGGGAGAAGCATCTCGCACCAACACCGTCGAAATGGCGAACGAAAACACGCTCATCGGAAGTGAAGAGTTAGAGCAGCGCCTGGCCCTCCACCAGGACACTACGCCAGACACGAATGGCATCTGTTTGGATGGCTTTTCCGTCTGTCCGTTGCTTCCCACTTTCCACCCTCCGCACGCTTCGCCTCGGGCAGTTCTCGGGTGCCCGTGTGGTGTGTTTTCTTCCGATTAGAATACCACCGAGGCCGCGCATGAGGGAGATATCTTCGCTGTGCAGAGTTTTCCGGACCCGGCCCGCGGGAGTTCGCAGTCCTTGATTCGAAGCTCAAGGCTGTTCGATGTGTCGCTGTGCTGTTGCCGAGGAAAAGCCAGTGCGCTTTTTTCCCTACCTGGGGGCCTACGGCGGAAAGGAACATGTTGCGACTCTGTTGATGCAGCGGCCGTAGGTTGCGTGCTCGGGAAACATCGGAATAAGCCTTCTATTCTTTACTTTTTCATCTCTCATTGAAATGTCAATGAGGTTCTAGATATTTCCTGCTTATTTTAATTTCATACCAATTAGCTTTCGTTTGCTTTTTGTGCAGCTTAACATTTCGAGATAATAGAAACCAACCATGGAGACCGACAACTCTTTTCGGCAGTTCTCAAAATGAGGTAAGTATGTCGTGTATCAAACCGAACCGCCACAGGGATGCGAATGGACATGGTAACAGAAGTCGCTTTTCTGGGGGTGATTAATGCTATCGAGTGTCGCAAAAGCAACGACAGCGTGGCGAGCGACTACAGCGTCTTTCTTTTCAATTAGAA
>JAOEFI010000006.1:21766561-21777275 GCA_034621735.1 Anopheles plumbeus
TAACCCGTCCCACCCCCCCCCCCCCCCCCCGGGGGCATAAAGCCGGGATGTAAAACAATCGCTCGGACGAATCAACACTCCGCGGCGGCGGCGGCGCCGTTGGTTTTTGCTACAGTTTTCAAATGCCGCGGCCAAGTTTTCTAATGTTAATTCAAAACCCCCTTGTTTCCCCCCTCCTACGGCTGATGGAATTGGAATTTTTTGCCTTTCGTTTCTTCCATCCACTCGTTTCATCTGATCGAAGACGCAATTCCGCATGCGTTCACACTTACGCTTGATTGCGGACGATATATGATTATTATCGGTAACGCGGCCGCTCGGGCCCCCGGGGGTGTCCCGTGTGCGTGCGCGACCGGGCCGAGTCGTTCGCTCGTGGAAAGTGTCGGAAATGGGCTGGTACGCAAAGAGTGGACTTCATTTCTTTTCGTTGTTTTAGCCGTGCCCCCCGCGCGTGCGATTGATTTCTGGTGGTTTAGATTGAAATTTCGGTGCACTTTAATGTAACTTTCGGTGCTACTTTCGCTGCCCGCTGGCGCGCGCGTTTCGATGTGGAGTATCTTTTATCGTTCGATTCCGATAAAGGTCCTACGAGGGGTTAACACAAACGGGTAGCTCAAAAAAAAAAAAAACTCCGGAATCCGGACGGAGGACGATAGCAAACGGTCCGATAAAGAACAAAGCTCGCGAGATAAGACAATGTCGGAAGAAATTATCCGCTTGCAAATCCGGTACCGAATCCGGTGGATGTTATCATTGCGCGATAAAGTAAAACTTCCACCACCGCCGGGGAGCATTTGGCGTATGCTGTCGAACGACTCGAAGGTTCTCAGAACATCCGTCCGGGAATGTGCACCGATGCGCCCGTGCGTGCATCGCACGCGGCTACAAGCTGAAGGTACGCCGGACGGAATGACGTACGGAATGACGTTCGGAATGAGCGTGGTTGTGTTTGCAGCCCAGCCACCCCACCGGTTGGAGGAGATGATGCGTTCATGCGTGCGGCCACTTTATGGTGTGTTCCTTACGCAACAAAGCCCGTCAGCTGGCGACGACCGCAACGATCAATCTCCCGATCGTTTTTCCGGAACCGGACGGCACTCACGGATATGGCCCGCAGGGGCAGGGAGGGGGGGGGGAAGCTTACACCATCCGCCCGAAGCTGGAGGGAAAAACGGGGAGCCACCAATCGTTAGGGAGGAGAGAATGTTGGAGCAAACTAGCCGTCGGTGATGACCTGCCACCGGGGAAAAGGGATGCTGGAAATTGACGGTCCCGGCATCGATTGGCGTTATGTTCGCGGGCGAGATCGATCGATCGAGAAGCGCGCGAGTGCGTTTGCGCACCGCATATCAACTGCTGGTGGGTGGTTGGGGTAGCGAAAGAAAAGTACGCATCCATGCGTTCGTAAACAACCAGTCGAACAATCGTTCCGACCGCGATCAAAATCCAGTACCGGTTACGCACCGCATTCAGGCTGGAGGAAAACACATCTGATCGTCGCGTTTCCGGTCGATCGGTTCGACGATATGCGCACACGTTTCGCACGTGATCGTCCCAGAACAAGCTCAGGGCCCTAACTAGTCCCTCATCCTAATCTCGCCGTCCGTTGGCACCGCTGGCTTATTGGAGGACTTTCTCCAATTAATTCCCTGCGATTGTCTTGCAACACTTTTTCTCTTCTCCATCGCAGGGGGAGTGTGGGAGATGGTGTCCGCATGTCGAACACGGATACTTACGAGGGATAGTTGGCGACCCGGATGCAGACCCCGCCGGAGAAGTACTCGCAGTTTTCGCTGGGCAGCAGCGCGTGCACTCCGTGCGGTGGTCGCTGCCGGCCACCGATGAGTTTCTCCGCGACGGGACCTCCGGTGGACGAGGCGTTCCCGAGGGTACTCGGGGCGGTCCCGGCGGCGCCACTGGCAGCATCCGCTTCCGTCCCATTCAGACCGGCGAACGCGAGGTCTTCGATCTGCTCGAGGGTCAGCTGCGAGTCGGTGGGCGCCAGGGCTGTCGTCATCTCGGGGGCCGCCGTGTGGATGGAGTTGGCTGGGGATGGGATGCGCGGCGTCAGCTTGGGCGGGGACGCCTTGGGCAGCGTGACGGGGATGGGCCCGTCGGAGGCCATCGCCAGCTGGTCCCGCTGGCTGGCGGACGCGTTGAAGGCGGTCATGTTGAGCTTCCGCTCGTGGTACGTCATCCGGTCGTCGGACTTGTCGTGCGTGCGCTGGATATTGAACCGGGGCAGCGCCTGCACGAGCCGCTCGAAGAAGGGGACGGCCTCGTTCTGTGCGGCGGCGGCTGCTCGGCCCTCCACAACCGAGCCGTTCAGTGGGCGCACCTGCCCGTCGTCCTGCAGGTCCACCATCAGCCGACCGTCCTGGAGGTTGGACGCGACGACCGGGGCGTCCGGCACGCGGAACCCGTGCGGCTCGGAGCGCACACTGAAGCTGCGCCTCAGCAGATGGTTCGACAGGACGCCCTCGTCCTCCAGCGGTGCCGCTTCATCCAGATGCTCCTGCTGCCGCTGCTGCTGCTCGAACAGCAGGCCCTCCTTCTTCGCCACGGTGCGGATCATGTTCGCGATGTCGTACAGCAGGGGCAGCATCAGCTCCGGCCGGTTCCCGAACATCTTCCTGACCTGTAAACGAGTCGGGAAGAAAGGAAGGAAGGAAGACAAACAACAAGAAAGCATAGCGTCAGTAATCGTTTCGACCCAATTCCACGCCAGGTTCTACCGCAGGCGGAAGAATGTGAGCTAAAAATACTTCCTGCCGGGACCAGGAACGCTATATGTAGGTGCCACGAGAAATTACTCCAATCAACTGAATAGCGCCCGGGTTTGGAGTTTGCGGCAGTGGAAAATATGGTCTTCCACTCTTCTCCAGCGTCCCTTTGTCCGCCCGGTTCAGTGTTCGGCACGCGGCTAACCGTGCCGTTTACCGTTGTTGTTTTATTCGCAACACACACACCACAGCCTACTGCTTCGCTTTTGCTTCTCGTTTACTCTGAATGAACAATTGGATATTCTACGTGTGCCGTCCCGCTAGAGACGTGGCCAATTCGCGCTTCCCGGTGTATATGATTGCGGCGTAAAGGTGCTCCCCAAAGTGGAGCTGCCTGCCGTCGTGACGCCATGCTTTGGATGGGGTTTCTTCCTTCTCGTTATTTTTGTCTGGTTTTCGATTGTTCCGAATTTTTTCCACCATCAACAACATCGCACCCCGGGCGCATTCCGAATGAGCTTCGGACGGCCCCACCGGCGGATCGGCGATGAATTTCTAATTTAGGCATTTCCAGTCAAGGGGGACGGATGAACTGGTATGTGATGAGAGGGGCATTTTGTTTTAGTTATTTATGGCAAACTGACCTCCTCGTTTCTAGATAGCATAAAATGAAGACTGTTTGAAGATTTATTTCTAAACAAGCAGGTTCGTTGTTTGTGCTTGGTTTCCCTTCGTTACAGAGAAGTCTAGAAACAACACGTCTGCCTTCCAGTCAGTTAGGAAACTCTGCCCGAAGGAATTGTAAAATAATTGCCTAATCTCAGACTACCAGCAACCAATCGCTGCCATTCCGATCAGTTCAGATGGTGATTTATGGGAACATGAACTCGATCGATCATTCTTAAGTCAAGTAATTTCCTGTGTGGCCAAAGGAAATGCCCCATACTCCAAACTCGCTGCCATTGCGCAATGACACGGCACGCAGCAAGTCCACTGATTAAAGCACAGCGAATCCCCCCGGCCCCGGAATCTTATCTCCGTGTGCCATTGTCTTCCGCCGTCTTTCGACGGTATCTAATCGGACGTAATTTTTGGCGGCAATTTCGCAATCATGGCCCCGCGCGGACCTGACGGGACGAAATCAGTGCAATTTCACGCCAGTCGACAGGTTTCGCAATCAGGTAGTCATAGGGAGTCAGGCTCGCTGATGAGATTGGAATAGATAAGCGAGCGCGATGAGACGTGATGGCCGGTAATCCACTTCCGCTCATTGATGTAGATGCGACATCGGCCACATTCGCTGGTGGAGTCTTACAGTTGGGTGTTTATCGGGAGAAATCTGCACGGATCCGATAAGGGTTCGGCTTGGAGAGATAAAGGCAGGACCTCGTCCCCGGGTGGGAGGATAAACGTTCCGGCTCGGTCGGTTAGTAGCGTTTGAACCGTCGGGAAGCAATGCAGTGGATAGCGTTTGTTGCTTGTTTGGCGCTCGGTAAGTGACGGGAGTCTGTTGGCCTTGGCGCCGTTTGAGTAACGTCGGTGTCTTTCCACAGCGGTCGCGTACGCGCGGGCGGACAGTGGCAGCGATGGGAAGCAGGCCGGTGATGACCGGGGACCGAGAATGATCGGCGGGACCAACGCACCGTGGGGTCAGTTCCCGTCGGCCGTTTCGATCAACACTAGCCACAGTCTCCACTGCGGAGGTGCGGTGGTTGACCGGCAGCATGTCCTAACGGCGGCCCAGTGCGTGTTCAACGCGAACCGACGCCTGCTCGACCCGTACTGGATCGAGGTGCGGGCCGGTGATGTCGCCCTCAGTCCGGTTGGTGCGCGCCGCCAGACGCGCCGCGTGTCGCACATCTTCGTCCATCCGCAGTTCAACATCCTTACGCTCGAGCACGACCTGGCCGTGCTGCGGCTCGATCGCCCGTTCGAGCTGCCCTCGAACACGATCAACGTGGCCAACCGTACGAGGCGCATCGTGCCTAATGGGGCCGCCTGCCAGTTTGCCGGCTGGGGTGCGTCGGCGGCGGCCGTCAACAGCCCGGTCAACGTGCTGCAGCGCTTCCTGCCAATGACGGTGAACGATCGGGAACTGTGCAACGGGCCGGCCTTACATGCAGGGCGCGTGCTGGAGAGCCAGCTGTGCGCTGGGAACATGGCGGGGTCTCCCAATGCGGCCCCGTGTAACGGTAACGCCGGGACGGGTCTGTACTGCGAGCGCGCCCTGGTCGGGACGCTCTCGTTCGGCATCAACTGCGGCCAGCAGAACAATCCGCCGATCTTCACGCAGGTGCGCTTCTACAACGACTGGATCGAGCGCCAGTTCAACCAGACGCAGGGCCTTCCGCCCGGCTGGACCCCGGCACAGCTGTGAACCTCCGGTGGATGAACAAATAAATGTATTCGAACTGTAACTTTGCAATTGTATACGCTTTCTTTAACATCACATGTAAAGGGCCTCAGGGACGGACTAAGATGACAGTAGAACTCAGGAAGACTTAGTTGGCAATAGTATCAGCACTGCTGGTCGTTGTTTCAAACATTAAACTGACGTGTCATCGAGAGAAAATAACGCTTTTGAGGGTTTGACTTAGTAGGCTTGTGCTTGGACTGCTCGGTTGTTTCCTTCTCTAATCACATTTCTTAGTCTTATAGGACATGTCTTTAAAAGGCTTTCAAATATAAAAGTACTTGGAAGTCGATTTGTTTAACGGTTTAATGGCTCCAACTCACGGGTTGGTCAGTTTTATTTATCCACAACATCGACCCTACATCACCGGTATCGGCATGCTGCCACCGGGCGGAATGTCCTGCCGGGTGAACTGCTCCCGAATCCAGGGCAGGTAGTAGCGAATCTGGGCGTACACGCCCGGATGGTTCGCCTGGCCGCAGCCCAGTCCCGTCGTGAGGATGCCGCTCAGGCGGCCCTCGCAGAACAGCCCGGTGCCGAGGTTGCTGGCGCACACGCCCGGCCCGGCCGCGGTCGCACCGGCGCACACGAACGACTCCCGGATGTTGCCCTGGTGGACGGCGATCCCGTTGCAGGTGTCACGGTTCAGGATGGGCGTGTTGATGAACTGCTGCGCCGGCGACGCGGTGGCATTGTTCCAGCCCACCACCTGGCACTGCTGCCCATCGAACGGGATCTCCTCGTAGAGCAGGGCGAAGTCCACGTTCGGTACCGGCACGATCGGCACGAAGAAGTCGGTGCTGGTCCGCAGGACCGCCACGTTGTGCTCGAACGTGAACGGGTTGTACTGCGGGTGGACGTATATGGCGACGACGCCGATGCGCGCCGCCCCGAAGTTGAGCTGCAGCATGCCGGACATGATGGTGACCTGGTTGGAGAACAGCAGCTGGTGCTGCGCCGTCAGGACGCAGCGGGCCGACGTGAGGACGTGGTTCGCGTTCAGGATGACGCCCCCGCAGAAGGCATTGTTCGGCGGTGGTGGGACCGCCACGGCCACGATGGACGGAAACTGACCCACGACGGCATTGGTGCCGCCGGCGATGAACGGCTCAAACGGCGCGTAGCCCAGCTCCTCCTCCCACTCGGCGTACCCGAGACCGGCCACGGAACCACACGCAAGGGCTGAAAGGTAACGTTCCCCGGTGTTCGATTAGTGATCAGACGCTCAGGCGTCGGAAGTCTCAGTTGGTGTCTTACCAAGGGTCAACAGAATAAACGCGGTTCGCTCCATTTCGGACGTTGTGCAGCCAGCGGACTCTCACCAAACACTGGCCCAAACTGACCTCGATCGTAGCCGTAAAACCCGAAGCGAGGCCTACTATCTCTGGCCGGCGGTGAGATCAACTTTCGGGTGGATGCTTTTGGACACGACGACTTCTTGTTGTTTTTTTTCTTACTTGCTCAGATGGACAAGGGTATTAGTCCCTGTGTTATCGTCCCGGGCGCGCGGTTCATTCGGGAACACATGTCGATTAGATAAGACCCGGATCGATAATTCGTGTGTCGCGAGTGTCGCAGGAGAGCTTGCTTAAACGGGGCCGACTACGGCCACAGGTCAGTTGACGTCCAGCACCCGTAGGCTTCGGAGTCGAGCAAAGCAACAATGCAGAAGTTAGTACTGGTCGGTGCCGTGCTGCTGGCGGTCGTGAGCGCCGCCAGCGTACCCCAAGTGCTGTCCGCCGATGGTGGGCCGCGTGTGACGGGCGGTACGGTGACGGTGCAGGGTCAGTTCCCGTCGGCCGTCATCATCGAGACGCCGTTCATCGCCCAGAACTGCATGGGCACGGTGGTGAACCGCCAGCACGTCCTGACGGCGGCCAGCTGCGTCATGAACCCGACCACGTTCGCGATGATCAACCCGTTCTGGCTGCGGGTGACGGCCGGCGACATCAACATCGTGCAGGTGTCGCCCCGGCGCGAGGTGCGCAACGTGACGCGCAGCTACGTCCACCCGAACTACAACCGGCTGACGGACGGCAACAACCTGGCGGTGCTGCGCGTCGACGTGCCGTTCCCGGAGTTCCACAACACGATCGAGCCGGCGCTGCTGAATGCGCGCCTCCTGCCGGACAACACCCAGTGCCAGTTCGCGGGCTGGGGCGCGATCCAGAACGCGGTGACGGCCGTCGTGCGCCCGCAGCAGCACTTCATCACGCAGCCGACGCTGGCGACGGCCTCCTGCAATGCGGCCAACGTGCACAACAACCGCGTCCAGCTGACGATGATCTGCGCCGGTGCGCTCGCCCAGAACCCGAACGCCGTCTGCCTGGGCAACCTGGGCGGTGGGCTGTACTGCCACGGCCAGCTGACCGGGGTGCTCGCGTTCGGGCTGGGCTGCGGCGTCGCCAACCAGCCGGGCGTGTACATGGACGTGCGCCAGTACACCCAGTGGATCACGGCGCAGTTCACGCGCACGGACAACCCGCCCCCGGGCTGGGTTCCTCCGCAACCGCTGTAATAGGGCTAGTATAGGGTGCACGCAATGAGCACGCAATAAAACGTTTACCAGTATCGGTTCCATACGCGAACGAAGTTCGGTGTTGCTTTCTTCCAGTCGAGTGTGGGTGTCGCGCACCCAATTCGCCTTTCACAATCACAGATCACTTTTCCAATGGCTACTTCGATCGCCCCGTTAGTTAAGGAGGAATCCGATAGAGTTCAACTGAGCCTGCTTGAATGATTGGTGAAATTCAAATTGACGGTTAACTTTAGGACAACGGAAGTTTATTTACGAGCTCTTGGGGAGGGGTGGGGGTGCACTAAATACAGAACGAAACACGCCTAAAACTCCAAGGGGTTCCACCCTTCGGCCATCGGTTGCGTGCGGTTCAGCTGCTGGGTGATCCAGTGGCTGTAGAAGCGCACCTGCGTCGTCACCAGGTTGCCCACGATCGGCTGCGCTCCGGTCGAAGCCCACCGCCACGACTGGATGGCCATCAGCTGGCCGTCGCAGAACAGCGGGTCGCCCTGCACGGTCGGAAACCCGTCCGGGCTCACCTGCATGCACAGGTTGTCCTCGCGGACCGCCGGCTCACCGGGGCGCTCCAGGTTGCACGTGTCCCGGTTGCGAATGTTCACGTTGAATGCCTGTAGCCGTGGCATTTCCGTGACGACCGTCGTCCGCAGCCAGGTCACCGCGTCGCACGGATGGTTGTCCGGCACGATGCGCATGCGGATCTCGGCCGCCTCGATGCTGTTGCACGGCAGCTGGAACGGTTCGGCGAGCTAGCGGGACAAAACATGGGTGAGTTCACCGAGGCGCTCGAGGGTCCGATTCCTCCGCGGGCCAAAACTTACGCGAATGATGGCCAGATTGTTCTCGAACGAGTGCGCCCGGTAGTTGTCGTGCACGAAGATGTGCTGGCCCACGCGCGTCTGACGGCTGACGGCGACCGGGCGGGCCACCACATCGCCGCCGAACACGCGCACCAGCCGAGCCGGGAACACGCGCATCCGATCGTCGGTCATCACACAGAACGCCGACGTCAGGACGTGGTTCGCGTCGATCACCTCCCCGAGGCAGGTGCGCCCGACGACGGGCGTTTTCACGACCACCACGGACGGAAATTCGCCCCGTACCGCATCGCGCAGTGTCGTCACCTGGGCCCAGGCCCCGGCGGCGCACAGAATCAGCGCCAACGAGCAAAACTTTTCCATTTTTCCACTGCAACTACTGTGTGCCACTGAACCGACTGCAGGCTTCTAAGTATGTGCCCAACGGCGATGGCAGGGACAAACCGAATGCGCCATTACGCCATGCGTCATAGCGAGGTCCCGTTATCGACGCGGACGGGGGATTCGCCGCTAATCCGCTAGACTCGATATCTGCAGATAAGTTTTATCGTGGAGCACATTTGCTAAGGTGGCAGGTTGTCGGAACAAAACGCCTACACTGATTTAATGTCAAATTTTTCTTCCACAGTGAGTCACTCTGGAGGAATTACGTTTGGAATTAGGACTCCAGCGGTTTTCAATATGAATACGTTGACTCTCAACCGGGTGGAACGACACTCTTGGACAGATAGTTCTTAGCATAGCGTACCACTGGAAGATTACTCAAAAAAATTGGTTCAAGGAGCCAAAAATGTTGCCATACAAAAAGCGTGGTTCGGAAATCGATTGAGCGCATTATCGTTGAGCGCTAAGTCCCCGGCAGATAACATTTATCATAAGGTGAACCAAAATAGAGCCACGGCGTTGATTGCGGTTCGCCGTTTGGTTCAAATTGTTTTTCTTTTGGCTTCGGGGACGATATTACTTTCAGTTGTAACATTTCGCTACTAACCTGCTCCAGCGACAGCGTGTGGCCCTCGCGCGAGCCGACCTGGGCCGTGATCAGCGCGGCCAGTGTGGACTTCTGCATCTTGGTCATCACCTTCAGCAGCGGGAGCAGCTCGCCGAACTTACGCTGGTACTCCCGGTTCGCGAACACCTGCGCCATGATGCGCCTCATGTGGTCGGCCTTGCGCCGGATGTCCATCGTGTCCTGCTCGACGAACTCGACGTCGTCCATCACCTCGAAGCTGGTGTCGTTGTCCTCCATCAGGAACGGTTCCATCGCGTCCGGTTGCTCCGGGCTGGCGCCGGACGGCGACGGCGGTGGCTTCGCGTAGCTAAGGATCTTGTGCGACGGCTGCATCTGCTGGTCGGTGCCATCGTTCACGTAGTAGTAGTCGTCCCCGTCATCTTTGCCCTCGTCCAGCTCGAAGTCGGGCAGGCCGGAGTCGGACGCAGCCAGGGCGCGCGAGTCGAGCAGCAGCGCACCGGCACACAGGGCGGCCAGCAGCAGGCCAACCAACTTCACCCGCGACTGCATGGCCTGGTGTATATATAGTTTGCTTTTGACACTTGACACTCGTAACCGGAACTCTCAACTCAACTACTCTTGTTCGGAGAATTTCTTTTTAGAATAGTACAGTAATCCTTTGTTTACACTTTCCAACACTTCCAGCACGATGTCAAGCACAGTTAGTTCCTTTCACCCATCGTTGGAGAAACTTTTATTATATAAACTGCAATGATCATGGAGGTTAAGGTTACACACTTACTACTAATCAAATTTTGCAAGCGTATGGAGTCACCCGCTCATGGCGTTCTCATGAGAGGTATTATACATGGATAGGACAGCCTTGATTTAAGCCAATACAAATGCCACCGCATGAGATGTTGCTGTCTGGTGAAAAGGAAGGTTGAAGGAAACGTCCTAAGGTCGTCCAGATGGAGGAAGCCTTGGTGTTACGATTCAGGTGGAAGATGAACCCAGCCCATCTTGCTCTACATTCAGATTCGGACAGTTTGGAAAATTAGCTACTACGGAATGTGGTCGAGATTAAGCCGTGTATCTTTCATTCTGGAATGATTCGAAATGAGCTCCAATTTAATTTGACATCAGCAAAAATCATCATCATCATTAATCGATAACGTAGGAGAAAGTTCAAGACAGATAGAGAGAGAGAGAGAGAGAGAGAGAGAGAGAGAGAGAGAGAGAGAGAGAGAGAGAGAGAGAGAGAGAGAGAGA
>JAOEFI010000006.1:21790425-21806262 GCA_034621735.1 Anopheles plumbeus
GAACTGTTAGAACGTTTCGGGGAGAGGGGGGGGGGGGGATATGGCGTAGAACAATCGCAAGACCGCGAGCTCGGCACGCACGCGGCATGCAATTTATGGACGTTTCGTCTTTGCCAGAACAAAACCACCCCAAGCAACCCGGTGGGGTGGGGAGGGAAACGCATTCTCTCACATCCGAAGGCGCGCGCGCGCGCTTGCGATAAGATACGTACGTACGCCCGTGTGGTGTGTTTCTTTTATGTGTCGGTGGCCGCCACCGTGCGGCTCCGTGCCAATTTCTCATCCGCCCCGCTGGCGCTCGGCTGGCAGTGTTATTCAATGGGGTCAAAGAGTGGCCAGCGTGGTGGTGGTAGTGTTGGTGGATGGAAAAACACTGACCATTGTGTTTCACCGAGCCGGTCATGTCGAAAACCAGCGTCGCAAAGCGGGGGGCACAGTTGTAGCAGCCCTTCAATGGACAGCGGAAGACTCGACGGGGTTCGTCTCTTACGTTAAAGTCTTTCTCTATCGTGGCCAATGGCATCCAACGGAGTCCATCTACAAACCAGTCAGCGCTGCTCGGTTGACTCGAGGAGGATGCTGATGTGTTGGGCTGCAGGAAAATCTACCACCCACCCACAATCCCCCACCAACTGCGAGTGTTTGTCTTGGGCGCAATTCAATGCGCTTAGAATTTGAGGGCCGATGCTGATCTTTTAATCATGAGACTCCGCCACAAGTGGCAGCCACCCATGCCCGGCACGGATTGTTTAGTGTTTCATTCTGTTTTCCACCCCCACCCACCGGCGCACAGCAGCGTTCGGAGGTGATTTATGAATTCTGCAACATTGGAAATCACGGGCCGAAAGGCCCTCAGATGAACGGCGACCGCAGAACCATAGACCATCTCGGGCGGGCGAGTGCACTCAAGGACACACAGGGAGGAGGAGGAGCAAAACGACCAGCAGAATGATAGTACCCCACTCGATAGAACACTCTGCGTGCGTCTCTCTTCGGTGCGTGCGAATTGCGTGTAGCACCACTTAGCGCTGCCAGCGGACCCCACTCCCATTCGCGGGTGGAATCATAATTCTTTTTGGGATTTTGGTTTTGTTATGGAGGTCGAACCTCCCCCCGGTGGTGGACCGTCGGTCCGAGTCGTTGCGCTTCTCTCAAACGGGTACGGGCCTGCTCTGCCGAATGGAAGAAATAAAAAGAAAAAAACACCACTCAAGGGCCCTCCCCGTCGCTCGCTCGAGTTTGCGTGAAGGTGATAAAGAGGCTTGAGAATCGGCGAATTAATCACTTACTTCGATGCGCCAGCTTTTGGGCAGCCACTTCACGGGCGTCACGCCTCGGCGGCGGTTTTGAATTAATCTCGCGCCGAGAAACGCGGCTCCCGCTGCAGGCGGCCGAGCGTTCGTTGATCGAAGAGCATTCGGTAAGCTTTTCCCACCCCAGCTGAAAGGGCGCATTTTCCAGCACGTTGGCCACCAAGTTATGCCCGCGTTGCTGCCCGATAGCAAGGAGCAATTTATTACGCGCCGGAATTCCGAAGATAAATTTTCTAAAACGGAATGAAGATGTTTCTAGCCGTTTCCGTTAGGAATTTTAGTTTGAAACCAACCCCTCCTCCGAGTGTCTGTAGCGTGGTCTGGTGATACACAACCATTACCAAAATATGCTAAAAGGGCACTTTTCGGGCAAGTGTGTGCGATAAATTTCATCCGTCATAAAGCTGCGGGCATTCTTTCTATTTTATTACAGGCTGCAGAGAAAGCAGCGCCTTTGGCGCGACTCGCCTGACAACGGTCCCAGTGTGCCATGTCATAATATAATAGGTGCCGAGTATGGAAAGGTTGTTAGCAGAGCATTTTCTGGCTAGGTAAAAAAAATCCGAATGTTGTGATATAAAGATGAATTTCTAAATACGGTCATACCGTTAGGAAAACTGTCAATTAGGCTTTTAGGACTGAGGAATAACTTACACTCAAACTTCTTATCACCCATGAATCATAAGAACTTAATTAGGCTTCTTGAAACGTGAATTGCTGTTTAGTCAACAATGGCCCAGGTGCGTTGCCCTACAGGCACTGAGTCAGGGAACTTAGCTTCACGATCACTCGGGAAGATAACCATCCGGGCCCCCAACGGGCTACTACTGTACCACTGCGACCTTCATTAAATAATTAAAATGAAATCTCACTCCCATCGGGCCGGCCGTTCGGTTCGACGTCCTTTCTGGGTTTCCACCGTTCGGTGGAGGGGCAGGCCGTGTGCACTGAAACTCTCTGGCTAAGTTAGCCCGCACCGTTCGGCGTGACCCCGCCCTCAGATTCCACACATTCTTCGGAAGTGAAACCGACACCGGTGGCCGGCGGTGGTCAAGTACAACTAGTTTCCAGTCAAATACCGATATTAGACCGGCAGCCTCTTGGTTGAAGGTAGCAACTGATTTCGTTTCGTGTGGCCCACATACTTGCAAGTTGTGGATAACGGCTTGCCGCATGCCGGTGGAGCTCCAAAAGCGTAGGAAAAAAACAGGCAAAGGACGCTTTTTCATCACACACGCCCAACAATAGTCTCACGCAATCAAACGCGATCGCATGTCGATAGGAAGCGGTGCATTTCCACCGTCGGGCCGATTTTCATCAGCCATTAATAATCTCTCTACCGTTTTTCTCGACGTTTCTAGAACCAGCTCGGCTCGCGCATGAAGGCACGAACGAACACCATTCGGGGCATGGTAAATAATGTGGTTGAACCTAGCAACTGACACGTGTTTCGTCGATCCTCTCGCATACATACCAACATAGAAACAGCTCCGGCTGGGTTCCGGTGGAATGCTGTACGTTTCAATCACTTGCCACACGGTTTTCACCTAGCTCGAGTGGCGTAGGCTGGATGCTGCCGTTGCCGTCGCCTCCGTCGTTGTTTGTTGACGATGGATCCGAAGAGATGCGTCCGTTCCTCCGCTTCGGCTACATCTTTCAGCTTCCTTCAGCAAAAATGCGTTTGTTTGCCTTTGCCTCCGACTCCGACTCCGCTGCCCGGTTCGATGTTTGATGTTTAATGTTCAACCGGAATGCGGCAGACGGGCGGCGGGATCGCTACCGGATCTGAGCAATTGGGTGTTGCGGCACCTTTCGGGCACTATCTCGCCCTCTCTTTCTTTCTGTGCACACTTTTCTCCCGGCACCTGCTTTCTCGGTATTGCTACAAACGTTGTTTAATTTCGCCACAAAACGGACCCCACTCGTCACTCGTTGGCTTTATTTTGGAGCCGAATTTTCCCCCAGTCCGGTCCTTCTCAACCGGATTTTTTTTTTCTTTCGTTTTTCCTGCGGCCGCAATCACTAACACTGTTTGGGAAAAATAATCAAATACTTCACTTTACTAACAGCGCAACCACCGGCCGCACACAATTGGGCTTCAATTTGATCGGAGATCGAAGATCGGCGACGCAACGGGTGGGCAAGGGTGTGGCAAGGGAGGCGCAATTTCACCCTAATCACTTCATTCCACTCGCTCTCCGCGAGCGGCCACTCCACTACCGTCAAGACACTCGAAGGCCGGCGGAAAATGTGTGGTATTTAGATTTCAAACGCGATGCAAAGACGGACAGGCTGGCGGACGATGCGGCTTCGTCGAGTGCTGATAAGGGTGGTTAATTTTCACTTTCACCGAACCACCACGGCGTGCGGATGCGCGTGTGTTTTCTAAATAAACATGTGCATGCACGAACTTGGTGTCACACAAGGCTTGGCCAATTTCCTCCCTTTCCCGAGTGCGCCATCGTTCGGAGCGCGACCGCACCCGTGTATGTGTGTGTGTGTGTGCGTGTGCAGGGAGGAAAACTTTCATCGCAACGAACCCGCGTGATTGATCTTAATCGTACAGCAAAGCAATCCCATCTGCTCGATTTGCATCCTTGACTCGAACGTCGGAACGGAAACACGGTTTCACCATTTCGTTTACGACCTCCGCTTCACTTCAAGGGTTCGATTGCGAGGAAAATTCCTCCACTTGGATGGATGGATGGAATGGTTTCTGCCCAACAGTCAACGAGCAAATAAGCGTCCACCCTATCTATCGCCGGCGCGGCCCAACTGCGCAGTTTTGTTTTTTTTTTTTTGATAACGAATAATCCCAGCAGAAACAACAACAAACTTCACATTCCGACCTCGACAGCAAAGGAAAACAAATAAAAATTGACTCGAGACGTAGAAATGACGAACCTCGGGCAAACCCGAGCGAGTCGTAAAAATAACCAAAATCCGCGTAAAACCGACGAGAGAGCGCGCAGTGTCCGTCCGGCAGAATGAAAAAAAAAAGTCTCACATATCGGAAGGGAGCCCGCGGGAGGGGGAGGCGGGAGCTTGGGAAAGCTTTGAAAACAGAAGTAATCATCACATAACCCTCTCGCACCGCCGAAACCTGTTTCAGAAAACGGACCACAAAACGGAACGCTGCCAAAAACAAAACGTGCTTCGTTACGCGAATGGTGGCCGGGCGCCTCTTTTCCACACCCCACTCACCCGCCGGTCACCTTCGACGGCGTGGAGTTTTCGGAAGAAGACGCACATACAAAATACGGAGACGGTGGCCCGGCCGTCTTTCTTTCTGCCGAGTATATAGTGACGCTTCGGAAGATGATCACGGACACCCAGCGCATTCACACGACGGGGCCGCGCGCAAGGGCACACACATCCACACACACACACACGATGAAGATGGCCTCAGATACCACGACTTGGAGGGCACACAAATACACAAACCGGTGCCGGTCGACGGCGCGATCGCGGCGATCCGTCCACGCGAGAAGATATGGCGCAATATGTCTCGTCTCTCACATGCGTGCTGTCCAAAGATGGTGGCCAAGGTGTCCTTTGCCCTTCGGTGCACGATGCATGACGACGGTAAGCGAATTTTCCACAGCTCACTGCACCGCTTCCGGTTCCGCACTCGTGGGCCAGCAGATGGGCGCGAGGAAATCACTCGACTTCCGGTCGAACCTTTTCATGACACTTTGAACCGCTTCGCACAACCGGAAGCTCGACCCGCATCACAATGTTTGACACGCACGGAACAAGCAAGCACAGCGCCAACAACAACCACCACAACATTAGAAACAACTGCGGTCTCACCACACTCACCTCCGTGCGCGAACGCTTCCCAGCACCGACTGGCTTCGCGGTCCGAGCGCGATCGCTGAGCACGCGGTCGGTGCGAGCTTTTTCTCCCGCCCCCCCCCTCCCCCCTCTCACCACTCGAACAAGCGGAGCGGGAGTCGCAAGAGCTTTCGCGTTCGGGTCCGCCATTCGGGTTTCGCGATCGCGGTTTGTTTACATCCCCTATTCTCCGAGTATACTGCAAGCTTTCGTTCTAGTTTCTCCGACCGCGACATCCAAATGTTACCTTTCTTCGTTGAGAAGAAATATGCATCGATCCGGCGATCGACAGGAGGACGCCGTTCGCGTCGGTGGAGGGAGGGCAGGCGGAAGCTTTCACCCGGCTCGCGCGTGTGTGTGTGTGTGTGTGTGTAGATTTGGGTTTTCATCGACCCGTCAGCTCGGAGAAAGGAGATCGGATCGGAATCTTTGATCTGATAAACCACGCCACACACATACGTCGGGAACGGTGGCGCAAACACACGCGCATGCGGGACGGTGAATTGGCAGCAATTAAGTTGATTGCCTGCTCACGTCGATTTTTTGGGGAGGCTGCAAAATTCGGGTTGGCTTTTATCGTGCGGGAGCCTCAACATCCTGCCTTCTATCAACGCGGGCCGTTTTTTTAGGGCTTGTTCTTTTTCAGATCCAGCTCCAGCTCGATCAGGTATTATCGGTCAGACTCGATCGGGCATTTTTGTGGCGCTGATTGACAGATACGACAGATAGCCCAAACTCTGCCTAACTCTGTTATTAAACGTTGTCCTATATGGTGGTAGATTTCGGTTACGCCATCGTACGATGTGTCTGTCGTGGCCGCAGAAGAATGATATTTTCATGTACCTTCCCCCGCTCGATTAGCCTACCGCCGTTTGCTTCCCTTCCGCGCGTAAATGCCACGCTATTACGCTTCTGGGAAATGATTAGAGCTTTCTCACGAAACCGCATTTCGAATCGGCGCTTATTTGTTACATAAAGGACACGTGTGTAAACTTTATGACATGCTGGTATGCGATAACTGGTCAAAATGTTGGAGAACAGAGATCAAACAATCGGGATTGGATTGTTTTTCTAAACCAACCACCGTGCCGATGTGGACCGTTTTCCCCGGTAACGGCCACACCACCGTTTGTACGCAAAATTACCGGAACCACAAATCGACTGCCTTCTAGGGATTGAGTTTTCCAGTGCGACCATCCGCCAACTCCCATTGCAAAGCCATCTGTGGTTTTCAGGAAAGTTCAAATCCCCAGCGAAGGAAGAGACTTTCGGGTGCGGTGAAGGGGGTTGCGGTTTATGTGTATGCAGATGGAGCGTCAAATCGAAACCAGAACATGCGCATTATAGTCGGCTCGAGGGAGAGAAATGCCTGGCTGGCCTGTGAAATTCCGCCTGACCGGGGCAAGATTGGCGGGCCTGGTTTCGATTCAGAGTAACGCGAAAAATGGCTTGCCGCTCGAGAGCCCGCACGGAACGGAAACAAATGAGTGGGGGAAAATAAAAAAGAAAGTGTGATCGATTGGCTTGTCTCGCGTGTTCGGAGCAGCACCATGCCACGCTCGTTCGACAGCAGGAACTGCCAAGACCTTGCATGCATTATTTCTGCCTCCATTTCAATGCCACAGCCGTGGCCGAGGACACGATTACGTTCGGAAATCGCTTCACTTTCATCCGTCACAAGCGCGAGGGGTGCGTTGCGGGGTTCTTCTGTATGCCTTGCGGTTGGGTTTCTCTCAGAAACGAAATCAGCCCGAAGGTGGATGATCTTTCAACTCCACTTCCGCCCGCTCGCCATTCCGATCCGGCTGTTCCGGCGCTTCGGGCGGTTTTGTCACTTGATGCCTTTTGAGGCGGATCAAAATTACCATTGGTATGCAAGCGGGGCACTTTTCCACGGGCTGATATTTTGTTTTCGGTGTTATTTTCACAGCTTGACACGCCTGGCTAAGCTGGGAGGAAATTTGTCAGCAAACATGGCGGATCACACGATGGCAGTTTGGTGACAGTCTCTGTGGAAGATCGTTCGCAGAGAAAGTTCATCGATGGGATGGGAATGAGAAATCTGTAAAGCTGTTCATTATTAAACGGGGCGTAGCTTTGAATATGTGTGGTCATACATCGTGCACGTTTGAATTAACAAGCAGTTGCTAAATAACGGAAAAACGCTATTCTATGCAATGTTTGGTTTGCATCTAAATGCCTGAAATGCAGAAACATCAGCTCTCCCCGAATGCGCTGCAATTTAATTGTTAGACTTTGCTGTTCAAATTGAAACCCATATCAGTGTTGCTCGCTTGATATCGTAACCATTTAAATTGCCCGTGATTCCATTTCCATTTTCATTGAAAACACGTACCAAGGATATTAGGGTTTGAATTCCATATTTAAAGAATCGATAAAGTTGTTAGATTTTCAACTAAAGCTTGAGAAATCCTGTATTGAAAATTAGTAGAGAAACACAACAGAGAATGGAAAATAGCACGAAACGATGTACGTTTTGCGCCAGATCATAATTTAAAAAATTAAGTTTTCGAAAAACCGAAGGTAATGAAATATTTGATTGGTTTGGCGAACTGCCAAACTTATCGTTTAGCTTTCAAAGCACGAAACGAATCAAACCAAGATCCAAGCAATACAGTAGAGGAGAAAACATAACTTTTGCAGATAATCTGGCTATGGTAACCAAGAACGATGCCATAATTGAAATGTGCACAGTATAAAAAGATTTCATCATTCATAAAACTGCAGTTGCATAAATATTTCTTCAAAGTCATTCGGCCATTGTTGCTCTAGTAACCTTGGCGGTGTCAGTTCGGGCTGTCATTTGTTGGCAAGCGGAATGGAGTGTGTTCATCTTGCTTCCACAGTATGTACGAGTTGTGTTTTCCTTCTTTATCGCTCAACATCATCGTGATCGCTTCCTGGTATCTTTTCACGCAATAGTTTCCACACAATAGTCAACAATCGTCACCGGTAGCAGCCACGAGCAGTTAACGCCAGCCTACGGCCGCTGCGTGGAAAAGGGCCAAACAGCTCGCTGTTGTGTGTTTTAGCACCATCTTTAGAAGGAACCAGCTCCAGCGCAGTGCTGGCGTTCGAGTGTAGTGGTTGTGTCCATCGTTTCTCCGTGGCGTACACCTTTTATGTTCAAGCCCTTGTGTGCATGCAGAATACACTGCATTTCACATCAGCATCAGAGAAGCATGAAGGAGCATTTCGTCGCATAACTTTCACCCCGGGATTCCGGGGTTGGGCCGTCCTCGTCGTGAGTGCGTGTTTGGGTGCGGAAAATGGGCTCGATTGCGTCGTGAAAAATCAAAACTTACCCTCGCCCTCCCCGACCATCTTCCGGGTTTTCTGAAGCATTCTGTTCGTGGTTTAAAAAAAAGCCTACGAGAGAACGAGGAGTGAGACGGGAATAATCAACCAAGAGCTGATCAGAAGAATACACTACTACCAGCATTCGCGAGGAAACCAGCCTGCGTCCCTTCTCTAACGCACCGCATCGCAGCGGGCTGCTACGATTTGTTGTGTTTCCGTTTCACTCTTACCTTCATCCCGCAGGAGCAGGGAATAGGGATCGGAAAATCGCCAGCATCGAACACCGTATGCTGCGCCCGAGTTTTCCTCCCGTTTCTCCTTGGTAGTGGTGCAGTGACGACGGTGGTGGTTTGTTGTTTTTCCGGCCAAAACGGGTGACCGAAGTGCAGGGGAGCGTGCGCGCCGTGCGTGTGCCCACGCAGTAGGTGCGTGTAAACAATGCTCCAAAAATAGTAGCCACACACATAATATTACATGCTCGGCTGGCACAGGATCGGCACACACGGGCAGACAAGACGGAAAAAGAACGGTCTTCGCCACATGACGCGATTGCCGTTTTCCCCGCCGGGTTTCTTTGTTTTCTTTCCCGCATCAGGGGGAGGTGCTGAAATAATAAAGAAATCATCTGTGACTCGTTTGGGAAGACAGTGCATCTGGCCAGAGAAGAACAACAGCAGACGACATTGTTCCGCTCCGCGTTCCAACTGCAACCCCTCGTCCTGCAGCGCATAACCTGTCCCGCGAGGCGTCGGCCGTGCTGCTGTTGGTGCCGTGTCAATGAAAAATGCAGTTTTATTGCATTACCGTCGCCGACGTCGCCGTCCATGCTAGCGCAGCCCGTGATTAGGCACGGTGTAGGGAGCGGTCGCGAGACGAGAGCTGGTTCGGGGTGTGCAAGTGCAGCGCGCAAGAGACAGCAGACAGCAGAAAGACACAGTTCGCCCGCCTGCGACCGGAAATCGGATGAAAGAAGTACCGTAAGAAGAATCCACTTACTCGTCAGGGTGTAAGTTCTTCCGATACAAAGGGCGAAGCAGTGTGCACGGGATGCACGTGGTGTTCCGCTGTGAATGTGTGCGTTGATGCGGATGTGTGACGTCTGGTCCGCGGTTAGTTAGTTACAGTCTACCAGGTTGCGAAGAAGTGTGAAGAAACATTCTCGATCCGCCGACTGGCTTCTGCCACTTGGAATCGCGCGCAGTGCAGTCTTTCTACTTCCCGTAGCTCCCGCGCTGCTCTTTGTTGGAGCACATTGGACTTCCTGCACCCGGAAGATCGGCAGGAGAGGTGGTCGGGTCGAGTAGCGCCACCAACCCCCCTTGGGAGCTGAAGGATTCGTTCCTTTGAAGAGGTACGATAAAAGTGCTCCATCGAGTGGTTCGGTCTGCCACTGAGGACAGCAGCGATCCAGCGGCTCCACGCAGGCTGGGTTTTTGGCTAAGGTAGCTAAAAGCAGCGGCAACTTTATCGATAAAGCACCGCGATTTGTTGAAGGCAAACAAATTGCGGCATAAATCGTGCGTTTTTTTGTTTGTTCTGACCGCTTACGGCGGACGTGTGTATGTCGTCGGCTAGTGCGCTAGGTTAGTGTTGAAAGTAGGACTTGCTCCACGCGAACCGAACCTGCAACGATGAGCGCCTCATCGCCGGAGTTCGGCCCCACGATGCGACAGAGCTCCCCCAAGCACGACTACCATCACCAGAGCGACCCCAATGCCACGATGGAGTATCAGCACTACGGCGGAGGAGGCCAGCAGCAGCAACAACAGCAGCAGCAGCAACAACAGCAGCAGCAGCAGCAGGACTTGACCATCGACGGTATCCCGAACAACTTCCCGCATCGGCGGTCGCGGGCCTCGAGAACGTTCAAGAATCCGCCGCAGCCGCACATGTGCATCAAGGAGAAGACGCTCGACGGGAAGGAGGTGTTCATCAACGTGCTCAGCTGGACGCGGATCGCCAACCCGGACAACCCGGATGCCCCGATACCCCTGTACGGTGGCATGAAGGTGGGCAAGGTGAGTGCCAGGGAAGGGTGCGGAGCTGGGGTGAGACAAAGAGAGAACGCCGCGGTGGCGACGGGCAAGGAAAGTGTGCCATAAAGTGGTTCGCGGTATTGATTTACGATGATGGTACGGATGTGGAAACGCGCAATTGGAAAACGTCTTTGCCAATCGCGCGAGACATTTGCGAGACACAAAGAAAATGGTTTAGTTGTGAAGGATCGCGGTACAGGTTTCCGCTGCGCAATGTGCAGGCGTTTGGGAAAGGCCGATGAAAGTTGATAGGTTGTTATTGTACTTATATTCAACCGCATAATGGAAGGCTTATGTCGTTCAGAAGATCGTGACCTGCTGGTTGGAACTGAGGAAAAGGCGAAACAAGGATGAGATCGTCATCGAATCATCGTTAGTTGTCTTCATTCTGGCGGATAATGTACATTAAGCAAAGCTTAGATTACCTCTCCGGAAAACCGTTTAAAGCGTTTGCAATTATTCCCCGAATCCTTCTAAAGTCCTGACCACTTAGTTTGCAGTAATCGAAAAGATCTTCCGCCGAACGGGCCGCGCTCAGAAGGGAACGCGCTTTCGCGCCACGCCGTACGGTCAACGTAGATGAGGGTACATCTTACGTAAAAGTTGATTAAAAACCGCCGCCACACACTCCCCTCGACTATTACGAAACTGAAGACGTCCGGAAGGTGGTGCCGGGTTAATCAAACCATTTTGCACGCCCAGCAACGCCGGGAGGAGTGAAGATTTGATGAAAGCAGTGGAACTTTCACAACCGTCTAATATCTCGCCTCGGATACGGATGGAGTGGAGATTGGAGTACGCGCTTTCTTTGTAGTCTGCTACCTCGCAGCTCCGTCCGGGGGGTGAAGAATTGACGCTTTAATTACTGGAATAATTGATAATGTGTTGTGTTGTGGGGTCTTTTTGGGACGCACCACTCAACTACTGGGGTTTTTCTCAAGACGTTTGTAAACGTATTAGATACAACTTTCTCTGCCTGCAAAGTGTGTTTGTTTTATAGCATTGATTTGCTTTGCAATCAAAAAATTGCCGATACGCCTTGTTTGTCGAGCCGACAATGTATGCTAGCCTCTTCTAAACTTAGCTAATCGTAACATAAATCATTCACTAGTGTACGGATACCCCGCATGATGGGGACCTCATTATCATTAATGGTGAGTTTTTCCTTGAGCTGATTTGACAAAATTTCACAAACAATGCAATCGCCATGCTTTCGATGGTCGGTCGACGAACGTGCGTCATCAAGCAGGGAGTCAATGAAAAATGGAACCAAAAGGAAAAAGTAAGCGTAATGTTTTTGTGAGGGAGTACAAGTGTCACTTGTAATTATGCTTATGAGTAAAAGTAAGCAAAACAAACCAAAACCCCGCAACACGACCAGCCAGGGTACAAAAATCGACCGGCGCTTTTGGGCCTGGGGGGCTCGAAGAGTAAGAAGAAGAGAATGATAAAAGAACGACAAAACAGGTGACCGCAAAAGCGAGGGAAATAGGAAAAGGGAGAAATGCTTGAAAATTGAATAAACACCGCTAGGAAGTAATGCGATAATGCTCCATCCAGTGTGCGATGCGTGCGGTATGGGGAAATGGAAAATGGGAAATGAAAATGAGTGCGACCATCGAGAGAGAGAGAGAGAGAGAAAGAGACTGACAGAGAGACACACCAGTGGACCCCGGGTGGGAAAGAGATACGGTGAGCCGGGGCGGATCGTTTTTGGCGGATTTTACGATGGAGAGTCCGTGAACCTCCAGCGGTACCCCGCCCGCCCCACCGCTCCGGAGGAGATGGGAGGATAAAAGTGAAATTTAATGCGGTGTAAAGTTATGATGCTCGGATGCTTTTGCTTATTGCTTGCGAGTGCCGGGAAGGTGGAAGGGAGGAGAGGCCAGAGGAGAGGGCTGGTTGTTGATTCAACAGTGTGTTGATTCGTCAACGCGTGCGAAGGCAGCATGGAAAGTGTGGATGGAAGAAAGCTCCCGTGTTGGCAAACGTGGGTGGTGGCCACAAACTGACGTGGAGAAGCTCGACGATCAAGTTCAAGAGGCACTGTCGGACGAATAACGTTGCCCGACCACAAACAAATAAGCCGAAAAGCATAGCATGCTTTCTTCGTTCCCTCATTCTCCGCCATTGTGTTTTCCGCAGATTCCGCCGGGATGTCCGAAGGTGCCACCGCTCGTGTACGCCGTGATGGCCAGCCCGGAGGTGCTGAAGAAGGCCGGCCGTAAATGCCCCGACACGCCGGTAAGTATGGCACTGAAACAAACACACGATGGGGCCGCCGACGGGGAGCGCAATTTTATGCGCTCTCCATCCGGCTTCCACTCGGTGCAATAATGTTGCTTTATGTGTCCCGTTTTGCTCTTTTTTTTTCTCCGCTTTCCTTTCAGGAGCGAATGAATCTGGTAGATTTGATGTGTGAGTTTGTCGAGGCCATGAATCCTGCTCTTCATCTATCGAAGTAAGTATCAGTGGTGCCGTGTGGGGTCGGGTAGCGGTGGCATATTTCGCCGGCATGTTTTATGTTTCCTACACCGTTTGTCCTCGTGAAAAAAGGAAGTTCAGACACCGTATGTGGGTTGTATGTGTGTTTATATTTTTGATTTCCATAAAGCATGTAGCAGTTGAGCATTCTGTTGTCTGTAACCCAAACGTTGAACCGTTTGTCAAATAGAAGCATTCAAGAGATTCGTATGTTGAAACTTGATAGGAAATCAAAAAAAAAGGAATTAAAACGGTGCTTGCAGCGCCTCGACCTACACCACACTTATCGCTCTGTATCGTTTTAGGAAACCCGAAATACTCAAAGACCGTGACCTGTCCGGAGAGTTGAAGGACGTGTGGAGTGCGGTTCAAGCGTGCCGCGATAAGGGACGTTCCGATAACGGCCCGCCGGAGAACCTAGTCGTGTACACCGAGTTTGGCCCGGACAGTGCGCCGAGCTACGAGCAAACCATACAGCAGCACCAGCAGCTGGAGCAGTATTGCCAGCAGCAGCAAGATCCGCACTCAAACTCACTCGAACAGCAGCAGCAGCAATACTACCAGACAATGTTTCCACCGCATCACTCTAACGAAATACAAAGTGCAATTAACAGCCACATGTCCGAGGTGCGGGCCATCATCGAGCAGCGCTCGACGGCGATGGCATCCGGCCCGGCGGACGGCTCCGGTGCAGACGGTACCAACGGCATCACAGCCACCAGTAAACCTCCCGGCGGTGCGGCGGTAGCAGCCACGGCCGCCGGCAACAGTGACGAGAGTTTGGCGAAGGAAACCGAAAGTCTGAAACTGACTTCGAGCGCCGTCGCCGCCGTCGGTCGGACCAACGGACTAGCACTGCCAGCGGATGGCACGAGCGCGTCGACAGCGACCGCAACATCCAACACAACAACACTGACCTCGTCTTCTTCCTCAACTGTGCCACAAACGCAAACGTCGCCGGCCAACGCGCCCTTATCGACCACGGCCGTGACGCCGCCGCCTCCTGCGAAAGAATCGACGAAAAGCTCCACGGGACACACATTTTTTCCGATGTTTCGGTCGTCGAAGAGTAGCAATAGCAGCAGCAGTGCCGCCAATAGTAGTAATAGCAACGGCAATGGTACCACAAACACGCCCCAGAACGCATCCTCCGGCTCCGACAAGGGGGCCACGGTGAACGGCGAGTCGACCAACAATGCCAGCGATGGCGAGAGAGAGTCTCCGAAAGCGACAAAACCGGTTAGCAAAAAGAGTGGCCTGTACTTCTTCCGGCGGAACAAGTCCTCCTCGTCATCCTCGTCGGCCGCCGCGGACGGCGGCAGCAAGAAGGTTGAACCGTCGACACCAACCAAGCAGCCACCGACGGGAGGTGTAGGTCTTCCAGCGGGCATTTCGTCAGCGCCCTCGGCTCCGGCAACTCCGGCAGCCACCGGAGCGGCCTTCACCGGACCCGACGCGAAACTTATATATCAGTACCCGGATCAGTATAATCTCGATGACGGCGGCAACGGCAGTGGGGCGGGTGTTGGAGGAAGTGTCGGTGGGTCGGGCGGCGCCGGGGATATCATCGAAACCACCAGCTCCGCCACGATCGTAGCGAAGTAAAGGTGGAAGCTTGTTAGGTGAAGATAAGCACCTCAATCGCCACCACGCACTGGTCAGTGGTGGGTCGAAGGATTGCACTATCCTTGGCATGTGATATTTTCGGCTGGGCAGGATCCCCTTCACCTCCCCTTGCGCCGCCCGCTTTCCGTGGCGGTCGCAGGGATAGTAGTTGAACGATGGTTGCGCGTTGCAGCATTATACAGTCTAAGGAGAGGGCTAGAGCCGGGTCGCGGTTTCTCGGAGGGTATTTTTATGGTAGGCGTGTTTGTGACTGTGTGTGTGTGTGTTCGTGTGTGTTTGAGGGTGACACGTGTCTGGGAACGTGGCAAAAATGTGTATGCGTGGTGTAAATACTATTGTTTCGAGCTCGTACACTTATTGAGGTTGAAAGGGAAAACATAATAATGCTCTCTATTGCCCGTCAGCGAACACGGAGAATTTGGAAAAGTGGGGAGAACAAACTCCAGGGCAGTGTTGGTCGTGGGCCAGGTTTTACTTTGAAGCTATGTTGATAGCGATCTTCCGCCGAAAGCGGTAATACTACGATGGTACACTAATTGAGCAGAAGCGGGAGGTACTCACACAAACCATCGCCATCGTTTGCAGCGTATGAGAACATGCAGGTCATTCTAATGCAGTAACATTCTAATAGCAAATTGCATAATAGGTAGCGCCTATTCGCTGCGCGTTCCATTGCACGAGGACGGCAGGTTCGACGTTGGAACCTTGCTGAAGTAAACTAAACCCAGAAGAGAGCGGTATGGTATTTGCTCAACTAGAGCGTATTAGCAAGCTAGTAGTAACAGTTAGTATTACTTTCCTGCACCGATTCGGGTAGATGGAAGAATGGTGGTAAAGGCAGGTGAACACACCAACTGTGTTATTTGAGCTACTGCCATTAGTTGCGTCTAGTGAAACTAGGGCAATCAAACTCATTCGATTTAGATGCGTATATAGAAACAATTTTAGAGCACCTGTCCGTCGCAGGTGTGGCGGTTTGCTTTCTTTTCATTATACAGTGCTTTTGCTGTATGGAAGAAAAACGTCAAACGGTTCGCTAGAGGCATTTTTGATCGTTCCTGAAAGCTGCAAATGGCAGTAGGAGGGATACAGATACAGGTAGAAAAGGTGGCAGCCTTTTCGAGAAACAAAAAAAAACACTCGTCATGGAAGATGAATTCAGGGCATTTTCACTATTTCTAACAACCCTACGGTGCGCGCAGGGAATGGCGGAAAATGGA
>JAOEFI010000006.1:21815235-21826963 GCA_034621735.1 Anopheles plumbeus
AAGACGGTGTCTCTCCCACATCGGGAATGGCCCGGTGGTGCTTTAATATTTGGCCAACCTTATGCTGCACCCCGCTGGCATGGCCGAATGGAAAAAAGCATCGTGTAATTAATAAAATGATTGAATCAATTCGGAGCAAACCTTCCGAACGCTTTGCTGGTGTTGCCGCTCTCGGGCCATAACTTCCGCTGCAACGTCCGTCAGTGGACGCTTAACGACCACTTCTCGGCGGGCGCTTCCCGTTCGGCAGAAAATGATGCTTAATCGCAAATCGGCCACGGCTGTTCCCATCGGCGCTTACGAAACCCAGGCCGAGCGGTAAGTTTCGCAGGAGCACTCTTCGAAGACACCAAACAGGCGAAGGTACGGCACACCCGGTGGCACATCGGAAACGACCAACTTTCTTCGCACTTTACGACATTCACAATCCACGGCTTGCGTCGCCGTCAAGGGGTGACTGTAAGGGGCGACCGTAAGGGGCGGCAGGAAACCTTGAAAGTATTTAATTCAATTTTCGTTGCGGTTGTCACTGGGCTTCTCGCACTTCGTCCCTCTTTTCCGGTAGCCCCTGGGGCTTATGTTTGGCTTCCCAGAATCCGCCTTCGCCTTCGCCCCATAGATGGTGTGGATTTATTCAAAGCGCCTGATCCGAAGGATGGAGGAAATGTGAGGGAAATTATGATCCACTCCGTTCGCCGGTTGGCCGGTCGCGACTCCAAATGCTTCCAATGCCGTCGAATGGAGGCGCCTGGTGCCGCGTAACCGTTCGCGGCGGAGTCAATCGTTCTGTGGCCCGTGTTTGCGTCCCGCCAGTTTGCGCAGATTGAAACTTTATCGAGCTAGTTTAGTGTACTTCATTTTCATGATTGTTACACAATTTCCATTGCGTGCTTATGACTCTTCTGTCGCCCGGAGAGTTTGAGCGAAAGACCATCGACAGGAGTTTGATCGTAGTGAGGTTCAAATGGTGCAATGGAAACAAAGTTGCGCATCAAGTTGTGTCAAGAGCGACACACAAACAAATGCAACCGACAATAATTGGAACACAAATAATAAACCGCCCGTTTCTTTTTCTCTTTTTCGTCCTCTCACTGTTCCGCACCATTCCGGTTGCGTTTGTTTCCCTCGTTGTTGTTGTTTGCGACCGCCAGTATTGATTCCGCATTATTTTTAATTAGTCTTAGCATTGCAGCTGGTGCGCAAACGGACCGAAATTGAAATTGTTCCCGATAACACAGCCATGCCCCCCACCCTCTGCAACCCTGTTGCCGCTCGTACCGTCGTACGCACGGGAATAAAATTCTGGCATCAATAAATTAAACCTCATTATTTCGGCTGACACTTTGTCACTCCTGTCACGGAGCGACAGAAACGGAGCGATAGCAATTTCCCGCCTGACACGCGACATGACCGCGCCGGTCCGTGGAAACGGTGCCACCGATTTTTCCCATTTTCTCGCTTCAATGGCGCTTCCCACAAGAGAGTGAAATAAAAAAAGCAAAAAAAAAAAAGAGGATTGAACAAAGGGAAACGAAAACAGGACCATTCCCCGTTCCCCGGGGAACAAGAAAAAAAAAAAAAGAAAAGAAAACAGGGAGAGCCAGCGCCAACAACGACAACGGGAACAGGAACTGCACAATGAACCTACCCCACGAGGGAAGCTGCTACCCCTGGGCGGGGGGAAAGGGGGCTGGGGAGCAAGGGTGAGTTCTCTTCTGTTCAGTAAACGGTGAAAAGGGACCGCCACAGTTCCCGGTGGCGAACTCGAGGCTGCCAAGAACCCGCCGGAGGGATGGGAACCTGTCGTCGACCCATTGTCGGTACGGGATCCGATCTGCATGCATGACCGCCTAAGGCCAAATCCCCGCACAAACCCGTTTCCCCCAGTGCCCTCCCTGCCTTCCTCAAGCGTGAACCAGCGCCGACAGGAAAATGGACCATTTTGGGGAAGAATAAAAGTGTATTGTGTCCTGCACGGCCATAGTACGGCTGGCTGCTGCAGCGGAACGGGTTCCGATCGATGTCGATTTGTGAGGTTAGATGCAGGATCGGGGAGAAATACTATTACCACCGGCAATGATGATGATGATGATGATGATGATGATGGTGATGATGGCGCCGATGAGATGCATATCGGCCGAACGAAAGCATGGCGGAAAATTGGAATGGGGAGGAGGGGGGAGAAATGCTTACAAAAGGAAAGCGATTGCGATAACAATTTCTCTTTCGGGTCAGCTCATTCAAACGTCCATTCGGGCGGAAGGAACAGTAAAGCACACGGGCACTGGCACACACACATTCGCCACTAAGCGGATCACCCAATTTTTGGGGGGGGTTAGGAATGAGGGAAAAAACCCCCAGCCCACTCCAACGGGGCCATACAAAATCAATTTCCCTCATATCCGTCAGACGTGAACATGTGAACATACGCCTCACAATCCGTTCCGAAGCGGGTTCCGGGTGAAAATTCGCCAGCACTGCATTTGGTTTTTCGTTTCTCTCAGTGGGGTTTCCCCCGGCCGGTGCTCGAGTTAGGAGTGTCACAACACAGAGTGTCACAACGACAGCGACTGCCTGCCTGGCTTACGGTCGGGATTTGAACCGAATTAGTTCGGTTCCGTTCGGAATTTTTGCCCGCATTGTGCGACGAGACGAAGGAACCAACGAACGTGCGCCAGCCATTTTTTGTTTCCCCGCGTTGTTTCCCCCCGCACTCAGCACCCCCTTTCATTCGGCAGGAACGGAGAGCGGCGAACGTGAACGAAATAAATTTAATCATTCTGGCCGACCCTCCTCACCCATCACCGATGAGGAAAGGATTTAAAAATATGTATATATATATTTATATAAATATATAATGCATTTTCGTTCGCAACGCGGCATCGAGCGGAACGGGCGGGAGGGTGCAGGTTAAACCCACCCCCACCCCATCCACCCGGGGATGGGGTTTCATGTTCGCTGCCCGTTCCCAGTTGAAGTTCTCACAGTCTCGGATTGATTGCGCTGGCAGGCGAAGGAAGTTCGATTCGTTGGAGGTATCGAACGGTATGCACGGTATCTGGCACCCGTGAATTCATTACGGGCATCGGGTCGGCATCGGATTGGATTGCCAAATTGGAACCGGAATGCAAAGTGTTCGTGAATATTTGATGCACCCGAAGGTCCCACGCTAACTTGCCCTGCCTTATTGGCTCGTTAGTTCCGAACTTTGCTTTTTTAAAGAGCTCGGTGTTCACAACTAACCTTGGACGAGGGTTCAATTATCCCCTTTATTGTCGGTAGTTTCATTAATCTTTCATCAAATGAAACCTTGGTTCGGTCAATGTCCAAAAAGTCAATCAATAATGGTTTGATTGGAGTTAAAATTTCAGTGACTCTAAGAATATGAAAGTAGAAGACATAACCGGTTTGCAAAAGTGGATGAAAATGAAGTGTTCAATCGAATGATGATAACAAGTTTTCTTGCACAACTCCACAGACCTTGACGGCACGATGGAGTCCTATAACAAGCCAGAGCATGTTACCTAAAAGCCATTTAATTAAACTAAACTCAATTTAGGCTTTCTTGAAACAACTTTTCTCTCTCGCTATCGCCCTTTCGCTTCGGCTCATTCTTACTCTCTACGTCACTCTGAGTCTTTCGATCCATCTTCTTTTAGCTCCTTGGCGGCACTTGCGTTCCGGCGAGATCTTTCCAGTGGCCCGAAATTGTCACACCTGACGTGCCGCCGACGTTGCTCAATTTGTCATCGCGAACGTATCGAAAGGTGAATAAACACCCAGCCGGGCCAGTGTACCAGACGCCGGTTGCCGCGGTCCGCCGCCATGACGTGGGAAAAGCACCGATTGTCACGTCACCACGGAAAGTATGCGCTTATCACCTTCTTCACATCGCAGCGAGCAGTTGTCCTGGTGGTAAGAAAAATACCTGCCCGACAGGCGGCACGCACCCGGTGGTGGTGGTGGTGAAATTTTCACTGCGGTTTCATCACCACCCGAGCGAGTGGGCGGGCGGGAAAGGGTGCAAAAAGGGAAGGCCAGAAATGGGGTCCCTTTGGCAAAATATTAATTACCTTCCAAAGCTCGAAAATGTTCTCTCGCACTCACTTGCCTCGTTCCCGGGTGAAGGTGGGAGGTGGGCTAGGAAAAGGTCGTTTTTCCGCCCGCACCGAGAGCCAATGGAGACGCCTGGTGGTTCTGGTTCCGAATGGAAACGCCGGTGAAAACCCGTGAGACGTGCCGCGGTGCCATCCGGGGAGCTTTTCACCTTCGCCGTGCGTCAAGATGGGGCAACCTGAGAAATGGTCTGACCTTTTTCTTCGCCCGCGTAGACCCCGTTTCCCTCCGCCCTTCGCTCTCGTCCAGGGGCCTCCCGTTCCCGGTCCAGTTGGGGCTTTCAATGAATTTATGTTAATTATACGCATAATTAATGGCACCTCTTGATTCGCAGGACTCGCCACCGGATGGGAACGGTATGGTGGCGCATTTGCCGCCCACACCAGCTGGAAAACCGCATGGAAAACTGCCAACGTGTAGGTACCTCTAGGGCCAACGAACTGATTTGGTAGTTTTGGAAAGATTTGCTCGCCGACGCTCGCCGAGGCAGCGTAAACCGTAAAATAAATCATGTAAATGTTCTATCGCGGGAGGGAAGGGGTGGGGGGTTGGATGACGGTTTTGGAACAATTTTGGAGTACTAAACTTAGCTACTAGTCTCGCCCACCCGCGGGACGGCTGGACGTCAATCAGGTTGCCCTTCGCACTTCCAGGGCACGCGAATGAGCAAATCCCTTTCTAACGAGCGCTTTATCACGGTCCGTCGAGCGCTCTGTTTGTACAATACACTAGCTTCTAGCACTACATCATTAGGTTAACGCTCCTGTACTTCACTTTTAACAACCTGCCTCCCACCCACCGTCAAGGTTTTGGGTTCATTTGAGTTTTGATTAATAGATAAGCTTACACTATACATACAGTCACCTCTTCGTAGCACACAACACACACGCACACACGCGTACACATGCACACATTCTCACCACACACACACACACACACACGTTGCCGGCCGGCACCATCCTCGAGGCCATCTGGTTGGTTGTAGGATTGTTGTGAGTAATTTGTTTTCGGGTTTTTAAAAACGGTGTCCAATCTCTTTCTCGTAAGATTCTAATGCACAGTGAAAGCACGGCGGCTGGAAGCAGGCCGAGGCGGGTCCTCGACAGTCGCGGCGGGTTTTTCCTTGCGGCTGCAATGCAATGTAAGCGTATTGATTGGCTAGACACCGACGCGTAGGCTGGTTCTCGCTCTACAGATGATGCCGTCGCTCAATGTTCCGACGGCGACAGCTTGGAAGCACTTTCGCCCCTTTGCCAGACTGCTAGTGTACGGTTTGGGATTTAAAGACGCCATCTTTGCTATGCTACCAGCTAGCAAGGGATGCTTGTAAAACATTATTACGTTCTAGTCGTTGCTAGGTAACCTAGGTTGCTAGGTAGGTTGCTGAAGTGTGTTGCTGTCGAAAACTCCCGTTCGGAAACGATATCTTTATGGTGGACAATATTTCTGGCAGCGTTTCTTGTCTTTAGTTGTTGGCCATGATGTCTTTTTTTTAAAATAAACCTCTCAGGAAGATTTTAGTGAACAAAAACAAAGATTGGTAGTGTAGCAAATAATTAATTTTGCTACTCGGAGTTACGTTTTTGTTTTTGCGGAAGATTTTTCCTGATACGGGAAGAACTGTTGGACAGAATCCAATTGCGGCGGTTCTGCCCTAGAAAAGGTAAGACATTGCGGTTTCGGGTTTCTATCATCATTTCAACAAAACACAAAATTGATCGTTACAACTATTTTCCACCTGAACACCAATTTCGCAGGTTTGCTTGGATTGAGCGCTGCGGGGAGCCGTAGTACGTTCGGAAGATGCGATGTACGGTGCGGAAAGCTCCTTCTGCGTATCGAAGACGTTGACGCTTGCAAGTCACCTTCGAACCGCCGAGCGCTGACATTTGGCAATGACTCGTTAAAGGAAGCGAACCCCCGGGCGGGGGGATTCGGAAGGCTTGCGGTTTCGGCGGAAGTTTCCCGGGGCTCGCGTCGAGCTGAGCGCAGGAAGCTGCGTGTCCGGCTGCGCACCCCGCCCGCATCCGTTTCTAGGGTGACCGGGGCGTACCGGAAGGAAGAGCGGGAGGAGGAAAGAGGAGCCTAGCCGGAGCTAGGTGCCCGGGTTCCTCCCGCCGCACCCCCGCCACCCGGCGACCGATTTCGTCCACTCGGCTAGTGATTTGCTGAGGAAGTGCGTTATATGTTACATAATGGAACACCGTTTCTTATTTACTCAGTGGGAAGCGCTCAGGTTCTCCAGGTCCTTGGCGGACGGGGGCCGGGACAGGTGCGGCGCGGCGGCCTCCTCGTTGGCCACCACCGGTGGCAGCACGTTCTGCTGGAACTCGCCCATCACGTTGCCGGACGGGTAGTAGTACGCGACCACGAACAGCTTGCCCGTCTTCGAGATGGACTTGCTGACGCCGAAGTAGCGGCTCGCCCGCCACACCATCTGCGAGAAGTGGCCGGTGTTGACGTTCGTGTGCAGCAGGTGCGACTCCTTGAAGTAGTCGTACCGCCGGTTCGTGCTGTACCAGTAGGTGGCCACCTCCTGGCCTGCGGGTTTGAAAGGGAAGAAGAATCAAACGCGAATGCGTCAACGGATTGGCTACAGTCTTGTGGCAGAAAGATCTCATGTGAGTATTTACTAGCACCGGACTTACCGGACAGATCTGTCAGCAGACTGTTGGCCGGGCAGCAGAAGATGTTCTGACCGTAGCAGGTGCCGCTCTGGTAGTACAGCTCGTTGGTGCTGGCCAGATGGTTCGCCCACTGCTTGGCGTACTCGCACAGCTCGGACGAGATGCTCATGGCCGGCGCGCCGTGCCGCATCCGGTACTCGTTGTGCCAGCACAGGCACTCGAAGATGAACTCCTTGTCCATGACGATCCGCACCTTGGGCGAGTCCTCGCCGCCCGTCTCGCCGCCGTTGCCCTTCGCCGGCCGCTCCTTGCGCTGCTCGGTCGGGGTGGACTTCGGCAGCAGCGGCCGGTTGTCGAGCGCGTCCTGCGTCTGCCCGGTGTCGTTGATGCTGATGTCGTCCAGGTTCGGACCGGCGGCGGCGGCGGTGGCGGCGGCCGGTGGCGGTTTGCGGGCGTTCTTGTTCAGATCGCAGGCGGCGACGCGCTTCCGCAGGTTCGCCATCACCATCGCTTCCTCCCTGGGGGAAAATAACGAGGGGGAAAATCAAACAAAACCGCCATCAATTGGGGTTCGATTAAAACTTAAGATTCTTCTATAAATCCACAAGCGACTCGAACTCGAAAATCCTCCCGACAGTTGACAAATCATGTTCAAGCGAACAACATTCCCAAGTCCCACCCCGTCTAGGAGAGCTTTTAAACGAATAGGTCACCTTTGGCGCTTGCCATAAATTTAATGTGTGCCCATTTTTTCAATTGATCCTCACTAGAGGGAAACCTTCGGAGTCCCCGGGCGGGCGAACCCAACCGTACATCATTTTAATTAATTTCCGTATACATTTCAGCCTTTCTCTGGGCCGGAGTTTCTACTAGTAAACTAATAATCTCTGCCCCATCGCAACGATGGCAGGTTGAGCGGGCCCCGTAAGTACTTGCACCGGCTCCGGACTGTCTGCAAACCCCTTTTGAAAGATGCGAAAAATGTCCCTCCTCACATCTCTCTCTCTCTCTCTCTCCCTCTCCCTCTCTTTCGCTCACTCTCTCGCTATGGCCTTGTGCCTTGTGGATAGTGGCACCCGTGGGACCAGGGCACTGTGCGTGCGTGTGTCCGACTGTTTTCGAGCCGTCCGAGGCAAGCCGGCGCGTTCCGTTTGTTGCGTTCGAGTTTGAAGATCTTGATAGGGGGAAAAATGTTCCCTTCAAGGACCGGAGGGGGGCCGTCGTCCCGGGAACACTTGCTCCACGCTCGGACGGTCTGGCTACGATGAGTGAGCTTAGTGTTACGAGGGAATTTATGGCTCCGATTAAATCATCGTCACTCTGGAGTGAATAAAATATGAGCTCCTGAACGGTTGCCAAAGCCGGCGGCGCTCTGCCTTATGGAGCTTCAGTTTCTCGAGATGCGACGATGTGGGAAACGAACGACCGCCGGTGGCCTTTACCGCGCGCGTACCTCGGCCCTCGGCAAAGATGTACCACCGATAGCCCAAGGCCCAGCGAATGACAAACCGATGACAGGTGACGAGATGCTGCGTCAAGATGCAGCAAACTGCAGGCCGTGAGAATATAAATTGTTTTACTTGTTTCCGGTTTTTTTTTTTTGGGTCGCCGCATTTACCCATTCGTTGCATAAATCAACCTCTGGCCTCTAGAATCGGCACCGAAACCACTAATCCTTCCGGAAAGGTCGGGAAGGAAACGACGCTCGCGTGACACTCATCTTGGGACCTTGGCGACTAACGAGAACCAATCCATGTTCGCGAACAGTCCCGCATCAGGCGTGGCATTGCGGCATGATCGGCGTGCGATTACGCGCCCCTCGGACCAGTCCGGACCAGTCTTATCTCTTTGATTTATGACTTATTTTCGACTTCACGGGTCTCTTAACGGACCGGCACGGTTTGCACACGCACGCCGACAAAATCACGTCCCTTTGCGATACCGTGAAGCTTCCACTCGAATTAATGGTGCTTTCTCTCTCTCTCTCTCTCTCTCTTCTTCTTCTCTCCATCTCATTCTGTTTCCTTTCCCTCCGTCAGGCGGCAGATTGACAAGAAAGTGTGGAATTATCATTAGCATAAATTACTTTTGGATTAGGTCCGATTTTTTCGCCTTCGTTTTTTCGGTCAGCCGGACACGAATCACTGTCATTGCTGCTACAGGCTTTCGGTGAGCAAATCTGACATGACACGACACCCCCTCCGAACCACATCCATCCCGCCGAAAGGGAGCGGTGAAAAAAAAAGCCGGAAAAGCTACCTCGAATGGCCAATTTTGACGCGATGTCGCTTGACGGAACCATTGGTACTCTAATTATTGTCGTATTATAACTGTTGGAAACATAAGTAGCGAGTTCTGAGTATAGGATTTAATTGGGCACAACGACGATTGTAGACATGAGTTTTGATTGTTTAGAACAAAGATGGATTACGGGATATGGAATCTGAAAAAAACTTGGATTATGTGTTCACATCCTGGAAATATAAACGGAAAATATTAAATTATTACCAATTGTTGAAACAATTGTTCAAAAACCAACCCGATTGGACACATCATGATCATGATATCATCACGAACAAAACTATCATAATTCAATTCACGGAACCATTCGCGCATTCCGAGCAATTACGCATTATGTCTTTACTCCATTATCAATTGCTTCTGCCTCTTCCGGTTTCCTTTCATTCTCCTGGCCAGACCAGGGAGTGATTTCGGAATGATATTTTCCGGCCAATGAATGGTACCATTAATTTCCTTCTACCTTCCAGTTGTACACATTTTCTGCCCAAAAAAAAAAAAAGATCGAAGCAAAGTTTCGTTTTGTTTCCGCACACAAAGAAATGAAAACGGATGACATCGTTAGCGTCTCGCTGCCAGCGTCCCGTCGATATTCTATTAGCTACACAGTTAAGCTTTTCCATTCAGTCATTCTTATGTTTCCTGTTGGTTTACGTTTACAGAAGCATTGGCCCGACTCGCCATAGAACGACGCAATGTACACGAAGAGGTATTATTTATCAAACCAAATTCCTTTCGGCCCAGGATTGGGACCGTTCGTTAAACGCGAGGACACGAATTTACGATCTGCAGTTGTGCGTCACACGGTGCTTCTGTTCGATCGTTCTTCTTGTTACCGCTGCCACCGATTACTTCCAACGAAGATGTGCTCAATGACGTAAGTAAAGATCGAATCTTGCACGACTTTTACGGAACATTTTTTCCATTTAAAACATTGATTACGCATTTTCAAATAGTCAAAATAGAATCACTTTATTAGACTGACGTAGTTAATGAAGTATCATATTAGAGAACAGAAAATACTCAAATACAGACAGGGACAGTATCCAATTTTCCCAAAAGCGTTTCCCAACCAAATATGTACGGAGAACTTCGGTGATCTGTCCAGTCAACACATGTGCAAAGAAACGGCATAAAACAGCACCCTTCCGCTGGCGAAAAGCACTCCAAGTAGAACCATAAACGATTAAGGGTCCGAGCTCTTGAAAAACTTTTCTGCAAAAGGTTTTCCCTAATTTTTTTTTCTCCTTTTTACGTTGAAATCTCTCCCAGCGATAAAAGCGCCCGGGTGCTGCTATTGGGGCTGCAGCCCGATGCGCTGTGGCTGTGGCCGGAATGGTACTACTGACCTTGACATTTCGGGAGACGCAAGAATCCAATTCATTTAGCTAAAACTTTTCGTACGCCGGACCACAGCCCCTGCAGTTTCGAGGATGGGGGACGCAAGGGGCTGATCCAGGTGGAAGGGTACCGGCACATAAAAACAACTACATATTTCCATTGACGTTAGAAATAATCCTTTTCGGTTCCCTTTCCCTCTTCCTGTTTTGCGTGCCTCGCCATTGCCAAATGTTTTAAAGTATTTTCGATTCTTTTTCCATTCCCTCCACTGCGCCAAAGCGGGTTGCGAAAAGCGGCAAACTTTTAAACGCTGTTGATTTTCGTAGCATTGCTCTCGAAGTTTCGAAGTGCATCGAGGGGACGCCAGCAGGAGAGCGGGAAAAAGTAGACGAACGGTGCAGCATTCAGTAAAACGCAACGTTTCGTAACATACTCGAAGGCCTCCTGGCGAAGCAATTCAAAGAACTTTGTTTTGAATGACTTAGAAAGTAGTAAAAATGTCATCCCATTCTATAGTTGACGTTCTACGTGAATGCTGGACCTTGGGAAAACTGTCATTTGGGTTGCCTTCCGAGTACCCTTCCGATAGAATGTTGAGTAAAATGTATGTGCTGAAGAGTACTTAACGTGCTGTAACAGTTATCATAAACCCTGCCCTAATGGTAATCCAGCAGTAACACACACACCTTCTCACAATCACCTGCACAATAGACAACCTATTTGCACCTGTTGCGTCCGTGAGTTAACTGAGCAGAAAGCTACCCCATTTGCTTTTATGCTGGCCATAAACGTGAAGGAGAATACACCGCGGGCGTCGGTGTAAAACGTGATGAAACAAGAAGGCACAAAAAACTACACACAGTCACACCAACACACCGGTCCTTCATCACGAGCAAACGCAGCGAAACTTTATCGCAGCCGGCCATTAATCATGCGCATTAAAAATTTAAATGCAGCTTATTGTTTATGGCTTTATAATGAAGACATTACCGTACCGGTTTATGGAGACTTTTTGTTTCGGGAGATTGTACAGTGGAAACATAATAATGGCAGTCGTTTGTGAAATACAAGTAACTTTGAAGTGCATTTCACACTCGATTGCATACATTTAGGCGTTTTGCGGAGCACTTTCAATACTGTGCTGAGTTAGAATGCGGGTTTACTTCTTTTGGTGGGAAAATGGTGCGAAATTTCCATAATAAGATTATCAAATTCGTCTATCAATACGTCTTACATATGTACGACGTCTGATTAAAGCATTCCGATGGAAAATCTTCAGCACTTCATCCACCAATAGGTTGACTTGCATCGTTTTTCCGTCACACTTTGGGCGCTTCCACGTCCTT
>JAOEFI010000006.1:21849941-21866132 GCA_034621735.1 Anopheles plumbeus
CAACTGTAGTCTCTAGACGACGGGCCGTGGTGAAGAAAACATAGTCCGATAGATTTCTCTCAATTTTTCATCCCCACCGCATCCTCGATCTTCCCGGGCCTACCGGGTACGCTACCTGGGAATTGGAGATGTTTTTCTTTTCCCATTGCTGATCGCTCCTTCGGCCCAGCCCTTCCATCCTATGCTGGACAACACTCGGTTTGAAATCACCGGTCGAGTGCAAAACTGTTGCAAGTTATTTTTCAGGTAGAACACGCAATAAATCGCCCCGATACGGGATACGCACGTTCTTCCGAGTCCGTTGTGTTTTCCATTTCCTCCCGGGATGGAATTGCTTTACCATTGCAAACCCTGCTGCAGTCCTGTAGGTATTGAAGGGGCATCGTGTTGTGGTTGCTGCTCCTGATCTTGTTCATTTTTTACGTTCCCACAGTAAAAATGATGCATAATTTAGTTACCATGTACGTATGCGGCACCGACACCGTACACAGCTTCCCACTCCTTTGGGGAAGTTCCGATGCTGTCCTGTTTTTCTTTCATCCCTTTTTTCCTACCTCCGACGATCGCCAACACCAACGGCAAACGTCTTGTGACCCTGATCGGGTTGTGGTTCTAACGGAATGTGTTTTATTTTTTTGTTACTTTTTATTCTCATCGTCAAAAGCGTACACAGAAGTCCATCGTCCATCGCTGGACCATCCTAGATGAAGGGGTTTTATGTTTGCGTTCTCATTCGAAAGCCAGCAAACGACTTGTTTTTCGTTCGTTCGGCCAGAACTCATTTCCATCGGTTGCATTCCCTTATCGACCGGATCGATCGATTTTCATCTGCAACACCAACCGGTTTTCCCTCCCAGGGCACACATCCTGATTGATCCCTGCGCATCGCCTCCCCGTGGATGGGGTGGGTTTGTTCTTCTCTTTGATTATCTTGTCCCTTCCATTGCTCTCTTATTTGGAATCCCTTCCGCCACGGTGGTGGGCGGTCGGCTGGGGGTGCAGTTGCAGATTTTTCTAGAAGGAGTTTCTTTCAAAGAACGTGTTTCGTTTTCCTGCCCGTGCCCCTCCGTCCGACCGGTCAGTCGTCTGTAATGATGGCCACTTGAAGGGGTGGGATAGAATGTGAACAGAGCTGCTAGGTTGTCTTAATAGTGCAGCATCAGTTAACGATGCTGCTAAACAACATGTTTTATTGCAAGGTGCTCACAGTTGTCCGTTTAAAATATTTCAAAATTTGTTATTTCTATATTAAGTGACATTAAAAAACTGATGTTTTCATCAAGAACTTTACTGATTTTTAACATCAAACCGCTTGAGTAAAAAAAACGCACTCTTTTTTTAAAAAAACGACTTACGTCCTTGTTCGATGAAGCAACATAACTATAGCAAGCCATGATCATAAAGTACTCGATTTCATTTGTCTCAATAGCGTTAACGGCTTTGTGCCAGCTCGCGATCGAATCGACGCCTCTACAAGAAATCTAATGAACCACTTTTCACCGTGCGTCAACCAGCATCAGCGTCAGGAACGGTTCATGCTGCGTCTTCAAGAATGTTCAATCATTTTCTCCCTCTGCCGGCAGCATACCGGTGCAAAACTGACAAACCAGTTTCTTTTCGATGTGCTTGATAATGAAACGAAGTTAACCGACACGCACTACGGAGAGGGAGGGGGTGGTAGAGAAAAAGTATCATGCCCGAGGTGTATTTGCATAGGATTCAAAAGCTCGCTCCCAGCGGCGGCCTCGTTTGCTACTGGCTAATAGGCGCACCGTCCCCAACGCGCCGTAGCATCGAATCGCTCGTAAACTGGTCAATACTCAGGTATTGCAGGCTTGACCACACCGTCAAGGTGACTGTCCCCGAATGTCGAGCCTCCCGCGGGGCAGCGCGAATGGCAACGAAGATCGAAGACAAGCTTGTCCCCGCCCGAACACGCATCATCAGCTGAGACACCTGCCCACTCCTGTCCAATATGATGGACCGAGAAGGGGGCTTGAAATTGCATTCCGGGTGCAATCGGATGCGGGCGAACGGAACACAAAAACAAGTACAAACAATCTCACATAAAGTTACCACAGAAAAGGCCATTGCATGGAGCTGCGGCCAGCACGTCCGTTCGACGGCACGGCTGTCGATAAATGCCCTAACCTTACCTTAATAAAATTGTACTTACCACAGGACGAGCTGCTGGAGCGTGAAGTTCAACGCCGCATTCCCGTAGCCATGCCCCGGGGTGTAGTAGTGAATGTGGTTGAGGGGTGGATTCGGATTTTATGTTGCGTGAACTTTCATGCACTGCATGCAGAGTACCGACGGTTGTACCGTTGACGCACGGACGACGTTGGGCACAATTGATTCCAGTTTGGTCTGGTCAGCCAGCCAGCGAACCTCGCGCCTATCCGAGACCATCTTCTTTCTCCCGCCGTCTCCGTTAGCGCCCTGGCGCATCGAAAGCCTGCCAAACAACCGGGCCGCGGGCTTAGATCAAATCGGCGCATTAATGTGCCGGGCTTTTACGTGCCTCATGCAGGGCGAGTTGCATTTTATGACACTGGTTTATGGGCGAACCATCGGCGAATGATTGAGCAATAAACGGAGGCCTGCTAATTGATCCCTTTTATACCGGGCGCAGGACGAAAATACACACTGGTTCTTATTCGCATCTCGGAAAACGGGAATCGAGGGAATGATCTGTAAATTGACTTGACGCATTAAATTTAACAGGTTTACGGGAAAAGGTCTCTCGTTTGCTGGGTGCTGATTATGAGGACAAACACATTGAGGGAAATAATGCAGGCAGGAATGGAATGAATAATTGGAATAACGGCTACATGCCAAGGTTAACTGTCTAGGTATGGACAAGAATAAGTAACTTTTTCATTTGACTTCATGTGGTGATCGGAAGGCGTTGTTTTGGCAGGGCATCTTGCACAATCCAATTAGCGATGAATAGAAATACGTTTTCTAGGATTTTTTTAAATTCCACTCAGGATTTCAGAGTCCAAACCATTCTTATTTTACTGATCACAAATCATCGGTAAAAGTATGCTAGACGATTGTCAAGAAATGCTACATTCGCCTAAAGGTATGCAATACGTGTTGCCCACAATGAGCAAGCCTGCAACTGCTAAAAACGCTTCAACATCAAATCGAAAAACGCTTGGAGCGTCAGCAGCATACGTGAATTTGCAAAACATGCCGCGAAAAATAGAAAACGAATTGGTTGGTTTGGTTCTTATATTAGAGAGGCTTTGAGAAGCCAGGACTCATTCGCTTCTAACTGTGCAAAGCATACAAAAATAATTGATAATAGACAGGATCAAATGATATATCTTGAAAAATAAATCTTGGAGACAAAGAATTTTGCTACTCGTTCAATCGTCTTCTGTTGGTCATTTAGTTTGGTCAATCAAGCACATCCCACTTCTTTCGGACAGAAGTATTCAAAACACCTGCAGTCAATTGTATTACCAAGATTCATCACTAATGGAAGCTATTCCGTTTTTATTGTTTCTTATTTGCTAGAAGAAATGCACTACTCAGATCGGGATGCATCGACGTGCGAACGCGTCCTTCCGTTCGCTTCCTACAATATGTCCTACTGTCGCCGAGATGCTACGCTCAACCTATCGTCCCATTCGTCGATGGCCGGCTAGCTGGCCCTTCATCACCGTCCCCTATGTCGCCATCATCGGCTTCTTACCCTATCTAGCGTAAGTCGGTGTTCAGTCTTGTAAGTCTTAGGATTAGCGTGGCAGCTCGTCCGCCCGAGGCCAACCGGAAGACTTACAAAATATCATTAGTCAATTAAAAGCTACGTCTCCGCGAACCTACTACTGCTACATATAGCTAACACAAGTACTCTATGTTAGTCATCAACCGAGAGTGAGCTTAGCGGTACCCCGCGATCACTGTACAGTCCGGCGGGCGCCTCCGTTGGAGACGATGTTCAAGATGAAGCTCTCTCCGGGACCGCTATCGATTAAGAAGCTAATAGTAGAAAAATCTGTATGGCGACGGGGTGCTGAAGGATGCGTAATTGTTATAGTTCGAGTAGGCAGTGGCCGGACTGACGACGGGCGCCGGGTTGTAGAGGGAAGCCCGCTGGGGGTACTCGTACTGCTGAAAGGGGTTCTGCGCCACCGTCTGCTGCAGCTGCGGCTGCTGGTAGGCCCCGTAGAGGCTGTACGGGTTATACTGGGCCGACTGAAGGGCCGCCAGCTGGTAGGCGCTCATGGCGTTCAGTGCCGCCGACTGGTACGGGTAGTAGGACGGCGACCAGCTGTAGTACGGGATGATCGTTGGCGTGTACATCTGGTACGCGTTCTGGCCCACTCCGTAGTCGGACATGTAGGGGACGGCCTGCTGCATGTACGACTGCGGCTGGTAGGCCGCCAGCTGCTGCGGCACGCCGGGCGTCACGGTCGGAGCGGCCGTCTTCAGGCGCAGGTTGGCCAAGAACTTTTCCGTGTCGAAGTGAGCCATCGCCTGCTGGCGGCTGTCCTCCATTTCCGCATCGATTTCCTTCGGGGAGACGCGCGCTTCATAGTCCGGCCCCACCAGCACTCCGCCGTTGGTTTCATCCGCCGCTGCCACCAGGCCGTACTTTCCTTTGGTCAGTACCTTCTTGTTCAGGGAAATTGGCAGCCCCAGGGATCCCAGCTCGCTGGGCTTGATGCCCGCAATGGCGGTTGCGACCGGGCGCGCCACAGCCAGACCACCGTCTCCCACTACAGCCGTGGCGACTGGTTTCGACGAGGCGACACCTCCTTCTCCGGCGATGGCAAGACCTAAGGAGAGAAGAATACAGTTCCTTGTTAGACTTTTTGTCCACAGGAAGCACCTGGGCTATTCAACTACCACTTACCAACTGGTTTCGCTTCGGCGATGGAGGATTCTTTCTCCTGCGTTTCCACCTGCACGCTGTCACCGCCGGAACTTTCCTCTCCGACGTTCTCCTCTTCCTCCTTCTTCTTGATCTCCTCTTTGCCTTTGAAGCCTGGGAAGGTGAGCTTCGTACCGCTCGACGGTTTCTTCTTCTCGCCAGATGCTGACGCCGTCAAGGACGACGAGGAGGACGACGGCGCGGTCTCGTAGTTGGCTGTCAGGGCGGATACTTATGGAACGTTAAAACAAAACACAAAAGTTGCCAGGCAAAGAGAAGAAAAAAACCCAGAGCCGCATGCACCCAGCGACAACGAGCAGCGTACTTACAGTCAAACAAAAACCGAATCGCATCCTGGTCGTCATCCGCCTGCTGAATGTGGGCAAGCTTCTGGGCGGCCACGCCGAGCTTTTCCAGATTTTCCGTGTACACCTTCTTCTGGTCGGGCGACAGTTTGCCCGTCTTCTTCACCGCGTCCTGCAGCGACACGAGCCGCGCAGCCGCATTCTGGATGTGGATCAGGTAGTCACCGAACGACTGGCTCATCCCGTTGCCAGCCTCCTCCTCGCTCGCCTCCTGCGCCGGCTCCTGGGACGTTTGCTTCACCTCATCGCCCACCTGGTGCACCTTCAGCTCCATGTCCTCGTCGTCGCCGCGCAGGATCTTGCTCACCACCGTGCCGTCGCTGTTCTTGCGAATCTCCAGAATTTGCCCGCGGGCGCCTCCATAGAACGGTAGCTTCAGCACGTCCGTCGCCGTCCGGTGTTCCGGACTGTGGACATAAGACAGGGACAGAGGGAAGAGAAAAAGAAATCGTTTTAAGTGCAAGCCGTCGAGCTATGTGACAACACGATGCTGTTTCTACCAGCAACCTTGACCGAACTGACTGACAGTCACTGATCTGTCGTCAAGGTTACGGAACAGAGCGAGCCGGCGAAGTTTACCTAGCAGAAGAAGGCGATGTTTCGGGACGGGCAGGAAACGGGGTTGGAAAAAGAATGACGGAAGATGGCGCAGCCGTAGACCGGTAGTGACATGCTTACTAACTACGGGGGAAATAGTAGGTTTCTTTACGGGTGTCGAAAAGAAATATGAGAAGAAACGAATACACTAGCTATCTAGGATGAACTATTGACAGAAAAAAAACAAGTCCAGCAGCAGAGATGCATCTTGGAGTTGTGTGAAAACTCAGCATTCCTAAGCGACGATTGAATGTGAAATATGAAATGAAATGAATTAGCAATGTAATATGTACAATTCGGATGGAGTTCGATGCGTGGTGTGGTGTTGTCGGTTTGCATGATGCGTTTTATTACTGAGTTACGAATACTGGGCCATTACTTCACATAATCGACAATCAGATCGGCCTGTGCGTGTGCCCGCCCATTCGCACCGACGATCGCGACCGACTGCGGCCGGAAGAGAATTTTCGTGTTGCTGCCCTGCCTGAGAATGGCGTGCGAGACGGGCGTCGAGATGGCGGTGCCGCCGTTGCCGGAGATGGCCTTCGACGAGGGCTCCAGAATGAGCGAAGCTTCTTCCCGGTCGTTCGTCATCGGCAGCCCGTAGAAGGGATAGTACTCCGACACGGTCGGTGCCACCGGAACGCGGCCCACCGGCGCATCGGCCGTCGTCGAGCCGACGGAACTGACCACGACTGGCGTCGCCGGTGCGTTGTTCTTTCGCGGAGGTTCCCTCGGTCTGGGTGATTGTTGAAGCTGCTCGTTTTGCTGCTCGTTTTGCTGCTGTTTTTCTTGCACCCGCTGCTCCTGCAGTTCCTGATGCTTCTGGGTGGCTGGGACCTGACGCTGTTGCAGCTTTTCCGGAGCCACCAGATCGTACGTCTGCAGCTTGAACTGTCCGCCCGACTGCTGGAGGGCTTGCAGAAGCGGCGCATTCATGACACGCTTCGGTTTTTTCGCGCGCAGTCGCTTGAGACCGTCCGCCGTGGGCCCAGCACCGGCCAACAGTTGCTGCTGCCGCTCTGGCACTGTTTCCCCACTATTTTCCAGTTTGCCCGAGGGGCGAGACTCTGTGGGCGGTGGTGGGAAACTTTTCCCGCGCTCCACCGGCGACGCAGGATAGAACGATCCTGCCGGGTATGGCACTGATAGTGATGGCACCGGCACCGGCACCAGGCCGTAGCCCCGGCCGACCGCCGGGAATGCTGGCGAGGCGAACGGATATGGCGTTGGCAGCTCTGCCGGATGGTAGGGGAAGAAGCTTTACGGGGGAGGGAAGAAGGAAAAACGGGAGAACGATCGGATGAGTTGCGTTCGAGCTTCGCTTCCACGGTCAGCCAGCCAGCCAGCCTCAGTCACTCTCACCGTTGGCACGCGAGGAGGGCGCGGGGTTGAGGAGTTATCTACAGTGATGCGGGTTATTGGGCGGACATGGAAGTGTTTGCACAAGCCGATTATATCCGTTCCGTTCCGCCAGACGGCGGAATGCAAGCAAGTATTGGTTCCTATCAAGCTTTTCCCCGTGGTGAGTGGCTGCTTTGCAAGCGGGAAAATCTTCCTCCAGCACGCGGGTATTAGTAGCTCCGGGAACTCTCCGTTGTTAGTACCAAACAGCTTGTTAGTAGCACAGTTGGCACAAGTTAATCCGTTAGTAGAGGATCATTTTATATGAGAGTTTTCCTTTCGATTCTTTAAACCGGAGAAAAGCACATCGATTGATATCAGGAAAATATTCCACATTCTGCTTTCCTTTAAATTTAAATCACACCTCACCAATCACTGACAAACTGCATATGTGTCGTATAACTGATATGTGTTGAACTAGTGCATGAAAATACTTCGAACTGAAAAATGAAACAATGTTTTAGTAGTTAAAATTTCAATCTTGTTTTGTTTTTATTTTAGTCTGAAAAGTCGCTGCGGAAAATGCTAATCCTAAAGTATACGCGTCGTTAGTAGTTAATGTTTGGAAGTCGATCACTTCCAAGGGCAGTCCTTCCGATGAAATCCGTCCGTCCGAACGCCGGAGTCGAAGCCGCGCGTGGTTTCGTCCGCATCGGCATTAAGCGAGTGCAATGGCAAGTCTCTCCCAGCGGAGGAGTTTTGTACAGTTTTCTATTTACAGCCGTCGAAGCGAGCGACTCCCGCAACTTGGCCGACTGCTGTGAGGCAAACCTTTCTTGAATGGGATTAGGAGGGATGATTTTGTTTGACAGCGTTGCCGTGTGCGGAAGTCGCCTTTGTTTGAGGGTGGCGTCCCGGGAGTTCACCCCCACTCCACTACGTTCGGTAGTACACGACCGGACCGCTGGCGACGAGGACCGCGTCGAGCGGAAGGCTGCGTTTGGTGGCGTTGATCGTGTTGGCCAGGTCGACCGTCTCCGGCACGGCGTATATCTTCGCTCCAGGACCGGCGATCGTGAGGCTACGCGGGTGCGTGATGGCCGTCCCGTTCGGGCCCACGATCGCCGTCCCTCCACTGCCCGCCGTCGCCACCCCGCCCGGTCCAGCGATGGCAATGCCTCCGTGGCGCACGCGCAGCCGCTGGATCACCAGGCCGCTCCCCGCGTCGGCCTGCTTCGTCCCGAAAATCCCAAACGGTCCCTTGTCCTGCCCGGGCAGATCTTCCTCGCCCGAGAGCGGCTTCTCCTTCAGATCCTTCAGGTCCAGCACCGTGTCCCCGGCGTCCGTCGACAGCTCCGTGGACGGCGTGGTCGACAGGATGCTGAAGCGGTGCGTGAAGTTGTTGAACACGTGCGAGATGTTGAAGCTCTTGCCGGCGACCTTCTGCAGCATCACCATCTCGATGTCCGGCTCGGAGTCGTCCTCGTCCGCGTCCGTCGTCGTGGTCGTCTTCGTCGGTCCGCCCATGAACTTGTCGTTCGTCAGGGCCGGCTCGGCATTCCCAGAAGCTCCCGCTCCCTGCCGTTCGTCCTCGTCCTCCTCGTAGTCGACCGCTTCGGCGATCTCTTCCAGCAGCTCTTCCTCCAGCTTCGTACTCTGCACCGCGTCGGCCACTTCCACCACGTCCTCCATCACACCCTTCGGTTTCTTGACAGCCTTCTTGGGAGCGTCCTGCTCACCGTCCAGCTGAAGTGCCTTCCCCCTGAGCTGTACCGTACCCCACGAGCCGAAGTTGATCGTGCTGGGAATGTAGCGGATTTCGCTCGACTTCCCGTCGGCCGCCGGCACACTGATCGGGAGGATGTAGATCGGATCGGACTGGCGGAGCTGCTTGCTCGCGCGCACGATCTGCGCCACCGGTGGCTGGAAGGTGGCGAGTGGCACGAACTGGAACGTCCTCGGGCTGGCCATGGTCGGCAGCTGCGGGTAGGGCACGGGGTAGAAGAACGTCTGCGCCCGGAACGGGTGCGGCACGATGCCCTTGGCGGCTTTCTGCGGTTGGGCCACCTTCAGCTGGACCAGACTGGGCGGGAAGTAGGCCGGACGCGGATAGAAGTAGCCCGCGCCGTCGATGCCCTGCTCGCTGCGGGGAAACGCCACGTCCGTCTTCTTCCGGTAGCCCATCGCTACGTTGATGCGCTCGATTTCGCGCAGAATGCGGTCAGTCTCCTCCGTCGAGCCGCGCTGGTTGCTCAGCAGCGGCTCGAGCGTCCGAGCGTCCGGCAGCAAGCGAAGCACCTGCTTTTCGATCCTGCAAAATCGATAAACGAACAGATTAATGACATTCGAACGGCTTCATCTCCGATGCGATAAAAAAAAAAGTGGTGAAACGATAGGGCAAGGAGGGGGCCATTTTCCGGATGGGAGAAGTGTAACGGAAAGCGAAGGGTAGATATTTAGATTCCGAATCGGGGAATTCACCGCTGCTGTGTGCGAATGTCCTCTTTGGTTTCTAGACGAGTTTACGAGGGTTAATTAATTCATGGTAATTATCAACGATAACGATTCGCCGTCCAGCGTTTGACAAAGTGCAGATTCGCATCATGCATATTAATGGTCGCTGCATAAGATTCTACGACCAAGATAGGCAAGTATCACGGGTATTCGATAGAAAGGGACACAGGAAATCATATCGAATGTGGACCGACACGAATTGTGAAGCTGCACATTCGGTTCCCCCTCCTAAAAAACGGCACCTTCCAAAAAAGAAGAAGAACGGCGTCTTGTTATGTTGATTAATTTTGTGTTTCTTGTTTTGTTTTTTTTTTTGTTTCAACAGAAAAAGGCAAACATGTACGAGAGATAAGTTAGCAAACGGGAAACGAAATGTGAAAGAGGCAAAGGAGGATAGAAGTAATATTAATATCAGTTAACATACCTGTACATTTGGTTACTAGAAGCTACGCTGTTATTTCTGAGCAGTGTTTTGGTTTGTCTTATGGCCGTAATAGTAGTATTGAGTATTAAGTGTTGCACTTTCCACCACACACCGCTAGCTCGAACACACCACGTCCACCGTCACACCGTCACACACGAAACGCACGAAACGAAGGGACAAACACGGATCGCCGGCGCGGAAGCACACGAAGATGTTTAATTTAATCTTAGAACCGACAGAAAAAAAAAATTGCACCAACACGAGACCGGGAGAATGAATTAATAAAGTAAATTGTTCGGCCAGATAAGCCGTTGAGATTTCTCTATCCTCGGGCGGATTCTTTCCCAACGCCTCTGACCGGTTTTTTTTTTCTCTCTTCTTTTCAGTTCGATAAGATGTCTCCGACGACGGCACTGAAACTAGTTCTATTTATCTGAGTAATGGTATTTATTTTATTTCCACTGCGGTCATCGCTTGATCAACCCTTTAGAAAGTTTTGTTTGTGTTGAAGCAGACAAGGAAAGAGGAAGCCAAAGTCTGAGAAGTGATCACTTTAAACTCCGTCGTTCAGCTCGCGGACGCTAGAATTTTCTTTTTCCCCCAGGAGCCAGTTTGGGGAGGCTCCCTTTCTATTTGTCTCGCTCATTTGTACCGCCACCGTGACAGCTAACTGCATCCATTGAAGCATTCGTTGGAGGGTTTTTTTTTGTTCGTCTACAAATAACAGAGATCTTCAAACACTTTAGAAAAGGTAGCCCGAAGCGGTTACGTAAGCATGCAACCATGTTAGAGCATTAGCAACACTTAAAGCATGCCCACGGTTAAGCTGAATGAAGACCAGCGAAGAAATGGGAGTAACGTTAGTTCCAACGAGCAGGCAGGCAAGCGAAAAGGTAGAGTGCTGCCCGAAAGAGGCAAACGCTTGTTCGCCCGCTAACTGGCTCGGACCCGGGCGCACCGAAACTTGTTAGGAAGCCTTCAAGTCTGCGCAGAACGCAGCTTCTTCTGGGTGCGGCAGAAGCGTCGACGGTACAGTTACCGAACTGGCTAACAGGCCCCGAACGGGCCTGCTACTTGAGTGTAACGAGTGCCGGTAGCGAAACATGCACCACCGTTGGGTTGGTCTTACGAAACGGTAGACCGTTGTTTCATGCAACATGATCATGATCTTGAAGCATGTTCGTCTATTAATTTTTCAATTATGTAATTTTGTCACGGTCGATTCGCTACAGTTCCCGCTACACTGCACCCTATTGGGTCACAATTTTTCACAACATTATTTTCGGTCGGCTCAACTGTTCCCACGGTAGAATTGAAAATGAGTCTCTGTTCTCGATTACGCGCCATATCCAGAGCAAATAGATCAAAAAAAAAAAAAAGGGTTCAGCACCAGGCGAGGCAACGATCCTTTTTTTAATTAGCTTCCTATGGCCGTGAAAATGTAAGGGAGGAGCAATTTAACAACCCTCTGTTGTGTCTGCAGTGTGTTTCAATCCTTTTCCTTTGACCGGTCGCCCCGTGAATGATTCAACCGATCGAACCACGCGGAACTCGCGACCGAAAGGAAAAGTTTTTGCACACGGCCCGAAACGGTTCATCAATCGGTTCGATTAGTCGGAGGTGGTAACGCCACCGCCGATGTTGCAGATGCGCTTTCCCGATAAACTGTTCTTCGCCCATTCATCAAACGCTATAATCATCACGTTCGGATGGCCCTTTCTACACAACTGGCCCGTCCCCCCCGTCCCCCCTAATCCCGCCAGCAGCGCCAACGGTATTGGATTAATGAAACCGATCGAAAACATGATTCGAACATGATGATTTGAGGTCCCCTGCCGAGGCAGACAGGAAAGCGCCTGTCGGGGCGATCGAAGGGTGAAAATGACTCAGCGAAGGTGGCCGGGAGGACCGGGGGCTTATTTCGCGGAGCACGAATTGACGGGTCGCCGGGGGGCGCGCGCGCGCTCGCGGTTCTATTGACCAAATTCCACCGGGCGCGCACCGCAGCTTGTTGCCGATTAACGGGGTATTAAAGAAAGCGGCAGAAACGCACGACACGACGCGAACGCGGGACCGGAGTACGGGAACGACGGTGGATTCGCAGAGTCACGCAAAGGTCCGCCTGCCGGAGTCCCGCGGGAGAACCTTCCACCTTCTTCTTCTTCTTCTGGGCAGGCGGGCGCGCGAACGGAACGGGCGGCGCGTGGGAAGTCGATAGACGTGTTATTACGCACGACAAGGGAACCGATTCCCCGCTGACGCAACGAAACGATAAGAACAAAGATTCATAGCAACAACAACAACAAGAACAACAACAGAAAAAAGCACACCACTCCCAATGTCCCCCCCACTACCCCACAGCCGACAGCGTATTAGCGGTACAAAAGGTATTATACTCTAGAAAGGGCACTCGAGAAAGAATGGATATATTATTTTTAGTACAGAAGCTTACATCTAAACACATCCAATTACGACCGGCCGGGACGACCGACCGGGAAGAACGCTGAACGCGATCGTGAGGAGCGTTTTTCGTTCGCTACGCTAAATAAAAGCCCCACAAAGGAGGGGCTAATGGTCAGTGAAAATTAAAAGAAAACCTCGGGAACACGGACACGCACGCCTGGGGGGAGCGAACAGGAGCGAGCGGGAAAAGAAAAAAGGAAATTCTAAAGAAGCGCCAGAAGAAGCAGTTCTACGGGAAGCAAAGCCGGGCAGCAAGAAAGAAAGGGCGGCGTTTTTTTTCCTACGTCTACGCGTCTCCGCCACTCACTCGCCACCATCGTAATTCGAGGCGGGAAGGAAAAACGAGAAAACCAGAGAAAAACCCCGTGCGACAACCCGTGTGTACCGCGCGCAGACGGCAGTTCACGTTGTGATCATGGTTTTATGTTGATTTTTGGCAGCGCATTCTCATGTTCCGTTCGGTTTTCATTCTCTTCCTCTCACTCTCTCTTTCTCTCTCTCTCTCTCTCTCTCTCTCTCTTTCGCTGTCTTCGTTCGGTCCCCCGGACATCGTCCGAGCTCGTGTCCGATTGTTAAAAGTATGCATTTTGTGTCCGCCCGTGGCTGAAAAAGAATCCATTTCGTATGAAGGTAAAAAAAAAGCAGAACTTACTGTACGGCCTGTTGTGGACGGCATTGTATGCTAAGCAGGGACGTCGCAAATGTGAGCAGCTGGAACGAAAATGGGACAAGAAAACACAATGAGAAATGAAAGAAACGGTGAAAATCGGTGCCAAAAGTTTCGAGATGGCACTGGCCTCAATCGTCGACTCGTTGAGTGAAGACCCGCCGACGTAATAACACTTGCATGGCTACGAAAAAAGCTACAATAAATATTCCGCCGTAATGTGAAACCGGGAGGTTTGTACCAGGAATTGGGGTTTATGTCTCCTCTATCGTCAGCCGGACAAGTGTTAGCTTTAGAAATAAACTCGGACGAAAGTAAATCACCGACGGGCGGACGTGCCGAGAATGGATGGATCAGCATCAGAAACTGCGAGGCAGAAAACGAAACGAAGGACTACAACGCGCTCGCCATGAAAAGCGACGAACCCGCGTCGTATCAAATGCGTGTCATTTTCAAATACACCACGTAGACAACGGGACGCTGCCGATTATGCGGAGTGTACTTAACGATTCGATTGAACGGTACGTACTCGTTTGCAGTATGGGACCACCTGTTTTTCGATTCTTTAAAAGTTTTTTTTTTTTTCCATTACGTACTTGATATTACTGTGAGTGATATAACAATTTATCTAACATGAAAAAAAATTAATTTATGCACCTTGACCGGAGCTACAAGCGAACAGGTGTGCTGTGAGAGGAGGGCGACGATAAATTGCCGATCCGGAGGTCAAGACCGTAACTGGCCCGAAGGCAACCTTTCGCAACATTTCACAGTCCCACGGGCGTCTGGTAATCCTCGGGCGGAGGGGAAATACCCTCCAGAGACACCCGGCGGGATTTGTCGATCTCTCGTGGCCCATTAGGGGGCCTTAACGGTACGTCTCTGCGATGAGCCCGGCCCTCCGGTAGTTGTCCGGCAGTGGAAACGAAAACACGCTACCCCCCATGAAGGGGCTTTAAGAAGCTGGCCTCAAGTGGTCTCACTACCGGCTACTCGAGAACGCGAACCATTCTAGGAACAACGGCACGTATAAAAAAAACCCACCAGCGGAAAAATGGAGGCAAATAACCTTTCAAACGTTCTCGCAGCGTTCGCTCTCAGCTGACACCGTGGCGTTGAGAAACGGGTTCTCAACGAGAACGCCGGAGCGAGGTGTTGACTCCTGTTGTTCGGCCATGGTCCATGGCGAGTGTGACCAGCAACATTCCGACCAGACAAAGCCGGGATAGCGATCATTTGTATGCAAGTGCCACACCGTCTCCAAAGTGAAGGTGTCTTCACGGAAAAAAATCACCAATAAAATAAATGTTTTATTTCACGAAACAAGTTTAGTCAAACGTGCGAAAAGGAATAAAGTCGTTCACCTTTAATATTTGATGACCCCAGAATGCCGTCGGATTAAAGGAACGTCCCCAAAAACTTGTCTGACAGCTATTTAAAATAACAAAAAAAAAAGTTCTTCCACCCCCAAAAATCCATGCCGAAAGGAATTGAACCATAAAACCGATCATTGAACGATGCAATAAATCTACATAACAAATTTACTGACAACAATCCATCGGATGGATGAAGGATGAGGTAAAGTTGGGGGCGGCAAAGCAGTGGTTAAAAGACGCAGCGAAAAGAGAACCACTAAAGGTGATTGACTGCGCTTTTGCTCGACTCATTCTTCATTTACTTTCGTGATGTTTAATTTGCTGATGAGTTTAGATACATCTCCCTAATCTAGCTGGAACAATATTCACTTTTCACCTGTTCCCCACGTTGACCCCCCAGGACCGTACGCTTGCTGCTGAAACAATGCGCCGTTCCGCTTCCCAGGGCGGGAAGGCAACAAACTCGCCGCCTTTTGTGCGGAAAAGGAAACCAAGAACCGCATGGAAGCCTCCCAACCGACCCCAGGCCCTCCAGGGGGCTCCAACGCACGGTGGAAACATAACTCTTCGCACCGTAATTACCCACAAATTGCCGTCTCACTTATCGATCCATTAGGACCGCTAATGCCCATTAAAACTGCCAAGTAAGCAGAACCACGCCGTCGTCTCGGCCATCGTCGTGGTTCTGCGCCCCGACAGGAAACCACGGAACGGCCGCAAAGCGCGCAACCTGCAAACCGCGATCCGATTACAATCGGCGCTGGTGTAATGGAAGACAAATATCAACATAAACCTGGGAGGGGCTGTACTCCTTTCTTTCGCGGACAATCAAGAGACAATCTAGATAGTGCTCTCCTCCCGGGACCGGGATACGTGAACTTGTGAAAGGGTTTACACTCGCTGTGCCACGTCTTCGGTGACGTCTTTGACGCCACCAGTCGCCAGGGAGTGGGAAACAAATGGGCGTGAGGTCGCGTTCTGTTACACTTTACGGTGACAGTCTCCAGTGACTCGTCGTTCACCACCCGTGGCCAGCGGCCCTGCAAGTTGAACATTGGCCAACGCTTATGTTCGTTCTTTCTTCCACTTCTTCTCCATCGAGAACACGATCGTGGTGAGGGGAGGACACACTGTTCCGTAAAGTTATCACACGCATCAAGAGGCCAAAGAACCTCTTCGGTGTGTAATTAAAAATGCTCCCCTGCGGCCAGGTGCTTCACCGGATGATACTGCTGGTGCCACGCCCGGTGCATCATTATGAGCGATCTAAAGCTTTGCTTTCCCGCAGCTGAGCCATCCGATTGCCATGATGAAACGCAGCGTTAGAAAATGACTGGTTGAGGGCTTGCTGTGAGCAGAATTTTACGGGACACCCAAACGGCAGGCACGTTGATGGATGCACCGTGAGTTTCCATCGTTTTCTAACCAACTTATTTACTGCATCGTTCGTTGTTGTTTGACACTACAACCCGCCATTTTGCAATCTTTCTTCTCACTTCACTGGGAAGCTGAGTTTTCCATGGCTTATTGAAGAATTTCACGATGAACAGTCC
>JAOEFI010000006.1:21868384-21879808 GCA_034621735.1 Anopheles plumbeus
AGAAATCGTTGTTGCATAATTTCGGTCCCTTCCCGGCCTGGGGTCCCGTTCGGCGCATTAGGGTGGCCGCTCCGGTTTCGGTGGATATTTATGATTTGCATACAACCACAAACTGCCTGCCGCAAGCTGCTTGCGGATGAACAGTGAACGGAGATAATTGTCCACTGCCCAGCCCCGTCCAGCCCACTTTCTTTCCTTCCTTTCTTTCCCGTGCCCGCGCCCCGGAAGGGAGCCTCGGTCGTCGCCCCTTTGCTCGCGAATCGTTGCCCGGTTGGCGTGCCATTCGCGATGCCTCAAAGATGCATATCATAGTCGCCGAACAACATCGCGAAACGCGATGCGGTCGATGGACAAAACGAGAAAAGAAAAAAAAAACGGCACACGCCTGCACAACCATTGTAGCGCTGGCTACTGGGATGAAAATTGCTTCCCGCTGGTCCACATTATCTCCCGTCATCATTCACGCTCGTCATTACGCGGCCTCCGGTGGTGGCTGCGATTGCAAATCCGCAATCACAATTGCCCGTCGTCGGCCACGATTTTGCTCCTCTTCTTTTTTTTTTCCCCCTTTCCCAACATGTTCCCTCTTCCCACTGGAGAAAGGAGCGGGTAGGGGGAATCATTTTTCTGCACATGTGCACCCGGGAACTGCTGGTAATGAGCGCGATGATAGTTTCTCGCGTTGGCACTATTTGTTTACACCCACTACTCCACTATCGACACATTCCGGGCACATATCGGAGTCGGTAGGTTAGGGGATCATCGACAAACTGGAGCTGGCGTTCGGATGGAACGATTGTTTTTTTTTCTTTTTCCATCCACAAACCGATCCAATTTGTTTTAGTACTTTCAATTCAATTGATCAGGCGAGCTTGTTAGTTCAATACGTTCACAACGATGTGATGCAATTGTGGTTAACAAGACCGCATCAACGATTTCCGCTACATTTGGGTTAGACACTGTAATAGAGGGCCATCGACATATATTTGATTTGTATTACTTTTGTTCACTTCCTTAAAATGTTAACAAACAAACCAAAGTTGAAATATAAAACTAAACCTTCTCAATGTCCGAAACCGGTTTCAGGTGGAATTTGCAACAGAATGAATACACATCTGGCAAAAAAATGGAACAGTGTTGTAAAGAAAAAACAACCCATACCGGTTCCGGAACGGCCAGACTTCCCTCCTGAAGGTTACATTTTGGTCACCTCCACCAACAGACACCAATGTGAGTGACCTCACACACGACAAACACAACAGCCAACAGCCGTCATAATAATGTTTCTTAATGACCCACCCTTAAGCTGGGCTTGGGGGGTGGCATTACTATATATGCGTTTTTTCCTGCTGCACTCTCTCACAACGAGAGCTAACGAACGAGGTGTGGTGCATTGGAAAATGAAAATGAAAAAAAGAAGTTAAACGCAGAACCAGATCACCGTCCACGTATCGGTTCGGCCAGTGGTTCGGCCCTGGACAATGCACATGTTTTATTGTGCAGGAAACAACGACAACGGCTGCAAACGGAACGGTGGGCGTGCGTCGAACCGATCCTCAGTGTGGACGCTAATGACCAAACACGGCGCCCTTCACTCTTCCATCCGCCAAGGACACTCAAGGGCGAGGAGGTTGTTTCATTTTGCTGCTCCTTCCTCCGGGAGGAAGTTTGACGCCAATTTCACAATCTTCAACTAGAGCTTGTGTCTCCTTTTAGTGACTTATTTAATTTAACGAGCTGCCGGGGAAAAGGCGCTCGGGTGGTGGGCTACGAAAAACAATTATCCCGAAAAGCGGGTACGCAAAGGTGGCTTCTTTACATACTCCGGCCGGTCGGCGTTTATCGCGAACTAGCGAACCAATTTATCGGACACAACGCCACCGGCTAGACGATAATAACAGGCTGTCGCCAACCGAGCGCCGAGCGTTTCGTTACCCGTCCAGGCCCACTCCGATTAACGATGGAGCACCGGAGATCCTTCCACTCGGGACAACGTCCTGCCACCGTTTATGCAGCTTGTCCAGTGAACACTCATCAACGTCTTGGCGGGGGTTGACTAATTGCAAATTGGTTCACAAATGATAATGCAATTAATGCTGCACCGTGAGCGCCACCTGGCGGAGAACATAGGAAGCCGCGGCAGGAACTGTTCTCCCTTCCGCGGGATCCGTGGTAGGCAAATCGATCATTCGCTATTGAATGATGGCGGCTTTGGCGGGACGAAATAGGACCCGTGACGTTTATTAAAGGCCATCAATCAGTCGCTGTAACCGACTGGACGGAATGAACAACAATTGCATTTTAATGAGCTTTTCCTAGCAATCGCCGCTGGTGGTCCGGAACATAAGGGCCGAAGGGTCCGCACAACACTTTCCTCTCGTAAATCACTTTCCCGTTTTCGCCTGGCGGTGCCAGGCAAACGCTTTCCCGCCCGGTGGGTCGCTTATCGTTCCGCTTCGGGGTGAGTGAACAGCTGATTGATTCCGATTATCACCGGTTAACGGTCATTTTGGGGATTTTTCTTCTGACCGACAGCATTCTTGTGTTGCTCAGTTCACGCCAGGCACCCCACATGGAGCCGTTCTATTTCTTCTGGGGTGTCCACTATTGAACCCGCCGATAAGCCCCCACACATTCAACACCTTTCCAGCTGCGATGGACTCACGGTGAAACCGGCTGCATCTTCACCGATCACCACGCCCAGGGGGGGGGGGGGGGGGGGGGTTTGATTTATTTATTAGGACGGAAACAATCTTATTAGTCCATCGTGATCGCGTACGTGGCTGGAAATGGGCCTTTTCTTCGGCCACCCCAGTTCACCCGCGGTACTCGATGAAAAATGAGCGCCAGTGATGCTCGCGGCCGGGCCTCATAATGTGCGCCGGTCCATCTCTCGGCGGCCCTTTTCTACCGGGTCGGGGGCCCAGCAACACCACCCATAATTAGCATTAATATAATTACGCTTTCTTGCTTCACACCTGAACACCTTCCTTAGACCTCATTGTACCGACGCGAAGTATAATCATTGAGTGGAGAAGAAAAAAAAACAACAGACCGGCTGACTCGAGATGTCGTTGCGTACAGGAAATGAGCCCACGAGACTCACGATGGTATGGGATATATTTAGATATTCTTTTTCCTTTCTGCCGTCCAGCCCGACCTCCTTCTTTGGAGACACACTGTGACCCCACGACGGTCGGAGGAAACTATCTCGGCAAGACAGTTTTTCCGGCCAGTTCAGGTCGGACAGGTTGAACCGGAGAAGTGCGGAGAAGATCCGTAGAGGAACAGCGCAATCCGAGCCGGGGTTTCTTGTATGCAAATTGATTCTAATTTGGTTACCCTCAATTGCCACACACACACACACACACACACACAGGCACATTGTTGAAGAAACTACGAAACGAGGTAGAGAATGTTTGACATTTGTGCAGACAACACCAGCACCAGTTTATTAGCGATGCTTCACCTAAACAAATAGCACTTCAACAACCACTTGCGCCCCGGAGAAAGTGCGCCGGATTCGGGAGTGTCGAAGAGAAAATATTTATCTATTGTTTTTTCCGATTAAGGCCACATACCAAACAGTGTATGCTTCAAAGGCTGCCGGACCCTTTAACATATGTACATTTGAACGATCACTCAGCAGGTGGAGCTGCGAATTCCGAGCTCGTGGTTCTATGGAAGATGCTTTCCAAAAGTTCATCCGGTTTATTTAAAGTGCGTGTGTGTGGGTTGGTTTTTGTTTCCACCGTGGTGGAAATTTAAATCACCTTCTCTTCCCTATTTGAATCTTATTAGCCTACACTCATCTCAACACGTTCATCCCTCTGCGCCAATTGCTACGAATTGTAATGCTCTTCCGATTAGACTAATTCGATTATGTCGATCGGGTGTTGGGGGTGGGGACGGGGAAGTGGGAAACTGTGCACCTCCACCAAATCAGACCAATCATCATGCTTCGGTCGGGGTTTTTCGTTCTGGGGTGGTTATAATTAGAATTAATTACCACAGCAAGCGCTGCACAACAAAAAAAACACCAGATGGTCAACTGGAGATAATTTCCATGGTTTTTTTTTATCCTTCCCGTGGTCAGAACTGAATTGGGAAACATTCTAGGGCAAGGCATGCACTCACTGGAGCTTCGTGGGGCAAGGAATATGAATAGAAAACATGCTATTGGAAATCTGGGAAAAGGGGAGCTGTTTTTTCAGGCTCATTTTCTTTCCCCCAAGGGAGGATCGTTTTTCGTCCGAGAAGCTTCATCTTAGTGGGGGAATTATTTCCTGAGCTCCCCATCGACATCTCGGAGAGGTGCAGCATAATTGGCTACCGAGCGTGCTCGCCGCTTGGAAGCCAACGGCACCGCTGGGATGGATTGGACTTCGCCTCGTGATTGATGACGGTCACGGTTCGCGGTCGAGGCCGAAGATCATGAACTTGAACTTGAAACAACTTGGGCCGTCCGCAGTTGGTCCTAATGCCCCGTTTCGACCCGATCGCGGCAGATCACCGGACACCGGACGCCCCGGTGCTCCTCGCTGGACACCGTTTCGTCTCGGGGGCGTTGCATCGCGGCCATCAGTCCCCATCGGATCGGCGGAGGGACTGCGAACCCCCACAATTACGACACCAGCCACCGATCGAAAGGTAACTGTAAACGGCGTCGCTTTCTTTCGCTCGCGAGTGATGGCGATTCTTCAAAGCGACGCGCACGATCGACAACGATCGCGTGAGGGCTGGTGCAGAACCGCAATCGATCACAGCGCTAAAAGAGGCCACCGAACGGCTCCCCGAGCTTCTCTCTCCACCCCCATCGGTGGGACCCCTCGGTTCACTTTACGCACACAGAATACCAAGCAGCCGTGTGCGATCGTCGCCGAACAGGTTCGAAACGGCGGGGGGTTGCAGAACTTCCAACCCGCATCCCAAATATTCTGCCACCCCATGGCCAGCGCAGGAAGCGTGCACATAATTTTATGCTATAAAGTAAACGATGAACAGTTTTTGCTTACCACTAACAGGAGCTTCATTTTGATGGTGTTGCTTCGGGTGCGGGGCTCGCGATTTCTCGAATTTTTCCTCGCTACGCGGTGGTTCTTCGGTTTTGCTTTTGCGTTTGTTTGTTTGCACTCACTGTGTGTGTGTGTATGTGTGTGTGTGTGGGTGCGTTGTTGTTTTTCCCGGCGGCGAGAGTTCTCACTGTTACTTTTCCTTTTGCACTCCTCTGTCGAAATTGCGCAGAAGGCGATGGAGGAAGTCCAAACCGAGCCTACCAGTGCCTTACGATCACGAGCGCGAACCTTTTCGGTTTACTTTACTTTCCTGTGCTGCTTCCGGCTGCGCGGCTGCGGGAAATTTTCGATTTCCTCCCGATTCCCGAACGCTCAGGCGATGATGATGATTTGCATCAATTTTGTTGTATTTATTTCGTTTCGTTTCGTTCTTTTGTTTTTTTGTTTTTTTTTTTGTTGGTGGAAACCGCAAAACACACACTAAACTTTGCTGGGACTTCGAACCGGGCCGGGGGGACTCCGGAAAGACGACTACGAAAGACTTGCGACGAAAACTAGTGGCCGGGCAACAAGGGAAATCACTGTCGGGAAAGGCACGTACAGAACCGACGCTGCCGGCGCGCTGGGTATGAGATGGTGTTGCGGCCACTGCTACAATGGAACTGTGCGCCCGGTCGGGAGCGCGAGCTGGTTTTATGAAGACTTCGGGATTCTCGATCAGACGCAGCGCGCGCGAGCGGGCGGAGTGCAAAACTGTAGCAAAGTGTATCTGTAGCGCGCGGCGTTCAGCGCGAACGCGACACGCACGCGCACGGCGGGGGGGGGGGGAGAGATCGCGAAGCGGTGGATCGATCGGTGGGGTGGTGCCTCGTTGGGGGAATTGGAAGAGAAGAGAGAAAGAAAGCCCGGCCGGGGAGCCCGGGTAGGAGTCGATCCCCATCGTCGGCCGGTATCACACACCCAGACAATGAAGGCGGTGGAGAATAATCTGAAAACCTGAACTTTTCCCTCGCCGAAGAGATGTTGTGGGGCTGCTCCAGCCTTGGCGACGGCATGAAGAACCCGTCGTCGGTTGCATGGTGTTTGTGAGAGCGCCCGTGAAATGGTTCCCCCGTGCCAGTAGTGAGCAAGAACATTACCCACCAGGAACCGTATGGGATGATCATGGTGTGATAGTGGATATGATAGCGGAACTGGAATTGTTGCTTGTTAGGCAATGTATCGACCGAACTTGTCCTTCGTCTCCTAGCAAACCCCGGCCCTGCTAGGCACGACTCCGGTTGGGAGACGCCCTTTTCCGCACGCGAAAACTTGGCCATTATAAAACCGGAAATTACACCGGCCGAACGACAGAAGGGCTCGTGGGAATGGCGGAGGCAATTAATCGGTTTTCTGAGAGAAAGAAGCTTCTTCCCGCCAAGCTCTGCTAAAGCCTCTAATTGGCCTCGTTGCGTAAAGGGCAATAAAAACATTACTTTAGCGCCACTGTGCGCCAGTGGCCACCGTCTCATTTCGCACTCGCCACAGCCTGCTTAGCTTTCTTGTTGGTCGAGTGATTAAATATAAGGCAATAAAACAATAAACAACATTGCTCCGGCGAGAAGGAGAACCCGCGTAAGGTCTCACACCACCGCCGGAGCGCAAAAGGTGTTAGGTGCCGTGAGGTGGAAATATCTTCTTTCTTTCCTGGCGCGGCTGCGTTCTTGGGACGTTTCGGAATTTTCTCCCAACCCGGCGGAAAGAATTCATGCATCATTCATCGCTGTCGCATCGTTACCTTTTACCTTTCCGGAAGGTGGTGGCGGGGGGGAAGGAGGGGGCACGGTTGGGGGGAATGGATGGGGAGAAATTCCCCGTCGGGTGGCATCGTTTATCGCCTGCAGTCGGGCGGCAACCGGAATTGGCATGGACAAGGCTAGATTTACGGTTCGCAATCGAAAGACTACAAGCGACGAACCCGGCCGAGCCGAGCCAAACTGCACTCATCGTGGGGACGCTCGCGGTCCGTCGATGGTGGTTGGCCGAAATGAGGTCAGTGCGGCAGACGATGCAGCGCAACATCTTAAGATGCTGTGGACGGTCGTCGTGTGACATAATCAGCGGCATCGGATGGAGAGAGAAGTACGAACCGGGAACCGAGAGAAGTTCGATCGCTCCGCGCAGCTGGAGCAGAATTTTATAACATTGTTTTCGGACTCCAGACTCTGCGTGCCGTTGAGCGTCAGGCGAAAAAAAAACCAAATGTCGCATTTCATCGTGTTTCGATAAATTTTTAAAAAAGGTCCAGAAAAACCCAGTCGGCACCTACAGACTCGTATGCCAAATGTCACAGAACCGGTGCGATGTGCTGAAGAAGCCACCCGCCAAAGAACTTGATCGGTGAATCCGATCGCATGGAAATCTGCGATTCCGATATGGATACATAACCGTGGTCTAAAAATAAGTGGTTTCGGGAATTTCTTCCCTACTTTTTGGACCACCGCCGGGAGCGTTGCCGCGGCAAACCGTCGAGACTTCTTCAGTTGGGGGGGGTTAGTCGATAAATGGCGTATGTAAATAAGGCTTCCAGCTCCGATCGCTTTTTTTCAGTGTCTCCGATTGCCCAGTTTTCCCCATCCCACATCGCGTCGAATCTCACGATCAACTTCTTCTCCGCGCGACGCTGGGAACCGGGGAGGCTGGAACCGTGGAAAAGATCTTTCTTCCGTTAACTCAGACACAATGGAACTGTTCCGTGAGCCACTCATTAGAGGCTGGTCCACAGCATTAAACACGGGTAATGATCGGACTCGGACACACCGCAGACCCGTAATTGATGATCGTTAATCGATCGTTTGAAGATTTACTGGAGTACACGAAGAGGTCCGAGATCATGGCGCCCCATCTGTCATTTATACTGTGTTTTAAATTTAAGACGGTGCTAAGTTTCTTTTCATGTACGTTCATTTTTTCCGGAAGCTGGCCGGGTGGGGAAACTACTAGTAAAAACACACATTTGGCCGCTCGCACGACTTCTTTCTCTCTCACTTACTCATACCCATCCCACCGGCATTGCGCCGACGGTTTTATCAGACTGCCGTGGCTCACCATTACAACACAATGTAATAATGTTGCGTTTCGTATTCCAACGGGTTTTAATGGGCGTTCGGCTTCGGCCTGCGTGGGATGCACTTCCTTCGAGGGGGAATGGAAAATTCTAGCCCCCTTCAAGCCCCCGGCAGACGGTCGGTCGGACGCCAGCGCAACAAAACGGTTCATCCAACTGGCCCTGGAACAGTTTCGTAGGTATTTAGGCTGGAATTAGGAGGGCTTTTTATTTGAGCCCACCCCCGGGAGGCTCACATGGAAGTGTCTGCGGCGCGTCTAAAACGCTCGCTTTAGCCCACCGGCCCTGGATCGCTTTCCCGCAATTACGGGATGAAATGGGGGCGGGCCAGAACGGCCGGCGTGTGGAGCAACGGAAGGTACTGCATAGAACCCTTTTTCACACTTGTGATGGGGGGGGCAGGGTGGTATCCATAAAGCTTTTCCTCACCTTTCAGGGGGCCGGTCGGATTGCTTTATCATGTCCGTGGCAGATTGTGGCGGCTTGCGAGTGCTCCAGTGCTTCCATAAATGTGCCGCTCGGCTACTGTTATCAAATTTCAGTGGAATAATGATTTATAGGTTAACCGCCAAAAGGAACCGATACGCTTGATCGTTGAATGAAACATACCTCCATTCCATCTCGCCTCGATTCCATATGGTCCGGCAGATAATTCGATTTTTAGGCTTTTAGGTGATCATAAAATAAAATTTCTCATTTTACAACCACCCAGTGCTGGCGACAGCCGACGACGCGCGTGCTGAAGACTTCATGCAGGTGATCAGGACCCTCTCATCCTCATCAGGAATAGCCGAAATTAATGCAAAATTATTCAACACGCCATAGTGACCGCCGGGGGTGGCCGTATATCATCGCCGTTTCCCATTCCTTCCCGGGACTCAATCAGCCGGAGCCGTTCCTGGTCGAGTCGAGGCCGCGGGTCTTGACTTTTCGGGGGGAAACGATTCACTCACTCGTTCTCGGTCCCGCCAGCAGCGAAGATGGATCGATGCGGGGCTCTGCTGATGGGGATTTTTCAATTTAATTTACCGCACGCTGATGAACGAGCCCCGAGCGAGCCCTCCGTCCATCGGCCGGACGCAAGAGAGCACAACAATTTCGAAAGATTACGATCGCACCGAACTGTTATGGTAATCCGGTTTCCGATGCTCCCACAGGAAGAAAGCTGGCCGGGGTGCGGGGTGCGGGTCTGTTCTGGCGAGAAATGTCATCGATTATCGCCGGGTTTCCGTTGGGGGTGCGTGCACATAAATTAAACTGCCAGAGGCCAGCACCGGTACCCGCCCCAGGGTTCGGGGCTAATTAAATCATCAACACGCTGGAAAAGCGGAAACGTATATTTCATTCCGAGACCCTGCTCATCAGATGGACACCTACATCAGCATCTTTCCGGGTCAATTTTTGTGGAGAACAAAAAAAAAAAGGCATTGCAATTTAGGTCCATTTCCACTGCATATGCTGCACCGTAAATGGATGTATGCATCGGTCTAGACACCATAAGGGAGGCGGAAGCACACCACAGGGTCAGGGCGGTTCAAAGCCCCACCATCCCCCCCCCACCCCACCCGGCTTTCCGGCTGTGGGAAATTGGAGCAATTACAACTTCTAACATGCCGCTAATTTCCCATCGTGGCGCTAAGCTCAAAACCTCGATAACATTACCGCCCTTTTCCCCCCACAAAACGTTCAGCGCCCAGCGGAAAAGCAGCTGAGCAGCGGTGCGAGAAAATCGAAACAAAACACACACACACACACACACAAAATGGGGGAAAACAACAACCAAAAAACAAGAGCAGGAGCCTTCCTAACCTATTGTTCTAGTTGTGCCGTTCGGAACATTTACCGATTAATTATGGCAATGAGTAGTTTTTTCTTTTTTTGCCGTTTCGGGTATCGTTCTATATCGCGTGGTGGTCGTGCCGCGGTCCAGTTTAAGTGAGATAGCAAAAAAGTAATTGCCTGCGATGATACTGAAACTGAAGAGAGAGAGAGAGAGAGAGAGAGCGAACGTACCGAGCGAAACCGCGATGTCGATCGCACGAACAATTGCAGAAAGGCAAAGATACAAATCACTGTAAACGATGCCTCCGGCCATCCTTCCAGAAGCCCAACGGCGGGAGGGCGGAAGTAGGAGGTGTCACAGAGGAGAGCGAAAGAGAAAAAACGACAAGAAAGGCACAGAAAGAGTGAGAGAGGGAGAGAAGGACCATCAATCGTCGGTAGCATCCGGCGCCGTACCATAAACAAACATAACTGAACTTTAACTACGCCAACATGACATCGTGCCCGCGGTTACATGACGCCTCCCCAACATCATAGGTGCCCCCCGTGGGCGGGGGGGGGGGGGCAACAACACCGGATACCGTCGCGAGATGAGACCGCGGCTGAACGGTTCGACTCATCATCGGCCCATCGTTATCGCCCATTTCTTCGTGGGAGACGACGATGGGGACGCCAAAGGGGCTTACAGTCGTCGTCGTCGCCACCGTTACATCGATCGCCGGGGAAATGAAAACGCCTGCTTCGTCTTGTGCAGTGCTCTCTTCGATGGTTGATGATTCTCGCCAAAAGTCCTACAAGTTGTGGACTGAAATTCTCGAACTAGTTGCTTAGCATATTACAGATGGATGAATTCATGCTTCATAAAGCAAAGAGTGCCACGTAGGTTATCGTGCAATTGAACTTACGAACTATTTATACGAACTGGGCGCTTGGGGAAGTCCTACATCTCAATTCCGCACACTGGCATTGCCTTTTCGGCCCCCCGGGTAATCGATCTCTTACGACCAGATCAAAACCCCCTGCTGCTAAAAACACATTTCCGATTCTTGGTTTTGCTCACCGGAACTCAATTCCGCGTTCAATCCGTTCCGCCCTCCCACCCGGGGGGCGCAAGTAGCGGTTTATCGTTTGGAGTTTCTTCTCTCTTCTTTAATTTCCCAACTAAATTTGCGTGCGGGGGAATGTGCTAAATTGACCAACATCTAAATCCACCCCGAGCCGCACCACGAGGGCAAGTTGTGGTGGAACTCAGTCAGAACGCGCCCCCTCGCCCCGGGGCGCCTTCCTTCCGCGACTTTTCCGCGCTTGGACTGCGTTCCGTCCGGTGCAAGCGTGAGCGCACTTTCGGCGGTTTGCGCCACGGCAATTGTTTTTGCGCGCCGGGAACGGTAATGGACCCGCAAATGGGGGAGGGTTTAACTTCTGTGCGCCCGCAGACGAAAACGGCCCGTCTCGATTGCGCTTCTATGTGGATGCGCAGCACGCCGACGGCGGCCCGAACTAGGCTAAACAAAAACCACA
>JAOEFI010000006.1:21887587-21900743 GCA_034621735.1 Anopheles plumbeus
CCCCCCCCCCCCCCCCCCCCCCCCCCCCCCCCCCCCCCCCCCCCCCCCCCCCCCCCCCCCCCAACCACACACCATCCAACATTGGCCAGCAGTCGATCTATTTATCGACCAGCCCGATAGATGTTCCTCGCCTTAACGGGTTTCCGCGATGGGTGTGTTGTGTTTTTTTTTCCCCTTTTTTTGCATACATTTGCACTATTCCTTCTTTTTTTTTTCCCCTACCCCCTTCTACATTTCATCCCCCATTATCACACCTAACTGTAAAGCACTCGAACAGATATCACCGGTTCGATAAATCGTTCGGTCCGTTTATGTTCTTGCCAACGGGTTAAGACCCGGGGTGGGGGAAACGTCGCGGGAGCATAAATTCCTGGCATTGGTGTTATTTTTTTTTTTTTATCTTTCGCATCTCTAATTCAATAATGTATCAATTATGCCCACGGAACGGTTCCAACGGTGGAGGGGAGACCGCGAGGAAAAAAAGGCTGGGCTGGAACAATCGTTCCCCATTGTGGCCGAGATAAGTTGTATAAATTATTGATCAAAAAAAAAAAAAACGTTCACATCTGAACTGATTAAATTTGCCACCTGGTGGTGGAATGTGGGGTTTTTGTTTTATATAAACCAATCATTTCAATTGTAGCAATAAATAGGCACCGGCGGAGTGTAAGCAGGCCGGTTTAGAACACTTTTCCAGGTGCATTCATTGACCCTTCCAATCGCGCCAGTTAAATCGAGAATAAAGTTTATTTAATTCTTTCGATGCAGACCCATTTCTTCAGAAACAGTTTACTGTAGGTTTCTGACGAGGTTAAAGAAGTGAAAGATATCGAAGATATCGAAAGAAAACAAGTCAAACATCCCTTAATACTCACCGATAGCAGCTTATATGTTCATGGATGTAGTGGGAAAAAAAACCCCAAATACTCGGTGGAAATATTGGATAACACACACCCTCCCAGCAGTCACTGCTTCATAGTTTCGGCATATTTAGTAGGAGGGAAAACTGTTCCACACTCCGACAGCATAAATGAACGAAACAGAAAGCAATAAGGAACAAAAACAATCAAACCAGCGCCTCAATCACGATATCAGAATACCAATACGCCAGGATGTGAATTAAGGTTACGCCTCGCCTCCCTTCGCGGCGACCCCTGGACGCAATACGAAGGGGCGGCAGGGATTCTATCCACGAACCATCAATCAATCGAACACTTTGGCTTTGCTGCGTTCCAATCAACAGACCACAACGAAACGACGATCATTTAGCGCCACAGTTTAGGCAACACATGTCACCCCAAAACATATCGGCGCTACTTTGCTTTCCTGTCGAGTTATGTTGGCCACAGGATCATGCTCGGTTTCGGATTTGTTATGCAACAGGTTTTGGGTGACTGTGACTGTGGGTGATGATGTGTCCCATCCGTCGGAGGCCAACATGGTTCATATATTATTGCCGATCGCACACACCATCACACGGCGTGGGCGTGACGCATCGACGCACTTGTCGAACGGGGGTAGTTTTCGAAGCCTAGACCACGTTCCGTGGGGAACGCACGCGCAGACTGACTTGTTAGGTCATTTCGATACGTATTGTTTCGCCCTCTTGTTTTGGCTCTCCCTTCCCCCCTCCCCCCCCTCAAGACCTAGTTCGATCCCCAACACCAGACAGGGGGGTAATAATTCAGCGGACGATCGGTTGATTGTGCCATCTTTAGGACAGAGAGAAAGGCGATCCAAGTAGGCAACGCTTCTTCCACGAAAGCAATAAAAATGCAACCGCACCTCCCAACACACAATAATAACACAACCAACTCTAATCGCGCGATCAGTTGCGGCAATTGGTGCGGGAGTTTGGGCAGCAATATTTCGGGGGTGTCCGAAGTTCCGTTCGAAAGTCGAGGCCTGCCGTTATGCAAAAGCTGAGCTCTCCGTTACGCACTTCCACACTCGCGGCTGATAAGGCGATATTGCCTCGCTGTCGGTCGCGACAGCCTGGCTCCAAAGGCACGTGCACGTGCACGAATTTGCGAGGGAAAGTATGCCCTTATGCAACGGAAGGAGGGAAAATCCGACCGACCAGCAACAACAGCCAGGTACAGTTACAGGCTTTCATCCAATTGCGATCGATTAAATTATGCTAGCTCTAGTTTGTTTCTCTTTTTCTTCTCCCGCGCCGCCCGGCTTCAATTGGGTAGGCTGACGTTAGAATCATAATAATTTGATAGTAACACAAATTGCTCGTCGGAACGGATTTGGCTTTTTTGTTTGTTTGTTAATTTTGGAAAATTCCGAGCAAGAATTTTACGGCGTCCAGAATGGAAGAATGGTTTGCATCTCGCCGTTCAATCAACGTAACGGGTCGGAACGGGGGAATGGATGGACGAAAAAAAAAAAGCATGGAAAACAAGAACAGAAACCAAAACAAGAACATACCCCAATGGTCATTCTTTTGGCGCATTTTCCTGTTCCGAGCGATCTGTATATCACCTCTAATGGTCACTAACGCGCGGCAGGTGATTATTTAATTATTTTGCATTAAAACTGAGCCAAAGTCCGTGCCGGCGCTGATGCTGGATGCCGGTAAACGTTCTCCGGTGTCTGCATTTGTCTGCAATTGCTCAAAACGGGAAGCATCATTTCGGGAAACACGCTTCTGCGCCACTGGAAAACCGCGCAGCGTCGGGCGAAAGTGGTTGGCAAAATTATGGCAATGGTTCGGTAATGGAAAAAAAATGGGCACGTTTAGTGCCGAAAATTGGCGCACTTTAGGTCCGTGCGAGCGCGCGCGCGTGTGTGTGTGTGCTCCGGGGAGTAGTTTAAAATGAAAAATTGAAATCAATTTTGCTGGATAATTTTATTAACTTTCCCCGGGTCCGGGTCATTCTTCGCCGACGTTCGGCCGCGGCAGGGTGGCCATTTCCATTCTATCCGAAGAACGGGAAGCCGCCTCCAGCACCGGGGAAAAACGGCGCCACGCCACCAGCCCCACCGGTGAAGTTCGGCAGCGAGAGATTACCGAACGGGGAAAGGTTCGGTGGCTGGAAGGGAAGCGTCAGGTTGGGCAGGAAGCGGCCGATGTCGGGCTGTCCGGTGCTGTTGCCACTGCTGGAGAAGTTGTAGCTCCGGGTGGAGCCATTCTGGAACACCTCGAATCCGCCACCGCCGCCGCCACCGTACTGCGTCGGAAGGGCCAACACGGCCACCATGCCGAGGGCAGACAGACACAGCACGACACACTTCATCTTTCCCGCTGGATTTTAGTATCGTGAACTTAGAACGAGTTTTTCCGGACGGACAGAAAATGCGTATGGTTCTAACAGGTCGTCTGCCAGTATGTATTTATAGTTCGATTGAAATGAACAACTGGTCAGTCAGTTACTCACCCTTACGTGGCCAGGGAAAGTAAACAACAACGCCTCGGAGCGCGTTTCCAGTTGTGTCAATATGTTGACGCTTTTTACGATGAGAAATTAGACATGCAGATCGTACTTTTGATGGGCTTTTTGTGAATCCTCATTTCGAATGACAATTTTATTCGAAGATCAAAGATCATCAATGATGCCTGACCTGAACGATCGTACGTCAATTGCCGGTGATCGATGCACGGTTTAAAAATTGTATATTCAAATTAATTTACCTTTCAACTGAACATAATATTAGCTCAAATGTTGGCTCATTGCTGCACTATTTCCGCACTGTTATCAACAACAACATTTTGGTTTATAAGGAGCACCGTCTATTGGCAACCTTCAACAGTTCCGCCATCGTGCTCCGAACCATACCGAAGCAATGAAGATTTCGCTGATTTTCCTGGCGGCCCTCGCGGTTGCAGTGGGAGCTGCAGCTGCACCACCTCCACGCCCTCGCCCGCCTCCGCCGGCGTCAAACGATTCTAGCAGCAGTGATTCCAACGGCAGTGACTCTTCCGCTGAGAGTAGCGCAGTCCAAGGTCAGAGCGACGATAGTGCTGCTTCGGACGACAGCCTTCCTGAGAAGGGCGAGATCAGCCTGTTTGGACCTTTCTCCCGAGGACCGTGGTGGTCGAACCCGAGGGTTCCTCCATTCCGTCCGCCAAGGTGGCCTCGTCCTCCGCACGGAGGACACGGACACGGCCGACCCTGGTGGTGGAGACCACCGTTCGGACATCGCACAACCACGACCTCCGTCGCAACAACCACCGTGGATGACGCATCGACAACGGCGGCCGCTTCGACAACGGAAGCCGCCTCGACTACGGACAACGCTACGACAACGACGAACGCTTCCACAACGGAAGCTGCTACCACAACGGAAGCTGCTACCACAACGGAAGCTGCTACCACAACGGAAGCTGCTACGACAACCGAAGGCTGATCGTCTCAAACTACCGGTTAGAAGGATCCTTGTGAAAAAGAAAATGTCAAACATGGGTGTACAGATTCAAGCCAATTTAATAAATATCAACAAATAATCAGCAAAACAAATCTTACGCTTATTCCAACGAAGATTTCTCCCTTATCCGGGTACACAATACACGTGTGTTGCTGTATTCTCTCCCGAAGATTCACTAGAATACATTGCCGTCTAGTTGAATTCAAAACCCAACTCAATCTAGTACTACACAGCTATCGACGGCGGCATCGCTTTTAGTACATAGTGGAAACATTTCGCCCTTGAAATATTTCATGCAATCGTTTCGGCGGATCCATTCAAAATCTGAAAGTGAGTAAGCGAAGAATATTGTTGTATTGCTATATATAGCGGAGTGAACAATCTTGAACTCCTGCACATTTTCTGCTGCTGTATTTATTGAAATTGTCACCTGGTGGTTTATTCATAATCTTTAATTTTTCTATTACATGTTTGTAGTTGTAGAAGCATGATTGGAATTTGTTCGTACGTTGTATTGCCGTTTGGAGGCATAGAAACACTTGCGTTACTTTGTAGTAAATATCTTGCGAATGCGAAAGAATTTCTGCGAAAAACGTGTCACATGAAATGGGAATACGTGAACAGGTCTGAATCGACCTGTCACGTGTAACATTTGAGCGGTGTTAACTACATGTGTGGCCTCCCGTTCATTACATTCCTTTGGACAGCCAACTGTAAGGACTCGATAGGAATTATCACCTCCAATATCTGTTTACGCTATGAGTTGAGAAAAGCAATACCACATTACCGTTCGCTGTGTGTATGGTTGTAAAATTGGAAAAAAATCTTCTATATATCACTGGTAACAAACACGCAAAATGTTGTGAATTTCGTTACGTTGGTTACGCGTTTCAACACGGTGCACACCCGGCCAGTGTTCCTTTCCTTCCAATTCATTCAATTCTATGTTGCTGGCACCCTCCTTAGCTCCGGCCGCTTCACCGGACACTCTTCTCTTATCCTATCTAATCTTCTAATCATTCCTTTCAACTTGTTCCTTTCCATACGGTTGCTAGAATTTCGATCACTCGCAATACAGACGGTGTTGATTTAACGATGGCATTTGCTGCTGTGTATTCCTTAGCAGCATCAACGTGTACCCACCACGCTTCTGCGCACGAGAGACTTGATGACATTAGAATATTATAGTGTTAAATTGCTATTACTCCTCGGAAGGCTTTACTCTATACGCTCGTTATATTTAAGTTTAACATCCATGATCACAGGAGAAATAACTTGTTTGCTGACGAAAAGTTGTTTGTCGCATTCGTAATCGAATTTGTGTGTGTGTGTGTGTGTGTTTCATGCCGCCATGAATTGTAGTTTTCTCTTTACCGTATATTAAATCAAACATGCTACATTGGCCACGCGATTCTGTGTGTAAAAAGTAAATCAATTGAGTTGTAATGGTAAACGAATTCGCTAAAAGAAATGAATAAATACATACAATATAGCCAAGGTGAAGTTACTAGAACCCATATGAGTTTACAAATCAAGGATATCAACAACTGATTTTTTTTTGCGTTAGAATGAGATAATGAAACTAAAATTATACGAATACATCTCCGCCTGTATATGTTAACGCTTTGATTGTGAAAATTTCTCAACCAAATAACCCACGGGAGAAAAACCCCAAGCGAGCACCTTATCCAGGACAATTCCCCATCCCGTAGGAAACAAAGAAACTCATACGAAATGAAAAAAAAAATCGATTAACACATATCTCAAACGATAATATGGTTGTATTGTAATTTTTTCTTTTTTATAAGCCTTCCTTTTCACTTTCGTTCGCTTTCGTTAAGCTTCATCATTTGTTTTAATAAATAATTTAACATTGTATAAGTCTTTCCTAGCTGTGTACGTGGTTTCTTGAAAGATTTGATTTTCTTCACTCAATTTGTTTACTATTTCGATTCACTTTTTTTCGCCGGGATTCATCATCTCCAACGATCGTCCAGTCCATCGTCCTCACGCTTCCTTCGTTCGGCTCGGATGAACAAAATATCATTTCAGCGCACCCGTTACACAACACCCCGGTGATGCACACGTACGACGCACGTGGTGGAGAGAAAGAGAGCCTCACCTTTTCGTTTGTTTTAGGTCCTAACTAGCGCTACGGAGGACGAAAAAAGCCAAGAGTTCTTGCGACTGGGTAACGGGTGGATGCGATTGTGTAAGGAACGTTATCAGACGGTTTCTTTTCCAAACCGCATACACGCACACACAAAGCAAAAGCTTCTCCTCCCTGGCTATCCTTTCTGTGTTCCGTTAACAATCGCAAGATCAGCGGACGGGTTCTCCCGTTTCGTGATGGTGTGTTTAGGAATTGCATAACTAAACTATTATTACAGTAAAAGATTGGAACTAATAAAATTAAAGAAATAATTTAATGAACTGCATTCGTATCTAGCTGTTCTGTTATGCTGTTTCTCTGCTTTGCCTCTCTTCAGTTCCGATAGTTGCATTATTGTAATGGTTCCTAGCGTGTTCAAGTTTCGGTTTGTCCGTCTTTGCGCAAAATGCCTCAATTAATATCCCTCCTGCACACAGACACACGGCACATCGGCATTGTCTTCCCGTATCCGCGTTTCAAAGGAACCTCCATGCAGCAACGTAGAAAGGAAGCGCTGCAAGGTTGTTGCGACAGGAAGGATCTCTTTCCATTCACGAACCGATAATCCTCGAAACTCGACATCTGGTAGTCTACCATTCCTCGACTACTGATGGGGTTGTGGTGTGGTTGATTTTTGAATTGATGTAATCTTCGCTCTAGTGGAACCGAACGAACGAGCAACGAAGACTAAAGCAGGCCACAGAACGCCGGTGGCGGGAGAGCTTAGGCGAACCCGTTCCCGCCGGCGATGTGGGAGTGTAATATTTAGCAGATAGAGGCAACGAAGGGCGAGGACGCGACGACTACTGTTGCCGTTGCTGTGGCTGGCACCGTGGAAACAGATCACGTCATGTTCACGCCGAGGGCGCGGCTGGTATACTCGTACACCACGTAGCTGATCGAGACGGCTGGTAATACTTTGATGAAGTTCGGCGTAATACCACGGTAGAGACCGAGCGGACCCTCCGTCTGTATTATTCGCTTAAATACATTGGTCATGTTGGGTTCCACCGTGACACTGCCGTCTGCGTTTGGGCCAATTGTAACCGCTGGAAAGAAGGAAAGAGGAATTCCACGGTTAGCAACGCGTTAGGTTAGTTAGTACTGCGTCGGGAACTCGGCGAGTGAGAACTTACCTTGTGCCTGCAATCGCGTCCGCACCAATGCAAGCGGATAGGAACAGACCTGCCCGAGCGTGCTGGACGCACTGCCGCACGCCAGCAGCAGCCAGAAGCTCGGCTGCTCCGTCTCGTGGTGGCTAAGGTACTTCTTCTTCAGCGTCTCGTACACCGCCAGGTCGATGCCGGCGTACGGGATGATGCCGAGCATGTTTGGAATGTAGCCGCGGTAGAACGAGCGCATGCCCTCCCGGCGGTAGATCTTCGCGGCCGCATCGAGGATGCTGCTGTACTCGCCCGTCTTCCTTAACGCTAGTCGGGTTTTTAATACTTCCATCGGGTAGATCGCCGTCTGGCTGACGCCACCGGCGCACGCGCCCGCCACGAACCGCTCGTAGATCGTCATCTGGCGCTTGTCGTTGCCGCGGATCAACCGCTTCACCTGCTCGTACGCCGCGAACTTGATCGCACTCTCGGGCGCTATCTTCAGCACGTTGATCAGATTGCCGCGCCAGAGACTCCGCACGCCACCCTCCTTCAGCATGTACTGAAGGCAGTCTGAGATTCGCTGTTTGGTGGATTGCACCTGCAAACGAGAAGAACGAAATGTAAAAACGGGCACTCTCGGAAGAAGCAACGATCGCGACTACATACCTGTAGGAAAACTTTCAACCGATCCAAGGGTGCCGTGCAAGTTCGCGACACTGCACCAGCAATCCCACCGGCCGCCAGATGGCGCCACCACATCCCGGTTTGCATTTCGCTCTGTGTGAAGTCATCAGGTACGTTCAGATCCTCACCGATATCCAAATACTGTAATCAGGCACAACATAGAAAAACACATTAATCATTTATACAAGGTACAATGACTCTATCAACAACATTCTGTAGCATAAACTAGAACTAATTACGTAGCATTGTACGGTGACGTGTGGCATGACGCACAGATACGCCATAGAGAACAACGAGCTAGCTTTGGCTAAAAGTATGTTGTGACCATGAGCAGTTATTGGTGAGCAGTACACACATCAATCACATCGATGGTAAGTGGAGAAGTATTTCGTATGGTGCGCTATGGACGGAGTGTCGTCGTTGATCGCAACAGCAAAATTCTTCAACTAACAACGAAAGTCTACTGAACGGTTTCAGAAGGATTAAGCCCATCTGCACTACTTCAACGAACCCACAGCTAGGTGATGATGATCGGCTGGCGGTGGCGGGAATGTGCTATCTACGACACATTTTGTTTGGCTTACTCTAATGATGCTAATATGTGATCTACGATTTCTTGCGAATTCTGATTCCGTATTTTCTCGGATCGCAAACTGGATCAGTCCGGCTAAGCCTAACCAACCCCACACAGGATCGATCCAGTATTAATTAGGAGCGATTAACCATCTTACTTAAAAATTAATCAACACTAGGATGCAAAGCATCCAAACCTGCGCAGTGGACCCTAGATAAACAAATCAGCTAACACCCATCTCCCTTTCCGATTGCATTCCCTATCTACGGTGCAAGAAAGGGGAGATATGGTCAATCATTTCCTATCAGCATGACCGAGCACTCCGTCAGCGAATGGCTCGGCTCTATCAGTTATTGGATCGGCGCCCGCTCTTGTTCGTCGAGGGGCTGACGAGTCCGGGCGGCTCTATTTCGTCATTTGCACCATTAGACGAGTCCGCTAGTGTAGTGTCTGGATGGCCCACATGTTAAGCTTGTAAACAAGTTCTGGCCTGGCCAACGATGTCGGGTTCACCATCGCTCGGTCGATTCGTCACAACAAATCCCATGTGAGCATCAGCTGGACAGGCCGTATACAGTGGCCAGTTCTGGTCAGGTTAGTTTTGCGCATTACCAGTATCTAGTTCAGGGACAGCACTAACCTATCTTTACAAATTGGGCAAGGTTACGGTAGGCCACGTCGTTCAAACATATCGGTCAAATTTGCGGACAAAGAGGTAGTTGTTTCGAAAGAAGTCTCGCAAGGGAACAGAGCTGCTTCAACCATAAAGGTTCCATTTTTTTTTTTTTTTGGCAACAGTCAACTACGTAAAAGTCCAACCAATCCTTACTGTTCTACCCACATCAGGGGCACACAAATCAACCTTATACCGGATGAATCCGGATCTGCATCTTCCTGGTCGGGCGTGTGAAGCAAAGCAGGCGTGCGTCATTGATAACGGCACACATGTGCCTTTTTGAGACATCAAGGAAAAGGGAAACGACGATGGATCGACGAGACCGCATTCGAAAGTAAGGACGCGAGAACAAATCCACTGCGTTGGAACATCGAACATGGAAAAGACCAAACCGGTTGGTGCTTTCCTTTACTCTTGTGCGAAGAATAATCCACTTGGAATGTAGCTCGCAGGTAAATTTCCAAGCGTGCATTTTTTCCCATTGTTCTGAATAACTGGCAAAGTTCAAGGACTCGAACTTCGTGCCATCTTTTTCATCAGCTAAGGTAGAACAACCGTTTACCTGCCCTTTTTGATGATACCTGCAGGGCTTGAAAACAGCTCCTGGACAGGGAATGATGGCCAGTTGAAGTCATCCTTCTTCTATTTCAGAACCGTTTCTCCTTGGAATTCGAACAACCGATGTGATAGGCACGGATATAACCCTGTAATTACTTCTATTCATTGACACCGTGTTTTTCCGCACCAAAGCGGGCGGGTTAGCGGGTTTAAACCGGTAGTCCTCAGGGACACACCTTCCTGTGACATATCTTCACCAACATCATCATCATTATCATCAACTGTGCAGCGGAGGAAGAAAAAGTAATTAAATAACCTGTCGCTCTAAATCGCCTGCCTTCAAATGATGTGTTGACATCCAACCAGATGATTCTCCGGGACGTTTTGAGCAGGGTTGAGAGAGACAGAGAGAGGGACACCAACATCACCTTCATACTTTGATCCTTCCAAAAATTCCACAAATATTCCACAGGCATTTTTCTTGACCCGTCCGTCCCCTTTCCATCTCGTGCATGATCGCGCAAAACACTTATCAGCATTCCGGTGGCTCAAATGCTCCCTCGGCAACAGAAGACCGTCTGAAGCCCGCTGTTGTTGTTGCCGGCCACCAAAAACTTCGGAAGGGGGGGGCGAAGAAACAAAACCACCCTCCTCCTTATCGGAACATTCGGAAGGCGTGCTTCCCGGCCGTATAGCTTCACACCGGGAGCATCGTTTCCAGGGTCACCCGTAGATGTGTTACAAACAAAGCGCCTACTGCTTGGGACGCAAAAAAAAATAAAGAAAAACAACGTCTAACGTGGGCATACGAGACACTACACTTGGGAAGGTTGATAATTGGCGTTACGGGGGCAGGCAGGACATAGCGATTGCAGCAGCTCCGTCGATACAACAACATTATTGCCACTTACGTAAGGAGTTTAAGGTAGTACACACTTTTTTCCTAGGCGACATTTTCCCCGCGCCGCGCGCTGCTAAAAATAGTACCGTGTGCTCACACAACCCTAGCGCGCCGTCTTAGCAGTGCGCCAAAAAACGACTCCTCTCAAATAGTCCGCTTGTGCCGGTTGTCACATGTGCTCTTCTGTCCTGTGTTTCTAAAATTTTTGAGCGTCTACGAAACTCAAGACTGTGGCATCATTATTCGGCCCGTCTTAACGGGATGGTGGTGGGGTGGTGTACCTTCGTCACTAACTCGACATAGAAATCGCTGTCCAGCGTATCCATCCGGATCCGGACACACTGGAGCAGGCACGGAACTGCAGCTGATTCGAATGCAGGAACCGCCGCCACAAACACCGTGTGGATCGATAAAGCGACGCGCAACGTGCAAACGCACGTTCCGTCCTTGCGGTACTGCTGGTGCTTCTGGTGCCTCTGCTGCTGCTGTTCGTCGTGGCCGTTGGGTCCGACTCCGACTTCAAACGATGCCAAACTTTAGCCGAAAACGCGAAACATTGCCAGCGAACTCATGGCGGCTAGTACCGCGTGCTCCGTGGGTGTTGATTTTCCCCGTTTGCTGCTGCGGCAGACTTGGGGGGGGCTGATAGCTGACACACACAGGCGGCGCCACCAAACGCCTCCACACTCCTCTGCCCGTCTGGTGAGTTGTGGCTCACGGGCTGGCTGGCTCTCTAGTAGCTGGGGTGTGGGAGGCGAGCAAAACTTCCGACTTTTCCGGCACACGGTTGTTTCGCCACACTGCAAACCAGCTTTCCCGAGCGTCAACCGTCAACTGACGGGTACGGGCACTTCGGGCCTTCGGAGTAGGTAAGCGTTCTCTGGGTGCTACAACACCGGTGTGCTGTGTGCCGTGGGGAAAGCGGCAGGCAAACGCGCGGAAAAGACACGTTAAAACCACGTTCCACACGCACACACACACACACACACACACCGTACCGCTGCTTCGGAGAAAAATCAGAAGGTGTTCGGAAAAGCTTCGGGCCATTTTCCCGTTCGCTGATGGTGTTCCACCATCTCTCTCTCTCTCTCTCTCGAGCTCTTGCATCATTTTCTCACCACCATTTTCTCTCTATTGGGATGCCAGCACGATTCGAGCTCTCCCCTTTTAAATTCGCGATACTTGCGCAAGACGAAGGAGGATCATCGTTGGATAACTGTGCTGCGAGGAGCACACCTCCATACCATCATCCTTTCTAAATACCAATGCCAATACCTGTCTATCCCTCCATCTCTCTCTCTCTCTCTCTCTCTCTCTCTCTCATACAGGTTATAATTTCAAAACCCAAATAGTTGGTTGCATGCACTTTGCAACAAACGAAACCTTCACCAGAAGCAGCACGTTTTGGCAAGCAACCGGCCACAGCTGTTTGCAACGGTATCCAACACCATTAGGCGTAACAAACGGAGAGACGGCTCGCCGAATGAAGCGAAAATGCCTAATGGAAAAGTGCTGCTGCACAAGTCGAGCAAGCTACGCATTTCCTCTACCCTTTAGACAAAAAAATAAAAAATAAATTTGCCCAAAAAAGCACATACCAAGTGCGCATGTTCGGAGGCGTGTGCATCGCGGACAAACTGTGGACGGTCGAGGACGGTGCTACTACTGGTTTTATAAATAGTTCCCCTGCGACATTGAAGCAAACTGTCCATTCCAAGAGGGCGCCTGCAAAAGGCAGAAATACGGGATTAAGTCATCCCATCTAATCACATGAAGAGGATCGGAAATTGGGGGGGAGAGGTGTCCTTTTTTGCATCAACAATGGACCGAACATAACGGGGAAAGGGAAGAACGGTGGACCAAGCACACTTCGAGGGCTTCTCCTGCATCCGGTTGTGCTCAAACGAGTGGAAAATATCCTTAATGACAACAACTTAATGGAAACTCGGCGCCTGAAAGTTATGCACGGTGCCTTGCACGATGAAAAAAATGCAAAAAAACCACAGCCTTCCTCTTGCCGATGCCGGTGGTAGGACAATCTGAACAACACTATTAGTGCCGGCCTCTGTTAGGGCGTGTGTTGTTGAACTTAATTGACACTTAATTACTCACGCTCGAGGACATCGGCGAC
>JAOEFI010000006.1:21916305-21928180 GCA_034621735.1 Anopheles plumbeus
GACAAACAAGCCTCTGACGGTGGCAATGCCACAACAAACAACACGCGCACGTCATCTTATTGAAGCGGGGGGGCACACATTTCTCCACCTGACGGGGAGACGAAAAAACAAACACCATTCCACCACGACTTCGCTTTCAGTCGAAGAAGAATCGAAGACGAGTGAAAAGTGAAGGGCCGGTAGGGCACGTTGCGAGCCGGGTCGCGTTGGTCGTTTGGCACCGGTGTGTGACCACACACACAGTGGCGTAAAAGAGGCTCGCCTCGGACAGAACCGGAACACTGATTGGTCAGAGCTGTTGCTGCTGGCTAAAGTCTTTTACTACGTGGATTAGTGGAAAACATACGAAAAGAGCTCCGACTCGTGTAGACGCGCACACGTGTCGAGGGAGATTACGCGCGGAGCAAAGTTTGTAGCGACAATGTGGCTGAAGCAAACGACGCATATTCTCAGCTGGTCTGAAGTCTAATCAATTTGTGGAAAGGAACCAGTTTTTTAAACATGTTTTGACGAATCCATCTGATGCATTTAAAAGTCCTGCATGGATGTTAATATGCACGAGAGAAAATATTGACGAAGATTATTGTGTGAAGTCGGGAAATATTTGATGTCTTCGCTCCCAATTACTTTGAGTGTTTATCTCTGTACAAATCGAACAAATCTCCTTAAACATGCCCACCGAACTGTAGCCAAGCTGCTGATCGCTCGACGACGCACGCCGTATATATTGCATTCGGGCCGTTGAACGACAGATCGCGACCAAAGCCGAAGGCGCCGCAACGAAACGACGGTCCGCTTGGGACGCCTCGTCTGACGCTGTGTTGGCCCAGATAAGAACAAAGGAACGGCTTGAACTTCGCAGCGCCAAAGGTCCAACAGCACGACCGGCTTGAGTGGCTGCCGCCAATATACTAGAGCACCGCCGCCACCAACATGCTCCCCCTTGCCCACCCGGAAGAACTGCTTCGGGCAATCATCCTAAAAAGGAAGAATCATTGTTCGGAGTGAAAGGTTACAGCGGCAAGATTACCCATCCGAATGGATCGTGCTGAACCGGATTTAAAGTGGATTTCGGCATGCGATCGCGTGCTTCGACTCTCTATCGCCGTTGAGCAGCAGATAGATGGCGGCGGACTTCGAACGAGGATCGGTTAGGAAAGTTGCAAAAAAAGACAAGACAATCTTGAACGAACGTCAATTGGGTGGTGCTACTTTGACCCGGTTCGGTGGCGTAACTGAATGGCAATGGTTTAGTTCACGTTCTCCTGATATATGGTGTCAAATCATAATACATATTTGAGACACACCAAGGACTATCTGTAAGCATTAGGCAATTACTACTCGGCAATCAGCTCCTCTTTGCAAATGGGACGTATTTGTTAATGCGATCATCATTAATAAGTAATAAAAATTCTACCTTACGATCACTATTTCCACAATCAAATTTGCATACATTTTGCACTACAAGTCGTACTGGTTCGTAAATGGTTAATGCAACTAGCATTCCGATTTCGAAAGCATTTTCCGAGCCTAGAACTCTGCTACGCGAAATTTTGAAATCATGCCACAATCACGCTTTTGCTCAACCGATCTACTTCACTATTAGGGGTTTATCGGAAAATCATAGTATGTTCAATGAGTATGAAATGTAAAATTGTGATTATGAAGAAACAATGAAATATTGATTCAAAACGTAGTGAAGAGCGAACGATCGGTGAATTTTGACCAACAATACTATGTCAATGAAAGTAATGAAGTATAACTATGCAGCATTTAATAGAATGTTCACTGAATAACAAACTGTGTAGAAATGATGCGAGAGGTGCTTATAAAGTTCATTCAGAGCAGCAGTCAAACAGCGGAATGGCGCAGATGCAGTCATACTCGAGAGAGAAAGAAACGCACCACCCAAGAACTAGCTATGGTCAATGGAATGGAGACCTGCCAGGTGTCGGAGCGAACAAGCATTTAAAGGTGGACGATTTTAAACATTCAACTGAGATGCTAAATGAACCCGAACAGCAACGCAAAATACTTCAGGGTGCACAATGTATTCTTTTTTTAACGGCAACCAGCAAATCTAAGCACGTGCGCGAATCGTTAGCGAAAAGGCAATGGCAAATGGCAATGTCAAAAGAATTCTGTTTTTTAGCTTATTTAGTTTAGCTCCCTTTCGCCAACGGGTTGCGCAAACGATGCGAGCGATCGAAAGGTGCAAGACGAACCACTGATATGCATTCCGCGGTGAGGGTAACGAGCAGCAGCAGCGTATCTAGGAGGAGGAGGCAGCAGAGCAAAAAACATTGTAATCGGAAAACGGTGCGAACCTAGCGACATCGGCAGGGAAAGTCGGGGGAAAGAAAACAAACAAGTGGATAATAATCGGGGAACAAAACAACAACGAATAAAGAAAAATCCGACGGAAGAATGAGAAACGTGTCGAACACTGTACCTTACCATCCACCAGCAGGTGCGAGGATGCGCCATTGTTGGTGGAGGAGTTGTAGGAGACATTCGTCGGTGGGTTCAAAAGCATGTCCGTGACGTGCTCAATGGCCTGTTCGACATCGATCAGCCTGAGCACCGGACGGGCCCCGTCGCCGATGCCGTCCGCTGGCGTCGCTTCATCGTTCGACGCAGGAGACGGCAGGAGCCGGGTGCAACTGGGACGCACGCGACCAACGGTCACCAGGTAGGCTTTATTGTACCTGAGATTCTTCAGATTTGTATTGTTGAACCATTTTCCAAGCGACGTTTCGATAGTTTCGATAAATATGGATTTTCCGTTTCGATCCCCACACATCCAACAAACGTGTATTTCGGGAGAGATGCAGAATATTCAAACGAGAACAATTTTTGATTAGCCACAATGATCACCAACACTTTTTTGGGTTCGAACCCCGTGGAAAGAGGTTCTTTTCCTTAAGGTTATGTTTCGTCTATCGAAGATAGTCCGACATGCTGTCATATCATGAGGCAGTTCTTTCGCATTGCAACCGTTTCCTACCATCGAACCCCGTAGCAGGGACACAGAGCCGATTTAACGCACAGTGCATTGCATTGAATTTGCACCTCGATTGCCAGCATGACGGCCATCCGTAGGTTAGGGAGATCCCCGTATAGAGCGTATAGAGCGATGGTACTCACAGTCGAGTGCCGCCAGTATTTAACCAGTTCGTGAATGTCCGACGAGGGTGCCAGTAGGAGAAAATCTCTCCATTCGTCGTAGCTGATGTTCAAGCTGCCGTCCTTATCCATACTAAAATTGAAAATAAAAACAAACGCATTAGTTCCACGAGTGTCAAGCGCAAATGCTCCCTAGACGAAGGGAAACCACACACTCACCGTTTAAGTAGCTTAGCCGCCTCGTGCCGATCCATGTCGATGCCGAGCTCCTTGAAAGCCGTTATCAGCTCCTCCAAGTCGACCATGCCGTCCCGGTTCTTGTCCAGGTGTGTGAACTGTAAGCGTAGATTTTTTTCGTGCTCCCGCACATAATGTATGAACTCCGCCAGCCCGACATCGCCGCTTTGCGTCTGGTCCGATTGCTTGAGAAAGCGCTGGAAAAACAACGAGTGTCCGTACTCCTGGATGGTGTGGTTTTTTCACGGTGCAGGATATTTTGCATTGCATTTTTTTTTCATTCGAGCATATAAGCAAAGCAAAGTGTCAGTGTGTTTTGGGTGACAATGCGCCGTGATGATTATGAGAAATGTAGCAGAACGTGTGAAAAGAAACGGATAAGATGTGAAGAAATCATATTAGTAATCGCCCAAGTAAACGTAAGAATAAGTATGAAAAGTATTCAATTTCAGTTCAATTTGAATAAGGATGTTGGAGATGAAATACTCATGCCGCCTAGCGGCGAATAATAGTAACCAAAAGTAGGTTTCGCCACCGCCCAATAGATGACGCGACTGATGTCCGTGAATTTCTTTTATAAAACTCACTAGGGTGAGCAAAACGCCTCACTACTGCGATCTATCATAATAACCAAACAAACTAATTTGACTAACTTTCTTGAATATCTATCATCTGCTATTCATTTAGTTTACCTGCTTCTATATATTTCTATATGCCAACATTCTGTTAACTTCTTAAGTTAGCTCCTGTCTAACAAACCCGACTGTACAAAACAGAATCAAATGATTCGCCGTTTTGCCATCTGCGGTTTCTAGCCGCGTGGAACCATCTATTCCACCCAGACAGAATCCGCCTACTCGCAATAAATTTCGTGTAAATCATCCAAACGAAAGGGAAAATTCGCACCCACTACACCACGCAACAGTTTTCTTCTAGTTTGCTGTGTTTTCCTCATGTTGTGTCACATTTGCACGCCAAATGGATTGAAGGCCACAGCTGGCAGCATATCGTGTTGCTGCCAATGTCGATGTTTATTGCGCCCGGGAGACTACCGTGCAACGTATGCAGCTGGGTGTGGCGTTGGCCCCCAGCCGCTGATGCTGCACGAGCATAGTTAAAAATAAAGTTTTACCTCCCACCGCAGACCTAGACACAAAGCCGGGTATTCGCGACTGAAACCGCTACCAACGGAACTCCCGGTTTATTCAACTACCGTTGCTGAAATGTTCAACGGAGCGAGCCGTGATTCGGAAATAGCTTTCTAGAGCACCGGAACAAGGCATGAGACAACGAGATGGGGTAAACTTGGACGAGCATCAAGACGACGCTTCCTGAACGATGGATATTTCGGCAACCATCTGGCGTCTATATTCTGAGTCCATCCGATGGAGTGACAGCGTTCGCGTGCCAAACGACGACTATCGCACTTACAATAATACAAGCTCCACGCCGCAGCAAAACATAACTACAGACGTGCGGATTTTCTCCCTACAATTTTCCTCCTCCTGCGCCACTTTAACTTTTCGCTACATTTTCGCATGTCTTTAAGTGGCCTGTTCCCTTCTGATCAGCTGATGCTCACCGGAGTTTACGAACCACAACTCCCACGAAACTCACTGCGCGGTAAAAATAAAAACAATAAATCACGACCCATTATCAGGGACACGAGGGAATCCTCAAATCCGGAAGCGATAAGCAAAAAGCGAAAAAATAACAACCGCCGTCCGTGATTACGGGTGGCTCAAACAGACTAGCGAGCTATCTCTTTAAGAGGGATAGGTATTCTCTGGATGTTTAATGACGTCCGCGGTGTTACTTAAGATGACCGGATAATGTTGCAGCTTTGTACTATGTACTGACCAATTCCAAAGATCATAAGTTCATATTTCTAGAACAAAAAGCAGTGAAAATATGCGAAAAAGATCAATTTGTTTCGTTTCAATTTTCGCCGGTGTTTGTTCCATGACCTATTTAATCTATCTTTAGGCTTTCCTATAATCCATAACTTCTAGTTTCGTTAGTTTGTTTGATTGGATAGCAAATTCGATTGATTACCCTGACCCCGAATGTTGGCAATAAATTTTCCCTAAACCGAACGGAGCAATACGACCTTCCACTACTAATCCGATTGAAAGAAATAAGGGAACCCGAGAAAGGAAAAATCGATCGCCCCATTTCGCTTGGACACAGCAGGGCACGATCCGCCACGACGAGACGTCTGCAGCCAACTCCGGCTACGGTTGGCCCCCACACAACGGGGGAAAAAACTGACTTTCTTTTCCTTTTCGACGTCGCTTGAGACGGGTGCGGTTAACCCGAAGCGTGCACAAGAGGGCTCGTCTTTGGAGCGAACGTCTTCACTATCTACTGCTAGTGTGACGTCTCGACACGTGGTGGAAGATGGAAACCCCGTTCAAATGTGACGCCGAGGTGGCTGTGTCGGTTTCAAAGGAAAACCGCGGACCAAAGTGCGCATACGTCGTCGTCGTCATCGTCCTCAGACGGATCGCGTACTGCACGCAGTCCCCTGCTATAGGTTTGCCCTTGACGAAGGAAATTTCGCGTACTCCCCAGTTTGCCCAGACTGGACGAAGCGCTGGGAAAGTGGGTAGATAAAAAAGAAAAAAACTTCTCGCAAAGAAAGTCACGAGTTGGCACAAATATTTGCCGGCCCCTAAAAAGGCACACGAGCTCTCTCTCCTAATGACGGATCCCGAGGGGTTGAAGAGTTTTTTTCCGCCATGAAATCATAAACAAGTGGGGGCACGAAATTATATGATGAGTCAGCATTTGAAACGTGATGATGAATGTGTTTTATGTCGTCCACCGCGGCGAAAATGTGGCTATGAGGCTGGTGAGTGTGTTGGTGCGTGGGGAGTTACCTCGGCGTACTGGTGCGACAGACCGAACTCCTTCAACGCCGACGAGAGATCGTGGATATCGATCCGGCCATTGCCGTCGCGATCGAGTTTGTTAAAGATTTTCTCCAGCCGCTCCTCGTCCGCCTGCGGTAGTTCGTGCAGGTAGGGCGGCGTAAAGTTCTGACAGTCCAAGCTTCCACCGTCGGCACCGTCGCTGTTGTCGTTACTGTTGTGGCCAGCCGGACCTCTGGTGATGTTGACCATTGTATACACCGCGCAACTTCAACCGCTTGTGGAGTAGGTTGTGCTGTGACTTTTCCAAAAGCAGGCCGCACCCACGAACACCTGGAAGTCTTGGGCCCGGGGCACTGCACTGGTGGGAACGGGTGGCGAAAAAAGCACACTAAGCCACGCTATCGAACTATTGGCGGATCACGCTTTCACCAGTGGAGCAAAGCTAGAAGAGCCACACACTTCCACGAACACACTTTTGCACGGATTGAACCACTTTGACACTTTACTTTTTCTCGGACCGGCCAACTATGTTGAAACACTTTTACACTTCACATCGAGCCCCATCCGCAAGCATACGAATAAAACATTTTAGTAATGGGAAAATCACCCCAAAAAAATCACTACCAGACGGCCCGTCGTTGAAACGAGTCGCGGGACCGCCCAAACACAGGCCTGATGGATACTGATGAATTGCCTTGCGCTGGTGCCGACAGACAGGCAGACACGCGGATCGATCACGGTTCCTTTGGGCCGTAAAATCCGTGTATGAAAACTAGAAAAAAGTACAACTACTCGGTACGCGGTAGCTAGCGAACTGTGGAGCGGACTAAATCGAGAACCTAGACTTTCGAGCTCGGTACGCCACTACAATGCGCCAGCGCTCTGTGACGAGTAGCAGAAAGAATTTATCTGCAAATACTGCACGCTCGTTGTTCCTCTCCTGCGCTCGGGACCGATGGACTGTTTTTTTCTTCTGCGTCCTATTTCATCCCCGCGGAATACACAATCGTACTTTTGACAGCTGAAAGGCTGCAGCTGTCAACTGGTCTTCCACAACGGCAGGCGACATTTGACGAAAGTTACTCATACGTTGAAAATGAGTAATTTTACTCCAAAGGATTTTTTAAAAGGACATTTCACTAATCCTTTGCAATATCCTCTGTAATCAGCCAACGATCCAAAAATCAGCATCTGCGAAGTGAATCTACTGATACGCATTTTATGGAAAGTTGTATGTTTCGTTAAGTTTATGTCACAACCAGCTGTCACACATATTTACCGGGTTTGTTTACGTCTCCGTCCGCGATATCGATCGAACTACGTAAAGCCAACGACGGTTTTACGTGCGAACTATTTATTTTCGATTATAATGGAGTTATAAGTTTCCAGAAAAACTAAATTTCGAACCAGGAACCAATTTCTCCTAACCACAATGTTAAGCGATTGTAGACTGTGATAATTTGTTGGTAAATTGTTTAAATAAGTTCATACTTGCCACGATGGCAAGCGGTAAAACTGAAGTTATTTACATCGGCGATAAGGACCTGAATCGCAGCAGGAACACCCGCGGCAACGAGGACTCCACGGAGAGGCAAATGAAAATTCTCTTCTTCGACCTAACGCACTACAACCGGACCACCCAGTTTCTACTATGCTGCGCCGGAGTGTTTGCCCTCTATCTCGTGTACGGCTACATGCAGGAACTTATCTTCACCCTTGAAGGTTTCCGACCGTACGGATGGTACCTGACGCTGATTCAGTTCGCGTACTACACGACCTTCGGCTACATCGAGCGGACCGTCGAACGCTCGACCGTTCCGAGGTGCATTCCGTTGCGCACGTACGCACTGCTGGCATTCCTTACGCTGGGTACGATGGGCCTGTCCAACTCGAGCGTTGGCTATCTGAACTACCCTACCCAGGTCATATTCAAATGCTGCAAGCTGATCCCGGTACTGATCGGCAGCGTGCTAATCCAGAAGAAACGGCATGGACCGATGGACTTCTTCGCAGCCTTCGCAATGTGCCTCGGATTGATACTGTTCACACTGGCCGATTCGCAGGTGCAGCCTGACTTTGACACGTTCGGTGTGTTCCTGATCTCCATGGCGCTTCTGTGCGATGCGGCCATCGGCAACGTGCAGGAGAAGGCGATGCGCGAGTACCGTGCGCCGAACAACGAAGTCGTCATCTTTTCCTACGGCATCGGTTTTGTGTATCTTGCCGTGATAATGCTGGTTTCGGGCCACCTGTTCAAGGGGATCGTCTTCTGTGCCCAGCACCCGGTGGAAACGTACGGATACGCCTTCCTGTTCAGTCTAACCGGCTATCTGGGAATCCAGATCGTACTAACGCTGGTACGAACCTCTGGGGCCCCACTTGCCGCCACCGTCACAACGGCAAGGAAAGCGGTTACGATAGCTTTATCGTTTGTGTTCTTCAGTAAACCCTTCACCATACAGTAAGTAGTACAGCTTACCTCCATACCCTACGGGCCTATTTCACACCCACTTGTTCGTTTCCAGGTATCTCTGGTCCGGCTTGATCGTAGTCTTCGGTATATATCTCAACGTCTACAGTAAACGTAGCAAGCTTACCTTCGGAGATCTGGCCCGCATATGCAGCACACTCTACCGTCGATTATTTCGCCTGCCGCCAAAGGATGGAACCAAAAAATCACTACTGCAAGTGTGATTCTGCGCTCCGTAGCGGAGTGCTAAAATTAATCCAAACATTCGAAAAAGGTGCTCTTAAATAGGTGAAAATACAGTTCATGCAATATCTCGTTAAGGATAATATGTCCTCCGGAAACATTCATATTCATACGATGACAAGACTCCTGGCCTCCGTAAGTAATATGTTATGTTAAGGTGCTGAATGTTCATACTCTTCGGACGTTGATGTGAAAACTCAAACCAATAAAATTCATCATATTTTTTATCATTTTTCATTTCGGTTTCAGTTTGCTGTCCATTCCTCATCGCTTTGTGTGTCTTTTTTATTACCTTGTCTCCAGAAGCAGCTAGAAGTTTCCGAAATCACAATTTGTGCCTTTTCGCTGTGGATCGCTGCCGATTTGTTTTACCCTTCTGTTCAACTTTCACTTGCTGTCGTTTAGCGATTCTTTTACGGAGTTTCATTTGCATTTTTCCATTCAGTATGTTTTCTGCCTTGTCCGAAGTTCTTAGCTTATCGTACAACAAACCACTAAAACATTGATTTTGGATTTTCTTCTCTAAGCTACCACCGACTCGGCTTGCTTTACGCATTCCCTGCTGCACTACATGGATTGGGTTTTTGCATTTTTACAACGTTTGCTGATGTTGATGTACCGGAAGCATCCATGAGGAGATGGTGTCTATGGTGAACTGAATCGTTTTCTTCCCTTCTTCTTAAGAGGATCTCTGATTGGACAGGTTTTTGCGTGGAGCCTTCGGTACGTTCCGAAGACCCACAAGATTAGTACTATGTCGCTACTTCCGATACTACTGATACTTTTAATCCGACAATCAATCGTCTCCTTCCCGATGGATCGATTATGAGCCATAAGATGATAAAAGATAACTCGCTCTGTTCTCTTCCTTCCTTGTTTTGTTAGCCATGTGTGTTAATTTTTTCTCAATCACTAGGTAATGCTTTGAAAACAAGGATTTTCGTATATGCATGAAGGATAATAAATGTATTGGCTTTATTTAACGAGTAGGTGAATGTAGGTCTGCTTCCTTTCTTTTGGAGTTATGGAAATCTTTCGCCAGTTCAAGGACTAGTTATAGTGTGTGTTTCATATTCAAAGATGCGTATGCGTGTGACTTTACTTGCGTTAATCCTTCGCCTGCGATTCAAACCATGTAACCATTTGTTTATTTCTATAAAATGCTCCTGCACAGCGTTTGTTTTATAAGGTCAGTAAAAAACTCCTTCCTGTCATTGTTCGCAGCTTCGTCTCGATTCATGCTACTTTTATATATGTTACAACTTATGTGTTTTCTGCTGATTCTGTTTCACCATGCAACGCCTAGTTCATTTGGTATCTCTAGTCCACAACTAAATGCCGTTGCTGTTTTCGTCTCTTGTTATAAAGGAACCTCTTACGATCTCACCACCGATCGATTCATTCTATGTTCGTAATGGTACCGCGTTAGTTTACTGTATTTTTTCTTGTTTAGTTTACTTGTATGCTTGTTTTCGTTTGTTTGCAGTTTGCTTTTCAGATGAGAAAAAGTAGATAAAGGTGTGGTAAGTAATGGTAATAATTTTATTCTTCTCTTTTTCTTCTATGCAGTAGCAGTATAGTGCAGCGCTGCGAATGGCATCACTTTTCAGCAACACTTTAGTGCTAAATTGGCTGGTTTATTGATTGGAAACGTTTCATTATGAAATACCTTTAGTTTTGTTCCTCGACTCTTCTGTGTGTTTGTTTTCCATTTTGCTTCGGTTTATTCACCATTCTTGGTCGGAATAGTTCAGTTGGGGGTTGAGGACTTTGAGTGTGTTTATTCAAAAATGATGTAACAAAACAGTGTCTCCAAAGAGTCAGGCAAAGTTTGTGCTTGCTGGGTTAGATTCATGCATTTTTTTTTCTCTTCCGCTACTGTAAAACAGTACCCTTTTCCACCGGTTTAATTTCCTTAAAAGCTTTTTCCCAACACGTTTCATCCCTTGATTTGATTGGTTGTTACATTTTCTTTCTCCCCTTCTCAGTATTTGAGAGCGAAAGGACGTTAAGTTAAGGGTCAAAAAACGCACGCATCAAGCAATGCACTGGGAGAGACACACATACACACACATGAACAATAGGAGGTACTTGTAAAATTTCTCTGTATTAGACTCCCATCCTAGTTCGACACCATCGAAAAAATGTCTGTCGTGTAACGTCATAAGCGATCAATCGGTGTGAACTGTTTGTTCGTTGAAATCGATTGCTTCTTCCCTCTGCTTTTTACAAACTAAGATTCCCTCTGGGCACCTCGTTCTACGGCGTAGGATTTCGAACGACCCGTGGTTGGGAATAAATGCTACTCCACAATCAGCGAGCGTTGCCACCCTGATGTCGGTATAAATATAATTATAGTCGTAAGTGTGTCCATGTTCATGTTGCATTGGTTTGCATTTATGCGCTGTTTATTTCACCTCTGTATTCTTCCATACAGTTCTGTCACACGCTCTATCGCTCTCGTACCATTGCGGTATCTCAAATTCTCATTCTCTTCCTTACTTATGATCGAATATCTAGTTAAATTTAGAGTTTAGTAATATACCATTTCATTAGCGTACCGTATTTTCCTATTCGTACAAGTGTTGTGTATCCGAAGTGTGTTGTTATATGCTCGTGTCCTTTTTCGCCGTACCCTTAACCCTTTCTTGTCTGAATGTGTTTTTTTCTTGGTAAAATTGCATCAGAGGATACTGTTCGCAACGTGAAAAGAAAGTTAATTTAAAAAAGAGGATGATGATGGTGATTATGATGGTGGATGGTGTCTCGAAACCTGTCGAAATGCACATGTTCATTATTGTATCTGGTTTGCTTGCATATTCGTGCAAAGAGATATTCGTTTTGCTTTTTTAATTATGTATTTAATTTCACTTCCTGTGATTTTTTATTCGCTGTTTTCTTTTTCGTTCTCCGGAAGAAAACA
>JAOEFI010000006.1:21958886-21981025 GCA_034621735.1 Anopheles plumbeus
TACTTCATTTTTGGCACCTCTTTTGTAATCCGGTGCCGTGCCAACCGGGTTCGTTTGTTTTGTTTCACGCTGGCGTTGCTGCGCGCTGACCAGACAACCAGGCAGACAAACGGCACACTTGAACGCCGTGGGCGTACGCCGCTGTGTGTGGGAAGGAGCTACGTACGTACACTTGGCTCTGTGGCTAGACTGGACGCCGTTGAACAATGTTAATCCACGGCTGGCGACAAATTATTTTTTAGCCATTCCCATAATTGGTTCAATGTTGACACCACTTCCAACCACTCTTCTCTATCGTCGTTGATATCAGATACGCACTCACGCACACCCTCATGGGGACCGTTTTCTGCTTGCCAACACCATACAAAACAGGATGCTTGCAGGATAATAGCGTCGCGGCGCACACACGAAGGCACCTTCCGTTTTTCCCGTTTGATGTCGGTTGCTGCAGCAACGAGGACTCCTTACGGCCACACAACGGTTTCGACGGAAATTGCTAGCCACGCACACTGCCGCAGAGTAACGAAGTTAGAAAATTTGACGATTATCCTGATTCCGATTATTCCTTCCCCGGGATGCAATGTTGGTTGGTTTTTTCGAAGCGGCTAGTGCTCATGTGAAATGGGGACGTATTTGCTTGAGGATCTTAGGAAATTGCTGCAGCGTTAGGGCCGAACTCCAACGGCAAGCATTGAGTAAGGATGTCGCAAATGAAACACACGTATCCTTTGTCGCGTGAGATTTTCATCACTACTTCAACACTTACACAATTCAACAATTCCTCCACGCGTTCGCACCTTCGCCGAAAGCAGCAAACATTCGACGGGGTTTCGATCGAAAACTAAAACAACACTTTACCATATGCCTGCTAAAACGGACAATAACGCAACACCAAAGTCTGAAAACAGACCTCCTATGTTTTCACTCGGCTAATCAACGCACGCAACGAAACACTGTTTACCGTTCAGCACTTATCTCCAGACTGAGCGAGGCGAATGGTGTTGAGTGTTCAATTCAGCATCAACAACATGAGCTGAGCATTTTGGGAAAGCAAAGACATCCCTTTTGACAGCATAAACGGCGATGTAGCTTAAGCTAAGCACCGACACACGTTGTGACCATGTAAAGAAATTAAACTTATGCTGTAAACACAAAATGTCAGCACAGTTGACAGAATTTAGTTCCCCCCGAGACGGGGAATTCCACTAGAAAACCTGACTAATTTTGTTCAGAAACATGCTGCAAAATAGTGGCATTTGGCAAGTTATCTACCACCAGAGGACAGTTATGATCAGAACGTTTCAGACACCAATGGTCTCCCTATTGTTTTTGTTGGGTATCTTATAAGAACGTGGGTATCTCTTCACGTGTATGTAGTTCAGTTGCGATTACATGTCTTATGGAGGTTGATGGTGGTTTCAAAATCTATCTGTACCAATGTGTAACCCAACTTCCGTTTTGATCGCTTGGTCCAAAGGACCAATTTAATACTCAAGCGGCCTCGATTAGAACATTTGGCTAGAGTGAAGAAGTAGAAGCCAATATTGTTTGACAGTTGTACGACCAATCACTAATTACTGTGCAGTCGACATACGTTTTCATAAGGACTTTTGCTCCCAACACTAGTTCGTCCGTCAGTTCTGTCACTTGGTATTTCGCGGCTTGGCTGGTAGAGCGTGCCTCATTAGTTCCTCCGGTAAACTGTTCTCAAAGTTTGCCTTCTGCGTCGAGTGGCGTGTCTATTTTATTTCTTATCACCGTTGTGTGAAGCGCGCGTGTTTGTATAAACGTAAATTGCAGCCAGACGTCTTCGTTCTGTGAAGTTTAGAACGGAACAGTGTGCGTGATTCAAGCATAAAAGTTAGCAAGAAACGACATGCAGTCACACAGCAAGAAACGCGTCTGTTACTATTACGATAGTGAGTAAAATCCTGTGCTGATTGTGGCAAGATTGAGATTTTGTAGTTAGTGCCAGTATACGGCAGACGATCATAGATGAAAACATTTCAGGTTGATGTGGATTATTTTTAAAATTTACTAGCTAAGTAGCCTAGCGTACACTTTCCACGAACAACCGTACTCCAAGCGTATTAGCAATGCTTTGTTTCGTTCTAGCAGGACACCGAGCGAACTGGAATGAGCGAGAAAAGCAGCTGTTCCGTTCGTTCAGGAGAAGTACGGTTGCGCGTGTGTTTGTGAGAAGCGATGCGAACGTGACTTCGGTGAATTTGTTAGCTTTGCGACCTACGGCCGTTCGATCGTAGTTAGCGCTAGGTTACAGTGAGCGTAAATTTTTAAAACTGAAACGCGCATTCAATTCCGTGTGATGCCGTTTGCGATGAACATTGTTTGGATTGTGTATCACTTGAGGACAACTTTGCTCGGCAAGTAATAATGATTGTTTTTCTTGCTAGGCGATATCGGCAACTACTACTATGGCCAGGGACATCCGATGAAGCCCCACCGCATACGTATGACACACAATCTATTGCTGAACTATGGCCTATACCGGAAGATGGAAATCTATGTAAGGATCGTACCAAATCAGTGGGAAACTTCCTCCACGTTATGACGGGTTTCTTGCCCAAACACATTCTTTCAATGAGGTTTTTTTTGTCTTTGCTACTCCACAGCGCCCTCACAAAGCAACTGCAGACGAAATGACAAAGTTTCACTCGGACGACTACATCCGGTTCCTTCGATCGATCCGTCCAGACAACATGTCCGAGTACAACAAACACATGCAGCGATGTAAGTCCCTTGGCGGGCAAGAATAGGTCGTTTGGTCTCTGAAGAAACAGGAAGCATTGAAGGGAATGGTAATTTTCATTTTGCAGTTAACGTCGGCGAAGATTGTCCTGTGTTTGATGGATTGTACGAGTTCTGCCAGCTGTCGGCCGGCGGCTCGGTGGCTGCAGCCGTAAAGCTCAACAAACAGGCCTCAGAGATCTGCATCAACTGGGGCGGTGGGCTGCATCATGCGAAAAAGTCCGAAGCGTCCGGATTTTGCTACGTGAACGACATAGTGCTCGGGATCTTGGAGCTGCTGAAGTACCACCAGCGCGTCCTGTACATCGATATCGACGTTCACCACGGGGATGGCGTGGAGGAAGCGTTCTACACAACCGACCGGGTGATGACGGTCAGTTTCCACAAGTACGGCGAGTACTTCCCGGGCACGGGCGACCTTCGTGATATCGGTGCTGGGCGCGGAAAGTACTACGCCGTGAACATACCACTCCGGGACGGCATGGACGACGAGTCGTACGATTCGATCTTCGTGCCGATCATCTCGAAGGTGATGGAAACGTTCCAACCCTCCGCAGTGGTGCTGCAGTGCGGTGCGGATTCCCTCACCGGCGATCGACTCGGTTGCTTCAACCTAACCGTGAAGGGCCACGGTAAGTGCGTGGAGTTCGTGAAGAAGTACAACCTCCCATTTCTGATGGTCGGAGGCGGCGGCTACACAATTCGCAATGTGTCGCGCTGCTGGACGTACGAGACGTCGGTGGCGCTGGGAGTCGAGATTGCGAACGAGCTGCCGTACAACGACTACTTCGAGTACTTCGGGCCCGACTTCAAGCTGCACATCAGCCCGAGCAACATGTCGAACCAAAACACCACCGAGTATCTGGAGAAAATCAAGAACCGACTGTTCGAAAATCTGCGTATGTTGCCGCACGCACCCGGCGTGCAGGCGCAGCCCATACCGGAGGACGCAATTAACGACGAGTCGGAAGACGAAGATAAAGTGGACAAGGACGAGCGGATGCCGCAGCAGGACAAGGACAAGCGGATAGTACCGGACAACGAGTTTTCCGACTCGGAGGACGAGGGCGAGGGCGGCCGTAGAGACAATCGGTCGTTCAAGGGACAGGGACAGTCGCGGAAGCGGCCGCGGATCGAAAAGGACGGCAAGGCGGAGGATGCTAAGGAAGAAAAAGAGCCGAAGCGTAAGTTGGAACCGACTGGTGCCCTAATTTCTGTGGCTAATATCCGTTTCGTATTACCCTATTCTTTCAGCGACTCTTATAGTAGACAACAGCGCCGAGAAGGAGGAAAACAAACCGACCGAGGAACCGGCCAAGAAGGAAACGACGGCTGTTGCCTGATCGTCGCTGTCGTCGTTCCGAAAGCAGGCTCCCTCATAACTAAACCTCCGGGAGGGCTAAGTACGTACGTAGGGGGAAGGGCATGCTTTCAACCAAGGATACCATAACTTCGGAACTGAGAAACGGGAAGCGTAATCTCGAACCGATCCGGAAAGGCAGTCACGGATTTTAGATTAAAGACAAAAAAGGGTTTGCAGTTCCTGCTAGGTGGAATAGGAGGAAAAGAGGAGGAAGGCGGATATAAATGTCCATCACGATAGATGGGTGTTTGAGCAGTTCGGACACTCCTCTTCCCAATGGAAATTTGAAAAAAAAGAAGCAATTTGCCCCTTCGCCAACGACGCGCGGAGGAGCGACTGAAGAAAAGTTAAAAGACTAGCCAGTTACCAACGGGGCCGGTTTCAGAGCATCTACCATAATAAAGCCAATTACAAAGAGCTTTTCGATTGGGGGGAGTGCGGAAGGATGAAAAGAAAATGTTCACAGTGGTGCCGAATCTATATATGTTCTATTGATCTCAGGAATGATGAACAACACAAACTAAATAACTTTTCTTTCTGATATCATGCAATTTTTCTAAACTCACCACTACAAATCAGGGTACAGAATTTAAATAAGTGTAGCTGGAAAGATGTTTTAAAACAAGAAGGGAAGTGGAAAGCGGAACCATCAGTAATTCCAATGCTTAGCAGATATTTTTTGTTTTCGCTCAAAAAAGGGTTTCTGCTATTCTTTCTGATGCCTCAACTAAGCCTTTCCGGAAGAAGAGACTTTAGACGAGCACTTTTAATTAATTTAAATAATCGCATTTTTGACGCCTCGTGTCCGTTCGATGAAACGAACGGAGAGCTTGCAAGAAGTGGCAAATACTAAACTAACTGACTGTAACAGAAGTAGTAGGAAACTAATAGACAACCCATATTCGTTGCGAGACGGAACGAGAAGGGAAATGAGTCGCTTGGGCGCCGTTTTGGGGAAAAGAAAAACTACTAAGTTCATCCGTAATTATTCACAATGCGCACGTATCATGTAAAAGGGTCGGTATCGTGTGAAGGGAACCGTTTTGCGCCACCCAAGGCCGACGTAGGTTAAACTAAGTCGCCACGGAAGGTAACGAAATGTAGGATAAAACTAATCAATTGAATCCATGTGACAGGCGTACAGTTTTGCGAGAGCAGAGCATTCCGAGAGCTTCTGATGAAAGTAAATACATGTCGAGTTACAGATTTTCAAATTAACGTTGCTCGAGTTTGGTTTTTTTTAACGAGATGACGCAGCCATTATCGGCTGTATTCTGTAGAGTAGCAGATCCTTAACGAAGATTTCGGATTGCACTAGAGAAAGTGACCCGGTAGGTGGAACATATTTCCTGGTCAATGTTTTATTCACTCCTCCGCCCGCAGTGTTTCCAGCTGTCATGGGCACGCGCTAATCTAACGACATGATCGAGTTGAGGCTAGTAATGCTATCACCTTGACTAGAAGCGACCGAGCTGCGCTTGTGCAGATCGTACCGTGGCCCACCGAGGTAGCTGATCGGGTTGGCGAACTGGCGCCGGTCGGGACTCAGGTAGACCGGCGGCAACCTTCTGTACTTGCAGCGCAGCGGAACTATCGGGCGGACGCTCAACTGCTCCACCGTGGGTGCCGTTGGACTCACGGTTGTTGTTGTGTCCGCGGCTGCTGGTTGCTGTCCACCTGCAAGATCGAGCTGACATGCGTGAGACGTAGAGCCTACGGGGAGCGGCGAGTCAGTGCATTTGGTGGCGCTCTCGGAGGCGGCTTTGGAAGCATTTTGCGCAAGCACTACCACGTCATCCTTGCGTCGGGCGACCCGCTGGGGAGCCGCATCCGGGGCGCTCGAAACGAAAGCCACTGGCGGATCAACACCTACGGCGGAGCCAATGGCAACGTGGCAATCCGGACCACAGACCGGTGGCATAGAGCGTCCCAGCGCATCCTAGACGAAGATGGTGTGAGCACATGAGCGGGTAAGAAATTGCGGCGCTTGCGGATGGAGTGATGGGTGCAATGGAAAAGACGTCCTACCCGTAGAATGACCAACAATGAAGACAGGGGTGCAATGGTGCAACAGGGTTGATATCTCTTTAGTGACAACATGGACACGGATCTGCTTCTAATGGGCCCCTACAAAACTCTGCTCCTGTTGGAGTTTGGAGTTGCGACACCAGAAGGCCAACCAGAACAGACTTGCCAATGATGGGGGTACAGATGTGATGGCAGACAAAAACGGCAGGGTCACTTCAGTCAACGAAAGCACGGCGTAGCACAACATGGAAGGTTTTATTTATTTGTTCGCGGAATATCAAGCCACTCTACGGTTTTTAGAAGTCACTTGAGGATGAACGACCCCTTCGAGATCGTTCGTCCGGGGTACATCAAGACGACGGTTGGTCTAATGCTTACATATTTCACAAATTATTACACACACGCACGCACGCACACAAACGATACAATAAGGTCACCGTTATGTTCCTCTACGGCTTCTACGGAAATGCTTGTCTTTACAATTGAATAAGGTCCTACAATGGAGAAGCTGTGAAGGGAGCAGCTTGAAGAAAGTGAAGGAGATCGCTATCAAGGGTCACCGTTAAAAGGCTGGAGAATGCTAAGGGCACCACCGTACGTACACACCACATCAAACACAGTAGTAAGTCCACCATCGGCTGTTCTTAAAATACTATTTAAAAACCAACGCACACAAATACACACAGTAAAACACAGGTAGTCAATGGACAACAGGAGTCTGGAGAAGAGTTCGGTAGAAGGTTCACCGGAGACGCCGAGCATACATCCCTCGGTCCTCGGTGGGGTTGCCTGCAACCCCCGTTACGCTGGAAATTCGGGCGTTTCGTCAATTTTGAACGGAAGCGGATTGGCACTGATGAGGGCCGGTGGCGGCGGTGGACCCCACGAGACCTGCCGGGGACTTCGGGTGCGCAGCCCGTTGGTGAGCGGCGTCGACGTCATCATGCCGGCGGCCGTCGGCAGGGGCGTTGTCGGTGGGGTCGTGTTTATTGACCCCCCCTTCTGGCCACCGTGTTTCAAACCCGCTTCCGGTGTGGAGTGTTGTGCAGTGAGGACCAGTTTCGGCGGTTTCCTGGAACCGGGCGAACCGATGGTCCTGCGCTGGACAGCCACCTTCACCACCTGTCTCGCCGTCGATCCGCCAGGGTGGTTTTGTGGGGGGTATTTGTTTTGTTTGTGGTTCATCGAGGAGAAGGGCCAGCACGAGGGTAAATCCGTTAGATTTGAACAATGTCAAGACTGGATACGAGGGCATTCTATTTTTTTTTTTTTGGTGGGGGATGGCAAATGAAATAGTTAAGATGGTACAGTATTTGTAATGCCTGAATAGATCTTCGATTGAGAGATATAAAATTATGCTACATTTGTACACTGATTGTTGTTAAAAAGTGTATGTAAGTGAAGACAACAAAATAGTTACTTCCTGTTCGAAAGCATTAGCTTAGGATTGTTTTGAATCCACGCCAGATCTACCAACACTACAAAACGAAGGACTATTGTTTCCAATTGTCCAACTATTCCCGTAGAACTATTTCATTTGCTGCTCGCACTTTTCTCTAATTAAACATTCTCATGCACATACCAGACATTTTTCCAATGACGATCAACATGCCGCCAACATACATCCACACATGCGGACAATAATTCGATTGATGTTCTTACATCATCATGCGTCGTAGGAGGACAATCGGGGGAAGCGGTTCTCTTTTTCGTCTCCATTACTTCAGAGAGAGGTTAGTAGGTAGTAAGACAGGACATTCATCTCGAGCGCACAACGGTAGACACACGACACGAAGGGGCACAAAGTCAAGTCACAACAACAGTCAAGTCGAACAACATTTCGGCTAGGTGTTAGGTTTTATTTCGTTTCGCGAGGTTCGACTAGAATCGCTAATCGTAATGATGATCATTGTACGGCGCTGGTGAACAATAAATAAGTACATATCTGCTAAGCGCTCGGATGTCGTTATAAAGGACACAGCGCTAGTGTTTGTCAGTTAGAATGTTACAAAGAAGAGGGATGCTTTGTGTACGTACCGGTAGTTAGCGTGTGCCGTGTACCGGAGCTAAGAGTTAGGCCTTAGATTAAGAGTTGTAGGGTTGATGGAAAAGATGGACGAGCAATTTTAAAAACGTCCTTATTCCATCACCATGATGGATCAAGGAAGTTCATATCTGTTCGAAAGAGGAAGTCGCCCTGGTTTTGTTTCATTTGAACCATCGAACGGTGCAGATGGAATGGCGGGAGGCATGAGTGGGTTAGTTCGGGAGAGTGTGGGGGTGTAGTGCAGCAAACGTGTTAACGCTTTCGTGCGACTCCGTGCACCGTGCGACTGCTGAGCCATCAGAGGGTGTGGCGTACTAGATTAGACACGGAAGTCATCGCTATGCAGCTGCAGGTCGCCGAGGTCCAGCTTGTTAAGGGTTACCTCGCTGATCGAGCTTAGAGGGGCCAGTGCCTGAATGCTTACCGGATTGTCCGTCAGCTCCCGGTCGTTTTCGTCGTCGTCAGCATGGTGGTGGTGGTGGTTGGGCTCGTGGCCGGCCGCATCACCATTGGCATGGCCGTGTCCACCATCCGGTACGTGGTTACCGTTTGCGACACGGTTTCGCTGTCCGTCGCCGGCGACGACGCCGTTCGATTCGACTTTGGAAGGATCCTTTTTCAGCAGCGATTCGTTCTCTTCCGCTGCCAGCGATTCCCATTGCAGCTCGTGGTCAATCAGTTGACTGTCTGCAATAAAAGGACACAAATACGGTATATGTAAAGTGACTTTTTAATTGGAAGACATTTTCTTTCCCAGCTCACAGGATTCTTCAGGACCTTGACTGGGACTTACCACGAATACCACCAGTAACAGTTTCCACCGGTGCCACCTCAACCTTTTCCGCCGGCGCCGTTGCGCTGCCATTCTTCAGTATTCCAACCAGCGGTTTGCCAGCATCCTTTTTCTCCTCACCGGGCGGGACCTACGGTCAAGAAAAGAATCAACGCATTATCCCAACGTTCCATAGCAACAAATCCCTTTTTTTCCCGGGGGTACTGCGAGTACCGCCAACTCACCGATTTGTAGCCGAACCCTTTGACGTTGGTGGTGGACGATTCGTTCTGCATCTTCGCCGCCTGCTCCTTCGACCAGATGATGTCTTCGTCCGTCTGGCGCTCGATGCGCTTCCGGTACTCCCGGTCGGAGCGGTACACCTCGATCAGGCAGCACACGACGATGATGACGAAGACGGCCGTCATGATGATGAACACGACCTGCGTCTTCTCCTCCTTCGTCGACGGGTCGTAGTAGACCGCCTTGTACGGGACGCGCGTCGGTGCATCGACCACCCAATTCTTGTCGATAACCTGCGAAAGAAGGTCCAAGAATAGTGGAAGAGAAAGTTAATCCTCGTTATGACATGTTCGATAAAAGGATCTGTTCGCTGCACAGTGTGGCGAGGATGGAACTAGTGTTCTTTAATTTTTGGAATTAAACTAATCGAACTCAACATTACTAAACTTTACTCTCTGTTATGAAATATGCACTTGTTTCCATTAATTTTGCAAAATAAAAAAAAAGCTGACCAAGATAGTTTAGTAGAGCTTTTCCTTCAATTTATGACCGAACGTGGCTTCACTGCGTGCTGTGGTGTAGGGTGTTTTTCGAAATCCCGTTCCCGGAACGTGACTCGCAGTGACACCAGCTAATCCGCCACGCCGCACCAACCGGGGAAGCCCCAAACTCCCTACCGCGAACGCCTCTAGAACATACCGAAGTCATATTGAGTGCCGGCTCGTTGAAAGGCGTCAGCTTCTGGATGACATCGAACGGCTTGCACTGGGCCGACCGTACGCCCTGCGAGTTGATGACGGTAATGGTTTCCGCTTCGCTCTTCGTGAAGAGCATGTACTCCTCGAGCGGTTTCATCGTTTCGTTGTTGACCGCGAGGAAAATGTCTGCATTAGTGTGGGAGGGGGTGTTTGGGAAAGTGGGCAAAGGGGGAATGTAAAGAAAATCGAACAAAAGGGTTCGGAGTTAGTTAAATTGGAATGGAGTCCGTGTGGGAGTTCCCGGCCGGGTGAACTCGAACGTGCGAACACTCACTCGACAGACACCCGTCGTAGCTCTTGTAGACGGCGAAGCGCGGATCGGTCGTATTAACGCCACCGATCTGGACGTGATTGGTGCCGGGATCCGTTACCGGTACCAGCGCCTTGCTCGGGACGGCCTTGATTGGAATCTGCACCCGGTCGACCAGCAGCGACGCGTCGTCGCCGTGGCGCGTGTAGTACACCGAGTGGCGGGCGTCGTCCATGAAGTTGCCCTCGATCCGCGCCCCGTACGTCGTGCCCTCACGATCCTCCTCGATGTACAGGTGGTTCTCGGCCGTGATGGCCACCATCAGGTAGTAGCTACGGTCGTTGCGCGACTGCAACAACAGCATCACCCGGTTCGCCCGGCGCAGGTCGTGGCTGGAGAACGCCAGCTGGAGCCGCACCGACGTGACGCCCTCGGCCAGGGCGAGCTTGCGGAGCAGCGTCGCCTCGCCGCTGAAGCTGGCACCCTTCTCCTCCGAGCAGAACTCGCCCAGGAAGCTGGTGTGCTCGCAGTTGCAGGTGCTCTCCTGCTTGACGAAGTTCTCCGTGCAGATGCCACCGTTCTTGCACGGCTCCGCGTCGCACTTCATCTGGCACCCGTTCAGGACGCCGTCGGTCACTGAAACGGAAGGGGGTGATTTAGATTGAATAGTTCGAACGAAGCCATCGGATTGAAATCGACAGAATATTGGAGTCCTATCATACGAATGCCGCGTAAGGGAAGTTTCATTGGATTAACGTAGCGAAATAGATCGGCGTTCATGCTTTTGGTTCGATATCCTTCGAAAATCCCATGCCGTTCGTAGCAATATGGGAAACAGGGCTTTGTTCTTCAATTCGCAGTGGAATAATATGAAATTCGCAATATTATCAAAGGGCTCAGTATGATACGAAACGCGGATTTGCTGTGGTCTCCTGTTTTTGGTTTTGGTCAACACCAAACAGCCACACAACGACCAACCTACCGTGTGCATTGTTCTGGGTGGCCATTTCCCTCAGCGATATCAAATTCTCTCCTATCTTCAACCCACGGATGCAGCCGATGTATCCTTCCAGCTCGGCGGTGTCCTGATTCGGTCGCAGCAAGTTGGCCGGATCGTAGCCGCCGATGTTGAACTGGAAGTATTCCGTTGGCGGTGCCGGCGGCCGATGGGGCGAGAGGACCTCTACAAGGGGCAGGGAGAAAAAAACAAACATTGAGTACCTAGAACAAACGACGAAAGGTGCCAAAAATCCTCCTACCGAGTTCCGGGTTGGTCCAGGGTTTGTTGGAGTACTCGTCGAGGAGCAGGAAGCCCCGTTCGACGGTGACATTGTTCTCGTTGACATACAACGTCGTGTTGGTTTCGGTGCGTATCACCCCCACCTGGATGCTGCGCGCATTGTTCAGCTCACTGTGCTCGATGGTCAGGTTGACGATATCGCTACCGTAGTTGTACAGGTAGACCACCTCGCTCTGGTTCGTGAGGTACAGGTGGATGAAGTTGTTGTAGTGGTCGTTCGCGTACAGCACGAACGCGTGCCGGTCGTACGTGCGGAGATTTATGAGCAGCGTGGAATGTAGTATGCTGCGTAGCTTTTCCCGCTCGTCGCGCATCTCTTCCGGATCGGAAAGGTAGTTCCGCTTCAAGTAAGACTCGCGGCTGATGAATGTCAAGGCATCTTCGTTGATGTCTAAAAAATACGGAAGATTTGAGTGTTAGAGTTAAATAATCATGACTCATCTAACATCTACTTGATACCTACTTGTCTCACAGTGCTGCCCCAGATGGGCCCAACGGTTCTGGCAGACACATTCGAACGTACTCCACAGTTCCCGGCAGTACGCTCCATTCTTGCATGGGTTAGGAACGCACGACGGTTTGCAATCCTTAATAATCTCCGACAGATGCACAGACATGAAGCTATAGATGTCAAGGATCTCCCCGTTGACCACCAGCCCTCGGAAGCAGCCGATGAGTCCCTGCTTTACAGTGTACTTCTTGGAAATTTCCCTGGAAATGTTCATGGGAGAAAAAAAAAGCGTGAATCGAATGGCAAATGACGGACCCTTCGGTTGGACCTACGTTGGTGCACCACCGATGAACATGCTGCCCTCGAACGGGCCAAACTCTTCCTCCGGCTGCAGGTCCACCATGCGTGTGTCGGTGTTGATCATGAACCGCACGTGATGCTCGTTGTAATCGATCCAAATCTTGTGCCACTCGCCCCCGTTCAGCTTCCGGTTGGTGTCGATCACCAGCGTCTTCGGCGTGCCGGTATTGAGGGTAAAGTTGAACGTGAGCTGGTAGTCACCGGTAAGAGCCACCATGAACGAAGGGTAGTTGGATCGGATTGGAGGTTGGAAGAGTAGAATTGCCTTTTCGCCGGTCGTGCGGAAGGAGAAAGCAATGTCACCCTTACGCCAGCCGGGTACCTCAATGTATGACTGCGATGTGGTGAATGTCACGACGTACTTCTGAGTATCTGCAAGGGGAGGTTATAGGACATTATATAATAGGTGACATCAATACCTAACACCGTCTCTTACTTACTTGTTTCCACACATTCCAGTGGGCCGAGTGTGATTCTTCCTTGCGACTCTTCGTCCAGAACCTTCTGCTGCAGGAAGTACATTTGCGTGATGCCCAGGTTGGGCGGCTCCTTGAAGTACCCCTCGTCCGACAGCCAACGGTTGAGATTCGCGTCGCAGTTGCACGAGAGACTGGCATCCTCGCAGTTCTTTCCGATCGCACAGGCACACGAACCCCTGAAGAAATGAAGGATATCACCATGAAAAGGGGCGTGTGAAACTGATGATCTGTGGTGGTGTACCTTTTGACTTCCCCCAGCGAATCAACGGTGTTGTTGTTTCTCGACGACTTGAACCACGTGGAGGAGTGCAGCTCCAGCGGTGCCTTGATGCAGTCGTACTTGATGTACTGCGTGCAGTAGAGCGAGTGCGAGATCAGCTCCTGCAGCATCTCCGCACTGAACTCGCGGTACTGGATGTGGAAGCCAAAGTCCTCGTCCGTCGCCGACCGGACGTCCACCTGCGAGGGCAGGTTGTGCTCGACGATGGTCTTGGTCGCGTTGGCCAAACTCTGGAAGTCGCACTTCACCCGCGCCGGCGGGAACACCCCGTTGCCGTCGATGTCGATCGAGTACACGTCCGACTTGGAGTAGCCGAGCAGGGCCAGCTCCTCGCACGTCTTGCGGAACTTGGTGAAGTGGCAGTTCTTGCCGATGTAGCCCGTTTCCTTGCAGTCGCAGATGATGCCGTCGTCCTTCACCGAGCACTTGCCGCCGTGCTCGCAGGTGTTCGGCTTCTTGCACGGGTCGACGTACTTGCAGTTGTCCAGCGAGACGTCGCCCACCACGCGCTCGCTCTTCACCAGGTAGCGCGGCTCGATTTCCACGCCGTTTATCTTCAGATCGCGCAGGCAGCCGACCAGCCCCGACGCGGCCACCTTCAGGCTGCTGCCGATAATCATCTTGTCGCCGACGTTGAACGACAGCCCGAACATCTGCGACACCCTGTTCCGGTAGTCGACCACGAACTTCACCTCGTTCTGCTCGTACGACAGCTGTATCGAGTGCCAGGAGGTCGGGTTGTCGATCCGGATGTACGTGGTGTGGGTGACGTTGCTCTTCACGTCCGGGCAGAGATCGAAACTGAGCCGATCGGTGGCGAGACGAATCTAAGGCGGGACGGAGAAGAGAATTGTGAGAAACGTGTTGAAGCGCGTACGACCAGAAGCCAACACAAATCAGTTCACGCTATTTGGCCACATAATTGTGGCTGACGTGTGACTTATGAGTCTGGTTCGTGCGATGGAACGATGGTTGGGAAATATAATTGAATACGTGTGAAAATTAGTCAAGCGTACCGGGGAACTCGTACTCCGTACTGATATGGCTCGGAACAAGACAAACGTCTCGGAACAAGATCTCGAATGAAGTCTTTATCGACAGTTTTCAACCATGTTGATAAATTGTTATAAAAGAAGAAATAAACATTGAACTGTTGGAGTTTTTTAGCGAACAAACAGGCTCATTCCCAGGCAGTGGTTTTCAGCCTTAAGGATAGTAAAAAGCCTAAAAATCACTTCGGAAAAAGACGAACACCATCAAGCAACAAGACTGAGAATGAAATCGTCTACCTAAACTACAATTTAATAGGAACCCCTAGAAAGCTGACGGGTTTAAAAACTCTCCCCGTTGAGTGGTTTAAGCTTCAAAAGTTGCCTAGTGTATAATAATCAACACCCTAAATATAGTTGGTAAGAAGAAGAGGCAAGAGGAAGATGGAGGCCTGGTAGAGGTAAAATAATCACCATCCTTTACCCGTCCACTTTGGCGCCACAGGAGAGAATTAAAAATCAACTGTTATTCGATATCATTTAGGTACGATATTAAAAAACTTCTAAAGCAAACCCAAGCAACGCACCCCACCAAAAATTTAATCGATTTTCGCCAGGCAGTGTCGATACGGAAGTTGGAAATGTCCCCCGGCCTGGGGCAACTTAAAGTGTCACTTTTATTGGTGGTAGAATGTAAAGGACCCGGACACCCGCAGTTAGACCTTGCGTCCCTGTGTTTTTCTGCCCTCTCTTGTGGTTGAGACCGGTTTGGAGGACGCACTCTTAAGGCCGGGCGGGATGCGAGATTATCACATACAATCACAGGACTGTGATGTGATCATCGTACCGGAACCGCATCAACCAGGGGCAGGGAATCCTTTCCCGTTGGAATGTGCGATTTCCCTCCCCGGAATTGGGGAAATTCCGGTGTCGGATTTATAAAATCTCATTCCTGCTGTTGCTCTCCCCCTTCCCAAAGGGTAGCGAAAATTCCGAGTTTCCCTGGTGTTGCTGTGGTTTCTGACTTTGGCAGACGACTGCTGACTGTGTGAGTTTGGAATTTGGGGTAGAAAGTGGATCCATCTTGTCAAGGATACTGAGGTTGTATTGTGTTTCTGGATACGATTGGATTAAAAATCCCTTGTTGGTGTTGCACTCGATTGTCATTGGCTTCGGATCAAGTACGTGTGAGGTTTCGAAAGAATCGCACCTGGCGTATGGATATATGACATACCTCCCAGAACCCTTGGCCCTCGCTAGTCTGCACCTCGCTGTACGCCAGGACGGCCGTCGCCTTGCTGCTCTTGAAGTCAAACTTGAGCGAGAGCGTGTCGGGGTTGTTCATCGGCCACCAGATGTGCGACTTGGCGTAGGAGAAGGTGATCGGTATCACCTCGACGTTCGCCTCGTAGAACTCCTCCTGCAGCACGCCGATGTAGTGCACCTTCGGGTTGCCCTTCTTCAGCTCGAACAGCACCGACACGTCGTTGTAGAAGACGTTCTTCAGCGAGCCGACAAAGTTGTTGCTCGACGCCAGGCCCTTCCGCTTGCCCAGGTTCGGCCCGCCGCCGAAGTAGATCTCCGGATCAAACAGCAGGTAGCGGATCGGCCCGAGCAGCTCCATCACCTTGACGTGGTCGTCCAGGATGGCGATCAGCCGGTCGTGCTCGTGCAGGATGGTCAGATTGTGCCAGTAGTGGCGCGTCAGATCCTGGCCGAGGGTCGCGCTCATCACGCCGTCGCCAAAGTCCAGCTCGATGTACGCCGAGTGGTTCTTGATCGAGGCGGCAATGTACTGCGGCTTGAGCGACTCGCCGCTCGCGTAGAACAGCGCCGAGTCGTCGTAGTTCGTCTTGAAGCGCATGCTGATGCGCGTCAGGGGTGAATGGACGCGGTCCTTCCAGTCGTAGATGCGGAACGACACATAGCTGGACCCGCGCAGTGTTAATACTGTGGCGGCTGCAAAAGAAAGAGGACGACTCATTCGATGAGGGCCAGAACGGATAGAGGAACTTTAACTGTACTCACTGTAGATGTCGCAATGTTCACCCTCGTACTTGGTCCCGAAGCAGTCGCACGAGATGTCGTAGTAGTGATTAATGCAGCGGGACCCGGTGAAGCAGAGATTCTGCCGCGAGTGACATTTGTTGCGGCAGCCCTCCTTGACGTTCTCGTGCTTGGTCGCGATGAGTGGCGTTATCGGCAGCAGGTCCGAAGCGGCCTTGCCCGAGCTCAGCACCACGTTCCGGATGCAGCCGACAAACGACTCAATTATGTACTTCACACCGTGCAGTTTTTCCTCCGAGCTGAGTCCTGCCGGCCCCCGGGGGATTGGTGCCGTGTTGGTTTGGTTCCGTTTCCGGGCGAGCAGCGTGGGACGATGATGGTGGTAGGAGAAAATGAACCGGAGAAACTTGTTAGTTTGATGTTTTGCCTATCTTTTGACAGCTCGGTAAGTGAGTAATGATTTTCACGGCGTATCTAGCAGACAGGCGCGGTTGCTATGCTACGAAGGTAGAATTTAGAGCAAGAAGCGTTGACTGTTTTTCATTCAATGAATACAAAATGTGTTTCCGTATGTTTCCGTTTGAACTGTTTGAAGCTCATTAATTAACTTGCCATTAGTTAAGGTGGTTCGTTAAAGTGAAGCAGAACAGCATCTTCATATTTCACATTAAAATTGAAGCCTTGGTAAGAAAACTTTCGAAGAAGAAAAAAGAATCAAACGAATGGGAAAAGGTAAGCAAATTTCCATCTCATTCGATCACGCTAAATCACATTAAACACATCATTGTGCAAGCCACAAATCATTTGTACCAGGCGTATCCTTGCTTCGAGCCTAACAGTTCCGCGAGTGTGATTTGGTTTTCCTTTTGCGTTTTCCGTCCGGAACGTGCTTCACTTCCAGTGAGCCTCGCTGGCCTTGCGACGCTGGCCCGTCGGAAAAAAAGGCGGTAAGCTGACACGCGTGGTAGTTGTTGCCACATCCGATACCCCCTAATCGCACTCATTTATCCTTCGGCGCGTGAAAACCGTCAAGAAAAATGACTGTTTTCTCGCATTCGTAACCAAACTTCGCAACAAACTGGCCATACGAACTGCCGTCCGGCCGGCCTTGCTTCAATTGGGGTGCTGGGTGGCCCCCCCCGACCGCCCGGCCGAGAAAACGGATTTCCACAACATGCAGCCGACATAACCGTTGCCATCAATCTTATCGAAGATTAAGGACGCTTTTCTCCGTCCATTCCGGTTTTTCCGGTTTCGAAGGGGGTGACGGACAAAACGATTGGAAGGTCTACACGCCCAGGCAGGAAAAGCCGCCAAAGCTTTCCACCGAGATGGATGCGATGACATAGATTTTCGAACAGCCGAAGGATTTTTCCCAAGAGGGGTGACTATGGGCGTCTTCAGAAGGCCGTGTTAGTGGCTCAACCCTTGTTCTTTGTTTGGCTGCTAGGAAGTGTGAGTCAGTCTTAAAGAATGATTTTTCTTTCCAAGAAAGGGAAAGGTAATCGGACTTCCAGTGGATGTGTCAGGCGTGGAAAATGAATTTGATTAAATTGCCAACTGGTTTTCCCTTTGGGGATTGATTCATTTTTTTTCCGTTTGCTAACGAAATAAAAAGAAATCCAGATGATGTGTTTACAGCTTGCAAGGATGACAATAAATGTATTTTTTATCCTGACCAATCGCTTAAAACTAGCTTTCTGTTGCGTAAATTCCTTATAAAGGACATTGGGTTACAATTGCATAAAATTGTATTATAGTATAGATGAAAGGAAGCGATGTAACTGGTCAAACTAACTATCTCCTTAGTTTCCTTACTTCAACCAACGTATGTTATTCCGAATCCTGCTCTACGTACGTTCTAACTTTGAAAGGACGTGCCCATTTTTCGAAAGGAGGAATTCATACCAAAACACGAACGTCGCACGTGCCCGGAAGAAGTTTTTCCGCATAAAAAGGTGTCAGGTTGAGAGTTTTCTCTTTCTGGAGACTTCCATGACCCCACGGGCACTTGGTGGTACTACAGTTTTCCAGTTTCCAGGGACAGCAGAAGAGGGTCTAAATTAATCGTTGCCAAAATACCATATTGAAGAACGGTTCATATGTGTGTGAGTGTAGCCGGAGGAGTGTTGCGTTGTGCAATTTCCATTCGCTATTTGAGCGCGAATGGAATCAAGTTTCCCCGGAACGAAGAAAGAGGGACCCACGGAAGTGCCGGGTTGTATCAGGTCGCCGCAATTGAAACGCTGCACGTGAGCACTTGAGATTGTGCTAGTGATGTTCTACCTCACGCCTTTCGTGCTACCCACTCCTTGCTTCTCACCCTATTTGCATCCCCCCCTCCGGTTTCTGGTGACGTTTTTATTGAAACGACAAGTTTATTCTAATCTCCTGGGAAACTTTGCCACACGGTCAGCTCCGGTCGCCGGCCGGACCCGGAAAAGCCGGAGCGGGAAAATTAATTTTAATGGACACATGTGGGTGCCGATCGAAAAGTTAGTCTTGCGCTCCGGGGTTCATTCGGTCCAAACGGTGCCCCGATAAGCCACCCCGTAAGCACCGAAGGAAACCATAAACAATAAGCATTCGTTTTGCCACCCCAACGACGACGATGGCGACGCTTAGTGGGGCGAACGATTGTCGATGGGTTGAATGGGCATTGTTTTAACAAAATATAAATCACAACTGCAGATGGGGGGTGGCGGGAAATGTTGGGTGAACTGTTCGAACTGTAGCAATAGTTGTCGGGCGAGGTGTAAATCACGGGTAAGCTCATAACTGCACGTACGATTCTCTGTTGATTGTGATAGGGAAAGTTTAATCGTTGTCCTGTCAGAAGCTTCAGCTTCCGTGTACCGTTGAGCGGATTTGGTAAATATGATTAAGTCATGTTTAATCGTTAGGGTGTTGAGATGGACCTTCTACATTTTTCATTCAATTTATGTCATGTGGGTTTCAAGTGTTTCTCAATGTTTTCAAGCGACACTTAAAAGTATCAAGCTTCGAGTAGAAAGTGATTGCAGTCAATTTTAAAATCAGCCAAATCATTATATCAGACCCCAAACACCAATTCCAGTATTTGTGTGCAAATCGAATAGAACGCATTACCCTTCCCGTTCCACTCGTTTAAAAACTGTTATTTTGAATCGAAACCGATACGTGGCGAAGAACGTTCTTCTGCCTACCGACAAGACGGAGGATGTTTTTGCAAATGATACAACGTTCCGTGCCTTCGCCAAGCTCACGCAAGCCTAAGGACGATTCGAAGGACGATTCATTGGCAGAGGATAATTTTGCTGCAGAAACGAATGCGTGCGGGGTTTGATTGGGCGTGCTGTCGATCAACTTTGTGGACCAGCGGCAGGACAACATCTCGCGGGGGGATGTTTGTTTGCGGAATGTTCGAAGTCAAGTGTGCACGCGGCAAACACACACATGATGCTTATCGCGTGGAAATAATAATGCGACAAGCGGCCCTGAGGGCAGGAGTTGGGTTGCGGCGAAACTGAAAAGCTCTCTTGTCGTGGAAAGGTGTTCGATTCACCGGTTTCCCTCTGTAGAACATGACGAACGCTTGACGTTTCTCTAACGATCCTTCGCGGCGTGAAGTAGGCTTAGCGTACCCGGCACCGTCACCACCGACACATGTTCGAAACACCCCCCTACTGCTAGGCCGTCCTCGGATGTGGTTACAATTTGCTACACTCCAGCTCGATTCATCGCTGCGATGAAGCCGCCTCCGCCCGAGGCACGGTAGGTTTTGGAAAACTGATTTTCAACCATTGGAAATCTCACTCCTTCTCCTTCCCTCCCATGTTGCGCATAACCGGCATATACTTATTTCGACTCGACTCACCGCCAACCAGGACGACCGACATAAGATTGATGGATACGCCGTAATTGGTTTCGTGATTTAATCCCTTTAGGTAAACTTCCTCCTTGTTGTTATCGACACGGGCTATCAGTCGGGCTCCGTGCACGTCGATCCGTACCTGTTAAAAGAGAGGAAGAGAGGAAGAGAGAGAAAGAGAGAGAGAGATATAGTGAGAAAAAGTGATACCGAAACGGCATTAGGTGGAACATTAAGAAGGAGAACGAAGGAGGCGGAATGGTGGGCTCCATCGGTGGGCCGATATCGAGACTAATTAGTGGGTGTGATTTTGTTCCCTCTTTTTTTGTGTCACGATGCTGATTTGATTGAGTTTTAAGCGGTTTTAGGGAACATATTGTCATTAAGGGATCGTTACGCGGGGGATGAGTTTCCGCCCCAGCGGAGGAGGTTTTGGGAACGGTAGGTGGCACATTATACTTCGTTTGGGAAGTTGTAAAAGGTATGCAAAATGTTTCCTAGTGTGGCCAGAAAATCAAGCAAAGTTCTCGTTCATGGTAAACAGATGAAACCATAGTAAAACTAACTAACTGAACTACAACTTACAGTAACTGATCAATAGGTAATATTTCCACTCTTTAATTATTTTTTGCGGATCCATTTACATTGTATCATCTAAAAAACTTGGACAAAACCCTTATGTCCAGTACAAATAAGCAAGTAAGCAAATGAAACAAGCAACAAAGGATAATATTTTTCCTTGGCGCATACTGTTTACCTTCCTTCGTGCCATTGAAATCAACATGCCTAGACTCCCTAGAGACCTAGTTGCATGATTGATGGAAAACTGTAAAAACGACCCTTCATCTGTGTAAAGAAGGTTCTGTTTGTTTGTCAGTACAGGAACAGACATCAGATTGTGAGCAGGCTGTCTCGAGAGTCTTGCTTAAAAACCGGCTTAAAAAACTTCATTTCTTCCTTTTCGTTTTGGCTGAAAAACGAAGGGCTGCCTTGCCGTTGCGTACGCGTACCAAAGGTAAAGAAATGTACCACCCCATAACCCTTCGGGCGGAGAGACAGACGGACGTCCTTTTGTGTGTGCGGAGTGGATTCAATTCCATCGCTTTTCTATTAATCTTTCATAACAGCATAATGTTTCATCGTGTTTTTGCTACAAAAACCTGTCTCAAGTGATGCTCGAGGGATTCGTTCCCGTTCGCCACGCATCCTGTTGCATGTTGTGCATGACTATACATCCAGTCGCTGCTGTCACCCCTGTCGGATTTCTATCGCCCGGAAGCGAACCGAGCAAGAAGTGGGTCCATTTTGCCTCTCAACGATAGAAAACCTGCCAACCGCCGGTACTCGACTGTGTAATGGGTAACTAGTAAACAACTTCTCCACTTCCCGAATGGGGTGGCTGGGACGAGCACGAGCGTCTGCCTGATAGATGAAGGATGATAAAGGACATCGCAAGGGGATGGATGTGAAACTAGAAAAAAAAACAAAAACTTCTTCCAGCATCCTCTGCGAGGCAATAAGGTGAAGCCATTTCGCTTCCTCTACGGCTATGTGTTTTTGTCGTCACCTTCCCGGTGTGCGGCGTTTTTCTCGGAAAATTTCAACCGAGCGGCGCATCACCGAGGTTTGTGCCGCGAAGCACGGTCATGTCGCAAGCACGCTCAAAATGCGCCCGTAGAACTCGTGACAGCTTTCTTAAACGAAATTTAATTATCACCTTTCGTTGCCTTCGAGATCCGTTCCCGTCCGTTCGTTCAACGCGGTTTCGATGGAAAATGCGACGTTTCCATCCTTTGCACGAGTGAAAGGATACAATTTGTTGCTAACTCGTCGTCAGCTTTAGCAGCGGTTTAATTCATTATTAATTCACATAATTCCTGTTCTCTCTACGTGTTGTGGCAGTGGGAAGGTAAACATGTTTTTCTGCCCGGTGCTGTGTTCATGATTGAAAGCAACATTATATAAGAAGGATATGTTTATTGAAATAATTCAAGTCTGCTAATATTTCTAAAACCAAAATAAAAAAAAAATCGTTATGCAAAAGCTCAAAAGCTCTACTTAGTCGTCCAGTTCTTTAAGTCATTGAAGGTGAAACCAAAGCTGTGATCGAGTCCCACACATAAAAACCGTTATACCCATGAAGACGCTTAAGTTTTTAGATAGGAAAAGTAACGTTTTCCTTTGTGATAGGTG
>JAOEFI010000006.1:21981125-22016855 GCA_034621735.1 Anopheles plumbeus
CACATAAAAACCGTTATACCCATGAAGACGCTTAAGTTTTTAGATAGGAAAAGTAACGTTTTCCTTTGTGATAGGTGTCCTCTCTGCCGGTACGGTCAGACTGATCGACCGTTGGATAGGGGAAGGTTTGAAACGAGCGTTGATGATAACGATGGTTCCATGTTTGCCTAATTTTATTCATGTGATGCTGGGTGAAGATGTATTCCTTGCATCTTTCGAAGAGAGAAGGAAAGCGAGAGTAGGATGAGCGCTGTGTTTCCCGTACCATGGCCAGTCCGAAATGAGTTGAGCAACAGTTCCAGAATCGGCTCACGGTGTACCGAAAGGGATCAGATATGAAAAGCATAAAACGGTGTGGGCTATTGTGCCAGAAAGGGAACAAAATTGGACGCTTTTAGGGGGCCACCCGACTTACCATAACGCTGTGCCACTCGTCCCGGTTGAGACCCTCGCCGACGGTAACGCTCGTCGAGTGGTTCCCGAACACGTGCACCACCTTCAGCTGGCCCTTCTCGACGATGACGTACAGTGCGTACGGGTCCAGCTTCACTCCGGCCGGCGTCTTGACGTTGTGGTAAACGAGCAGCCCGTGTGGCAGCCGCGTCCGGAATTGGAACGATATCTCCCGGCAGAGCCTACGATGATGAAGATGATGGATGTGGATTGGAAATGTAAAATTATCTAAACAGAAGAAGGTTGTCCACTAAGGAAAGACGTTCGGAATGATTGCTAATGGAAGCGATGGAGTCGGAGATATATTGATAAGGAAATTCGAGTATGTTGGAAAATCCATGAATCTATTTTTTACTATCATAGCATCTCGAAAGGAATATGTACCTTATCTGATACGTAATTTTTCCCATAGCAAATTCATTTAACAGCAAAACAAAGTTCTACTCAGTTCTTCTTGAGACAATCTTCTGCTCTGTCTGTTGATGGGAAAACTGAAGAAACATTTCATTCGATAATGGCACTTGAAAATCAATAAGCCCCAAACAGGATCCCATCAGCTTTCCTGAAGATCCCAAGACAACAATTAGAACACTTGCTCCACTCCGAGGCTTAGCCTGGACAATCAACATGCTCTTTTCGCCGCCCCAGCCCACCCCGGCACGGGTCAATATTTACCTGAGCTGAAAGGTCTGAATGGTTTCGCCGTCCATCTGTATGAAGGTGTTGTTTTTGGCAAACATAAACGTCTTCTCGTAGCCCGTCTCCTTGAACGTCAGCTCCGAGCCCCGCATCTCGTCCGGGACCGGGGCGAGCGTGCTGCTGGACGAGTGGAGCGACCAGGCCTCCTGCGTCTGTGTGCGCACGGTCGACGAGGAAGGGTCGGCGGTGGTCGTCAGCGGGACCGGGGGTTGCGTTTCTGCGAAGTGGGGACGAACGGGACGAAACATTCGATCGATTATCAAGATGGAAGAGAAGAGATTCCTTTTGTCCGACGATCGATCGATCCCGATGATGAATTTTGTTTCCCTCCTTCTCTCTCTCACACACACATACACACACACACACACAGAAACAATCCTCTCATCTCAGTTTCCTTTCAAAATGCGGTTAACTGAACGGAAGCGCCCGCCTTTCAGGACGAATAAATTCGCACACCGTAGGATAATGGAGGCGCCTAATCCTCCGTTCGGGCGGTCCACTCACGTGTTTCATTAGCACACTGCTGCATGCACTGTTCGTACGTTTCGAAGTTGTTCTGCAGATTGCCACCGCAGCCGCCCCAGATGAACTGCGTGCAGTTGTTGATCGTCTGCTCGAAGCGATACCGATAGCCAAACGTCTGGCACTGGCCCGGTTCACCCGGTCCGGTACATTTCGCTGGGGAGCCGGAAAATCGGAAAAGAAAATATATATATATATATCATCTTCAGGCGAATGGGCGGGAAAACGCCCGACCACCGGTCACAACCGGCACGACCGTTCCGAACTTACGGTAGACTATTTCCTTCGGTGGTTCCACGTTGGTCGGAATGGCAAGGACGGCGCCGGGGTGCTCCAGGAGGCCAGCCGCCAGCAGGGTGAGGCAAATCGTAAGCAATACTGATGCGGCATGATAGGTCATTATTTCACCGGGCTGTTGCCGTTGATGTTTACGCTCGGTTTTTGAAGGGGAAGAGAGGCCTAGAAAGAGGACAAGGAAAAAAAACAAACGGAACTGTAGCGACAGGAAAAACCACAAATTACTTTTACTGCAGATGGAATTACTCGGGCTGGGCGCAGCAGTTCCGGGAAGAGTAATGGTGTGTATGTGTCGTTTTGGAGGATTGTTCTCCCATATTCACCGCACGCTTAGCGGCGTGTTGCTTATAAGTTTGTAATCGATCATTGTTTTTCTATACTTTTGACTTTAGGGATTCGTATTGAGCAATTAATGGAAATTAAGGAATATAGTTTGAACTGTACTATTCTTTAATTTGATGGTCTACAAAGACTGTGGGAATTATGTATCACTTCTAACATCGTTTATAAAGGCTGTTTCAGAGTTAATACGAACCAAAAGAGCATGTAGTATGTAAAATATAAGAATACATTCCAACTAAAGTACGCCTTTTTCGTTTATAGACACATTGTCATATCTACAACATAATCATAGGTACAACTGGCCCCTTAGTACGATTTTTCATGCAAATGATATGCAGAAAAAAACGTCTGAACGATTTTGTTGAGCATACCCTCACCCTGCCTCTCTCCCATGTCTGCATTAATTCACAATAAACAATGCAAAATTGTACCATATTTGTCACTCGATTTCCTGCGACTTTACGCTACTCAATATACTCTCATTTCGGATACAACAAAATTCAATCCGACAACTCTCCACCGCAAACCTCACCCTGCTACCATACCATCTCCATCTTCCATTCGGCCTCCGTATCCATCTTGTATCGACGAACAGCGAATCCATCAACCGTTTGGCCGTGCGGAGCGAAGTGGCTGCCGTTATGTGGACCATAAATTCTACGGCAAATTGATTAATTTGCTATCATTTTCTGCGTGCGGTACCGTGCACCGCCGACTGTGCCACCGGTGATCCGATTTCTCCCAAACAAGCTTCCGTCCATCTCCCTTCCTCACTCCCCCACTCACACGGAAATCGTTCGGTGTTAGTTTTTTTTTGTTGCTCGTTTCCCGAAGCTTTTAGCTTGATTTCCCTACGAACCTGGTGGAGGCGCCCGGTGCTCGATGGGAAAATGAATGCCATGAAATCTCCATAATTTGCCGGCTGCCCCGGCCTACACCCCGGCCCCTGCCTTCCCAAGACAATTTTGAGATCAATGTCTTCCGGAGATGTGAGGAAACGAAATAGCATCTATTTCCTTTCTCTTTTTTTTTTGCTCCACTTCCCACCACTTTATCCGCTAATCCAGCTTGTCGTGTGGAAAGACTCTCTCTCTCTCTCTCTCTCTCTCTCTCTCTCTCTCTCTCTCTCGTGTTCTTGCGAGTGTGTGAAGAAAATCCCATTAATCTTCCCATTCCTTGAGAAGTGTGTGCCGGCGGATGTTTTAAGCTTCCAGGCAGCCCGAAGGCAGTCGTGCGAAATTCAGTTATTAGGAAAGCTCATTACTCTCGCGTGGAAATAGATTACGCATGATGGACGGACGTGCGCGATTTGGTGGTGCCCGAGGCATGGAAAACGTGGCCAGCCAGTGTGGTTGCCCGAAAAGAACAAAATCATAATCATAAAAATAACACCGAACGCGCATCATCGAAGCAGCTATCAATTTGCTGAGCCTCAATGTATCAACGCTGTTGTGGGTTAAGGGAAAGGAAAATGAAGGAAGGATCTTTTCAATTATTTTCATTTTCATTTTCCCGAAACAGCAAAAATCGATATATTATGGAACATGCGAGCGTGACAGTGGAATTATTTCCCCATTGTTCCTCGCACGCCAGGCTGTTGTGTGTTGTGTGTGGAATCGAAGGCTGGAATTTTCCTTTGTCAGCAGCCGAGGTGTGCTGTTCCGGTCGTACACAGTGGCGTCGTGTGCTGCAACCAGTTCCCAGGGCAAATAGTGAATAATCTTCAACCCTCGCGCCCTTTTTGATCCAATATTTACCTTTGCCGACAAACTCTCTCTCTCTCCGAAGAGGCTCGGAACAAGAGTCGGTGTATCATTAATAATTTACCGAGCAAATAAATTAGCACACCCGTCTTGTGCGCCTGTCGGCCGGTGCTAGAGGTCGGTACCGATTCTGCAATTTTGCACAGTGATCTTGTTCAGCAGCAGACGCCGTACCGGGTGTGAGAAAATGGGGGAAGATGGTCGATGCCGTGCTTTTAAGAGTATGTGCTGATTAATTCTCTGTTATTAAAATCAAAGATAAAAAGCTCAGCAGCCGCTGCTGTAGGGTTCCTCTTTCTGCGTTCTGTTTCCAAGCTTGAAACCAAAATCTACTATTTTCAAATTATAAAATTTTGGAAGTAAGCAAAGGTAAATAGAAGCATAATTCGAATGTTTGTCAAAAGCATAATATTTATTATTCGTTATCCTCGAACAACATCACGACAATTGTAGACTGTAAAAGTAAAAGAGCTTTCCCGGCTATTTTATTTCCTTCCCCGATTCTCGCTTAACTGCCATTACTGGCTTTATCTGATGACTTTATTAATTTTGTTGTAGTAAGTAAACTAAGTAAAGGATTTCTTTAATAATACTATGGCTTTATCGATCATTTTTCGATATCGTAAAGAAAAGCGTTCGTTTAAAAGAAAGTAATAGGAACAGGAAGCAAGAACAGTTGTAAATCCTTCAAAAGATCGTACTGAAAAGAATGAATAGGAACTAACCTGGCGTGGGTAACATTCTTCCAACTAATCTTCAACTTCATCGACCGAGAGTCGTTCTACGACGGAGTCAATTCGCCCGAAAGTGAATAAGTCGTCGAATCATGGGGTTACTTGCACAGAAGACTTGCGTCGCAACGCATCATGCACAAACCTCCAAGCGAGAAAGCCACCCCTGCACTACTGGAAGCAATTTGCTCCTGCATTGTGTTGGTGCAAAAGTTTTAAGGGATTTGCCCAACCTGTTCCCGGCTCGTTTCCGTCATTAGAAGGGGGATGGGGACTCTGGCCGGTGAGCTCGAGAGGCTCTTCTGAAGATGCAGCTGTTTACTGGGGTGGTTGGGCGGTTCGGTTGATGCTGTTTGTGCAAACAAGTGCACATTTTGCCGGGCAAAGGGGTGTGATTAGGAGGATTTTGGGGAGGGTTTACTTGGCTTGTGCCAGGGTGTTGGAAGCAGTCGTCGCATTAATGAGTTGTTTTACGATGCGCCGTAAAACCGGGATGCCGGTCGAGAAAAAGAGAGCGAGAGAGAGAGAGAGAAAGAGAGAGAGAGAGAGAGAGAAGTGTGTTTAGTGTGGTCGGGCGAGATAAGATAAGGAATAGGGTCAGTCGCGGGCGGTATGTCGGGGCGACACACGAGAGTCGATGAGGAGGGCAGTGGGAGAATGGCTTCAGTTGTGTCTTTCGTTGGAATGATAAAGAACTGCTTTCATTGATGTTTTTCTTTCGTTTCGGTTTGATTTATAATCCTTTCGAGAGGGGAACTTTTATTTTCACAGAATTCCAAAGGAATGCTAGAATGCTTCGTTGCGAATTTCTAGTATGAAGGGGACGAACGAAGGGAGTTATTAAATCAGCTTTCGTCTTCTACTCGGAATTTGTCTTCAAACACAAAAATGTGTCTAGACGATCATCAAATTAGATTTCTGGCAAAGTTAGGATCATTTTACATTGCAATTCCGAGGCTGCCGTGTTATGTCTAGCTTCTTTTATTTATTTTTCCGTTGTCCCCATGTTTGGCGTTCTGATTTATTAACATTTAATCACAATTCCACCCTTAAACAATCTTCCACGTCTGAATTCCACAGGGAACGATGCGGCAAAGAATGAAAGAATTCTTCCGGCCAATTGTTTCATGATGCCACTAGGCTAGTCTCTCTTTCTGTCTCTTTTTGGCTGGAATTCTAGCCCACATTCCTTTCAATCTGTGCTGGGAAACAAACACCAGCCTACTGCACGATTAATGCAGCAAAAGGCAGCAATGTTGGATGCGGACGGAAAACGACAAACGTGCCGTTTGAATCATACCCGAATTATAATATTACGGCTAATGTCCATGGGCTGGCGGACATCCACGTCCCACGTTGCACTCGGCTCGCTGTGAGTGATACGTTGGTCCGGGATAAACCCCCGTCTTCGAGTTCACTTTTTGAAGTTTTGATATCTATCGCATGTGGATAAAGGGAATCTTCCCTTCGGCTTTGCCTCTGTTCATGGACTCACCGGACGTGCGGATAGTTGGCCCGCACAAAGGTTGCTATTATTTTCCCCTCCCAACATGTAAACAGAGTGACAGAGAGAGAGAGAGAGAGAGAGAGAGAGAGAGAAGGAGACGGAGCAGGAGGAACGGGTACGGTCAAGTGGTCAGTTTGACAGTCTGGGAAAGTTTGCTTCCTCCGCCATCGTTTCGGTGGAGCATAATCGTCGGAGGGTAAGCACGGACATGTGGAACTACGCTGGCTGAGCCCACTGTCTGACTCTGACGATGCAGAACCGCCGACCTTCCACCGTGCGGACTGGGCGTACATTGTTTTCAGATTTGCTGATGATGCCGTACAGTAATGCCGGAATGTCCAGTTCCTCGCCGGCTAACATATTTTCCCCACGTTGGTACTGGCTACGTGCCTGGCGAGGAGAAGAGAAATTTGTGTCAGCACGGGAACTTTTGAGGCCGCAGACGTGAACCACCACACCACTGGCACAGAAAGGAGTATTGGCAGAGATTTTTCCCTCGTTTCGTCGGGAATGGAAAGAACTCCGGCTGTACCGGCGAAGAATGGACCCTTTCTCGTGGTTTTGCACAGTGGAAGCCATTTAAAATACCATTTCCAGAGAAAAGGCGTGGGGTGGGTCCGCCCCATCCTCCCACCCATCTCGTTGCTACTGCTGGCTGGAAGGCACACGTATGGCCTTTCCAGTTCTCGGCATTTCACCTTCCGGATGACTTCCGACGGAGCCGGCTATGATGCGATTAGGCCCGACATGCAGCAAACAACCTGGCCGCCACTGGCGGCCTCTGATTGACTAAGGCGTTCGGGAGAATAGAAAGTGACAGTCCTAATGTCATTTCGAGTGGCATATGTGACGCCCGGGGGAGCAGGGGCACAACGCCCGGGGTGCACTTTTGGGCTGGAAGCACGTCCCGAGACTACTGTTGTCTGTGGCGATACGATTATGTCCACTTCGGGCGAAAGGTCTGTGCAGCAAATTAAATCGAAATGTATCCGAACCGACCGAGAGTGGAAGTCCCCTCTGTGTGTGTGTGTGTGTGTGTGTGTGTGCGTGGAGTTTGACACGAACGATCATAATATCGGTACCGTCGGGGTGTCGCAGTGTCCACTCTCGGACATATCAATGTCCTGCAATCGAGACATTCCGGTATTGGGATTGGGGACGATACAATCGGCCGGGCCACGTTAATGCGGCGTCCGTTGACGGAACGCCTGATGGTGGTGTTATCCCTGCCCGGCCTGTGGATGACGTCACGCGCACGGAATGGCTCAGTCACTTCGAGCATGAAATGATCCGTTCGTATTTACACTTCGGTGCACAATAAATCACATTCTCGACACGTCCGAGTGCGCCGACTGTGTGTGTGTGTGTGTGTGTGTGTGTGCATCTCGCTCGGGGTGTAGTTGTTTCACACGAAATGGAACCGGCCGTCATGCGGTGGAGCATCCAAGTGAAGCAGGATTGGTGCAAAACATATGTCCTATCGTGAAAGGATAACTTTCTCCATTTCCCCGATAGGTTTTCGTCAAGGAGAAATGACAATTCATTTTATCATCATTATTAGTATTGGGACGTTTGACATGAGTTTTGACATTTTATGGCAAACATAAATTACTGTTCGAAGTTGATTTGCATTTTAAATAAACTCGTTTACAGTTGTTTAGAGTTTTCACCTAATCGCATCTAGGCAAGGTTTATTATATTTTCCTGAACCACTTTCTGTACTTTTCTTTTGTACCTCTTGATCTAACAATTGATGTCAAGGACGTCGAATGTGTACACGAATGTGGAATTATGAATCATCCAAAAACGATGAAAAAGCGATCCCTTAAACGACTTATGACTTGAAGACGCCACATTCGATAAACCCATCACGTACAGGATTCGGACCGGTGGAACTCGTTGTACCGTTGTTATAACTGTTTATCTCCCCACTTCAAGGCCATTAATTGAGTACGGATGGTTTGTGGTAAGAGTTCCTTGGAAGGATTGGAAACTGTACTAGTAATGGCAGCAGTAATCCACCATCACCAGCAAGTTCCAGCACAGAAAAAGGAGCCTGCATTTGAACAAACTTTGACAGCTCTATCCTTTTTCTCACGGTTCACTCCATACACCACTGAATCCATTCGTTTTCCTTCGTCCCTGGCTGGCTAAGAACAACGATTCCGTACGGGAAATGTTGCTGAGGACCGATGGGAGCTTGTTGGACAAAACATTCGCCCCAGGGTCTACGGAAAATCTGTGCACAGTTCGTGCTCGTTCGGCGGGCCAAGACATGCCAAACTTTTCAAGCGTATGTGTGCTGCTTCTCTCGATCCATTGTTTCAGTTTCCTTCTTATCACTTGGATGGAAATAAATCAGTTTCGTCTGCAGTGGGCGCCATTTTTCACTGAATGTATCTCCCGGCCGAAAAACGGTGGCCTTCGATCTATCCGATCGGTGACCGGCGCAAGAAGGAGGCGAATAAGGACGAAGGAAACTTGGCTCGGACGGGTTTCGCCAAAAAGATAAATATTTGTAATTGATTTATTCTCCCCTTCACCGTCGTCCATCGGCGTCCGGACCATCGAATGTGTTTCTTTCGATCAGCTTTCCACAAACAGCTGGCGAGGAGTAGGAAAACCAGAACAAAAACAAGCATCTTGGGCTTTGATAACTTCCCCTCCCTTCCTTGGATTGGTTTTCTGTATGTTTTTTTTTGTCTCCTCTCTCGCTGTTGATTCCTACTTTGCAACTTACAGTGTTGTGGTATTTGATTCGAAAACAGAAGACGTTGCTGCTTGACACGCGCGCGGCAGAAAAGAATGTTATCCCCGATCGGTAATGAAACAAATCAGCAACGAATCGGGCCCCTTTCCCATTCGTTCTGGTGTTCGGCCTGTCATGACAGCTCGAGGAAAACATTAGCAAAGAGGGCCAACTTTCGTGCACAACAGCCCTCGAAGGATGTGCGTACGTGACGTTAATGAAAAGTTTTTCGGCAACATTTCAGCGCAACACATTTCCCAGGCGGATAGACAGTAGATGTCAAATAGATGAGTTGCTGTAGAGTTGATTAAAAAACGTGCCCAGAAAAGGCAATCGCTTGGCGAAAAATGCGTCGCCCTGAGTATCAATTAAAAAGTAATGATTTTACAATACGTTGGAGAGGTTTTGATTTATCCTGCGCCTTTAACCGACTATTTTTATATAAATATATGGTAAAATAACCAAATAATTGAACATCAGAGTAGACATTGCGGACAGTAAAACCTCTAATGTGCTTCTAATAATAATAATAATTGCCCGTTGGGAGTTCCGCTTCGGCATATTAAATTGTCCACAAACTCGACAGATTATTGAACACCAAAACCGTAACGGATTACATCGGAAGCATATTTAAATGAAGGATAGACCCAAAAGCAACTGAGCGTTCCAAAGATGGAAGGGCGCGTGAATAAATCATCACTCAACGAACGGATGTGCGGATGAAAGTTGGCCAATTGATCACGGCAAGGCTTGGAGGGCCTTGCCGCTCGCTAACACGCATGATTAGGATTCCGTTTGGGCTTTTCCTAGAGCTCCAACAAGTTTGAGGTCGACCACATTAGGGAGCGACTGGTGAAAGGGCTGCCCTTTTCCCGGGAACGGGAACCGGCTCGCCGTTTGTGACTAATCGAGTTGCGCCTGATGAAGTTTTACCACTGGCCGATAAATCGGGATTGGGAGTAATTAGAGGGCACCGTGACTGAAAACCGGTCCCTTCCCCTTCTCCCACCGTGCAATAATAGATTCGGCCTGATTACAGCGAACTGGCCAGGAAAATTGGCCTGAGCGCACTTCCAGGAAAACAACAGCACAACCAAACCCAGCTTCAGGTGACCGCAGCACGGAGGACCGTATTTGGGGACAATCTGGGGGCCTTCCGGAAAATTTATGAAAATGATTCCGAAAAGCCGGGGCCGGCCGTGGAAATGCACGCACGCACCCGCGCCCGTGATCGGGGCTTATATTTTAGAAAATTAGTTCCCAACAAACCTGCACCAGACGCAGGATCCAGTTCCGGGGAAAACACGGGCTGGTGGAAAGCCCGTTCGGTAGTTATGCTGATGGCGGGCCGACTTACATGAGGCAAGAATAATTTATGAAATCCACGCTCGCCCACGAGGAGATTATCAATTTGTTCTACGCACCGACGCGAGAAAGAGAGAGAGAGAGGCCACCTCGTCGGGTCGCGCGCAGAGTATTCCGGTTGATATTTATCGGAATTAATTATTCACCGGCCGATAGAGGATTGCAATCTTTCGCTCAACCCGATGATCAAAAATACCACCCAACGGCCCCGAGAACACACCCCGGTTTCCCCCATTCCGTATAGTGGAAAGTTGTGTCAAAGCCACAACCGAACCTGTCTATGTCCACGCCAGCATACCGCGGCAACAATAATTCCATAGATGTGCATTCAGCACGTGCTGCAATGATTAAGGTTGCGTTGTGTTCTGCACAACGCCTATTGTGAGTGTGTGTTTTTCCCCAGAAAAGGCCGGGAATTAGTTGCACTAATCGAGCGCTAGCTTTGCGTGTGTGTGTGAGTGTATGGCGGAACTAAGCCCATCATTTCCCCCATTTTACCAATCGTCCTATAATCATATCAATTAAACATAACTAAAAACCGCCAAATTGCAAACATTCGGCCCCGCGGCCGTTGATTCCGAGTTCGTGCTGATTGATATTGATACGATACCGATGGTACGCTGCCGCTAATGGTATGGAATGTATGTAATCGATTGGCAAAGCATGCGGCGGTCCAGCTTTATTGTCGATCGTTTAGCATTCAGCATTCTTGGGAATTCATTCTTCAGCAGCGAGGTCTACCTTCTGCTTCATCGGGGGTGAATTTGTAACTCGATTGGAATTGCCATGAGTCAGAGGATTTTAAATGTGAGGAACAAATTCCAAACGGATCCAAATGTCCAAGAGATTTATCAATATTTAAGTGATAACATTGCATTAAGGGACGAACCGATAATTTATACTCATATTTCAGTAAAAAGTAGTGTAAACTACCTGAGCAGCGTATCCAACAAGCGGAGGAAAAAATTATTACACCTATAATGTGACCAGAAACTAAGTAAATCAATTCAACAGAAAATGCCTTTCACATGTTGGATAATACTCGAACTACTAACTCTTTACTTCGCTGTAATTGCACTTGAGCAATTTTCAATAGAACTGATTGAAAATAACACAAAATGGGAAACCACTAATGAGACAATTAAACACCACTCGCCACATCGTTGATAGGCACTTATTACCACGCAATGAGTGTACTATTTTTTTCTAAAAGTATATTTCGATATTTACCTTTAAACTTGCGGGAATCTTCTCGAGGTAGCTTTAATACTTTGGGCACGTTTGAGGCACTTGTCACTGCAACGTTTTTCTTTCGTTATTCTTTCACACTTAACACTCGTCTGTTTCACTTAGGTTTCAACTTTTATAGTTGAGGTGATTATTGCGCCATATTAATTTACCAACACAGCTCTGGAAATAAAGAACAATTTTTTTTTCGTTATTTTCACTTTCATCCAACATTCTTCTGACATTACTAATTTGCAACATTTTCTTTGTTTCACATGATGTACGGCATGAATAAATTGATCCACGGTTTTCATAACCATCATCCAGAATTCTCCAGACGATGCGTCATAACAGCCCATTACTATCTTAACAAAATCTGAATCAGCGATAACACAATGGCAGCATGTCGGAGTAAACACGTTACTCCTATGTTTTATGATTTTCTTTCTGCAGCTTCGTTTCGTTTCGTGCTTCTTCACATTCGTCTCAGGGTCGTGCTCCGAGTCGGGTTCGGATGGTTTCCCTTGAGAACGGCGGCTCGCCTGCTTTGCTCTCACTTCAATCAACTGGTGGCGGTGAGCCTCACATTCACACACACACACACACAGCTTGCGCTTTTCTTTCATTCCCTTTTATTAGTGCGAAAACCACCCTCTCACTGCAATTCAAGCTCACTGTCTCACCACAAAAGCGTTATTCACCCAGTTGGTCACACATAACACTTTTTCTTTGTCGCTTTTCTAGCACCATTGCCATTCTACCACAATCCCGTGCCCTTTAAGCTAGCGGAATGATTACAAAGTGGTGCCGATTGGGTTGTTACACCGGATACTCTGCTTTGCCACTGTGCCACTTTATTTGCCTGCCTGCTTCCGAGAACGAACACTTTCTCAGCCACTTGAGGTTTGCGCTCACATTTACACTTTCTTTGTCACTCTATTCCGCCAATCAATCAGCGAGGATCTACATTGGCAGCATTGGCCACTATGACGTACACATACACACAGAAAACCTAGGATCCACTTCCTATGCGCCGACCGGTCGTCCACCTGGGAAGGTCCTCCGGAAAGGACGGTAGCATCGCGACTGAGAGACGGCTCCCGAGATTTGTCCCGGGCTCCACTACATCGCACGGGCGTCGAAGACAACGACGACTACGACGGAGACGATCGCTGGGATCACTGCATTCCTGTCTCGGAACGTCTCGCAGACTGACTGGCTGCCAGCTGGACGATCGCGCGCACCGATCTCGCACCGTCGTCGGTGGCGGGTAATTGGATGATGAGTCGTGCTTCAATTTAAACTCATCACATCACGTTTGCGCCACCTTCCCGCCAACAACGGCGCGCACTCGCTGATCGCGGGACGATCGTTAGTGGATGATTCTTCCCAGAGCCGATGTTTTTTTAAAGAAAGATAACGTGAAGACAGAGCGAGAGAGATAGAGAATGAAAGGGCAAGGGGAACATCCAACAAGTGGGGGAAGTTCGGGGTCGTGTTATGATATGAGTGGCCTGCCGGACAAAAGACTTTCTTCTGCCAGACACTGACGCACGGTATGCGCTCGGGAAGGAGGATGTTGAGCGTGTGTTGATGACCAAAGATCCGTTTAACATTATACCCTCAATGGGACAATTTCTCGTTAGTATTGAAGGGGCAATTTGTGTTTTTTCTCTTCCATGTTTCGTAGAAGGCTTCAGAGACCACAACATAATTCTGTTACAAGGAAACAGAATTCTGAATTTATTGGCCAAATGCATAGTCAATTTAATCTTAGTCCTACTACGATATTCAACTATTAATTAAAGAATATTTTCTTAAGTAATGCTTCCAAGTTTCTAAAACGCCACTAAACACATTCGTTTTACTTACGTTCGCTTCTAATAGAAATGTAGTTCCCGTAATGGAAAAAAGGGTACATTCTAATGACCAATTCCGACAAAGATATCCACACCCCTAACAATCCAAGCAATACGCCGGAACCCTACGAAGTGGGTTTTCCTCAAGGGACGGAATGGGAACAGAATGCAGTAAAAAGCCAACGTTACGATGGCTTACTTTTTGGCCGAGTTTTCCTGCAGCCGAGCGCAATTGCTTTCGGTGTTCCATCGATTGGTTCTCCCACGGGTCAAACGGGTTGCCACGGGAGAAAATGGTTCGCAAAAAACCCGCCCGGTTATTGGCCAGCGGTGGAAGTGGGGAGATATTAATATTTAATTGCCTTCGGGCGAGATGAGACCAAACCCGGTTCACTCACATTCAGTAATGGAAATTCAATAACCGGACCGGTACCGAATAGCAAAACTTGCCATCGTTTAATTACAATTTGACCAAACCAAAAAAAAAAGAACCGGTATTTGCAAAATTTAATCAATACATAACATTTCAAATTCGCGTAATGCGTTGAGTTTATTGTGCAACGGCAAACACGCGTACTGGTTGTGTTCTTTTTCCCTCTGTATTAAAGAACCTTCGGCCTATGGCTAGAGAACTCATAATCACCGTTTGACATTAGTCATCAATTAAATAATTTCCTTCATTTAGTCCGGTGACCGGTTTACGACCGTTTACTGCTTGAGGACGACGCAGAGGAAGATCTGATCGGAACGAAACCGCACCGGTCGCGTCTGGTCCGTCCGCCGTTGGCAATTTTTGAATCTGAATGCGCTACATCATCACACGACACGACGACTAGTGCATGTAGACGAGGTACTAGGGAACAGTTGTTCAATGTGTCCCGCGGCGAATGGATGGCCTTAAAACTGTCGATTGAACCGGTTCAATGTGGTACGTTACAGTGTAACAGGCGGTTCCGAAACACCCGTTAATTGCAATGTTAATGTTTACTTGAAACTATAGAAAAAGAGATGAGAAATGGAGTATGTTTGCAAGCATGTTCTATTTCTAATTGATTAGAGTGTTTCTATATTGTTGGGCGAGCAAAACTCTAAATAAAACTAATGTATTGCATATAAACTTTTACATTATTGACTTAGTTCCCGTTAAATCTCTAGCTCCCCAGCATAAAACAGACTTTCTTCTTCTACTGAGTTTCTTGTGTAAATCGCGATGAAAACTTCTCTCAACCAAAGCACGCCAAACCAGACAATCAATAAAAAAATAAAGCTGGACCAGTTTTGACTTTCAAACGATTCTCGGAACAACCGGTTTGAGGAAAATCGTCGTCAAATAGAATAGAGCGGTTCTGCAGGACTTTCCAATTGTTTGTACGACTGCAGCTCCAAAGATCCAGCAGCCGGGGTGCTGCCCACTTCGACAAGAACAAGGCTCCCGGGTGAAGAGTATCACCTTTGTGCGCCGGGTTTATCTTGTACCGGAAGCACCGAACAGGACACGGTACAACAATGATTGCCAGAAATTGTTGAAACAGCTTCTTGTCAGTTTTTCGCCGGTTGCAAAAAAAAAGGGATCCTTCTTTTCCACTTCCCATCGCAAAGTTTTCGCCTTTATCAACCGGACCGCCATTGTTTGGGGAAGTCTGTTCGCGCATCCTGTGTGCAGGAAGCGAAGAAACGGCTCCAAGTCTCAGCACGACGCCTCATCGTGGCTCGTTTTTTGGTGAGTGGATTTCGTTCAAGGAAATGCATTTTACTTCCCCGTTAAAAAGGGACCTCCCGTGAGCCCTCTATATCTCTCTCTCTCTCTCTCTCTCTCTCTCTCTCTCTCTCTCCCTCACACGCACTGGCTCGTTGAACCCGTGTGGAAAGTTGTACAAAGTTTGGTGCACTTGTCGACCTGTCGGCTTTTTTGGCGACATTTGTTCCTCGGGATTGGGGTTTAACGGGTGTAGTTTATGCGCCGTAAGCAACAACCCCCCGGCGGTCCCTCATTGCGAGACCAAACCCGGGCAAAGGACTTCTTCTGCTGCTTCCAGAGAACACACGCACACCTACACCGCTTAGGTCGCTTTCGGCACCAAGTGTACGGAATCAGAGACGAGCAGAGAACGATTCGGAACGGAAAATTAATTACGATCGTTTCTTTTGAACTTTTCTGCTCGCATGACATACTGCGACGATAGGGGAACTGTTTGGCGCAAACTTTGGTTCCAACAAAGGTGAAGCAAAAAGAATTGGTTCTAAAGATACAGGAAGGTTTCTTCTTTTTTTTTTTGGGCAAAATTTTTCTCCGTCGTAATGCCAACCCGGTGGAATGTACTTGGCGTTTGTTCGTCGGCAAAACAAAAATAGACTAATGCTTCTCGTTGTCACAAAAAGATTAAACTAACTCCCAGGAAGATGGGAGGTTCAGAACATTTTCACTTTACGTAGAATCGCGCGAACGCGAAGAACTGCGATAACTACTTCCGTTTAAGGGTTTCTTATTGCTCCTTATTGTTCTGGTGTCACTCACATCCAGATGAGCTAAGAGAAAAGGAAGGTTTTGCCGAATCACGTGGGTTCGTTGCTTAGAAAGAAGATACAATTTGTTGCACTGTTACTTCGTAAGACGTGAAAAACTTTTACAACTAGCTTCGAATGTGAACGCTCGTCCTTTCCGACGAGTGTTTAACTGATTGGAAGTAATTAAACAGATAAACCAAATTCTTGTACGTTGGTTTAGTCAGAAGTGTTTCACACAACCGAACTGCCCACGAATTCGAGGGTTTGCGTTTTCTTGTCGCTGCTTGAAGTGGTTGCTTGTTATCGGACCTGCATGGCGTGGGCCCTGATTCAACTTTTCAACCACACAATAAAAAAGGAAAATGCCACGAAAACTTTTACAATCAGCTTCGGTGGCTTTTTCAAAGAATGGGGCAGATGACCTTAGGCGGGCGAACTAAGAAGAATGTTTCGTTTTTCGAATTGACATATCCAGAACATGCTCAGTGGCGTCCATTTTAATAAGTGCTAGTACATTACTCCCGAATGTTTTTCGAAACATCACCCTTGAATGGTTTCATGACTCGGTCCCATTTAATGCTGCATGAAATTTGGATATTGCAAAAAGGCAAACAAGCGCAGGAAAACAAATTATGGGACTGGGTGGGAGGATTAATGCGAGAAATACTTTTTCGATTCTTACCACCAAAGAGGTTGTTGCCATCTCGGTTTTCCGACTGGCTGGGTTTCATCTTTCTTTCCCACCCTCCTTGTGGTTGAGGCGAATGATTTTCTTGAAAGAAAGCGAATCATTTCGAATGATATACAAACATTGAGTAGTCATTTTCGTTGGCTGGATTTGGAATCAATTTAGCTGAAAGAAGTTTTTCCACCCTGGGACGTTGCCTGACCCCATGAAAAACACACACACACACTTGTGTCGTCGCTGGGAAAAGTTCGGCTAGCTTGGGCAGAAAACTGGTCCACTCGATTTCGAAGCCGGCTGCCTTGTCGTGCCGTGCCGGTTCCGTGGGTCTTCAACCTGCGATTGGACTTTGTTTGTAACCGTATCCGCTTATCTAATTCAGTCAATTGTCGTTACTTAAGGAAGTTATTTGATTCAATAATCCAACGTAAGCGCAAGGCACCCACCGAAGCTTCGCTGCAGCTGAGCTGGTTGTCCATCCGTTGGCCGCGGCGCACTGCGTTCGCTTTTCGCACGAGCGCCTTCACCTTCACCCTTGGCTAGCACTAAGAGTTCTGCCACGACGCCTTCCCCCTCCTTCTCTTTTCCTTCTATCTGTCTCTCATTCTTCTAGCCTCTGTTCTTCTTCTGAGGACATTTGTACCAGTGCGTCCACCCGAGCGTGTGTCTCGGACTTCGAACGGCGATGCACTAAAATGTTCTGCAAATATTTCCCTACAAAACCGTGGCGGAAGAAACTGTGTCCCCGAAACCAACCGGCCGACCTACCTACCTAGCTTCCGAAAGTGCTCCACACACCCGTGGACAGAAGGGGGGGTGTTTGTCGAAACAATTTTAAAACACTTCCAAACTTGCCACGCCGGCGATATGGCCGAAAGGCGGGCGCGCAGTTTGTTGTGGACCGATGTTGTTGGTTGGTTCAAGTTTGCTCGGACCCTGTAGGAGGGTCCGCTAATCTCACCCATTTAGCGCTGACCTACAGTGAATGCTAGCTTGTGGTCGGCTGTGTCGGCACTCCCCGCCCCCGGGAGGGGATCTACGACTCTAGAATGAAGTTGGTCTTTCAACCCGACCCGTCAAAAGCACTGTGGAGGTGACGCCTCTAGAATGAATGAAAGTTTGTTGCATCCATCCTCATTTGCATGCAATCTAATCGAGAAATGTGCAGCGCGAGATTGTAGCACAGATCTCCCTCTCCCACTCCCACCCATCCGCTGGTGAAGGTGAACGAACACTCGAGTCGGTGTTGTACATCGAAGCGGCACACGGAATAGTGTTCGTTGACAAATTTCTTCCCTCTTTCGCAAGGAGGAAGGAACACGAAGCGCGATTCGTATCAGCTGACTGCTATCTCGATCTAACGACCGACAGCGTGTACTAACCGCTCGCCTTGGAGGCGTTACTCAGGGCCGGTTCTTCGAAAGCGCCACACGCCCGAAGACGCGACCGAGAATTGATCGAAGTTCTAGACATGGTCACGCGAGGTTATTGCAAACCATATCTAATAAAATCACGCTCGAACGGTGCAAGGCAAGTATTATTTGATGTTCATGCTTTGTTGATGGTCGAGTTGAGACAGGGTTGCAAGACGAAGGGTGAAAAGGTGGTCACGGTCTTGTATAGAAATTTAGGAGGGTTATCTATAGAGCGATGTTTTACTTTACTGTTTGTTAGATTACAGAAAATGTGGTGCTGGCAACAATTGTGTTGAAGTCTTTAAAGCTTTGCTTTTACAAGAGAGAGATGTTGAGAGAGCTCAACGAATAATTCTTTAGATTATTCAGATATTCCTCAGCCGCTAGCTTTTTTTTTCGCATTTTTATAAATTTTCAGTTACTTTTACCCGTTAAGGATTCTTCAATAAGAGAGAAAATACCATAGACAGTTTAGACATCTTGCATCTAAAATCTTCCCACAAACACACTTCGATTTTCGCCGACATTCGTTCGTTCGTTCGTTCGTTCTCCGACTCTGACGTCCGAAAGACATTTTTGCTGCAGAAATGATCATACACTTTATCCGCATCGTTATCACAACTACGCCCGGTGCGCAGTGTTGGCGAAATTGAAATAAATTGGTCAATTATTATTTGCGCAAGGCCTCGCGCCATCATCGACCAAGCGGTGGTAGAGCCGCGACAGTCTCGGGAACTGTCCGTGGATCATCGCACAAGATTTGCCTCGCGGGAAGAACGAAAATCCGACAGATCGGCGGGCCCGCGTCCATCTGGGACGCCGGAATGATTTGGTTCAGATTTACATGCGCGTGAAAAAAAATAACCTGTTTGCCCATGACCGACCTTCCCGATAGGAAATGTGCAGCGAGCCATGGAAGGTGTTGGCCGCGCTGCCTAGCGAGGGCGCCTCTATCTTCCGCAGCCGATCCCCCCGTGGTGTCAAGTTCATCCGCGCCGTCGTGTTAAAGTGACTTTCATAGCCGCATCACAGCAACCCATGACACCCGCCGCGGACCTATCTTATCGCAGGCGTTGCTTAGAGACAAACGGCGAGGCGTAGTATTTTTCCAAATCTTTGGTTTTTTTTTTGCTTCCCTTCTACTCGCTGGATTGAAACACCCGCAGGGGTTCCTCTCGAGGAGGTGGCCCAGTTCCGAATTCGTTCCTTATCAATTTAGTTAGCAGCCAACGGTGGGCAGAAGGTACAATCAAAACGAAGACCAATAGAAATCTGAGCGGTTTCACGCAGGAAAAAAAAATATGTACTATCACGTTATGCAATGGAAGGCTGGTACCAAGTACCATCAGAGTATCATTATGGTTTAATTTGGGATTGATTTTGTAGTTGTGCGTGACGAGCTGCATTCAGGAGGAGCTATTTCAATCCCTTCACGAAATCCTTATCGGTCATTGCGTCGGTCGAAAGATAAACCCTTCCACGAGACTAGGAACTGTTTGGCCCCAACGTCAGGCGCGTTTCTTTTGAATACTTTGTTTGGTGGAATCTTTGAGGATGTTTGTGTAGCATTCCCCGCTTTTTCGAGCCCATGTGTGCGGTGCGCGTCATTGTTTGGAATGCAGCTACCAGACATTTATGACCGCGGAAGTGCACCATCCACTGACAGCTGGTGGGGGCAGGGTGGAACGCCCGATGGCGGGGAAAGGTGGGTGCAACAATTTAAAACGAATTTGCCACCGCGAAACCAACGAAGCGTGCTGCAAATCAACATCGGAACCTGCGTGCGCGTGTTGTCGCGTGGGGAATTTCACCCCCCGCCGATCGGGGGAATTGCGGCGTGCGCTTGCGTCACCGGCGGTGGCGACGTAAGGTGATTCTCGATTTGGTACTTTTTTGTTGTTCCCCGCACTTGCGTCGGCAAGTGTATCATGTGCCGGTGAAGGTGCCATTGAAAGATTATTCCTCATACGTGTGCTCTTCAAACACGTCCCGTCCACCTGTGCTGCGGGCGGTTTCCGGTTTCGACCGGCTGCTTCCGGACGGAGCCAACGTTAATTGTGTCCCAAAAGTTGCATGTAAGCACCATTGCATGTAGTGGAAGATCGAACGGGGTTGTTTAAGGCAATTTGAAAAAACGAGAGAAAACAAACCTAGTCTCCGAAAGCCATCTGCTGGATGTCGAATGATAAGATGTACTCTTTGTTTTTTACATTGAGCACTCGATAAGACGTTCCTTTTGAGACAATTTGGTGGTTAATTTACGGTTTTTTTTTTCGGTTTGCAGCCAGACAGTGGGAGGCATTTTTTTTTCCTAGTATCGAATGTTTAAACGAGTCACGTGTGGGGTTTTTGTGAAACTGTTAAACAGGTGGAGTTATCATCACAGAGATTTTCAGAATGAAAACTTTTAAGCCAGAAAACCTGAAACCTGAAATTTCTACTTGCTTTGCGGAAGAATCCAGAAAAACTGTTCAACTTATTAGACAACTGACTCACAAGAAGAGTTCTCCAGAAGTCTATAAAAAATTTTCCAACCACATGTCCGAAGCATTGGGGCTTGATTGGAAATTGTTCCAACTCCGATTAATATCATTCGGTTCTGCCACCGGTGCCAAACCATTCTGGACACCATTTGCCAGGTGTGGTTTCGAAGTGCCTTCCGGTACCATTAACCACCCACCTTCCCTTCCGACCGGAAGTCCGGATGCTCATCGGGGGGCGCAAAAGCGGACGACACCCGAAACCCATTAGGAATTTTTCCAAACGATTTAGCATTAGTTAAAAAGAAGGGAATAAAAGAATTTTCCTCGGTGTCAAATGCCACTACCCTGCTCCTTGAGTGTGTGTGTGTGTGTGTATGTGTAGGATTTTTTTAAGGCACATTTCAGGTTGATTTCAAATGCACCCTAGACATGATTTGCATTTCGGAACGGAACAGAGCAGAGAGGAGCAGGAAGAGCAGATAAAGAATGAGGCAGAGAACGAGTTCTGTTATTTGCATTTTTCTCATTGGACGAGGGAAAAAGAAAAGAGGTGTCTTCGATTCGGCACCGAACCGAATGAAAGTTTTACATATTGGAATTTAAACTACGCTTGCCATTAGAATGCAATTTGCAGATCCACACCAAAATCGGGAGAGTGGCAACTCGTTTTCTCCCTCCCAACGGTTCTGGATGGATGGAATACCGTTTCGAACGTTCCGCATCATTCCAGCATATTCCAGATGGCGAAAGTGTGTCACGCGATTCTTCATGTGCTTCGGTTCGTTTTGGGGCCTTTTTTATCACACATTTTCCCGATGGAAAGAGAGAACTTGTGCAAGCGAACGTGTTCGTTCTGCATTGAGTGCGATATTTCAAACCCGTTTCAAAATATAGGCAAGGTTATTTATTAATCCTTCGTCACTGTTCGCTCCCACTTTTTGATCGCTTTTTCCATTTCTTCTTGTTGAAACGATCGCTTTCACTTCACTCCTTGTCGTTCTTCGTAGGTGGGCAAATCTGCACCCCGACACTTGCAACTTAATGGATTTTGCTGATGGGCATAAATCGAGGATGAATCCGAACACTTCTTCCCCTCGTTCTGAATTATGTTTCACTTAGCGCCAACCGGGAGGAACTTTGAGGGGTCGTATAACCCTGGCACAGATTTCACAATGTACTTGAATGTACACCATGCGGGGGAAACATTCTTAGTAGTGCACTTTTCGGCATTGGCAAAGGAGGAAGGATTTTTTGAGCACTCGAGCCGATTGGTGGAAATTATCCCTCCACTTAACGCGGCCTACTTCCGCCTTACTTCACCCCTAGGGCGGATTGGAAATCGAACTGGTATTTGTTTGCAACTCAACTAAGAAAACTGCCGGGCTGAAGCTAAGCAAAGGTGGTTCCACTAGCGAACCAGTAACGGCCAGTGCTAGATATCGCGTACACCGACGATCGACAACCGGCCACCGACTGATGGCTGGACCGACCGGTGGCGAACTTGCGCGGCCCGAGCCAACCGAAGCACACAAACGTAGGCGTCGAGCGACGGTGGCCGTGATGGCGGAGATGGCCACTTAAGCCACTTAAATGCGATCCCGGCACCGGCGGCGTGTCTCGGTGGTGGTGTTTGTGATTTTGAGCGTCATCCGAGCGGGGGATGGACGGGCCGGCAAGCGGGACAGATTAAGCGGAAGCAAAGATGCAGGAGCAGACGAAGACTGTGTGGAGTGTGTAATAAACATCTTGATGAACCGCGGGGCGTTCCGGTGCGCGAGGGCCCGGGACAAGATATGAGCCGACTGCAGCGGAGATAACGATCTGACAAACTTTGGGCGATCGTCCGCGAAGGAGGAGGGGCGGTGGGAGGAGCTTTTTTATGTCCACTTGCGGGTTAGTTGCTCCTCAGCTTGGCTCTACTTGTAACGTTCCGTTGGACATGGCGTTACACCGTTACTCCGATGCAGGCCAGTCAAGCTTGACACACGGCGGAGAAAAAAGCACTACTACTACTCCGTGCACTAGATCGAACTATATCGGCTATCACCTTTCCACCACTGTTCGCGAAGGAGAAAAAGCGAATGCCTTGAGTAGACACTGAACTGGGGGCCCACTTTCCGTCTGCCCGTCAACCAACCGTCCGTCGCCCGAAGTCACTGGAACCACTACTGGCTTGCCTGCCTGCCTAATGTAGTGGAGTGAAAATCCCGCAACCGTACGCTTCGACGGTCCGACTCGAACTGATACGCACCAGCTGAGCCCGGTGCGCTGATAAGCTAATGGCGCCGATGCGGTGATGCGCGTAGCGCCCCGGGCAAGGTGTGTCTATGTAGCCGCAACGCAGAAGCTGATGGCGAAAATCCCGTTTGAGAGCCGATGCGAGAGAGAGAGAGAGAGTGAGTGCGTTGCGCGCGCGGCGATGCAGTGCGCGGAAATTGCTTTTAGGATGCATCCGATGGTGGCCGTTAAGCTATGCGGTGCTTTATGTTAAGTTATGTTTTATGTTTTATGTTGGATCGATGTTTTAAATTCTTTTTTCAACTAACTTTTATATTTTGTGGTTAGTTTTTCTTGTTGGAAATGTTTATAAAAGGGCTTAACCAAATTCCTACTAATCTTTCCGGTACCGACTCGAACGTATCAACTGTTCGAGATGAAGCTACACTTTGAAAAAGTCCGTTTACTTACACAACAACTGATATCTGAGCGCTTACGCAATGGACGCTCGTGGCTGCCGAAGAAGGGGCCCAATGTTTGCAGATTATATTGACGCAATTTACAGCTGCACCAGCGACCACTTAGCACCTGTAGGAGAAGCTGTCGGAGTTTTCTCCCGGAATGGATGCTGAATACACTTCAAACTATTCTAAGTATAACTTCAAATTAAAGGGTCGCTCTCCGTGGAGTTTTTTTTTTTTTAGAAATTGAGGAACCACGTTTGAGGTTGGGAAGTTCTTGTAGAATAATAGTTATGGAACTGTCCTCCACGGTTCGGCGAGGGAAATTGGCCCGGACTAGGATGTTGACAAAACTGAAAACAATTAACTGATAAGAAAATAGCACGCTTGTGTTAATTATGCTTCCGATACCGTTCGTGCATGACTGCGAGAGAGAGAGAAAGGGAGAGAGAGGGGGCAGTGGTTAGGATGATGGTCTAATTTTACCTTGGGGTCGCTCGCTTGCTGTTGCCGTGCCGTTCCGTTTACCATCGTTGGCACATGGACGGCAAAAGTCGGTCCATGCCAAGAACGGTTCTAGCGTTCTGTTCGAGAACTTCGCCCGGTGGGAAGAGGACAATATTTTTCATTCGCACGCTGACAACAGAAACAATTACGATCGCAAGCATAATTTATCGTCCGCTCATTGTTAACGGGGTTCCATTGGTTTGCGGTTTGTTGTGTTCGACACAATAGGGACGGAATGAAGCGCCTCCTAACGCCTCCGGTCATGTTCAATGGGCGTAAGGCTCCATGCAGCGCCACATGCTGAAGTGTGATGTTGAACGTTGATGGCAAGTCGTATGCAGTTCCTAATTGTTGGTGTGCAGCTTGCTGTTGTTGTCGTGGGCCGCCCGGGACGAGACGACCGATCGGTCCTTGTGTTTGCCGATAAATGACGGACGCACGCGGGAGGGTCTTTAAGCTAATCGGTTTTACAAGGTTATTGTAATTAGGTTGTTTATGGAGTGGTTGGGGAGTTTAGGAGATGCTTAACTTGTTGCAAATAGTTTACTGGTCGAAGTCAACTATCAGTTCTTTAACAAACAAAGGGTAACATAGGGAGTTAGCTATCAAGATGTCACTCTATTAGAGAGATAGAAAACACATACTCATTCATGTCTTTTAAATTATTTCCATATTATTATTCAACGACTTCCAGGACGAACCATTGTGCAGTTCATAAACTAGACTTAAGGAAGTTCATTAGGGACCAGGCGGGAAGCGGGAGGATGGGCCATTCGCCCCTCGCTGCAGCATAAATCAAACCACCGCCTAAAGTTATCGTCGTGTGGAGTGAAAATGCTTTTTATATTTATAAGGCGCTTGGTTTGGCTACACCTCTTAGACGCGAGCCGGCTTCTTTGGGAAACCACGCTCGGCAAGCTTTTCTTCCGTCCCCCACGTGCTGCTGTGGGAACGAACATCGCGGGCGATTTCCCGCCGGTGGATGAAAAATAGTGCTTCTCTACGAACAGTGTGTGCGACAGTGGCTTCGCTTTAGCCTACCTTCAGGCGCCGATGGCATGCAGGCGCTTTGTCGACTCGTCGACATAGGACCGCAGCATCTTCCCTTGCGCTCTTTTTGGAGCTTTCTCGCAAGAAGACGACGGCGTGCTTCCGACTATACCGGCACCGCCACTGCCGTCGGCCGTCCAATGGTTATCCACATACTTTATGGTTTTCTCTCCTTGTGCATAATTCTTTATGTCGTCCGGGTTTTTTTTTCTCACCCCATTGCCCGTTAAGTGGTCGTGAAATGTGAGCTGGTAAGTGGCGATGTATGTATGCGCGGTTTAGTTTTCAAGGGGCTTGATTTATTCGGGAAAATAATTTATCGTACGACGCGAATGGATGGATATCCATTTCGGGGCGGGAGAGATCTTCTAACACCGCAGGAAAGAGAAGGAAACTGAAATCTGTTAAAATGATCGATATTCGAATCGATAGACGACAACGGAAAAAACGGCTTCCAGAAAGGGTTCGTATGATTGATGTGAAAATTAAAAAATAATTATGTGATGCTAATGTTACAATCAGTTGGTATCATAATGTAATGTGTACATTATATGCTTAGAAACTTTTAAAAAGCCTCAGTTTTTTTTCGGCTACTTCTCGTTACACTTTTCCGTTTCCTATTCGCTACGGTAAGTCATGTTCTCGACACGTCGGCCCCATCGGTTCCACTAAACGCACACCGTGCCATCGGAAATGGAATGTTTTTGACCTTTTCCTGTGTCGAACTTCCCCGTTATGATGAACAAGACCGCGGCGCGACGTAAGACGATCCGCGGAACGCGCCTTTTGCCTTTGAAATGACTACGCGTGGCTGCGATGTTTGTTGGCCACGTTCCTTCTCTGCAGCCTTCTCTGTCCCTATCTCCTCTCCCATTTTCCCTCTTTAACGCCTTTAACGTATACGACGTTCGAGCAAGACCGGCCGTTCTGCTCGGTCCGCATGGATTCAGCGCTCTTTCGACTATAATTTCATATTTCTCGGTTTCATTACACACGGGCATCTTTGCCGGCGTCTTGCGCTTCCCTTCTGCGCGGTGCATCTTGCTGCGTGGTGGCGTGTATAGAACGTTTGCCCGCCGTCTGTCGGCAGAGCGGCGAAGGGAACAGGGAATGATGTGGTCGTTTCTTCTCTTCCCTATGTTCCTTCAAGTCACGACGTTTCGCAAGATGGGCGAGCAGTTGTCTGTTGCGCACGGGAGAGTAAAGGAGGAATGCCGATTGTGTCTCACGCACGGACGATTCTACGATTAGGAAATGGATGAATGAATAACCATACACTTTTCTTCTCCGTGTGATAATCAATCTGTATAGTATAATCAATAGACTCAGAAAAACGAAGATACAACATGCTTTGTATTTCTAAATTACAACCAAGAGGGGGGATGGGAATGTGTCTAAGAGTACCTTTCATGATTTGAATTACACTTGGTGTAATATTATGTGTAGTATACACACATGTCCACCAACAAGCGCTTCACTTAAAGTTTCGTAGATCACGTACATAATATCGATTCGCCGGTCGTCTGTTCGCGAATAGCTACAAAGTGCATGCGAGCACAATCGATCGACATTTCGCGCGACTCTAGCCATTCATTCACCTCATCGGCCGCGGCACAAACACACACACACACACGGCGTCTTCGCCCAGCGCCCACGCAGCAGCGGGCACATTCGTGCGCCACATTCGACATTCGAACGCGAAACCTTCTCTCTGTAAAGCACTTCTGCCGCGTGTGTCTCGTCGCCCGTGGCAACCGCCGTGGCGCATAGGTTAGCGTATCGAATGTGCAATTAAAATCTATGAAATGCCGGTTGGTGCCGGGAGTATGCTCGCCCGATGCTGCCGTACATGGTACGATGGCCCGCAGGGCATAATGCATCTTTGGTGCATCGTCCGAAGGATCGTCGGCGTGCATTATCGGCCGGCTTGTTGCCGATGCGACTCACCGCAATTTCGGGCTGCCCATCGAGTGAGCTGCGGAAATATAATGATGTATGTATGTATTGTATGTTGCACCTCATTGTAATTCGGAGGGTATGGAACCGGGCGGAATTTCCCATTGAAGCCCCCGCATGGTTCTGGGCCCCTTTCAAGTGCCTGGCGTGAGTTATTAGTGAAGAGTTGCGTACTTACGGTGCGATTAATTGGAGCATATTGGCGTTTGGTTTTCCCGCCGATGCAGGTTGCAGCGACCGGTGCAACAGACGATGGAATGAAGCAATTAATTAGCGAGCTAGCTAGGGTGTGGTGAATCCATCGGTGGATACGTGCGGGTACTGCACGGGAAGGATGTCACAGTGTATGAGCTGTATGTTAGTTTGAAGCGGGCCCGCACTTCCGATTAGCTTCCGACAAGCTGTTGTAATGTTAATTAGCAAGGTTTAAATGTTGTAAATTTCATTACTTCCAAAATATTCCACCTGGAAGGACTTTCCACCAGGATTCCACCTACTAAAAAATTCTTATTATTTTGAGTCAGCGTTCGGACCATAACTGACCTGAAGCTTTGTCGTGATAAATTCGTTTCTTCATTTTTGGCAAATTCCTTTCCCATAGATATTAACAAACGACGCAACGTTTTTGCCCCGTACGAGCACGTTTTCCGGACCGGGGGGAAAACCGCACACGCGTTCGGTAGATCAAGAAGAGATAGATCAAATAAACTGCGCCGGAATAAGCGATCATTCTGTACGCGCTGGGCAGACTTTAAGATTTGCTGTTGTTCACGCTCCGTTCCTCTCCCTGCCGGTTGTATTCTTCGTCCCGACGCCGCCCCCGGAATGGTGTAATAATCATGTATCTCGCATAAATTAAGGCACCGGGGGAAGGAACAAAAACCACAGACATAAACTGCAGAGCCACTGAAACTGTGCGTACTGGTCGGGAAACGTCGGAAGAAAATAAAGGGAAACAAAGTTAAAAAAAGAAAGGTAATATTCTCACCAACACCAGGAAGCGTCCGTGTTCGTCACGCGTCAGCTGGATGGATGAATGTTGTTTCCCACCGCCCCTTTCGAGGAGCATTCGATGAGGTTCAAGATGTGCTAGCCCGGGCGATGATCAATCGGAAGCTTATATGGAGCCTTACTCCCCCTGTCCCTTCGGGTGGCGCTCATGTGGTGAGTGCTGAAAGCTGCTTTTGCGAGCGAGCTTTTTCAAGGGTTGCTGGAAAAACACGATTCGAGTCGGTCTTTTATTATTCCCTCTCCTTCTCTTTAGCACCTGGAGCTCCATGGGTCCATTTAATATGTTTTGTTTCAGCGTCGAGTCGCGGAAGGCTTCTAACCTTTCCCCTTCTCGCGGGCCTCCAGCTTGAAGCTTGAAGTGGTCGCTATAGAACAGACGACGCGTGCAACACATTGCACCGGGCGCGATCGGACGGGCGAAGAACTTGTTTCACTGTTTTAGCACATTTTGCCTATCTTTGGAAACTTGTCGTGAGCCACCGGTGCGTCACCTATCGTGGGAGCAGCAGCAGAAATCGACGTTTCTACTCATCGCCAGCCATGGTGAAGAGTGGACGAAATGTGGCGACCGTTTCGCCGCCGCCGCCGCCGCCGCACACTTGGATTCGGATCGTGTTGATTTGAAACAATCTCAGGGTTACAAACGACAAGGTGCCTTTTGCCCGTTCCGCGGCCGGGATGAGATCATGCGCGGCTGCTGCTGCGGGCAGAATTGGATTTTGGGTCGGTCGTGATTTAGTGCAGCTTATCCTGCTGCAAGCCGAACACGCGGGGCCTTAAAAGGACACCACGAAGAAAGGTCACACGGCGATGGGTTAGGAGATTGTTGGTACACAAATCAAATCTCGTGCCATTATGGGCTTGCAAGTTGCGGTTGAAAACGAACGAATCGGGCATTCAAGGTTGGGCCATACTTTGGAGTACTTGCTTCCGTGTAATTATCAGATTTAAAGCACGAATTAGGGTGAAGAACTTAACCCGAAGGTAAGAAGAAGAGTTCAACTGAATTTGGAAATTTCAGAATCATATACTTTTCTGGCTTCCGATGACTTTCAACGAAAGCTCGTTAACATTTTCAAAGCTGTTTCTTTTTCCGTTCTCAGCCTCGTTTCCGTTTAGTTCAAACAAATATCAATATAAGCTGGGAAACCCCCGGGGCACGCAAGAACCACCCTATCGCAACCGTGCAGCGCTCCACTGCATTCGCGCATTGAAGTCTCGCTCTTGATCTATACTCCCGCCACAATATAGGCTCCCCTTCTCGAGCTTCGCGGGCTGCGCGCTGTCCGGTTCACGGTTTTCTCGCCCTCTCTCTCTCTCTCTATCTCTCTCTCTCTCTCTCCCTATTCGCTGCTTGGCCAACCCGTTCCCAGAGACTGCCGCGCATCGATCGGTCGCGATCTCGCCGTCTGCATTCATCGTATTTTCTCCTGCCAGCCCCGAACCAGCTCAACCGTGGCCCAGCAGGTAAGCTGGTGTGCGTACGCCAGCTGCAGACCCGCACCTGGAAGGCACCATCATCTCGGGATGATTCTGCAGGGAGAAGGTACCATAAGATGTTGTTTTTTCTTCCTTCTGATTTCGCTCGTCTCTTCGTCTTCGGCTGTTTTGGGAAGGGTTGAGATCTTCGACCTGCGCCAACCGAAACGAAAACCCGTCGCGCGCGGAGAAGATCACGCGAGTTGCGATCGCGAGAAAAACATAGGCCCAAAGCTTTTGCGTTGTTAGGCTTCTCCGATCAGAAAGAGAGGGCGAGAGAAAGAGAGAGAAATGGTCGAGACCGTGTGCTCCTGCATGGCCCCGATGCATCGCGCTTCTACTCCCTTAAGGTTGGTGGCGCAGCCATGGCGAAAATAAAGCTCCCTCTCCCTTTCTCTCGCTCTCTCGTTCACGCACACCAGTAAACCAACAAACTCTCTTCGGATCCACAGCGGCCGTTCGGTGCGGTTCTGGGAAAGTTTTGTCGAACGAGTTCGGCCACCATTCGACAGTTGGCAGTCGCAGAAGCCAGTACGCGTCGCTGAAAGCGTGTGTTGTGCGCCTGCGTGAGTTCGTGGTGTTCGAGTGTGTGTTTGCCTGCGTCACTCTCCCTGCCCCCTTCGACCCGACTTATTGGACCGTGTTGACCCGCGCGCGCGCGCGCGCTTCGCTGAACCTCCGCGAACTGACCCGTCTCCCCCGGTTGACTGCGGTGTGTGGCTGCGTGTGTTGGTGTGTCTCGCGATTTGGTCCTGTTATTTGGTGAAGAACACTCATCTGGTCAAAATTGATTGTCAGTGTGTGCCGGCCCCGCGGCCCCCGAGAGTAGTGTGATCGAAAAATCTTCCACCGCGAGCCGAGTTGTTGTGCTAAACAGGTAGTTTTTTTTTTTGTTATGTTTTCCATCGGCACATTTCCGAACGGACCCCATTAGCACCCTCGATTAGCACCACCCAATAAAGCAGACTGCTGCTGCACACACTTTGGAAGCAAGAGAACCTACCTGATAACCGCGGGCGGCCGGGTGGAAGTGAAAAGTGGTTTGTTTGCTTGTTCCCCCCCTGAAAACCCTGTCACCTGATTCGTGTTCCGCATCCGCGCGAACCGTGCGCGAAATCATTTTTCTGTTCTTTTTTTGATTGCGATGGCGAATTTATGTGCGATTGTGCCAAAACTGCTGCTGCCGAGTGTTTGCGCGAGTTGTTTGCGGACATTTGGAAATGATGCAATGATGATGTGGTCCCTTTTATCGAACCAATAAGTCCCGGACGGGGGAGTCACAATCTGTTTACCGGAAGTTTAGTCACCGTTAGAGTACGAGCAGTGTAAAAAAGTGACCCAAAACTATCTCTTTAAACAAAGAGAGAGAGAGAGAGAGGCGGAGAGAAAGGGAGAAGAGGTACAGGGGACCACGAACCGAACCAGAACGGGTTGTTCCGTCCATGTCAAAGTCACGATTCGTTCGGCCGAAGAATTGATAATAATTGGTCCGCTCGCTCCCGCGTCAGCCATCTAACGGATTTTGAAACGTGAAACGTGAACAACAACAACAGAAAAGAGAAAAACGGGAAGCAGCCCAAGGGAACGGGCACCCCGAGCGCCCTATTTACGATACGATACTTCCAGTGAGGTTAGGTCCGGTGGTGAAAACTGGTGTTGTTCTCTTCCACCCCCCCTTAAGCCACGTCCGGTCGTCGAATTTCCTTCGACGACGATTGTGGTTTGAAAAGTGCGGCCCCCATTTTTCATGCCGGAGGGTGTTTGCGCGGTGAACTGCGATGCTCCCTTTAGGGGTGCAGCTTCAATCGGAGCGTGTTATTTTTTTTTTGCGTTCCTCCAACGTGGTCGTGACCGGTGTAGTTTTTTTGTTCACTGTCTCTTTCTTCCGCCCACCCCCGGCCCCGGCTGGATTAAGTGGCGATCGAGGAAATCCCTTAAACTCGTACCGGTAGTGGTTGGATTACGGTTTCGCTGTTGTGCAGGTCTGAACTCCGTTGGGATTATCATTGTACCGTATTAATAATAATGATAAAACAGCGAAACGAGAGGTCGAGTGAGTGAGCAAGTGAGGAAAAATGAACCGTCGGAAGGATTACGGTGTGTAAACACTTGGACCTAACCTAATTCGGGCGAGCATGGTTAAGGCCGGCGTTGCAACAACCTCAGAGCTGGGGGTCCAAAAGAAGAAGAGAAAAAAAAAACCAAACAAACCGCCATTTGCAAGTGCGTTAAGCATCAGCATCAGCAACAGAGGCAACAACGCCTCATTTGCGCCCCGGTGTGAAGCGCAGTGCAGTTTGAGCTTTGGGAACGTGAAGTGAAAGCGTTTCTTGTACCACGGACGTGTGATAGTACGAGCGAGAGAGCAGCAAGAAGGCTGTACAGCAAAAGGGAAGTAAGAAAGAAAGAAAGAAAGAAAGAAAGAAAGAAAGAAAGCTAGGCAGAGAACGACGGACCAGGCCGCAAGGGGCTCAACCAACCAACGGCTTCGCGCTTCGGAACCGCATCTCCTCCGGCGGCGGCGTACGCAAGAGGCGAAAGTTGCGTAAAGTTGTTGTTGCCTTTCTCCCAAAAAAAAAACCGCCTCGGAAGGCAGAAACCGACCGACCGCCAGAAGTTTGGTTCTTGCTCGTTGGCGTTTTATTTCGCGCTTATTATGTTTCGTTTTACTGGCGCATTGTTTTTTTTTCATTTGTTTTTGTTTAACGGAACCTGGTGCGAAGGCTCGGAAAGCTTCCCGGCTGCTTCTAGGGTGCTTTCCGCGAGAATGTAAAGTGTTTGTGTGTTGTTTCATTTTCTACCGGTTAAGTGAACGAGCGTGCGTGCATTTCATTTCTTTTCAGGAAACAAAAGGCAAGATCAAGTTACAAGTTGAAGATAAAGAAAGGAAGGAGTTGTGGTAGAATCTTCTCCACCCGAAACGCGGAGGGAAAAAGTGAAACAGGAAAAAAAAACCCGCCGATCCGTTATTCCCCTTTTTATTACGCGATCCGAATTCGAGCTGGTGTTGATTCAGCTTTCGATGAGTTTAAACAAGAGTGCAATAAGTAAGAAGTATAGCAGCGAAAAAAAAACCAACGGATTCGGTGTATCTGTGTGTACCTGCTGCTGATGATGATGATGATGATATGGTAGTGTGTGCGAATGTTGGAAAAATCAAATTGCAATAAAAATCAAACGAATTACTACCAACGATGTACGTCGATGAGTGGAAGGAAAGTGAATAAAAGTCAGTGAGTTTATTTTCCCGAACGGGAAAATACATAAAATTTTATTCAACTTTCCCCTCCGTCTACCGAGCGTGTGAGTGTGTGAGAGTGAGTGTGGAGTGGAGTGGTAATGATTTTTTCATTACAAAATTCAACATCGTCATAAAAAAAACGCTTTCAGTCAAAGAAATAGAAACTACCGAGCGTCTCCGATAACTGTTTTGCGTTTGTGAGAAGCAGCAGAACAAGAAGTACGCAGTGTAGAAAACACACCACACCATAGAGAACGTCGCGTGTGCATCGGGAAAAAGGTGACCGCTCGCCCTGAAGAACCGACCCTACTGCTCACCGTTCGCGGCGAATGCAGCCGGAAGTCGTTTAAGAAAAGAAACGCCAAGAATCATCCCATCGTAGAGCGCGAGCGGAGGAGCGACCGAGAGGGTGACCGAGTAAGGGCGAGAATAAGCCACCAAACAGGTCGGTCGGAGCAGAGGCAAAGGTAAGTGAAACCAGGGGGGCGAGGGGGCTGTAAGGTATTTCATTATGCTAACCGCGATCTGACGCGGAGAAATTAAGAAAAGTACGTGCTAGGTGCAGCGGGCCGCCGAAGAGACACACTCGCGTGGAATGGGTCTTGGGGCTTTTTCCTACTTCATTTTCTCATACGCTTCAGCTGGTGGGAAAGTTTTTGTCACCTTCGCGTTCGTTAACTCCACATCAGCGGCAGGCGAATAGCATAATATGTAATTCTGCAGCTGACATGATACGGTTGGCATTATGCTATGTGTGTTCCCCGCCAAGCATCAAAAAGCGGTTATGTTTTTTGGGCGAAAGAATTGTTTAATTATGTTACAGTTCTTGTACCACTTCACTTACCGTCAAAGTTTCCATCAAAAGCAAACCTCGCTTTTTGGCGTGTAATTTTCGTTTGGAAAAGCTGCAAGAAATGTTTTCAAAGTAAAGCATTAACGGTTTTGTTTTGTTTTTTGCAATGGAATTGAACAAAATTGTTTTAGACAAATTGTTTAGGGATATGGAACAACATAAAATGGATGAATACGTGTGCAACACTGCCTACTATGATGGTAAGTTGTTATGCGTTTTGCTGGGTTTTAAACATAGGAACATATGGTTGATGGAGTTTGCTCAAACCGGTACAATTAGTATTAATAAATTGTCTTATAAAACTCCTTATAATCATTTAAAAAAATCGGTGGAAGAAGTTCCATGGTTGTAACATCTTTATGGGCACTAGCATTTGATTCGTTTACAACTTATCGTTGTTTGCAGATCCGGGTTGGCCCATTCTTCTCGTGCACGTCTTGTAAAGCGTAGAATTTCCCATGAATGGCGGGTACTGTGCGAAATGGTGCACATTCTTATTCCGACTTACGGTTCTCGCTCCTTACGGGGTAAGCAAGCAACAGCCGAAAAACTCTTATCACTTTAATGGGCTCTCCCCGTGCCTTCCGTGCGGTGGCGGCCTTCGCGTCTGTCTCGCATTGCGCGGCTATTCCTAGGCACCGTCGTTACTGCACACTTTCGTATTCTGAGACCCACCCGGCGGCCCAACGGGGGTCATTCAACCGCGGCCCCGCCAAGATGCCTCCGGCCAAGAAGAAGCCGCACACTTCGAATGAATTCTTTCCCGATCGAAAGCGCCCGAGGGGGAAGGTGTCTTGGGGGCATGGGGGCCGTGATTTGAGGTTTTGCCACTGAAAAGTCCATCGTTAGGGGCTCAACAAGTGAAACGGAGAAGAAGAGGACGACCAACAACAACAACAACAAAAAGCCAACACCACAGCCACAGTAGAATGGGAGAAAGACTCTCGACTCGCTGGAGTGTAAGAGATGTTTTCCACCCGTAATTTTCCACTTCGTCGAAGCGCAGCTTTGTGCTGGCACGCAGTGGGTTCGGTGCGTCAGTCTTCCACCTTCGCCCAGTGGAGCATTTCAGCAGCAAATTAATCGGCAAAGAAGCGGTTGGAGCTCCGTCCGTCCGTGGCGGCCGGCCGTAGAATGACCGAGGTGGTGTCCGAGTTACTGGCAATTATTCCTTTGCACCTGAAAAGGTTCGCGCACCCTCACGGCGCATAAAGTGTGCGGCCATTATGCTCCCCTCCGTTCAGGTTTTTTTTTCTGTCTTTCTTAGGGAGTTATGTGCCATGTTTTTTTCCACCTTAAATTAGCCAAAATTGTGTTGCTGGAAAAATAAGCCAATCCGAAAAAAGTACGTGACCCCTGCACAGGCTTCAGCCGGCCATTATTTTTCCCGCATCCATCCAACCGTCCGTCGACGTTATTTTATTCCAATTGGCTGACAGTTTTTCTTCGCCGTAGTATTCCTTTGGAAACATTTGTCACGAGGGTTCCGCGAGTCCGTGTGACCTGTTAACCGTTCGATCGATCAAATGGAACGACCGCTTGTTTGTTTGCGGGAATTATTATGAAAACGGCGTATTCTACCATTTTGCGTGCGCTTTCGCGATGTGTCTTTACCTCCGTAACCGTTCTTGGCCCTTCGAGTTGAAGTTCTTTTCGGAACTTTTTCTGATAGAAAATTGTCAGTAGATTCTGTGCTTCTATCCGCTCTGCTATTTTCGATCGCTTCTTCCTTTGGGATAATGTGATGCTCTTTATTTTTCCATCCTTCCAAGTACGAAACCTTCCCATCGGAGAGGATAGGACAAGGATATCCCATTTCTTTTTTCCGGCACTGCCGGGAATCGATATCGATAATTCTGTATTCGTTCACTTCCAGTCTGGTTGGTTGAGACCCGGACGAATATTGTCCCCCCGTGTAGGGAGTGGTGCAACACAACTCTTGAACCGGAGAAATCGTGACAATCCCAGGCACCGAAATCGCGCGACTTTTTGAGATGTTGCGCAACCCTCCCATACAAATGATGTACTCATTTTCACTCTCAAGTCATACTCCTTAGCAGAACTTAAGAGTACATCATTAAAAATGTAGCGCGACCCCTGTTGCGTGTATCGTGGTTTTTTTCTATTCTTTCTCTCCCATCCCCATGCTTCGGCTCTCCCAGCGACCGAAGCAAGCACGAAAGCAGGTACAAAGGAAACTCCCACACTCGAGCTTGTTTTGAAGACCAGACCATTGGTTTATTTACACATATACATACGTACGCGTTATTACGCGTTTTTTTTTTGCCGAGCAGCGAGAAGTGCGTTCACCGTGCCGGACGGCAACCACCGGGGTCCAGCGCGTTAGAATGGA
>JAOEFI010000006.1:22029448-22044142 GCA_034621735.1 Anopheles plumbeus
TGGCTTGTCTTTGTTCCGCCTTTGGCAAATGTAAGAGATGAGGGGCTTAGTGCTAGCCAGTTACCATCACCGCCTGAAGATGTTGGCAATAGAGGAACAAGAGTGAAAAGAACGCCAACTTAAATAGTGGAGTTTGAACGAATTCATTTGGAGCGCTTCTTACCTAGCAGTGTTTTTACAACATCTCACAAATTGGAGTGGCTTGGAAAGAAGCTCCTCGAACCCTCAACGAAATCGAATCAATTGCAGACAGGTCGAGAATAATGTTGGTAATTTTGATTTCTCCTTAAAAATGGTTTTTGAACATAAAACAAACCGATTTTCAAAGTTGTCTTTTGGTTCGAGGAAGAAATAAACTTACACTAGTTCTGTAAAACGTTTCGGTGTAACCAAGAAATACTAACTCGCAGAAGTCGTTACGAAATAACCGATTTTTCTTTGCTTTACAAAACAAACACTGGATACCGTTCTTTCGGGTTACATGACTATATTATATTACGTAAACAAATTCAACGGTTTCAGAACACGCACATTAAAAGTTTCCAGCTGAGAATTGAATCAAGCTGCGGTTCATTAAATCTGGGATGCGTTACGTCATCTCATTGTAGTGGTACCGGAGTTCATAAAACGTTTGGCGAAACAAAAAAAAAACAAGGGAATCCAAACATTAAACAAAAAATCCATATCATTGAAATGTACCGTTGATTGGACGCCCCACAACGAGTGGGAACGCGGCTATTGTAGTACATCAACAGCATCCGCGAGAGGGGTTCTTGAGGGTTTTTTAGTTGTGTTTTTGCCTTTCTGCCCCCTCAGCAGGCCACGGCCCTCTTTTGTTTGAGCACTCGCGCTAGGCCGCCGGGCTACAAACTCATACAGTTTTAATCGGTCGCTCGTTCTGGAAGTTCTGATCGTTCGCCCGATCGTAGCGCGCCTGCCCGTGAGCACCTAACGGACCCGCGGTCCACCAGTCCCGCCGGGCGGCCAGTGGGAACGGAATCGATACAAAAGAATGGAAAACAGGTGTCTTCCCGCGGGGTCTCGCAGGGAGCCGTTTCTTTTACTATGTTGTTGTTGCGTTTGAAATTTATTTCTCCCTACGCTCCACTGGGACCTGAGACTTCCTCGGGATCGGGAGGGGGGCCAACGCGATGCTAAAGCATACTTAATCACCGAGTAGCACACGGCCATTGGGGGGTTTTTTTTTTGCCTGCCGATCGGCGACTTATCCGGCGACGATCCGGAACGCCCTTATCGCGTCGCCCTTTCCTGCCACGATCGCGTCTGTCCCCGGTCGTGGCGTAGCGTAGAACACCGGTAGCATCATTACCGGCCGCAAACAGATGCCCCAATGCTCCAGCATAGCGACTCCAGAGTGAACGATCAGCGCGGGGAAGTGTACCACCGATGATTAACATAACTGTTTTACGCCACAGCAGATTATGGTAATCATTAGAACTAGTTTTTCACGATCGCCACTCGCGCACACCCAACATAACCTAAACGGTGCCATAATTCTCTTCTCCGGAGTCTTCGGGGTTCGGGGTTTTGGCTCCCCGGCTGGGGATGTCGTTAGTCCTAGGATTGACTGCGGGATCCGCGGCGGATGTGTCGGGATTAGGTCACAAACGGCCGACTGCCAAAGGGACGCAAAATGGGGGCATACAATTTAAATTACAAAAGAGAAATTGAGTTGTAAAAGAATCCATTTTTCTTACCGGCTCCCCTATCCGGAGCACAAATGGAACAACATTCGTCTCCCTGGACCGGGGCGCCCTACCAGCAAGAAAAGGGTTTGTGAAGACAAACAGACAGCGGGTCGGTGTGGCTCGCGCTCACTAACGGATTTCTGTCCCCCGCTGTCCCCGCGCGAACCTGGAAAGGTCCCCGGGAGTGAAGCCAGCGTTCAATTATTTCAATCTTCACTCGTTCACTCTGGTGGCCGAAGGGGGCCGCGCAGATGACGACAATAGAAAGTACCCGTTGGGAAGGGGCGGTTTAAGAGCTCCCGGGTGTTAATGCAGGCCATTCGAGAGATGACTTTTAATTGTCGTCGGCGGCGCACAGACACTGGTACGCGTACACTTGGCACCTGGAATTCATTTTCGGGTTACCGACGAGGGCGGGCGAACGGCGAGAGAAGGAAAAAAAAAACGAACGATAGAAATAATGGGCATGAGCGCCAGGGCACCGCCCGGGAGAAGGTCCAGCGGTAGAATATGTAGGCCACCGAGTGAATGGTTAATTTTAATTCGGTGTATAATCGAAACAAAATTACACCTCCCGAAAATCGCCCGTATTGAAATTCGAAGCCATCAAAAAGACAGGATTCGGGGTGTGGCGTTGTCCGGGCCGGGGCGAAGGGAAATAGCTTTTCTTTTTCCAAGCCGCGCGCCGGATGGTGGCCGTCCGTCCGAATGGCGAATCTCCGGCAATTGTTAATTAAACGATTTTTTAGAGCCACTTTAGCGCGAGGAGAAAATGGTGAGATGCAGTAAGATTTATGCATCGTTAGGCGGTGGATGGAGAAGCCCTGCCACTTCTGTCGTCTTGGCACTCTATCGGGGGAACTTTTTCTTTGAGCCATCAGGAAAGGTGGTTTCGAAAACGGTTTTCGTGTGACACCTTTTTGTACGATTTCGGTGGCGCAGTAAGTGAAGTGGCAGAGTTTTTCTTTCGGTCCATATCATGCAACACATTACATGGGACCAACGTGTGGTAGCATTTGGTTGTCATTTGGGCTACTCGAATGGCGACATTCAACTTGTTAAAGACCGTATCATTTGTGTATTGAATCAATGACCATATTGAATTTTATTCGTGTATGCTGCCAAACTCACATTAATATATTGAACTACACAATAATATATTGAACAGCAAGAGTTCAAAAAAAAATCCAAATTCCGTGAATATGATCGAGAACCTAATAAATACTAATACCCTTAAACTGGTAACCTAAATATGAGCTTTTATATTCATTGAACGAAACTCAACGTTTTTTGGTTTTATTCTAAAATCATAAATTTTCCAATTCGTTTTTGTTTATGCTCTTGCTCCTAAATGCTCCTAAAAACAGCAAATTTTCACCTAGTTACAGTACATTATGCAGTACACAAACTACGCCATTCAAAAGCGTGTTTATGAAGCATCAGAAGCAAGCCAGTAATGCTAATTTGCTTATTTAGTTTTTCCATTTTTCATCTATTCAACTTCTCTTCGGCGAATTTTTGATTTCTGTCGCTTCCGTGGACCGTCTCTGCTGCTGCGGCGCTTGGCCCTTCAGGTGTAACGGTGGGTGAATTGTGTGCCAAAGAAAAGCGTTCCAGAGTTTCAGAGCGCGCCACCCTTACTCACACCCCAAGTCGTCATCCACTTCACTCCTGTCCGGCACGGGGATGCCTTCTGTCGCTCATTACACTTATATTATTTTGTGGCCGCTAGAGTGTGGTTGATCTCTCCCGCCCTGCGGCCCTCCTCCCCTTGTCGATGGTGTCCCAGTGCTCGGTTGGATGGTTATGAAATATGCTAATTATGATCGAGATACCGTGCGCAAAAGCTGAAGATGGCGACGTCGACGGCCCCGGGATGGGGCCCGGGACTTTGAGGGCGTTCAGGTATTCGATTTCACCGTCCATTCCGCCGTTTGGTTGGCCGTTTGGCGCCATCTAGCGGGTAGCCATCATTTCGCGTCCTCCGAGCCGAATCTGATGGGGTGCGGGTTGTCCGGAGACGAACTGTTTCGCCATGTTGGCGGAGTCCGGTCCGGTGGCTGATGCGGTCTCTGGCGGTTTGGCTTGTGGCCGTTCGTTCCGGCCAGATCGTTCCGTTACGATACCCGAACCGGGAGAGAAGCGCGTTGACCAAAGCGCGGGCGAGCGCGCCGAACAATTGGAGCACGCCTTCAGGGCGTTCTTCTGTGTTGTTGTTTTTTGTTTTTTTGCAAACAATGGAAAGTGCACCGGAAGTTGCGTAAAACAATGGCCCTTCAGAGAAGCCCGCGGGGTGGGTTTTGGAACGGTGGGTGGATCGGGTTATGGATATTCGCACCCGGCGCAAATGGGTGAAAGTGAATCTCGCCATGTTGTGGGCGGTGTGGGAGGAATCATCGTGGAGTAACCGATTAAGGGAAAATTGCGAACTGAGAAAAATAAATCGTCGAAAACAAACCATTATGTGTGCTGTGCAAAAGGACCAGCTGGGAGTTCTGCACCGCCCAGAGTCATCCCGAGCAGCTTGACTTAAGCAGTGTCAAAACAATCGACCGGGAAAACCGTCAAAAGAAAAGCGCAACCTTCCGACTGACAGTGGGAAACATAATCCGCTTGTAACGGTGTTTGAATTTTGCTCATTCAGGTTCGCGCGTTTTCCGATGGTTTTGTTTTCCGACAATAATAAATCTGCCGTGAGGAAGATTCGAGCTCGAGCTTGGCTCACTTTTGACAGTTGAACAAATCGCTGCTGGTCGAGATTCTGAAGGTGGCCGTCAACAGTTTAGGTAGTCAGCACGCGGCGCGCAAATTTGAGAATGTTCCAACGCTGTTCTACAAGCGTGGGAATGTGTCACCGTGAAAGGTTAGAAGAAGGATCAAACCCGAACGATTTATTGGCCACGCTGGAGAATAGCTCAAAGTAATTAATTATCTTATGTAAATGATGGTCGTTTGGTTCGGTTTTCGGGCATTTTCTAACTGTTAAGAACTGTTACCGAGTATTGAGATGGATTAATTAATTCCCGGGATTCATTGCTATCACGTTTCTTTCCACCAATAAATTGTGATAAACAAGGGCATAAATAAATGTATTAACGAGGTTCGTAGCTTAGTAGGAATAGACTTCCATTCACAGAGGCGACCTCTATCAAAACGCCCAGAGATGCTGCAATATATTTGAACAAAAAAAAACATCCATTAGAATAGAAAACGTTTGGCTAAAACTGTATCCAACTGAATAGTTTTCCAATTGTGGCCGTATTATTAACTTTACTATGAATAATGCCGATCATTAGAAAACAATTATATCTCATCGGTCGTTGGCATGATTTGCGCCAGCAGAAGTTGAAGGTTTTCTTGCTCTCTCTCTCTCTTGAAAAATACTCCATTCAATGAGTTAATGGCCAAAGACGGCAGCAAAGAAAAAAGGAAACCTTCATAGCTCTCCACATCCTCTTCAGGTCATCAAACCGACCAACCGACTCCCTTCTGCACGCTCTAGCCTTGACGGGAGGCGAATTAAAATTCCCTTCCCGGGCCACTGGTCCGGAAATTCGATCATCGACAGAAGACACCGTATGCAAATGTAACGTTCCACGCAGAACGGAAATACAGCCGGAACGGAAGATAAACAACGCACAAAGGCACGTATGGGGATCCGTTTCAGAAGACGCATCCAAGCGTGCGGTTTTGGGAGACAAAGTAAACCATGAGAAGATAACGCAATAAGTGTTGCCCCATACGAACAGGGTTGTTTTTTGCTGGCTTCGACTCGACGACATCGAAGAAATTGTTTCCTTCCGCTTTTGGGGGGTTTTCTCAAATTCGAACCCTTGGGGATTTGTGATGATTCGAAAATCACCAACTTAATAATGGGCGGACGGGAAAAGAAGCGAAAAGAGACAAGACAAATGACCAACCGTTTCGTCGTCGGGGGTCGGGAAGGGGCACAAGCAAGACCGGGAGTTGGTAAAATCAAATCGAATATACGCACGGAAGACTCAACTCCCGGGCACACGCAAGACACGTCCCCCCAAAACTGGTGGACAGGTGAAATTACGACAGTTGAGATCGGATCCGATCGTAGTACCCCGAAAAGACTGCAATGCCCCTACAAAGGGTGCTTGGCGTGTAATTCCACCACGAAAGGGTGCGCAAGATAGGCCTATCGCTCCGATCGACAACCATTTTCTAGGACCCGCAGATAAAACACCGACATCGTAAAGCGAAACTCCGTAAACCCAACCGCGCCGTGATGAACGCCGGAGAAAGGCACAGACAATTGACCACTTTTTAAGAGTATTTCGTCAATGGGGTTGAAAAAAGGGCTGCCCACCTATTGTCCTGCTAAGGAAATGCGTAGGGAGGTGAGGAGCGTGCGCCGGAGCTTGGCGCGGGGAGTGATCGGGTGCGTCGAGAGGTCACCTGAGCAATTGACAAACCGACTGCCAAAGAGCGATAGTGATCGCGTGTCCCCGCCGCGCCACGGGGTGTGGTGTAATTTTCCCTTTCACTATCGCCGGCCCGTTTTTCTGCCCAATTTCATCCCATTTTCACCGTTGGGCCGCGTCGCGCGGACACTGGACATTGTTTAATCGGAACCGCAATCGTCCGCAGGAGGTTTTCATCGTGTAAACAATGGCCAGTGCCGTATCACGTACCTGCCAGCCGGGGGACACCAGCAGAGATGGCCTCCGTGGGTTGAACTACACACACACACACACACACACACAAACACACAGAAAGTGGAAAACGCAACGAAAGGGTCTCGTCAATCGGCTGTCCAAGATGTGGAGAGGTCTATCACTGTCACTGTGCCGCGCGTCTTTTACAGTTCGAGGCACTTTCCGAGTGACGTCTCTCCCGGGGCGGCCATTTTGCGGCAGTATTCGATGGCGGTAATTTCCGGTCGAGAAAAGCGAAGTGAAAGAGAGGAAAGCGAAACTGTGCCGCTTTGTGCAGTTTCGAGTGGATTGCGTTTTTCTCTTCCCCCTTCGGAGACCGCAGAGATGCCAATGTTTGTCGTCGGATTGTGGCGGCTCCGATGTTGACCTAACCTCAACGCAAACCAAGGCGGCCTACCCTTAACCTCACCGGGATTGGGCGGCACCGTCGTAAAGCAACCCGCCGCTCGTTCGTTTTATGACCGTTTCAACCGGGGGTCTGTTGGTCGCATTGCTCTACCTCGACCAATCTCCTCGGAACTGTATCGTTCGAGTGTGGCGTGCATTGTGGCGCGGCCCGCTGAAACCGCTGGTCTGGCGAGGGCTGGCTTTGATTGATTTACGAACCCGTTGATGGCCGGGAATGTGCGGTGATCGCGAGTGGCGACGTACGCCGAACGCAGGGGGCGATAAAAGTAAATCCGAATTGGCTCGACTTAATCCACAGCTTTCGATTTTTTCGTCCAACTTACTTTTACCACGCGGTGGTAAGCAAAAGGGGCGGATTTGAAGTTTGTGCTCCGGTGGATTGATTAGAAGAATGGTTTCTTGACGATAGATGTGGTGAGATAGCTTACCTAAACTTGGCTCATTTCCGTGCGCCATAAATTGAACCCCAAAGGCCTGATATTGAGGAAAATCAGGCTGATTGTGATTTTCCGAACAATCCCTACCGAGATTGAATGGAAGGTTATTGATTTCGCATTTCGCTTTCGATTACATTCTAGACCAAAAGAACAAAGTTTTCAATAGTCTTGATTTCATGCAAATAGCATTGAATAGTTGTATACTACTACTATATTTGACAGCAGCAATTGGTCTTAAAATGGAACGAATCAATCGAACATCAGATGAAAACTTCAAACAGCTTACGGATGTGAGATGGTGGAAAACTTCCTCCCTGAGAAGGCTTGGATCGATATAAAGTCAGTTAATAACCATGAAATCGATGAGTGAGACATAAAAAAAAGCTGCAGCCGCCCATTTACGCTGCCAGCAGTACTACTTCAACGGTATTTAAACTCCGTTTCCATTTCCTTTTTCCATAAATTAAGTAATGAATGGTAGAACGCATGGGAAGCCAATCGAGTGGTGGTTGTAAAGAAGAGAAAAAAAACCCGAACGCCCAACTCTCCCAAGATCCCGTTGGAGCCAAGCGGAACGAGCGTTGCATGTGTGTCCGGTGCCGACCCAGTGTGGCCAGTGGTTGTGAAGCTTCTTGTACTCCGAAAAGGGAAATCAGCTTCACCTTGGCGATCGGCCGAAAGCCGACCGCGTATTACATGGACCGGTCGGGCTCTACTTTTGATCACCGTATGCCCTGTGACTTCCTGCGGCTGACCTATTTATTCGGCCACATTTAGGGGGGAGGGAATCATCGAGCTCGAGCGTTGGGATGAGTAAAAAGCAGAAGCAAACAAACCAGCAACAACAACAGCAAAAACATGAAGAAGGTAAAACTGGCTCCAGACATCGAAGGCTTCGGCCGGCCGGCTGCCATCCAAAGTGGCACAACCCGGGGAGGGTAGTTTCGTTTCGAGCCTTCGGCGCCGCGCAAGACTACTGAGTGGAGCGAAATAGGAGAGTTTTACGACCGCACAGATGGTTATCCCTGATACACGCACGGTGTGGAACCACTTTTTTATGAAGCATCACCGGATGGGGACACGGCCGTGTGACCTCTCTACTTCTCTCGGCGTTCGGGCGGGCAAGAATATTAACCTTTTTTGCGTAAAGTTTGATGCATGACGCGACATTCGATCCCCCGGACTCCATCCCGGCACGGTGTCGTATGACTTCATTCGGCCGATTCCTTTATCCGACGGTTCCGGTCGATACGGTTTGGTTGCGGTTCTGTGCCGTGGATATAAAAGCAAACCGGTTCCAGGCCGAGGCTGGCGTGAGTCACACTGCAGTTCGAGCGGGGTTGAAACCAATACTTCTCTAGTCGGTTTTGACTTCTCGGCTGAGTGGACGGAGTGGACGGAATTGCTGTACATTTCCCACCTCCCCCTCGGCAACCCCTACTCGAGGCTTGCCAAATACTTCCCGGTAGTGTATTTGCATTAGATTGTTTATTTACTTTGAACTCGATTGGGTGTTATTTCTCCCGATGGAACCGATTCGAGGATTCCAACGGGGAACTGAACTGAAGCCGGCAGGAAGCCAACCGATGGTCAAAAGTTCTGCCTCGGAGTTGGTGGCGAAATTCCGGAGCCGGCTAACAGGACGCAGAAGGAATGCTGCTGATGGTGAAGATACTCGACGCTTTTCATTAAACGCCAGCATTTGCATTTTCGTTCGCCTCACGGAAGAATGTAGAGTGGCCAGCTTTTGGAGCACACCGCTTCTGACCGGTCTTCTGACCGCTCGTTTTTCGCCGTGAAGAAGGGACGGAGGGGTGGTCAACCTGTCCCACGGAATCGGGGAACTGGCGATGCTGAGACCCGGGAGGCGGGAAGAAATCTAAACATCTTTCCAATCGCTGCAAGGGGTTGTGTTAACGCTCATAAATATGGCCGCGGATCGGATTTTGATTAACGAGCGCTTCGGCCTTACCGGCCCGGTGTGTGTGGTGTTTCTAACGGGGCAGCGGGTTCGATGTGTTTTCGAGCACTTATCTAGCACGTTGCCCAGCAGTTCTAACCGGCTCCGATGGTGCGGCGTGTTACGCGACGGTTGCTTCGATCCATCTCGAAACAGTTTCGAATTCGCGGCGCCAAAATGTGCCTGTGTTCAACCGTTTGCCCGTTTGAACTTTGCTGCATGCACATACCGGTTATCGCAAGCTGGAAGGTGTTTGGCTGCCCACCCCGACCCACCGGGTTTGCAACACAACCAGCACCACCAGCACCGGTCGAACTCGAAGAAGGACGGTGTTTGGCGCTTTAGAGTTTAGAGAAACCGAAACGGGTCGAAAAAGTGAGGCGAAGATGAAAGTAGGCCGATTACGGTATTGGAGGGACACGGGGAAAATTATGTTGCCAGGACTGGTGTTTGCGCACACACACACACACACACACACACACACAGAGCGTCGAGACACTGCGTTCTCCTGATGGGCTGTAATGAATATTAATATTTATGCTAGCAGCATTTTATGCTTCTTCTGTTCGATAGTTTGCGATAGCAAAAATTGTGTACGGGAAATCGGGGTATGATTGTTAATTTATTGGGCTTTATTAAAGTGTGAACATTGAAACGGCATCGAATCGTAGCCAGAGAAAGGAGAACTAGAAAAAAAGCTTTCATTCCGGTTTACACAAATCTCTGCCAAACGATAACAAAGTTTTCGCCGTACAACCAACGGACAGAAAAACAAAGTCATGTGCATGGCTAGTCCCTGTTTGCATTACGCGACTGGCGGTCAAACATTATTTTTACACCAGGGCCTCCGCCAGCAAAGCCCCTAGTAGTAGTGGTCCGCCCATTAGTCATAGACGATACGATCGTTCCGACGGTCCGACGACGGACATTCGTGGCACGTTTGCCAATTTGCTCCATAACTTTACCACCCCTCGGTGTCCGTGCCATGATCATAAACAAACCCCTCAAACTGCACGGGGCGGTTTCCCGTTCTGGAACTGCTCGAGCTGGCCAAACCCGAGGCTCCCCGGTAGCTCGGCCTGGTGGTGCTCGTGAAAAGGTGTGATTTACGCGCCATCGCGGAGATGTTTTGTGCACCTCAGAAATGCCATAGACATCAATCGCCCGGCCTCCCGACTGGCCGCCCCCCACAAACCCTGTTGTCATTCGCCCGGGAATGCATTTATCAGCCAGCAAACCAGAGACCGATAATGGACTGCACGGAGTTCTGGAAACACTCTTCCCGGTTATGTTCTTCGCAAACATCGCTTTTGGAGGCAAATTGTGGAATATCATCTTCCGGGCGGGTTTTCCCGGCTTTTCCTCGATTCACAGGTAAAGGTCATTCGCTTACAGCAAACGTTTTCGCACCATCAATCATGCGTCGTTAGTGGACGTCCCGTACGCCCCTTACACCAGCCCGCGGTACCGCGCGTTTGTTTGGAAGTCGAATTTGAGTCACGCTTTTCACTCTTTTCATGCGAGTTTCCTACGCTTTTCGGGGCACAGAATTCCTTCGTCCGCACGCTGATTCCCGGGCTTGCCGTAGTGGAAATTTACGGACACTCTGGTTGGTTGGAACCGTGAAAAGGAGCGCACGTACAGCCGGTGCAAAGAGAACTCCCGCACGCCGTCGAATCAGGAGTTATCGTCTCGTGATCCGAGTGCATCGCAGGCAACGAAAGGTAACTAAATTGGAAGTTTGCGTAACATTGATTTAGGCGCTGGTCTGTCGACACGGCTACCTGTGCTGCTGGTGGCGCTGCTACTAGTCCCACCGTGTTCCGTGTTGGTTGGTGGAAACTTCGTAAATTAGCGACGACGGAGCCAGAATTTCCATCCGTGCCAACAGGTCGCGCAGGTTTGCAGGTGCATCGGAAGATGCCTTTGGAAGAACTTTTTGGCCTCGCAAAGCGGGAGTCAAAACGGCATCATACACACACACACACACCGTTGTCTACGGTGTGAGGTTAGCTCCTCGGTGCAGTGGCCTGTGGGTTCATCTATGGTAAACAGACAAAACACGATTTCCTGGCGTTTGATAAGCACGACTTTTCGAGTTCCGAGGTTTACCACGGAAGCTGCTTTTTCGTACATCTTCCACGAAAAACCATCGCCAAAGTTTCGGACAAATTGTTCCAATTGTCTCGCCACTGTCGCTTGTTAGCGGAACGGCAACACCGCGAGATGAAAACTGATTCGGGTCAGAAAGTATGAACATTTTCAAAAGGCAAACATTGTGGACAGTGCCGTGAAGTGGCGATGAAAATGCTCGAATGAACGGGGTGGTACAATTTTCCTAACAAATGTTACATCAACAATCATGCAGCCATTGAGGGGGAAAATAAAAGTTCTTTCCAAAGGCGCCCCGTGATGTTTAAATGTCGTTCCACAAACAGCAAATGTTTCACAAATGAAAGCTACTATTTGGACGAAGCTTTTGTGTTTGACAAGTCTTAATAATATAGGAAAATCATTTCCACCTTTTCGAATCAAATTTAAAGAGCATTTACTTCACACATGATGCTGGCCTGAACTCTCGGGAAATTAATTAAAATTCAAAATGGGTCAATCAGTGCCGATGGGAGAAGAAAAAAAAAGCTCTCCTTTAAATAATTCGAATGAGCCACCTTCGGGGCAGTAACATGTGTGTGTCTTGCCTGTTACTAAATCTAGTTTGGTTTGATGCATGTGCCTTAGTCATGCAGGCCATGCAGGCGGCTCGTGACGGGTGCAACCACACCAGCCGTTTGAAGGAAAACGACTACCAGACGAGCGCGCAGGCCGTCATTTGCCACTACCGCCCCAACCAACCAACCAATCCATCTGGCCGGGCTGACAAAACTTTTTATTTATATTGCAAAATGTGCACGCGCTTTATTAGCATAAATCATTCCGACCATTCGCTGGCAAGGCGCGCTAAGGCGGGCGAATAGAAGGCGAGAAAACAGGAGCCACCCCAGGCCGCCCCTAGCTCAGCTTTCTTCTGCGTGTGTCGTGCCGTTTTTTCAGCAGCACGTCCAGCACAAGGAGGACCACGAACTGGTCGCACAGCCGTCGAAGGATCTACCCGACCGGGCCGGGTTTGACATTTCAGTGCAGACGAGAGAGTGTGTGTGTGTGGGGGATGGTTTGAGTCCCAGGGCGAGCGAATTCTGAAGTGCAACTGGCTCGCCACGACCCCCGGACTGGGTAGAAGAGGAGATTTCGCTTTCCTGTACTTCTTTGTGCCCTTCTCTGCTCCAACTCTGTAGCGACAAGATGTAGTGGATCGCGTGGATGGCTTGGGCTTTTTGTCACTCCCCCGAGTTTCACGACGACTTAGAAACCGGATCTGGTCGAAAGCGAAATCAATCGGTGACAGTTTGTCGTTTGACGACAACGCGGCAACATTATTTGCAAATGCTACTGACGATGGAATGAACGAGGAAAACGAGTGCTGTAATCCAAGCGAGTTCCTTAAATGTGAAGCAAAATCGGGTTAACGACACAGGAGCTCAGTCAGGGCCCCTAATTAGTCGGTCAGAAATCATTAAATAGCTTCGTAAAGGTTGACAAAGAAAATTGCGTGGATTTTCGTCTGTCGGGAACTGCTTTCTTTTCAACATTTCCCAAAGTAATCAACAAATATTTAAGGGGGTTTAATTTAGTGAAGGTTAGTGCATGATCGAGAGTAAAGTTTCCGCCACCTCGCAAATGAGTATGGCACAGCTTTGTGCTACACATCCTGGGTGGTAGCAAAGAGTAAAACAACCCCCCGCGCTCGCCCCACTCAGTGGCAGTTTTAAACTCATCACACTAAACGCACGACACGAATATTTCATTTCCCTCGACCCTCAATTATTCAGCTGCTCGCCGATGCACGTGTGGCCCCCGGTCTGGTAGACGCGTTTCCATCACTTCCGGCGGGTGGGTGGCCCAATCATTTTGCGGCCATTACTGGCCGACATCGACACCAGTGGCCGCCCATGACGAACAGTGTGAACCCGGTGTGTGTGTGTGTGGGTTGGCAAATTTATTGCACCATGGCAATGGGTCTCGCAAAAGTGCCAAATTGAAAAGCGTGAGGAATACACAAACGTGCGCGCAAAAAACTCTCGACCGAAAAGGGGAAAAAAGGAAATTCGCACGACATGCAACAAGCATAGCCCAGAGAGAGAGAGAGAGAGAGTGTAGCAGCATCACCGCGTCGGTACGGTACACGGTACCTACCGAAATTCCATGTTTAGCAATTAAGTCATTTCCTGAATTATTCCATTATCCGCTACTGGACCACCAGGTCGACGCCATCAAACGGCGGCAAGTTCGCCAGCACAAAAAATGGGAAAACACTTCACGGTCTGGCGGTCGGGATGAAGAAATGGAAAGGGTGTAAAAGTGTTTCAGCAGTGCGTCGTTTCTATTATTTTGCGCCGGTTTTTTTTTTTGTTTCTTGTGTGTTCATACCCAGTCACCCAATTTGGGAGTGATTTATGAGTTTTAGCTTTTTTGTCAGTCTCGGAATGGGAATGATTCCAATTGGCATATGGGAGAAGGGAGACTGTGTTAGAGGATATCAACTCATCAATTGTTTTTTACATCAAGTTTTACTATTGAATGGGGCTAATATTTAATGTTACAATGCTGTCAAGAGGATGAAAATTAAACATGTGAATAGTTCAGCACCTCCCAGACGTTAGATAAAATTATGTTTCAAAATGATGAATTTTCCTTTTCTTCGATTCGTCATCATTCCCCTGCGATTTCAATCCGTTTATCAATGGGGCCGATTCATTTATCATCAATTCGTTCACCGCCGTCTTAACTCATTGGACGCACTTTGGCGTCAGTGGCAGTGTGTGTAGATGATAGTTTAGTTTCTAACAACTCATTCAATCCAAGCAACTCCTTTCCGTGCAAGGTTGAGCGATAAAGATGCAGCATATTTATTGCCAAATGAAAACGTCAGCTTTAAATAAAAAAGCAACTTGACATCGCTAAGGGCGTGCAAAACATGCACCGGAGGAATCGTGCGCTGAACTTGCCTGAGGGGCGGGTGAGACGGCGGATGCACGTGGGAAAAGCATATCACGCGGGCTCGAAACATCAAACAACACCATCAAGCACACACAAACAAACAACACGCGGCCGCGGTAAAAAGGAGACACATAGATAGGTGCAACAAATTGGCGAACAAAAAAAAAACAAAAATAGAAATAGCCGGACGGGGTGAAATAAAAGTAAAAGTGAAACTCTACTAACCTTCTCCACCACCCGAGCCACTAGAGGGAGAGAGGGATGAGTGTGTGTACGACACGATCTGACGTTTAGTCCGATTGCGGCCGTAAATCGCTTGCCAGTTCGTGTGTATGTTTAGTTTCTGCTTGTTTATATTTTCTTGCACGAATATGGCGGAGCGGTATTTTCTCGCGTTTTCCCTCGCGACGTTGTTGTGCGAAATCTCCAGCTCATGGAGC
>JAOEFI010000006.1:22046738-22057407 GCA_034621735.1 Anopheles plumbeus
TTATTGGTTAAAAGAACGGCGTAGTATTAGTCTTTTCGTCACGATGCAAACGTTGAATCCCGCGTCCTGTGGTGTAAATCTTATTGCCTTTTGGAAGGAATTCAATCAAAATAAAACATTCAATGGAAAACCAAACCAAACACTGAATGAAAATGAAATTAATTTCTGAAACTAAAAATCTTTAAAATAATCAAAAGGGTCGTCATTTCGTCGAAACCAACATTGTTTTCCTATCGATGACGGTTTAATGGTGGCAAAATTACGCTCGATAGCCCTTTAATCAAATTCCCGCCCGATTCGATCAGCAGCATCGCACGGAAGGATTTCATTATTATGTACCGTTTAAAAATCGATTAAAAATAAGTTATCACCCGATTTGGAATGCATCGGACTAACGAAAAAGCACCACCACCGAAACGCTACACTGGCAGAAGAACAGAGCGTATGATTCCAAAAAGACAAAAAAAAATGAACAGTGAATAAACAATAAAATGGCGTTGCGGCATACACTAGCAGTGTGTATCGGTGTGGCAACTGTTGAGCATGGGAATAGCATAAGCGGGTCCGAAACGGTCCGTATCCTCCAATCGGACTGTATCGATCGGGATAACAAGCTCTCGATGTTAATAGCTGACAGTTTAATTATAACGTTTGAACAGACGGTTTGTGGGCTCGGCACCGGCGGCGGGGGAAGCGATTGGAGGTGTTTTCCAGTACGGCCCCGATTTAGGGGGTGTTTCCGTTTTACTTTCCCGGCCACCGTATGGGGGAGAAAGACTTTGGGAACGGTCATGTTACTGCCAGAGCTTAGGGCAGGGCCAGAAAAGCTGCTAAGACCCGAAGGGCGTCGAATGGGGCCAACGGAATGAAACATATGTAAACACGTCAACATCGTCATCATCATCATCATCATCATCATCATCATCATCATCGTCATCATCATCGTCGTCGTTTCGGTAGGCATGAAAATGCCGCTACCCACCCACCCCAAACCCTCCCGGGAAACGGTGGACCTTAAATGAAGGGATCTTTTGGTCGATTAAATGATTACAATTGTCGAGTGCAAATTACACCCGGAATATTCATTCCCCACGTTCGACATGCAGGTGCAGGATGGATGATGCAGTTGTACAGTCGACCTTGTTCCGCCCTCCGCCCAGCACCCAACTGCGGGCCCCATACCTCGTCGTAAATCGGAAACAAATTGGGCCGACAAGGACAGTCGGCCGTAATTAAACTCACACGAGCTTTCACAAACCCAACATCCTTCCGGTCCTGAGCCGTTTAGCAGCGCATTTGCGCGGCTTCCTGTGTGTGTGGGCTGTGTGCTTGCACTCGTGTGTGTGTGTGTGTAGGTGTGTCTGTGTGTACGTACATCTCAATTAATTTGGTACATTTTATTTAAACGTTTCGGGTCGAGCTGCTGGTTGCCGTTTGGGGAAGGGGTGGTAAGTGGGGAGAGGGACGCTCCATTTTTCCATTATTTTCCCTACTCCAAACCCCCCGGGCCTGGGTTGCTACTGCGCGCCCGGCACGAAGCCGTAATGGCTGGGAAATTACAAATTTGATTATCACTTTAAAACAATTTCGCTGCACTTTATGTTCGGCGCGCGGGCTTCAGCGTGTGCGTGTGCACCCGATGTTGGATTAGTGCAGCATGGATCATCCGCCTTCCATCCGGCCTCGGGCTCTCTAACGGTTGTCGGTTTCGGTGCATATGATTCCCCCGGCCGGCATTCCGGGCAGATTATGTCGGTTAATTTATTCATAATGTTATCCGTTAAGCTAAACGCGGCGAGATCCGCTCTAACGGATCCGGATCCGGTTTGATCCTTGCTGTGACGGAAAATGGGTGAAAAAAAAAGCCCGGCGAAAATAAATAAGACCGGGAAAGATTAATGACGCTTGATCGTAAAAGCTGATGCGCGATTGAAGTGATGCGACGGTTGTTTGGATTTGGATTTGGACAACGGACTTCAATATTTCAGCCTCAACTTTATGATCCGCGTGTGGGTGTTTTCCTCCACCACGTCTATGGTGCCATAAATCTCTAAATCGTCGTGTTCCTTTTCTAATTTACAAACATAACCTGGTAAGAGAAATTGGCACAACTTTTTAGAACCGTGTTGGAATAAATTTGTTTTCCAAACAAGCGGAAAGAAAATAATCGAAAGGCCGCAGACGGGTTATTGGGGGTTATACGTGTTCCCGTTAGGTTCTGTCGTTGTCGAGGGCGTGTGGGTGCGTTGAAAAATCGACCTCCCACTCATCTCTGCCGGTTGCGGTTGTCGAGACTGTAAAAGTTTACCCAAGCGTTCGGCCCGCGATGCTAAACACACGTTCTGGTTATCAACATCAAAACTCCATGGCTCCATAGAAAGGTTTGGCGTTTTTGCGCAGACACAAACGATGGAAAACTAGTTTCCCCGGCGGACAGCGTACGCGGCGCATTGTTTTCGGATCGTTTGCGATTCGCGGCCGGGGAAATGGTTTCCAGCGAGCGGCAAAATTGTGACACACACCGTGGCCGGGCCACAATGTGGCCCTTTGGGCTAGCGGACCGTGACTAAGTGGCAAGCTGGTTCGATGCGATGATGGTACCCCATTTGCCAGAGACCCAGTCCCAGGCCAGACCCAGGCCAGGCGCTGTTGGCCTCTCGGCACCAAGCCGATGGTTCGTTGTTTGTTTCTTGGTCCTTCCGCACGGCCCACAGTTTTGTTGCACAGTTTAGCGTTATTGTAGTTTTATATTTCCACCTTTTTCTTTCCATTTGTTGCTGTTGCTGCACCGGAAAGAAATGGAACCGTACCGAATGCTGGGAAGCGAACGGAACCGTGACCGAATTGGCACCGAATGCAGCGACGATTTATCAGCCCCAGCCCGAGTCGAACGATGAACGGCACTAATCGGGGGAAAACTTTGGCGCGGGGAAAACTGCCCGTTTTTGGGCTGCGTACAGTGAGCCTGCGGTCTTTGCTGGTACTAAATTGTAGAATGTCACTTCGGTCTGCGTTGGCATTTAGCAAAAGGTTGCCAACATGTGACGCGTGGAATATCAATAGTATTTTCTTGTATATTTTCCAATTGTGGTTTTGGGAACCATGATTGGGGGCCATCTTTCGTCGCCTTCAGTATTTTAGAATTACATTTTGAATGTTGCTAAAATATGTTAATTTCATTTGTAAAAAATAGTTTCAATTACATGTTTCTCCGGTATTTTAGCTTCCTGGTTTGCTGCGAACTTTTACGGAGAAATTCTCATTTGTCCTGTTTGAAAAGGTGCCTTTGCCGGTTTGTTTGTTTGCTGGAACTTCGTTTTCAGTTTGGCAACAGAATGTAGTTTTCCAAGTCTAAAAAATAAAAAATCAAAAACACTTATTTATGCAGCATGATGTACCTCTTCATCACATCGCTGGCGATCGCGTTGTGCCTTCACAATCGAGCGGCATCATCAAGTTCATTTCGCACCACCATACTCCAGGTGTGTCTTATGCCTTCTTCTAATCCTACTCCTCCTCCTCCTCCAACGTCGCACCCGGCAATCAGCAGCACCTTCCTTAATGAACTACGTACTTATGTCAGCTGCACAACTTGGTGCTCAGTGGCTCATTTCTAGCAAAAACTACGAGGCATAACAATATATGAATCTTTCACCTCGTTTCATTTTCACTGCCCGTCTCCCGGGCGGAGCGCCCACCCCTACGTTCTTCTTAAAAGTTTTTTTAATTTCGAGTACCACTGATCGACTCATCATCATCGCCAACAACAACCCTTTCTTTCTATTGAAGCAAAACGTGCGGAATTTATGAGAGCCTCGGCTTCAACACCATCATAGTAGCCGATTGGGGGTTGTTTGGACACTGCAAGGGGCTGGGGGTGGTCGTAGATACGTAGAGGCTCATCTGCTGCAGCAGATCTGCTGTAAGTAACCTTCGTTACGCAAGACGGTGGTGTGGAAGCAGTGGCCATAAATTGACCACTGCCAATGAGGCCGCGCGCACTCGAGAAGGAACAAAGGCTCCAGCATATACTAATTCAAAAAGCATGGCATAACGTGGGGGAGGGGGGAGGGGAGGGAGGCTGCGCACGTTTGGGTGTGTTTATTTCACCCTCAAGAAGGGTTGTTCTATGGCGCACGGGGAGCAGGGTTCCGTTTTATTTCCATTTTATGATGATGTTTTCTGATGCATTCTTGGCAACGGGTAATTCATCTGTGTTTAACCTTCCTTTTTCCACTCTCTTTTTGAGCAGCCGGAATTGTTCCGAAAATGTTGGGACGGACGAAAAAAGAAGGAAACAAGAACCGGAAAAAAAAACAATGCCCCTTGCTTTGTGGAATGCAAAATACACTCCGGGCGAGGAAATGTATAATTAATTTTCATCGTGCTTTTTACACCCCTTGGAGTGGAGTGCGTTTTTTTTTTTGTTATCACCGTTCGTACATTCTTTGCCTGCACATTAACTATTATCGCACCCCAGCTAGAACTTTCCCCCTGGCCACAGTAGTTTCGCTGACGTGCAGCTTTACTAGCACTGTCTCTCTCACTCTTTGTGGCGAGATCGTGCGGAATGGAGTGGTATGTTAATTTTCCCCGACCACTATGTGTGTGAGTGCACCCTGGCCTGCACGAGAATCGACACGCGGGAGTCCTGACTGCAGAACAACTGTTTAAACTTTGCTTTTTTTCCATCGTCGGGTCGCGTTGGCCGAAAACGTGTTTTCGCTTACAATCTACTTCTCGGATGGGTAGGATGCAGCCGTTGGGAGGAGGTTGGGTGAATGCGTTTTCAGTTGGTGGTCCACCGACACCGGCCACCCATTTCGGTGGCGTTCGTTTTAATGTTTTGCGCGAGCATTGTGGGAGCGGTTTTGGGAATGGAACGTCGCGTGCACGAAGTGATGTTACCAGAAAATGTTAGATGCATGAGTTGAAGGTGAGGAGATATTTAGAAGGTTTGAATTAATTATTACGTTGGAAAATGTTTGGATTCTAAAACCAAATTTCCTTTTAACAAATTTAAATTGCTCTACTCAGTCACGTTTGCTTCAATCAACGTTTACAAGTACCCCACCCCTTGGTTCTTGTGGATTTGTTCTCAGGGTGAAGGTAATACTCGCACACAATTAAAATTAAAAGCTCATCAAATGTGACAAATGTACGCAACATACCATGTGCTCATGGTGCCTCATAATCCGAACCGTGACGTGCCTAATATGGATCAACTTCGGGGCGGTATTGTCAAAGCTCGAGCCCTCCGAAATTGGTGTGTCTCAATTCCAATCCGGATACCATTACAACGACCGCCTCATTGCAGTATAATAGCCGCGCGACGACGTCTCCATTCGCGGCCACCCTAAGAGGCGACCATATAAGTTATTTTTCCTCACAAATCGCTTCCCACGAGAGCTCGCGATCTTGGCCATTGTTTGTCGTGCTTTGTCCCCCCCCCCCCCCTCTCCCGAAACCGGGGCCCGTTCGTAAGATAGCAATTTTTCGGAACGGAAAATCGACGCACTTTAGCTCGAAGTCGCTTAAGAAGAAGCTGGCTGCAAAGACGTTTCCCGTTTGGCTTTGATGCGTCGTTGATTGACACTCGGCGGCTGGGAGCCTCGCGATCTTGAATAAGTCCACGACGTAATCTCCGGTGTGTGGTGTTGGTACATACGACCGATGTGAGGAGATACGACAAAACAAAAAAAAAAGGCTGATGGAATGCCAAGATGCCGTTTTCTGAGAGTCGTCGAATGTGCGGTTTGACTTTTTTTTGTTTTTTCGTGGCTACGTTTCTGTGGCTTCGCTTAGCGAGTGGAATTTCCTTCCACTTGGCTGTGGATGGCCGTTTCGATTGCGTGCGTGGAAAACCTATCTCTTGCCCTCGATCGCTCGAAAGTGCACGCTCTCGGAAGCGACGGCTAACAATTGTCCAGCGGCCGTTTTTCTTTCCCCACGAAGACGCAGAGAACGGTCTTTGGACGGGAAGGTGTCTAAGTGATGGCCCTTTTAATGTTTCTCTTTCTTTTCTGTGGTTGCCAAATGGCTTTCTTTGCCGGTGGAGAGCAGCTGGGCAAGTCAGATCACCCCCCGATCGGTTTGGTCCGATTGTGCAACCGTTTTTTTCTTCTTCAAATTGTTATTTTGTGTTTACATTTTTTTTTGTTCGACCACCCAACCGTTGTCGTTTGACAGACGGTTTTCTGGCGCGGTGTGGCTCGCACGCGGAAGAAAAGGGTGGCGACCCATTTCCAACCGTTTGGTCCAGTTGCTGCACGAGAGAGTGCCAATTATCCGGGCGCGCGATTCGGCACGGCACCGACACTTTGCCCGATCGGAGGAAGTGTCGAACAAGTGAGTAGAGCTGAGCAGTAGTGCACACCATTCCCAAACGTGGCCGTGGTCGCCAACATAGCATAAGTGGTCAGAAAAAGAAAAAAAAAAGAAATCCGACTCCAGCACGGAACCCCCGTACCGGCGCCGGGTGGTGTGTTGTGGCGTGTACGTGCTTAAACTGGAGCGTCTCTACCGAAAAATTCAAAACAACATGTACCGCATTGTGGCACCAGCCTGCCTTGATCACGATAACATGTGGGCTTATGCAAGTCTGTCTAAAAATGTGACGTCCCGTGAATGGAGCTTGCTTGGTTGAAGAATGGTGGCTTATGAAAGTTTGGGCAAACAAAACACCGGGACGGCTGAGACTGCCGGCTTAGCGATTTTACGCATTAATTAATAAGCAGTCCTGGTCCTTCATAACAATTTCGAACAAAGTCCCCGAACAGCGTGCATTGTTGATCGCGAAGCCATGGCAGCAGCGTTTCCAAAATGGCACTACGCTCCAGTGCCGGTGATCCAGATCCAGAGAAGTAGGACGGTTCGAAAGGTTAAGCAGAGTTTATGTAACCACACACTCGCACGCTACTGAACCGAAAACGGAACGCTAGCTGACGGGACGGACGGGCGGGAGCTTCGGAACGCGTAATGTTTACACGGAGAAAATGATCCAATTAGCCAACCACCGCGGTGGCCCATAGAGCGCACGCTTCACACGAACAGAGACGCATGGCCCATGCAGGATGATGCCGATGCTGCCGAAAATCCGGCGTTGGTGTTTTCCACCCTCTCTTCTTCTTCTCTCTCTCTCTCTCTCTTTCCGTCAGCTTCCGGACCGCGGCGGGAGGGAAATATGACAGCGCTCTGGTGGAAGACTGAAGGACGAAGATGCGGGCGAGAGAAAAAGAGAGAGAGAAAGAGAGAGAGAGAGAGAGAGAGAGAGAGATCCCACGTGGGACATCGTATCGTAAGCTCGAATACGGTACGAAATCATGCGTAAACGATCGCGAGGGCCAATTTCGCGTCCACAGGGCGCACTCTGTGGGCCGTTTCGTGATTAATTACTGTCTATAAATTTGTTTACTCTCCCGCCTGTCGCTGTTACTGGGGCGCACGATTCGGCATCGGAGGGATTCGCCTTTGGGCCGCCGGGAATGGTGCCAATAAAACGATTAAGTGGGTTCTTACATAAAATAGGAAAGTTACATCGGACGCCTGTAAACCCCTCCCACACACACGTACAGTGGTGTGAAGGAAGTGCTCAATCTGTAGCATAATTGTGGTTTTGTGAGACAAACAAGTGATTTAGGCGCAGGTGGAAAGGGAACCTTCACTATTTGGGGATAGTGTTGCCATAGAAGGAGTGGAAGACATTACGCCAGAATAAGAGGGACGATTTGCTCGGGTTAACTCATCAATACATCAATCAAGTGTACATCAATCATTGACAGCATGGAGAAGGCAGGAAACGCTCAATACTCATAGGATTCGGGTCACTCTTTTTATAGCCTTTTTACTGCAATTTGAATATTTCATATAAGCAGTAACATAGGCTAGTAACACTCCGGAATTAATGCTCAATGCGTCGTGTCTCGTGACGCACGGTTTCTACTCCTACTTGTCGACATATTATACTGTTCTACTCGCCACATCTTATCTTCAATCATCAAAGGTGCAACAATCACGCTCGGGCGCGAGTCCTTTCCAGCGAACAGTAACCTTTTTGAGGCCTACTTTGTCCAACGAGACTCGCTCCGGTGTCCTTCGCTGGAGGCAACAATCTCCGCCGGTGGCGGGCGCGAACTCTTCCTTTCGCTCGCCGTGTCTCCCCAGCAGCATTGTGGCCATTGTGTGAAGCTGCACAGCGCGACGATAGTCGAAGGACATACCCGTTCGGTGGTGCCACTATTGAGGGACCAACGAAAAAAACAAGAAACGAGAAAAAGAACTCCACTGTTATTAATTAGTCAGTAATAATCGGTCATGTGCCCATGCAGCACCAATAATGCCGACGCAGCAGTAGAAGCAGCAGCAGCAGCGAGAAGCTGTGCCGCCAGTCGGAGTATCGAAAGAAGAACCCAGTGTATGTGTGTGTGTGTGTGTGTTGTGCACGCGCCACAGAAGCAGTGGAGTTACTTCTCGATCGCTTCTGTACTACGGGTCGAACACTAGCGTACAGGTACACACCCTGATGACCCCATGCGGTGTGGCCGCCTATTGTCAACCCTTTTCTCGCACCCATGCACCTTCGTTGTGCGACACTCTTTCCCTCTTCGGGCGAAAATTAATCATTAATTTTAATTATCTAACCGAACCGGCGGGCGAAACTTACTTGCAAACGGTGTTTTATTGCGCTCGAAATGGAGTTTTGCTCGCGATGGACTCCGGCAGTCGTCAGCCGTGGACGCCATCATGTGTATGCGCCCTCAGTACCGATTTTGGTTGTTTATTTTTCCAACCCATAGTAATTCTTTTTTTTTTTTTTGTTACGACCCAAGAACCCCGTCACCGGTGCTGCCTTGCTGGTGACTGAGGCACACACACAGACACACACACACACACACGATCTGGCACACCGCACCCGCACAATCGATGAAGGGTCATTTTTCATAAATCATGTTTACGGGCCAATTTGAAGTTTTTCTGCGCCAGCCGCGGAAAGAATGGCCACAAAGGGTGGCTGCGAAACGAGCCGCATGGCAAAATGTCAGGCCGAAGTGTTTTTTGTGTTCCATTCCAGCGAGCTTTCGCAGGTCGGGGTCGCCTGGGCTGCCGCCTGGGTTTGTTTTGACTGATGGCGAAACCACGCCGTGTAGCCAGTGGGCAGGCAGGCAGACTTGCGTAAGTGCGGCCTAGAGGGTCGGACCTTGAAAATTTAGAGTAATTATAGATTTACTGTCGCCAGAGGGCGACGGTTGCTGGCCGGTGGGGTACTTTGATCGAAGATATGGTCTAGTACTTTGCCAGTTCTCGGGTCACAGTACAGTCCTCGCAGATGTCCTTTCCGATAGACGCCGTGGCTGCCTCGATGACGGCGAGAAAAAGAGAACTGAACTCCGCAGGTACGCCAAGATGTACTCCCAGAAAGAATGGCATTTCCATAGCAAAAAAAAAAAACGACCTCAAGTTCACTGCGCCTTTCGGAATGAGCTGAATTTCCGGGGAGCAACAGCAGACACCCAAACACACACAGTTGCAACGTCAATTACAGGTTCTTCGCCAATAAATCAAATATTTTAATCACCCGTTCAGGCCGGGGGGTGCACTGTTCATTAAGTTCGGCAATAATGGCCACACGGTCAATAGTATTCGGAAGAGTCTCGATGGTGGAATTCGAATGGATCGTAAATTTCAACTGCCTGTACGGAAACAAATGAGACATAGATTGATCACTCAGCAGGTCTTGGAGACACAGGAAGGATGTCGACTTTATAGTAGGAATAATTTATTCGCGTTGAAAAATGATATCCGGAACTCTCATACTACTTGTCGTTTTTGAAGGACGGCATGCAATCCTGTGGGAAATATTGAAATGTTCAGCCTGAACAAGGACGCGGAAGAAATATTTCTAGAAGCCTTTTCAAATTATATCTTTCTAATGCTATTTGCTTGAAGTACAAATAAGACTTATCTTGTACAAGAATTAAGGTACTTTCATCCCTTCTCGGTAGGAAACGTTTCCTTCCAGTCAAATCTAAAACATCGTCGTGGTTTCCAGCCAAAAAATCCTAAATGTTTCGAGCACCAGCATCTGTTTGATGTAGAACTCCAACATACTTACCCCCTGCTGCAACCGTCATGATTAAAATCTTCCACGACAAGCAACCCCCAGGGCTACAGTTGGCACAACGGTACACTCTACCGATCGATAAACCACCACCGGATCCGGAGTGTCGCTTCCCGAGTGTCAACTCCGCTCGATTCAGCTTCGCACATGCTTCGCGACCTACTCGAATCCGCACGTCGGCATCGGCAGGGCGCAGTTAAAAGGTACCCACCCGTGGATTACGGATGTGGTCGGAAGTCGGAAGGTTAGCGGGACCAGCCAGCCTATGATTACCTCCTGAAGCCTGGTACGCCACCCGGGGGTTGAAGCTTATCGAACGTTCTAAGGGGCGCTCTATGGTTTCTGAGGGGAGGCGTTATGAAAAACCAAGGCGTTTGGTGGAGAAGGGTTGTTGTTAAGAGTTTTATTGCAGCCTCGAGACAAAATCCGTGCTCCGTGCGCGGTGCTTCCTTGCGCACCAGACGGCACGAGTTATTTTAGAGGGATTTAGAATGATAACAAGGATAATGCGGCAAAAGGCGATTAAACGGGTTGTGGGTGTTGTTCTTTCAT
>JAOEFI010000006.1:22068673-22081666 GCA_034621735.1 Anopheles plumbeus
AGAAGAATGGTCCATGGATAATTTTATTGAATTATGTGACGATAAAAGTTTCCGGAGACGGGGTATGTACGTTCCGTCCCTTTTTGGGGGTTGGGTAATGATAATGAGAGTGCATACAATATTTTCCTTGATAAATTGACGTTGCATACAATATGCTGCTCTTTTATGGATGTACAAGGATCGACATTGGGATCTTTTCCTCTTCTATTGCAGTCTGCGAACTTTGAAACCGAAAAAAAAAACGTGTCTTATAATAGGGACACATGTTCGCGCATTAGTATGCACATTCTGTGTCGCAGGTAAATAAACAGAAACAAGAAGAAAAAAGCTGCGCTCGCCGTCTGGCCTCTATAATTATGCCAGACGCATGATTATGCGATATTGTGCAAACTGAATCCACCGCGAATCCATCCACGCAAACTGTCGTGTTGTTTTGGGGTCGATTTTGCATTTTGCATTTCGTTGACATTCAGCAGCGAAGGAATGAGGAGAAAAACAAAACAAACCGAACGATGTAAACATAAAACCCATTATTCGAATTTCGTAATGTCACTCTGTGGAAGAGACCCCCAGAAAACATGCCACCGGGAGGCGCATTAGTTGTCGGTGCATTGGAGGAGGGGGTTAGTCCATTTCTTTCATAATTCCATCTTCTTTTCGTGCTTTTTCCGTGTTAAAAGTTTCCCGATTTGGAGCGACCCGATGTGCTTTTGTTAATGGTCGATTAATTCGTGTGGATGCCTCAATCCCATTCTTCGAACCGATTGCGACCACCGTCGCTGTCATCGTTCGTGTTTAGTGATCACCGTTAATTTTATGCATTTTCACTTTCCCCAAACGATCGTTTCGGTGCGATGTGAAGGACTGGAGGATTGATAAAATTCCCATCAACATACGGAAGGATCGTTGGGTGTGCAGCAGCATTATGATGCCGCCACTCGAGGACACATCAAATTATATTTCGAAAGACAATTTATGCATTTTATGCATTTCTACTCTCCTTTCTTTATGTCTTCTTTTTATCTATTCAACAGTTCTGTTCCCTGTATGCTCTTTCTTACGCAAGGTTCCCACGGTTAGATATATGTATTTAAGTAAATGATTAGTACTTATAAAGTTGTTATATTTACAGGACTTTTTTCATACAATTAGTATATTAGGGTTTTAGATTCTGTTTACTATTTATATAATGATGAATTTATTTTTAAACTTGCGTCTACATTGGAGCACTACTTGTCTGCTAAGTTATAATACCAAACACACAGGTAAAAGGCCGATAATTGCTGCCGATTCGATGCACCTTTCACTGCAAACATCTCCATTTCATTTCGGTGATAATTTGCCCCACCCCGAAGGTCAAACGAGTGTACTTTCCTCACACGAGCTGCAGCCCCTTTTCGATCGATGTAAGTTAGTTCCCCGCAAGCGATAAACGTCCCTCGTCAACTGGACCTCCCGTGACGAAGACGTAGGCACGCCATGGGGTGCCTTTCTAAATTTGAACAAACAACCACCAACTACCGGCGGAAGCTGCTCCCGGTTCGCTGGGTGGTGTTGGTTCGCCGTCCGACAAAGGGTCTCCTCGTTATGGCTCCGATGCCGGGTGTGGCACGGTCAACAGTGTCCACTAATAATTCGCGCTCGCCGTGCTTTTCTCCGAAAAAATTGACTCCAGTTTCTCTTCGAAATTTCGACCGCACGACCGCATCTGCATTGCGTTTTTCGGTTTTATTTATTTTAATTTCTTTACTTCCTGCCGACCCTGCCCAGGGTGCTGTATCGTTTTGGGACAACACGAGGGGCGAGTCACCAATGCCAGCGGTACAGCGTCCCCTCGGGGGGTGGTTGTATTTCCTTTTCGTTTTTTTTTTTGTCGAGTGGTCAAAAGGGAGAAATCTCTTTAACCAGAAATGATCGGTCACGTGATTTTACATCGACGGCGGCCGTCACGGGGTGAAAATTGGAGACCGAAAATAAATCCCAACTCCGCCTCTCCGCCCGAGGGCACCCGAGTTTGGGAGATGCCGCCCAGTCCGTCGACCTTTAACGGCGTGCTGCTATCGCACGGCTGTGGCCGGCGAAGACTTCTGCCGGATTTCTGTTCGCCAATCTGTCACGCAGCGTTTCACGGGAGTTTCACGAGTCGCGTCGGGCAAGGGTGGGCAGGAATCGGGGAGGTATAACCGAGTCCGGTGCAACCACAGCTACCGGCCCAAGTCCAAGGCACCTGCGCTCTTACTTTTGCTGCACAGTGTCGGCGTGAAGTTGTCGGCGAGGTTCAAGGGTGTGGCGTTCCGAAGCCGTCCTCGGAGACATTCGCCCGAACGAGAGTGAGAGTGAAGAGACTTGAGAAAAACAAACACAAAAAAGGCACGCCATGGAAGACGCCGGCGATTTTATGCGGGGCGACAACGGCACCGTCGTTCATTCATCTTTTCTCTCCGCTGAATGCGCTGAAGTGCGAGCGAGTGGCGCGAAAGTTTTCTAGCGGTGGCCATTTTCGGAAACGCATCGGAGTGTTCGCCCGTCCGCTCGCGGCGTGTTTCTTCTCCCACCGGTATTTGTCGCCACCATGTTACCAACTTCGCCGACTTCGAGGGGGTTCGGTTGGGCGGTTTTTTACTTCTTCTCTCCGACGTTCCTTTTCGGAATGGCCGGGATGGAGCCAATTAGCAGGGTTTCGAGTGAAGGTTTCGTTGACCTTGCCTCTGCGGTTGAGTGATGGAAAGCCGCAAGCGCGTCTTGAGGGGTTGGAATGGAAGGAGATTTGTTAGACGACGACGGGGAAGGCGACGTTAAACAAATAGCAGGCGGGATTGTGGGGAATAAAATTACGGACCCGTGATTTTGATTCATTTGCTTTTGGGGGAAGTTTTTAGGGGAGCAAAAAGAAACAAAAAAAATCGCAACAGTTACTGTGTTTTATGTGTTAATAGCGTTTTATGGTTGTGTATTTGCAATTTTTTATTTATGTTTTCATTTGTTGCGTGATATTTATTTGAGTCGTTGCTAGGCAAAATGAATTATAAGTTGTTAAAGTGAGCCTATATGGCGGAGGCATTAATTTAAAATGTTAAATTCATAATGGTTTGACCAATAAAACACCAGAATGAATAGAAATTTAAACGAATGATAGAAAAACATTACTCCACTGCAAAAACTTGTACGAATTTTGCTCTCACTTCCCATTTATGGTATAAAATAGAGAGAAACATCATTTCGATTGAAACACTACCCGTGCCCCCACAGACACAATTAGTTTTAACTGCGCTCGCATTCAAATGCATGCTGCGCACGAAGTGCATCCGAGAGGTGGAAAATATGTTGACACTTCCACACACAAAAAAAACACACACTCACACACAACATCACGCACTAGTTACGCACGTAGTGTGAGGGGGTGCAAAAACATTCCCCCAAATCAACAATGCATCAACATTAATCGCGATCCACAGCGTGGATGGAGCGCGCTAGAGGGTGAGAATTTTAGCATGCTGCATCCGCAATGCTGGACCGCAATCCGTCGCAACATTCCACCCCACCACCACCACCAGCACCGACTACGGGTGGAACTAATTTCCCGCCTGCCGTGGGTTTTTGTTTTTCCAAGCGCTAAAACTAACACACCACCGACCAGCCAGCACCGCCGAACTGACATCGACGGCGCGAAAAAAGACGAAAACAACCAAATCTGGTGGTTGTGATTGAATCTGCATAACAAAGAAAAACATGGATCATACTTTCGTTCATTCATGGTAGGGTGGTTGAACGTCGAACTCCAGAACTCCATAGTTCTTCATGCTGCCGTTGTTGGTGTCACTGCGTACCCGATCGTCGTCGTCATCGTTCACACGTTCAGCGAGTCAGCGAAAGTGCCGAGTCCACAGCACCGTTGCTACCTTCGATGGGGTTCGATATATTCGTTTTGCTGTCAATTAACCAACCATGGTGAACCACCGGTGACCTCGAAGTGGAAACACCCCTTTCCCTCCAACAAGGGTGAGAGTTGGTTTTCCCGTCGCCTATTCGCTTTTCCCGAGGGCTGAACTGGACCACTGGAGCAGTGTCGTCGAAGGGTGCCGGTGAGAGTCACCGGAGGAATGTCAGTGCACTGCACTACGCTGTCGAACTTGGTGGCCCCGTCGCCCACCCTTCGTTTGCCCTCTTCTGCAAGGGCCCTTGCATCATTATCGTCAAATAGGTCCAAGGGAACCAACTGACCAGCTGCAGTCAACTTTCTAGGCCAGTGGGTCGAGTTAAGCATAAGCCACAGCGACCGGGTAAACTGTTTCCTCACCCTACCTTCCCCATTCAGTGCTGACACACGACCTAGCCCTACCGGTGCATCGCCCCAGGGGCGCTCAGTCCACGAAACGCGTGTGAAAATGCTTCTGTTCCGCGGAACGGACCCAAAAGTGGAGCGGTCAAGTAAATGTTTAAATAATCACAAGCCGTCGGGGAGAGTGTTCGGTGCATTACGAAACCCTAAGTGCTGCGGCTGCGAGGAAGGGGCGAAGGGTCGCAAGAATCGAAATTAATGATCTGTCTTGTTGGGCCGTATAAAGTTCGAACCCGCGAGTCTCAGCACAGCCCACTTCGTACGCATATCGCTGCAGTGCCAAATGTCATCGGTCTCATCACCGCCGATGCAGTTCAATGCAGACCTGACACCGGGACCTGCCGGGTGTGTGTGTGTGTGTGTAGCAAACGGGACGGGCGGATTGCGCAATTTTGTGCTGCTCCAATTTTCGGTTTTTCGGACTGCGACGCATCGTGGTCGGCGCTCGTCGTCCTCGGACAAGGCCAGCATGATGATGGGAGTGTAGTATTTATGCAAATGCACACCCGTTTTGCAAGCGCTGCATGATGATGTTGACGCATGCCGCGGAATACCTTGACGATCGGCGATGTTTCATAATGATTACTTTTTCGATATCAGCATCAGAGTTTCAATATTTATCAACTTCAAAAACTAAAACACCCGCTACCGTATCACTTTCATAAAATCAAACAATTTTTTTTTATCCATCAGTTGCTAATACACTCAGCCCTCGACTCGTGCTAATGTTGACCTTTCCAAGGTACAGCATAAATTAGCGGCAAGATTTATTGCACCGATTGAAAAGTGTGCTTACTTTGCCTTTCATTTGCGAGAACTTTGATTTCACCAATCGTTTCTCATTAATTCCCTGCCTCCGAAATTCCTCCCCCGGTCCGCGCGGGACCCTCCGCCTTTCCCGCGTTAAAGCACGCCGTCCGCAAATCATCGATTAATCAGCCTAATTCCACCGGATGGATGAGTTCGCACTTGCGACCGAGAACTGGTTTTCTACGGCCCCGGCGTCCGATGAAATTTTTACGCTTCATTACAAAGGGTCAAAGGGCCGGCACACTCCGGATAAGAGGTGGATTGCCAAAAAGGTTACTTTTCTTCGCTTCCTGCCGCTGCTCCGCTGCTCAGCTTCTGCGGGGTTGTTTTCTTTTTCTGTTTTTGTTTTTCATTGCTTCCGATTAGAGGAGGTCCGTCTACGAGTGGGCGAGCAATGGAATCATGGGGAATCGTTTCATCTTTGCATCAGGAATGAAGCAAAAAAAATAATAGAACGGTCGGCTGAAGGAAAACGTCTTGATTCCCCAAGTCAGTATAGACATTACAAATCGAGGAAAAACGAAAAGTGTACGAAAATCTTCTCCAATCGACTGTGAAGCAACTTCACTCGAACGGAACAAACCCCGAGGCGGTCCAGAGGCGGTCCTAAAACCCACACCGAAAAGTGTAGCAAACTTTGGCCAATTACAAGAAGCCCGGGGAAGTTTGTTTGTTTGTAAATGGAATTTAAAAAAATGGATTGACCACAAAGCGCACTAAAACATTGGAATGATCGCGGTTGAAGAAGTTTAGTAGTACCGGTTCATTACGAAGCACTCTTTGCTTGGTTCAGCGATTCATTATCGTCTGTGGCAAAGGGAACCCTGACTGGAACATGTTGAGAAATTAATGTTTTCAAGTCAAGTCACACAATTAGCAGACAGAAGTATATTCAACTCATTAAATCTTTAAGGAATTTTTAGATTTCCGAACGATTTCGAACCGAATCGGAGCATTGCGATGTTTAGCTTTTTCCTATTCAAATCGTATCTGTCCAATCGAACATTCTCGCGTGTGGAAAACCCATTGATCGATTGTCCTTTTCCATTTCATTACCTTAAAACGTCCCCCGAGACGTTTGAACAAGGATTCGGAAAAAGTTTAATCTACATCAATCTTCCATCCGTTTTCACACTGCTTCCATTTTCCCAGTGGACCCGAAGGAGGGGAAACGCATCTCACGAGAAGGAAGGGGTCACTTTCCTTTTCTTTCTAACGACAACTTTTCATACAAATGGTTAGGTTTCCAGTGAAATAAAACCGAACGACCTGTTCGGTGTCTACAGTTTCGGTTTGGCGACATTTACCCGCTGTAACTTTCTTTCATTGCCTTGAGGGGACGACACACACAGCGAACAAGGAGCCCATTTTTCATTGCCAAATACTGGACGCCGAAGATACGAGAAAGGGTTTTTTTTATCACCATTCTCCGATTGACCAAAAAATTTGACTCCACCCTTGGGGGAGCCATTGGAAATGAAGAAAGTTTTTCAATTCCACCGCCGCCACCAGCGCCGAGATTGTGGCCGCGGAAAATTTGTCGAATCGGCGAGATATCCCCCCTACCACTGCGGACTGCCTGAGTTCCTTTTGCGCCGCGGTCTTTGCTGCCGATAACAGAAATTGGTGGATGCGTTGACTTTTTGAAACGTTTTCCACTCTACTCCACAAGTGGAGCTTTTCCGTCGTCGACAGCCCAATTGAACTGATTTCAACTTCGAATAGGGGCATTTCTTCAGCGGGGTGGGAGTTGCAACGGCCAACAATCGGTCGACAGACTCTTGTTGGTCAACACAACGCCAGCACGGGGCAAGCAATGTTCGCTATGCTCATTGCGTTCGTTATCAGCAAATAGATAGACGCACACACACACACACACACACACACACACACACACACACAAATGAAAACATAAAACAAACCCTCACCGGACGCTCTGATTAGACTTAGCAACATTGGAATGAGAGTGGAATTGGCATTGGCCTCCGAAGAAAGGTGCACAACACACCCTTGCGGTTGTCGTGAAGAAACGAAAAAAAAAACATCGCCTGTGATGAAGACACAACGGATGGTAGCGAGAGAAAGGCCGGGGAGGACGGGAGAGGTGTGATGCCAAAGGGTTGCCCGCCGTCGGTCGCGAGGGCAGGTGAAAAAACTCTCACTTTCGTCGCGGGTGTTATCAAAATCGAGAAAGTTTCCCAGCACCGTGCTGAATGCCGATGGAGCCGCTCCACCAACAAGACCAAGACGGGGATCTTGGGAGACTGGGAGCGAACCGGTTCAGGTGACGATGGTTTGGACATCGGAGGAGTTCGCTTTTGGACATGAACGGGTCGAACGCTACGCTGGTGGTGGTGGTGGTGGTGGTAGTTTTCTTGTTCCGTTCCACACGACGGTCGTGCCCGGTTTGCCCGTTTTTGGCGATTTCTGCAACGGACCTGGCCAGCGTCTCCGATGGAGTCCCGGGACCACGTGTGCGTGTGTCGCTCGGTGACAGTGAAAGTGATGCCCGAAAGTTTATGAAACGATGAGCGAATTTCCATTTCATTTGAATGTCTTACGAGATGGGGACGGACGGAATCAGCGGACGATGCGCCGCATTACATAAGAAGTTAGAAGCTCGAATTCACAAATCTTGTTCGAAATATCTTCACAGTTATTTCATCTTGTGATAAAGGATAAACTGTTCATGCTGGCGGAAAGTAGCATAGAAGCTTACGATGTACTTTAGCTGACAAAACCGAGTTAGGGTTGGCCATTGTGATTGTTTTTAATCTTGCCACAGTCATGTGTAAAACCGATTTCTCTCATAGTTTTATTTGAAAGTAAACTAGAGTTTCATTTCGTATAGTTTGTCTAGTGTCTTTTGCGTTCTTTTCTTTTCGGTTGAGGGCTCCTGCTTGTGTATTTCATACGGCATCCTTGTGCCCCGACACGAACAGGGTGTAAAACAAACCAGTGCATAATGCATCATCCGGTGCACCATCATCGATAGAGCTTGCGGTAATAAACTATCTCATGCTGTGTTCTGCACCGACGCCCGCTTTCCGAACGCGGTGGCACAACATTGTGTGCCGTTCGCTCCTTTTGCTTCCTTCGTTTGCACCAAGAACGCTCGGATCAGAGTTCGAAGATGTTTCATCAAAACAAGGGTTTCCGCAGAAAGTTCCTGCCGCGCTTTCATCGATACAGACGCCCTTGGGGGGCGGGGTCCCTCAACATGCATGCCGGTTTCTCATACCGATGCAACAGTTGTGCTCCCACACACACACACCTTCGGTGGTGATGCCCTCGAGAAACAAGAGAGTCTGAAATTGGAGCCACACATATGCTAAGACAGAATATTGATTGCGGCACAACCTTCTCGGGGGCCTTCGAGGCGCCTGTTTTCTTCGCTTCCGATTTTCCGCCCTTTCGTCGACAACTGGAGCACGGCGCTCTTTTACTGCTTGCGGGGGAGGGCGTGAAAACTGTTTTTCGCGCAAATTGAAATACAGTTCACGTTCCCCCCGAGGACGGGCAATACCCGCAGGATGGATGGTGGAGAAACCCGGAGCTCGCACGCTTCCGACAACATGATGTACCTTGGCGAGGTTCTACTTTCATCAACTGCAAGGGAGTTCAACACGAAGCTAAATTACTTTTGCTCAGGTGAAATAATATTTTTCTCACACCCATTCTCGTTCGAATGAAAGGAAAAATCTTTCAAGATGATTTCTACCATTCTCGGTGGTTTTTTTAAATGTAATCTAGAATGTTATAAAACAGTTATCCAATATCGGTAAGAGAAAGTTGTTCCGTTTGTATGAAGTGACGATTATGCTATATTTGTTTATTTGTTGATATTTATTTGGTAGAAACTCAACACAGCTTAAATCGAAACCACGCTATCCATTCCCATTTTTTTCCGGTCCATCCATTCACGAGGGGGATCGAATTGGACCACAATATGCTAACCGATGCTTCGCAACATCGTGTGAAAACGTACTCAGCACCGCCGGATCGGCAAACTTTCTCCACTCCGTAGGACTCCCCGAAAGGGGGCCACCCATGATTCTCGTGCATTTTTGACACTTTTATCCACCGAACTGTATTTATGGCGCACCCATATTGGGCGCCCGGATTCGATATGCACTCGTGTCCAACGCACATTATCCTGGCCATCCTCGGCCGTTACGATTCGGTGGGAAACGTGGAAAACCGAACGGTTCGATTGTGCGGAATGGCGTTCAAAATGTTGCTCCCAATATGGTCGGGGATTCATTTCGGTTGCAATCCGAGGATTAGTGGGTTTATGCAGCTTGTGCGGTTTGGGGTTTTATTCAGTCGCAATAATTCCGTTTGGTCAATAAGCTTCTTTTTTTTTTTATTGCTGCCCACCAGGACCCCGACCTTATGCGCGGTATTAAGAACGGACAGTTCAATTGTTGCGGCTGTTCAAATGTTACTTTCCCATCGAAACCCATCATTTTGTGTCAACGTATTTCACAGTGATTATTCATGGCAATATCAAAAGCTTCATTGATGTATTAAAATTTCATTTCAAACTCCAATCAATCATGGTTAAAATGTATTCGCTCGCTTTTGCACAACAGGGAACCTCCAAAATGGAAACTTTTATTTCCACAAAAAGGGAGACCCTTCAATCAGCAGTTATCACGAAAAACAGCCCTTCTCAAAGCCAATTAGCAATCGGCCACCCTTTTGATTGACACATCGTAAAAGCATTAGGTTCCATTTCGGTGGAGACTTTTGTTACAAGAATCAATTTCAATCATGCTCATGACCTCATTGTTTTGTCAAATGATGTTTATAGCATTAAGTATCGAAGAGGTTTTTAAAAAGCTCAGTTGCCTATTGAAAAGGACAATTATTGCATTTTTAGTTTAGCAAAATGGGGCAACGTTGCAACTCTTTAACTCACACTGTTGAACTCATTCTCGTCTCACATGTGAGACGGTGTGAGAAGAGTTAACCCCTCGAAGGTGGAAAATCGATATTTATCTACATAATCTAACGAGAACTGCGAAAGTTCAAGTGTTTGTGTTCATATCAAGCTCCGGTAAAGCATGCTCCGGGACGGAACTGGAATGCATCTCAATGCTCTGCCCTTCCCGATGGCAATCACTGTGATTATCACCAACACTAATTGCTTAAGCAAAATGCGCCTCCGAACAAACAACAATTCCAGATGTAGCATCAGCAGCAATTCTCAAACGAAGGCAATTGCTAAAAGAGCAATTGGATCCAAAGAAATGGAAGACTCCTCCGGTGCTTCAGGACAATGCAGAAAGCGTGCCCGGTAACGTCCGTCTTCCGTCGAAAAGCAGGAATTGTTTGCCTGTTGTGTCAGTTTTCATTTCTTGTGCTTAATTATTGATATGTCAATTATTCACCCTTCCCATCCACCCTCCTGCTGGTGGAGGGGAAATCGTTGAAAATCGAACAGAAAGCAACATGCCTGCAGTCAATGGAACTTCCCTACAACGGATAAGGGTACATTTTGAGCCAGTTAATAATGAAGGAAGAAGTTATAACTTACATGAAGTTCGCCAGTTCCTTACAGACAAGCTTCTTTTATAGACAAGTTCTGCACCACTTAATCGCCATTACCGAGTGTTTGCCATATGCACACTCAGCACTAGACACTAGAGCACATCATTAGTGAGTTTACTTCGCGCTCCATTCCCTGAAATATCCAAAAAGCGAGTCCTACGATTGCAACCTCATTAATACTCAAATAAAGCCATAAAGCGCTAATGTCAATAGCACATGAAAGGGCAATAAAAGTTTTACTGGCCTTGCACCGCTGAAAAAGGGGTTCGCCTTCTTTCCGGATGATGTTGGCTTGCGAGAAGAACCCGGCTAACGACGCGAAGAACGAATAAAACTGCCGGTTATGTCGGACCATCTGCAACGTCGACGGTAGCGCGAAGAGCACTTGTTTGACATTCAAATTTAAAGACAATATTTCACTCCTTGCTCGTGACTTGCGGGTGCAGTTTCCGTTCAGAAGCCACCAGTGCAGTGTGCAGTGCGACTTTCGAAGCAGACTTTGAACATTCTGGCTTTACTTTTTTCCACAATGCACCACCCGCCTTGGCACTGTGTTCGTTAATATTCAACAGTTTTCTGAATGATTCCATTAAATATTACATATCTGCATTGAGCAAGGCAGGGTTCCATTGTTCGATTTTCTACGAAATACTGCGGACAAATGATCCTCGCATTGCACGATGATTGATATAAAATTGGAAAGTAATTTTAACTAGAAAGACTAGAAATGCAATTGTAACCGGGCCAACGAGAACGAGAAAGAGAGCAAATTTAAATCTTTTTAATGTAATTCTAAAAACCCGCAGCGACTAATGAAAGTAACCAGTAATCTATTTCCGTTAAGCATTCATCTAATCGAAATCGATAAACTTCACGCATAAAACGTTTTTCTCGTGAACGCCAGCAGCATCATTCATGCATGAAACTAGTAAATTATGGATGGAAATTTAATTAATTAAGTCGCAATCTAATGACTCATTCTAATCGGCTGCACTCCATCGCGCTCGAGTCATTCCGCAGTCGTCCGAGACCGGACGAGTCCAGCGTTACATTCGGCACACGGGTCTCCATTCGAATGACCAACGTTCCCATCAACTATTTCCGAGCAATGCCGCCTACGACTCTGCCGCTTCTCCATTCGTTCCTTCGATGGTTCGAGTATTTACCGGGAAATCAAACATCATCATCGTCTGCAGTGCGCGGTGGGGGTGTGCTTGTCCGGTTCCCCGGAATTTTCCCCTCCCAAGGCCCAAGAATAACGGGAGCCACTTCGTTTGCATCGGACAAGGACCGAACTGGGTCGCCCGCGCTATCGACTGTCGTTATTATCTAAGATACTGAAATTAACACCCATAAGGCGAACGGACAGGTTGTCATTTGTCAACGGTGCCGGTGCGGGAGGCGGGTACGCACTAACCGAGGACCACGTTCGCCGGTGGCACGGAGGGTTGGTCGAGGGAGGGCGTGAAATTCTCATCAGCGGGCAGCATCAGCAGTAGCCACGGCGAAGATACGCCTCGTTGATGGAGCATAATCAATTTAATGGTTCGTTGCGATAAATAAATCATCATCGATAATTAGAAAGCAGTAACGTGTTTATCATGATTTGTTGACGCTGCCATGGGCAAACACTGGCAAGGGGCGTGGGGTGTTGCGGAGTGTTGTGCTGACCGAAAGTGCCGTCGACGTTGATGTCGATTATTCCCGGGCTCCTTTAAAACGAGGTCATTACGCTTGGGAAACCAGAATTTCCTAGGGCTTTAAGAAAACATCATTTAAAATGTTTTAAAATTTGTCCTAAATAAGTGGAGGACTCGTCTAATGAAAAAAAAATCAAGATAATTCGCATTTTCCATTGCCTTATCTTTATCGTTGTTCCCGACAAGCGTTGAATACCATTTCCTTCCGTATCTGTTTTCCCACGGCCGTTCCCAAACCACATCTCGCTCCCCGGCCTGATAACAAATTCATTAAAACCAAACGAACACTTCCGAAAGCACTCCTTTTCACTCAATTCATTTCTTGCAGGCCCTGTAATTCCCCGTTACTTCGTCTGCCCGTGCCCTCCTCTCTTTTCCCTGAATCGCTCCACTTCCTTGCACACATCCAGAAGGTGCCTTTTTGATCAACGCCACCAACATCCGGCGTCTCGCATTCAACCATCCATCCATCCGGGCGCCCGTTTTCAGCTCGTCTCGAGCTGGATTTACGACCTGTCGGCCCGGGGGGTTGCTGCCTCACCTGAGCCAAGGGGCACCACCACACCCCTTGAGCGTGCCTTTTTTTTT
>JAOEFI010000006.1:22083005-22093626 GCA_034621735.1 Anopheles plumbeus
TGATAACCATCCAAAGAATAATATTTTTGAGCTTTACGACCTTTCAAAATGTTCGTACAAACGTTCCGGATTCCAATCTTTTGGTGAGGGGTGTGAACGCGATGGAAACTTTCGTAAAATGTTTCCGAACTGCACGAAGTACTCGGATGTTCAGATCCGTTCTATTATGTAAACTTATCCTCAAACGCCCTCTACAATGCCAGTTGGGATCGAACTCAAGCTAAGTTGTTATTTCTTCACTCCCCAATTGCTGGCTGCTAAATCCACTCTGATCGCCCGGCGTAAATTGGATCGAACGAAAGTTTTCTTGCCCCGAAAGGAGAGATTATGGTTCAGAACTGGATTAATGGTGTTTTTTTTCTTATTTCTCTCTCACACTCTTCTTTTATTCAATAAATATTGAGCGTAATTTTAAGTGGAACTGTGTAATAACACTGCTTAAAATTATAGGTTAGTTCTTTCGGTGTTAATTTTGTCGTAAAGTGATAGTAAAATATGTTTGTCGAGAGTTACATGATATGATAGAGGAAGTAAAATGTCCATCCTTTAAAACAACTTCTAGGACTAATTGAAGCATTTGAGGATTATTCTACGAGATTCTGCTTTATATGTTCACCTATTCAATCATTCATGTGCCAATTTTCCTCATTCCGGTTCCGGTCCGCCTCAATCTAATTCAACCTCACAGTGGCATTATTTTGCTGCTTCCACAATCCTTCTAGAACCGAAGCATAAATCTTACCAAGGCCAGTGGTGAAATTCTCTCCATGAAACAGTCGGCATTCACTCCTTGCTCGTGTTTGAATGCGAACGCAATATTCCAGGCATGTAGAAGCATTTTCCCCAGGCTTCTTTTAAAAACAATTTTCCCACTTGGAATATTTTTCGTTTTTTATTTTCTGGATTGAAAGAATTTTCCACTCCAGTTTGTGCAAGAACTCGTTCGATTAGAGAACGCATCGCTCTCTCGAGCCCCCAGTTTGCTGAAAGTGTCGTTTCGCCAGGTTTTTTTTCTTGTCTTTTTTAAGATATTTTGATCCTGATTTTGAGTGTTCGCTCTGCGCTCCTTTATCCTTAAAACTCATATGATAGATAAACGAAACGGAAAAATTGCATATAGATTTCCCATTATGGGACTGCGGGCGCCTCGAACGCCACTTCCGAGGCTTCGCTTTCGCTTCCGGTTCTGGTTGATTTTTTGAGAAACGCGGAAAAGCAACCACTTTCACGCACACCAGCACCAGAGACCGTGGATTTCCACGTCGGTCCTGGAGGACCAACCGGTTTCCGGAGAACGACCGGAAGCACAGTTCTTTCACGTCGAAACCTCGTGGGAATCGCAAGGAGTGTCTCCCGGAAAAAGGCTCTCCCACTCCAACACCTACTCCTGCCTACTACTACTCGTTCTACTTTTTTTTGCCTTCCCCGAGTGTAGCGGAAGCCAGACCGGGCCAAACGGTGTCAACCGGAAACGTTCGGACGAGAGGTGTCCCTGGTTTGGTATTGTTTCACATTTTCCTTCTAGTTCACTAACGGCAAGGACACCGTTTGGGATTTCGAACAAGTACGGCAAACCGGGGACGCGAGTGGATGAAATCCCTATTCCCTACAATCTGATAAGCAATTCGCCCGGAATTAGCTGAAGGTCGCAATTTTTTTTTCCTCCCGCCTCCGGAAAGATGTGACATTCATCGACTGGCGGAAGTTAATAAGTACGTCCTCGGGGATGGCAGGCGGACGCAAAACTTTCGCCCTCCGAGAATCGATAGGATCTCACACGTATGTCCCACGTGTGTCCCCAGTTGGCAACCGGCTCTGGTTGGATCGCGTGCCGAGGCTTATCGGGCCCCGGAGGCGCCGTATTCGGGTTCCAGATGTCAGTGCAAGCGGGGTGGCAATTATTCTCGAAAACTTTTGTCAGTTATTGAGTTCCGTTATTTCACACTAGAATTCACCGTTACGGGGCTGGAAACGGGAGCAGAAGAATCGTCACGTGCTTTATTTAGGAAGTCAGAAAGTTTGCCAATTTCATGGAAAATAATGCTTCATAAAGGGAATAGTAGTCTCAGGTCTCAAGAGGGAAAGTATTTGATTGATCGAGTAGTGTTGGTTACTAAACAGTAATTTGAAGTGAAATGTTGTTTTTCCATAGGTTTATTTTCAAGCCTTTTCTTAAAAATACTGAATTTGCTGAACCACTTTTCTTGCGGCTATTGGTAGACAAACAAACAGCTACTTAATTGGTCACGGATTTCCTTTTTGCATACATTTTACTACCAACTCTCATGGGCATGGAAGAAGAAGGCTTTTCCTCAGCGTCAGCTGTCAACTCATCCATCCCCTTAAATTCCATTGCAAAATGCATCGCTGTCCTTCGGATGGGTTGGGTTTCATAAGACTCTACTCTAGCACTGAGTGCCATACCATTTTCCATCACTCCTTCCACAAAGAAGCAAGATGTAAACACAAAAAAATCCCTTCCTGCTGACGAGACAACAGGCAAATCCGCGAGGAGTGATAAGATTTCCACTCGACGTTGGCCCCCAATGAACCCCTTCCGCTTGACGCATCACCAATGATGATACTAGCGTCGGATGATCGAGTGACGTTTTCCGGTCGGCAGCATCAAAAGTCGAAGGTCGCTCCCGGAAAGGTTTCGATGGAGGGAAAAGTGATCCGCGCACTCCGCGTCACTTCCCCTTCAGCCGGCCAAATTGATGCCACCACCGGAATGGCTTTTGGCGAAAAGAAAATTATCAGCATCCGATCGGGCGTCCGTCTCGAATTCGATCTTCACGACCTCGACCGGTCGTCAATTAAAGCTGCCTGTGCCGGAGAAGCGCATCGCACTTTCCGAGCCGAGGAGCGCTTATCACCTAAAAGTACCCGGCCAACCGTTTCCCCGACGTCGTCGTCGTGCGCGCACATCGAGAGAACATGGCTAATGGAACGGCGGTCGATAATTAGCGGAAAAAGTGAAATGGACTCCCTAATTGACGTGGCTAATTGATAAAGTGTGCCCAGCGAGTGACGTGGCCCGTTTCGGTGCACTACCCCGCGACACCCACTTCTCTTTCCCTTGTCAACGGATCTTGACTTTGGCAAACGACACGTAAGAGTCGCTCGATCGAGATCGTTTGCTTTTCGCATTCTGCGATCATAACGTGCCTCGGCATAAAATCGGGACTTACAATTGACTACTTGAACTCACGAGCACCCATTTCCTGGGGCCGAATCAGTGTTTCCCTCGGTTCGCCCTGTTAAAACTGATGCCATTTCCTCCACCGGTAAACTGTCGTATCGATTGCACAACTAACTTCTCTTCTCGTGTCCATCAAGTTCATCGTCACGGAGAAATGTCACCGGCTGATGGTAAAGTATGCAAAAATAGACACTCATAAAAGCCCATGGAAATAAAGACGAAAGCATCCCGAAAATCGGGATTACGCAATACCATGTTCAATATTTCGTAGCCAAAAAAAGAAAAGAGGTCCGGTAGTATGGAGTTCGCTAATCGGGCGAACGTTTGCAGAAGTTATGCGGCACGCCATTAGCATAATGTAGGGTAATCGAAGACAGGCGAAGACACCTTAGCCAGGGTTCGACGTAACCGGAAGAAATCGGGCCCGAATCGAATGAGTTGTATTTGTTTTCTTTTTCGCATTCGTGCCAGCTAACAAATTCCCAAAACATAAATATGACATCGATTTGGTTCGACCCGAATGGGTTAAGGCACGGAAAATGGAAGATGAAATGCTAATGATGGGCGATTATTTTTCGCCCCATCGCTAAGGTAACCGGCCGGCATGTCTGGGGAACGCTGGCGAGTCGAAAATCGCAACCCTCGCCCGAACCGGTTCCCGGGACCTGGAGCGGAAGTGTTGAAAAAAGTCGCAAACTCGGGGTGGTTTCCGTGATTTTGTCGACAAAATTTCACGCCACACTCATCCGAATCATAACGCCGCATTTTATTGCGATCGTGTTTGTTTATTTTCGTCCGCTTCTCTTTGTTTTATGTTCATTTGCATCATTTTATCGCCGTGCGTCGAATTCGATCTCCGGCTTCCGGGAAGCGGCCGCGTTGGTAATCGTTCGACATGCGCTGGATTTCCGCACGCCGTATCCGATGGCTTTCCGGCGGGTTCAATGAAAGTGTCGTCTTCTTTCACTTTATGTCAGTTTGAATGTCAGCGTGTCGCTCTCTTCCCATTTTATCGCCCAGACCGTTTTCCACCCAATGCCTTATTTTAAAGTCAGCAAAGTGGCGCCATAATCGAACGAGGATCGATGGCAAGAAGTGCCCGGGACCAATTATATAATCCCAAGATTTGACGGTGGATGATTTTTCGTACATTTTTCGAAATGGTTCCGTGAAATAAAAACCCTGATATCCGGTATCGTTAAGTTGATTGGCAGCAAATATTGATGGTCCGATAGAACCTCAATTTGAGTTTTTCACTTTCGGGGGTACCTTCGTGGAAGGTACACGTCGTTCTCGATTTATGTGCCATTTTCAAGCATCAGTTGATTTAAACATTCCCAGACGAATTGTTAAAAAAGGATCGTACTGCCCTGTGTCTGCTCATCAAATGGAAATGGAATTGACCATTTTCATACCATCACAATGCAGGGCCGTTTATTTGTGCTACAAAACAAAGAAAACAAACTCATGCCATAAAACATCCAAACTCGGATCAACATTCCATCAAACCAGCAGCGAACTCGTTTCCACATTCGCTGCACTAAACTTTATCATCAGTCCGCCGGTCCGGTTTTCGCGGCGCATATGTTACCAGCGCGGCTAATGCTTCAATACATATTTATGAAACGGCAAAATAGTTCGCCTCTTCCTAATAAGTTTCCATCAGCTGTCATGATGCACTAGAATAAAACTCTTGCGCTTGCAACACGTTCCCTGTTTTTGTCCCTCGTTCGCCTTTTCATCCTATTTATGATATCTAGATTAAAAAAAAAACATGCACACGCCAGTGTGGAGTCGAAAAGAACGACTGCAGCAAGCCAAAAATTTACATTTAATGAATTTCAACATTTATTCATATTCAGACGGTGTCTTTTGGCACGCGTTTTCCACCCACCTTCTGGCCCTCTGTTCGGCAACGGCGGCACCGCGGTGGAAAATAAATTCTGCACCGCTTCTCCGCTGTTGCAATTTTAATTTGATTAACTTTTCTCCGGAGGAAAGTTTTTCCCCATACACGGTGCGCTATATGGACGGGGGTGCCACCGTTCAACGCCACTAACTTTTCCATCCGTTTTTTTTTCTTTCTCACCGTCCCTGCGTTGCGATAAATTTGAAAAGAATCAACCCCACCCCCATTCACCCGTTCGGAGGAGATTCGTTCGAAAGTTCGGTAAAGATCGGATGCTCGCGTTTACTCCCTCGTTACCTCGTTTACCAGTCGGAGCAACTAGCAACATGATCTCTAGCAACGACCGCCCCCGTTGGGTCGTAATTTCTGGGCTCTTGTTGGCCTGATAGTTGATGGCTCACCTCCCCCAAAGGCAAGGGGGGTGCATCGGACGGACGGTGCACGGGTTTCGGGTTGTGGTGTTGCACGCACCGGCACGGGCATGTGGTTTCAATTTGCATATGTAATCCGAAGGCGAATCCGGCTTGTCGCCGCATGGTTTGTCGTTTGAGATAAGAAGCGACGTTGGGTAAGGACGGGAACGGGAGAGAGTCGTGGAACGTACGGTGCATTATGTTGTCATGATGCGTTTTAAGCCCACGCGAACTGATGCCATTAGAATTCGCTTATGATTGGATCGGCAGAATAATCCTATTAGTCGGCGGAGGGATGATCTTAAAGCTTTATTAAGGTGACTTAGTTATAGTTTTATCGCTTTGGTTCTACTTCTCATTACTCTTGCAACTAATATTATATTATCGAAATTATGTCTTATTGCATCGTCTCAAAAATTGCTTCGAAAAATGGCCCTTCGCCCCCGTGCAACATTGGTGACAGCAGCGTCGGGCTAACATTGAAACTCCCATCACCCACCACCACCATCATCATCATCATCATTGACATCACCGACGACTTTTCGTCCCCGGGACGGACCGACCAACGGCTATGGTTCGCTACGGTAGATTGAGTTCATATGCCGTAACATAACTCCTCCATCGCCGTGCCTCGGAAGTCTGAAGGTGAAATTGGGCCGCAAACTCGTATGGAAATGGAATCGCACACTGGGCAGACGAACTGCTGCTGCTCCTGCTCCTGAGGATCCTGCTCACCTCCGTGGAAGCTTCACCGTCCGTCGAAGCCCGAAGAAGCGTCCATCCTTGCTTTCTTCGGTTCGATGATACGATTTTTCCTCCTATTTCGAAGGGCCCGCTCGCTTAAGGGTGCCGGTGGCAAGGGGGAGTGTGGAAAAGGTTAACTGGAAGTAAACGGCCGGAACTTATGAGTGCTTCCGGTGCAAATAAGCGGAACCGAGAGGGGTTCGGTTTCAGAGTGTGCACCGGCTTGAATTTCATCCGAGTTCGTTTATTGGCATTTTTATCTTTTCTTCGCCCATTGAGTGCGTTTTTCTTTCGCATTGTTCTCTACGTGTGGTATGTGGAGACCGTTGAGTTTTCCCTATGCTTTCTTCCACTTACTAAGAACGGTATCTTGAACATTTCTTGTACTAAATTCTTCAACTTCAACTATTGATTTATTATTCAAACATATTCGCATACGGTACTCATATTTTACAATCAAAAAGGGAAACTGTTGCTCATCGCTACGACACTGACAGGCCTGAAAAATCACTGCAACGAACGTCACTCTCGATCCTGGAAATGGATGGGACTGAACCGCCAAACAGCCGGGAAGCTAAGCCACATTTTATGTTGCGTTGAAATATCATAACTGAAGCGAATGTCTTGCCACCGGGTCGCCCAACCCCAACCCAGCCCCAATGCCAATGGCCCAATCACTGCCAGCGGATTTGACATTTGACGCGTTACCCCACGCGCCGTCCGAAAACTGACAACGGCCCGCATCGTTCGGTGTCTTCGCCTCCGGTACAAAATAAGCGCGGCGGGTGTCATAAAATCGTGTGTAAATACTATAAAACTCCGTGAAGATTATCGCCATAATCCGCTAAAACCACCCCGCCCCCTCGCTCGGTTTGGCCGAGCGGACGAAACACCGCGCCCTGAAACGGAAGTTCCATTTCGGAGGTTAACGGCGAAACGTTGTTTTACGCGCGACAGATTTCCCGGGTGCGGTTGGGAAATGGAAACGGTGTGCGCAACCGGCAGGGGAGGGAGGGCAGGAATATGACCAAATCAAACATGACGCTTGACTTGGAAAAATGGAATACCAAAATTGGATCCAATCCAAAACGAAGCCGCGTCGAAATCGATACTGTTGAATATTCTTCCTATACTTTAAAATTTAGAACCAATAGAATGCGAAAAAAAAAACTGTTGACTAAAGTTAGCGTTTCCGTTCCTGTCCGTTGTTAGTACATAATTTTTCCAACTAAACTCATCGGAAAGCGAGTCCTATATTTTGCTGTACCGCGTGATCGAGTTTTCCGCCCAAGAACGAAACGGCCATTCGATGCTCAGTCACTCGACAATTTCCAACAAACGCTTTCCCTCCTCTCGAGGGAGTGGAGAGAAAAACAAAAAAAAACAAATGTCCCCAAACCAATCGAATCAAATTCAAAACCACACTTTACGATGAGATTCAGTTCGTAAAGTTTGATGTGACCTGACTGCGGGCTGATGTTCGTTCCGGTGCTTCGGATCGGGAAAAAAAACGAAAAACAAACGACGACGACGACGACGACGACGACGACAAAAACTCATTGCCCGCGAGTCACGCCTTTTTGTGTGGTGCGGGTGGGTAAGAGGAGTACGATCGTCCTAGAAATTTGCGCGGAAAGGAAAGGAAGTGGGACGGAAATGAAACTTAAGACGCACCAAACCACGAAAATCCTCCCCCGTCGCCGTTCCGACGGTCATAACTGTGTGGCCGGGCCGGGTACGTGCTCACTGGGGAGAGTTTGGCATAAATGCGGTTCTCGAGACGCCTCTCGCAGCTTAGACTTCGCACCGTCTTGGACCATCGCATGGGTACGGGTAACCAAATCTGTGAAGGAAGCCGTCAACACTAAAAAACAAGAAAAAAGCGTCTTCCAATCAATAGGATTTCCGTTCGTCGAAACCGAAACCAATGGCGCCTGAAGTTATGCACGTTGGGGTGGAATTATCGCAAGCGAACAGTGAAGTCAGGTTTTTCGCCGTACACCACCCCAAACCACCCGGTTGCTCTGAGGGAAAATCCACACGCTTTTTTCCAGACGCGCTGGAACAAAAATCGAACCCGATTCCCGATGACGGTGGGCACACCTTCGATTTTGCCGACCGGTGCAAGGAATTTTTCGCCTGTGAAGAGAACACGGATTTCCCCCGACGTGGATAGCACTACGTGACCGGAAACGGATTTCAAGAATGAAGAGTGCAGAAAATTGAATTGCAGAGCAGGAAGCCGGCGGACTTTTGTTTGGAATTTTCTGCCTCTCCACCAATTGCCTAAATATACGGTTTTCCGGAATCCGTAAGAAAGTGCATGGTCGATAGAATAGTGTTTGCTCGCTTCGATTGCGATTTAGCATTTTGCAAAACCCATCGATTCGAGGCTTTATAAAAATGAACATGAACTGCAACTTTCTTTCATATTGTTTTCTTTTCTTATTCTTATTAACCAAATTAACTATAAAAAACTAACTAATTAACTTTTTTTCCTCCTTTTCTCTCTTTCTTCTAGGCATCTAAATCCTCCGACAAGAGTAAGAAAACATGGGGCCAACGTCTTAAGCTCAGCAAATCACCTTCCGCAGCCGAGGACAAGCAGCAGCAACAGCAGCACGGCCAGTCGAGCAACAGTGGCCACGGTTCGGCCCTGGTTCCCTTCGGCGCTCGCACCTACGACACGCCCTTGGACTATAACGGCAACGGCGCGCCGTCCCACACAGCTTCCTCCTCCTGCTCCTCGTCGTCACCCAGCCACTCGCCGTCCTCCGGCACCAGTTCGGCCGGGGCGTTCTCCAATGTGCACCCGCTGGCCGCGATGAAGTACGCGGAGACGTGGATGTACGGCACGGTGCGCGGGATGCCGCCGCCCCTGCCGCTGTCCCATCCCCACCACCCGCACCATCTGTCGGCCATGTATTGTGGGCCGCCGCCGCCGGAAGTGGCCGTCCTGATCTGCTGCTGTCCGGAGTATCTGAGCGGGACGAAGCGCGAGATCAAGAAGGCGAGCGTGTGCAAGAAGTGCAAGGGGTCGCGGCTCCCGCTGGCCCCCTTCGGTGGCACGGTGCGTCTGACGTCCGGTGCGACCTACCTGGCCACCCCGCCGATCCGGGCGAGTGCCGGCACGGTCAAGTTGGCCTCGACGTACGGCAAGAAAGCCCGGCCGACCATTCTCGGCAACGGGAATCCGGATCCGTACGATTTTATGCGCCGCTCGCGCTTGACGCAGCCGTCGGACGCGGGCGGTGGCTCAAAGTCGGTCAAGAGCAGCCTCAAGGAGAAGCTGCGTGGGCGGGCGAAAAGTACGAGTCCGTCGCGGGGTCGCACCGGAAGCACCGCCAGCAGTAAGCGGTCGTCGGCGGCGCGATCGCCCTCGCCAACGTTGAGCAAGAACGGTTCCCGAGGCACTCGGGGCAACGGGAAGCTGGACCCGTACCAGGACTGCTGGGTCGGGGAGCCAGACCGGGAGGAACTGCTGGAGGAGCTGGTGCCGGCATCGAACGGGTCCTTCACTACGAACGAGTCGCAGAGCCGCAAGTCGATTCTGCGCTGCGACGTTAATCCTTACGATCTGATCTCGCTGAGTGGGATCGGAATTGGCGTCGGCAATGGAGGTGGAGGGATGCTGAGCGAGTTCTCCCCCACCGCCACCGACGGGGACGAGTTCGATCTGCACTCGCAGAAGTACGAGAACATCCTGGACACGCTGTACGCCAACCGGTACAACCCGTCGGCGACCAGCAGCATCGCGGCAATAAATGGCCAAAGAATCAAGCTGTTCGACGACTCCGGGACCAGCAACTCCGGCGTTCCGGTCTACGACGACGTGGACGAGTTCGTGTACGACCCGGTCGAGGTGCTCGACATGGTGGAGCCGCTGGACGTGGCTGGCACTGGGGTGGCAGCGCCGGAGGACTCCGCCTGCGTCACCGGAACTCCGGAGCGTCCACCGAGGGTGAAGAAGCAGGAGGCAACCAAAGAAGCCGACGACAGCCGCTCCCTGCCGTCGTCCCCGATCTCAGCCTCGGATCCGGCGGTGACGCAAAGTGCAATAAAGTCCATCCTCAAGCGTCCCTCCTCGATTGCCTCGGGTCCACCGGTGCCACCGGCCGTGCCCGAGCGTGACACGCCCGCTCCCGGCTACGACACCATCCGCCTGAACCACACGCTCGTCCAGCGTCTGGCGAAGCTGACCACGAACGGCGGCGGCGGCGCAGACGGGGACGGCCCGTTCGGGAAGATGGGCACCATCAGTGCCCGCAATCTCTCCAGCAGAGCCGGCGGCCCGCAGGACAAGCGCAACTCCGGCTCGCAGTTCTACCTTCCGACGCCTCTTCCGGTGGTCGA
>JAOEFI010000006.1:22107319-22122303 GCA_034621735.1 Anopheles plumbeus
TGTGTGTATGGTGGGTGGTTTAGGACCCGGTTGTAATGTACGAACCTCCGGTGTAATGTGAAACTGTGTACCGGGAGGATGGACGAAGGATGTGTACAGATATTTGGCTGGAGCCCGCTACTTTTTTTTTCTCCTGTCGGACTGTGGTGATTTTTGTCCTCCGTGTATCCTTATTCTGTACTACTACCAAACAGGCACCACGCCATGCGACAGCCGATTGCACGGTACGATCGAAAGGATGCGCTTTTCGAACTTCTCGGGCAAGTTATTTATTCGATTAGCAACGTTCCCCTAGCTGTCAATATTAATTAAACAACGAAGACAAGCTCCTTTTCATTACTTTTGTCTCTAATCATCTTCACGGTAAGAAAAATTAGTCACATTTTTGTTTTTAATCTTGTTTTCTACATGTATCGAATCCTTTGCAGCAGTTAGAACGCTAGTGGAACCGTTTTTTTTTATTTCTCTTTATTTTACATTTCCCCGCCCACTGCTACTGAGGAAGTTTTTTGTTTTTACGTATAAATAAATAAACAATACTAAAGTAACTAGAGGTTGCATTCTAACACTGGTAAGCAAACACACAATACGACGTTCGATGTAGCGATTGTAAGTAGGGCGAAAATAGAGGGAGAGAGAGAATACAAAAAAGGGTGGACCGTTGAAAGCATCACGGCGGAAAACGAAGTACGAAAGTAACTAATTTATCTTACTTAGGGGAAAAGTAGGAGGCGTTCGATGATGAAAATGAAAAATCGATCTGGCTTCCCGCCTCGTCGGCCGATGGCGGGTGTGTCAAACGGAACGGAACGGAACGATTCCAATACACAGACAGCTCCCAATGAAGCATAATCGGCGTGAGAAGCATTGAACTAGAAAAAAGGATCCTAGGTCGAGGCGAGGCGCGAGAGAAACGGAAACAGATAAATATTAACAATATACCCAGGAAAGTGGTAAAACAATAGTAGAGCTTGTGAAAGAAAAGGACCGAGGTGCAAAAGAAGAGAGAAAAAAAAACAGAACGATGAAGCGAATTCCATTGAATCCATTTAGACGAGCTAGGGTTAGTGTCGGTTGTAAAAAGATTATTAAAAAAAACACACACACAAAACTGAAGAACAAATAAATAACGAAATAAAAACGAATATAAACCGGCGCAAAGTGCAAACAGTCACAGGGTCGAAGGGCTGGCCTCGAGGGGAAGGTTGATACGGTCCGGGTTGATACTGCCAAGGAAGGCATCATTCATATTCATGCCCGGTTTTCGCGCCGGACGCCGGAGAAGATTTGGGGGAATCGCTTGTCCGGGGAAATGATGGCTTATGATTTTTTCATTTACCATTTCCACCGCCCACCAGAAAGAAATGGTTCACAGAACGTACGCCGTGTATCCTCCCAGGACGAATGGTGCATCCCGGCCAGTGAGCGGGACTCTCGGGACGGTTTGTATTCAAATTCGGTTCCGAGCATGCCACGGCCACGGCCCGCACGTAGAATAACAATTAGGCGACCGGGTGCGGCGGACCGGGCCGATTCGCCGGGACACTACAGTGGACCATCAGCGTGAAAACCATCAGTCAGCCAGCCCCTAAACCCCGGACCAAGTGGCCTGCGAGACAGAGAGAGAGGAGCAACTGACTGGCTGAACTGGAACCGGACCGCATATGATGGTCGGATGGATAGATGGATGTTTTGTGGAGTTAGACGAATTGTGAGAAGATTACAAAATCATCCTTCATCTCTAGCGGGAGCTTTCCTCCGGCTGATGGGTTTTCTATTTTTACGGCGATAAGGTAAATAGAATTCGTAACGGAACACGTGCCCGGGAGGTTTTATGCCATTTGCGCAGTTAGTTTGTCTTCGCCGTTCGTTTTTTGCCGTTTTGTTCGCTTGTTTTTTTTTCTTTCTTGAATTAAATTAATCCTGTAACCATAGTTACGCCAAGAACTGTGGGCTTCATTTTCTTCTCCAGCAAACATCCCACATTCGATCGAAGTCGATGCGGGTCGATCAAAAGTTTAATCAAAACAGACACATCTCAATTTCTGCTTCGCAACTCTGACCGAACGATCGGCTTTCCAGCGCTGTGGGTAATTCGAAATGAAAAGAAAATGGAAAAGGAAAGATTCCGGCCCGAAAAGCTTCGCAGGAGATTCGATGTTACTATCGTCCGGAAGATGTTGGTAACGACTTTCGTTCGGAAATCGTTCTTCTTCTAGAAACATTCTTCAATCTCATTTTGCAGCCCGAGGCCGAGATCGGAAAGTAAAAAATGTGCAGGGTCAAAATTTTGCATCAAACCCGTCGAACGAGGATGGGTGCGGTTTGTGGCATGGACCCATTTCCCCTGGTGGCGGAAGTCCGAACAATTGCGATTAGGTTGCGCACATTCAGTTTTGTGCCAAGGATCGAGAAGATTTGCCGGCATCGGAAAAGATTTCCGGATTTTCGATTGTTTTTTCGGGTTTCATTTGATCTTCGGCGAGGCCGGTGGGGTGGGGTGGAGAAAACTAAATGGATAGTGCGACGACCGGACAGGATATCGGAAAGATTAGGACCCACTAGGGCATGTGCTGCCGTCCCGTCGGAAAGGGCCGTGAAAACTGTTCCACATTTCCGTCCGCCCTACTGCCACGGGGCGAAGGAAACCCGATTGAATACACAACGGAGTAGGGAAATTGAAAACAGGAACAAAAAAAAAAAAAGACGTCTATAACACGACACTCTCAAAATACACCATGTCGTGTTTTATGAGGCGGAACTAATACAAATGTTTGCATTTCAGGATCACGAGTCTGCTCCCGCCGCGGGTCGGGCCGGGGCGTTTCTGGGGCACGACACTCCACCCGCCGGGCCAGATTGCTTTTCTTTCGAACGCAACCGTACGGAATGACCCTTATTTTATTTCGTGTTGCCATTTTTTTTCTTCATTGAGCGAAACATCCTAACCCCGAGGCTGCCAGAGCCCGTCCTCGGTTTTGCCATTCTTTCGCACGCTCGGCGAGCACAAAAAACGGGCCCCACTGTTGGGGGTATATGACGGTAAAGGAGGTGGGAGGTGTGTGTGGCAAGAAAAAGTATCACTCTCAAATGCTACAGGTTGTCTGGTTTGAAGCTGACTGACCAGGCTATCATGCCCTCTGGGCAACTGAAAACATTCGACACGCGCCAAACCGCGGCTGGGGCCCGAAAATTGTTTTCCTATATCAAATTGCGAAAATTTTCTCGATTTTCAAACAAATGGCAATGGGAATGCAGTATGAATTTAAATTGATGGTTTAAAATAAAACGTTTGCCCGATGATCCCGAAGATTGTATTTTTTTCGGAGATGCAAATTATGTTGATGCTTATCTAATCAATACATTATGCAAAACAAGAAAAGAAAAGAAATGGGCATGTTTAACTTAGATGTTGCTTCTAGATTGTAACATTCGCAGTAACATTTCCCTTGTGAGAGATAAATATACAGACAAGTATTCCCATAATACCCTTTTGTGGTTTCAAAAGTTTTCAACAAATGTAATAAAAGATTCATTGCCAGAAAGGACGAATCCACCCACACATCAGACACTCTCTTCATCAATCAGCAGAACGTATTTTGGGAGGTCTTTATCTTCCTCCGCGCGCCCCTTCGAAGGTGGCCTTCCACACAGTTCCTTACGCCCATCTTCCGGAGATCATTTATCACATTTCGGCAGGCACAAGAATAACCTTTCGTTCGGATTTCAACCCACTACGTTTAAAATGTGGCCCTTTGTGAACGTTCGAGAAAAGGTGGGATGCACGTTTCATAATTATTTCTTTTTGCGAAATTTAAGAAGTGCAACATGTATGAGAAAACCCGATTTCAGTGAGGCAACTATTTGTACTAAAAACATCCTTGTGCTGTCATCCTCAGAAATGTCAAAATTAAAATTACGGTAGAATTAAAATGGGAAGCTGAAGCATACAATTGAACTTCCTGTCTCTGTACATGTGGCCCACAGTCGGGGCAACTTATCTTTCGTACCAGCATTACCAGGCAAACATGCCAAGCAGCGTGAAAACGGTTCGCTTCTTCGCAGGTGTATATTATGACGATCTCGAAACCTGTGCTTCGCATTTCCGAACCGAAGCTTTCCACTTCCAACTCAGCCCAACGATGGCGAGAGACTGAATGTTAAGGTGGTTTATAAGCTCGTGGAATCTCCGATGCAGCATCCGGTCGGAGAAAAACACTCGCATTCGGTTCCGTTACACGACAGCACGGACAGCCAGTGGTTCATTCCGAACGCGTCGCAAAACGTCCTGCGCACGCGTCGCAACGGATTGATCAGCAGTGCCATCTAGCTGCAAACGGTCGGTACTACGATTCGCAAGAAATGGACGGAGCAGCAGTTGGCGATGGCGATGTTACTTCACGGAAATCTATACCACCCCAAACACCGCGCGCTGGGTGGAAAACGCTGGTTCCCACACAGAAAATATTCACTACCGGTCTTCAGCAGTCATACATCGAAGTCAACACGATTCTGACTTCTAGCCCCGTGCATGTTTGATCAAGGGGTGTGAGTCCAGTCGGGGCAGAGAAAGGGCCGGCGCGGCGCACGGCTAGTAGCTTGTGTCAGAGGTGAAAAATAGCTCGTTTATATTGATTTATTGCCGTATAGCAACATTTTCAACACCCTCGCACTGCCCCGCTTTCCGAAGTGATTTTTACTGGCCCATTTTCCCTCAGGGCCTCGACATTGGAAAAGGCTGCAAGTTTTTGTTGCTACGTACGTAAGGGCCGCCATGTGGAAACTTTCAACCTTCTACTGGGTTCTGGGCGCTACCATCGTCTTGGCTTAGGAGGTTTAGATGCTGCTAAAAGATTGAAACATGAAGTCGAACAATGAGATGAAACACTACTAATGAAATGCTGTTGAATTGAATTGAACAGAAAATATGTTGACAATTTTTGATTTGAAAAAGTAAAGGCTTTATAAAATTAATGTCTTGATCTGCTGCTTTAGGTTGGTTTTAATAGTATTTGCTGCAAATTGGATTGAAACATAAATAATTACCAAGCTGCGCGCTAATCTTCAAGCTGCCAATCAGCTGACGCAACGTCAAAGAGGTAGCGCTGAACCCGGTAGTATAAACATACAGCATAAGGGTTTCTACTCATTTGTCATTACGTTTACCGGATGAAGTCATTCGCGTTTGAGTTGCACTAAATCCGTTTGCGAAACGGTTGTGCATAGGAGCATCTAATGTAAGTAATTTTTGGGGCGAAATTCATCTTTAGAGTATGTTAATTCTTTGGAATAAAGTGTACCTCTCTCAAGATCTGTTGTACTCGGCAAAATGAGCCCTGTTTCGAAGTCCAAAACGGCAAAACCTGCACGAAAATCCCGTAGGTCACGGAAAAAGGAAAAGTCGTTGAGTCTAGATGCGGATGAACTGCGCCAGATCGATGAACCGGGCGTCGAACTGATTGATGCACTCCGCGGTCAGAACATCTTGGCAGAAAGCAACGCTCCGAACGCTCTGGAGCATAAGTCATACTACTCACTGCTACGGTATTGGTTTAACGCCGGATCTTTTAACGACCAAGAAATTAATCGAAACATAATAGTCGAATGTGGTTGGCAGTGCGAAGGCACACTGGAGCAGCGTCACAACGAAGCCAAGAGGGGTAATACTTGCGAAAAAGTCTTGGAAATCCCACCTCCGAAGGCAACTAATATGAAGGCAATCCCAAATCCGACAAAATTTGCAAATATTGATTTGCCTGAACACATTGTAAGACGGGAGGCATTAATTTTTGATGTCACCCACGAATTGATAGATCATCCTCTTTGCGTGTTCTTCCAGGTGAACGACCCAGTGGCGCTGCTTGAACATCACAAACAACGCTGGAAGCAGGTGCGCGAGACATGGTTGACTTATAGAAAGATCTACCTACGGCGTTGCCAGCCGAGTCTTAACTATTTGGATTCATTGATGGTGAAAAACTAAAAATAGTTGATCATTGTGAAGTTTTACTTAAACAGCAATGAAGTTGGAATTAAGAGATTAATAAACCTCTTGCCAAAGATAAATATTGATATTATCATGGTGATTTATTCTACCACGATTTTTTCGCATGTTGTGCCGTTAAAGCTTGAAGACTAAACAAAGTTTACTGCTTCCAAGTTTGGTCTCGCCACGTTTATCCTTTCCTCGAGGTTGATCACCGCCTAAAAAGTATCTCATTTCAGAGTATTCGTATGCTTGTGGCCATAGAATAGGGTCACAACAAAATAACTGCCTTTAGCTCGTATGCTCACCTTCAACTGCCTGCCTGACGGAGGATAAATTATATCGTTATTGATTAGCTAACGGTTGCTCTCGGCCTCCTCGGCTCAGAGTGCAGTAGCCATGTTGATTAATGTCCACTGCAATTAGTCACCACAGGATGTACACATTTTATTACACTGTCTGAGCTATTCGATTCGCCGTCGCAGTTCCACTGTTCTCGGGAAATTAAGTGCCCTACTGGAAACGATCATAATGTATGCGTCCGAACATGACCTTCGGGTCGATCTGTGGATTGGCGTGCCCCGACCACTTTGATAGTGAAAACCATCCGCAGGGATTTCTAAATTACATGTTTATGCTGCCAAGTGCGCCTCGTTTGGCCCTAACACATTGTGCAAAGGCACAGACTACGCCAGAAGGACACAAGCCTGGCGTATTATCATTTCCTGATGGTTGCGGGATTGCGGTGCGACACCAGGACACATCATCGGATAACGCAATGGCACGATAACGGAAACCGTAATTAAAATATGGGGTTTCGTTTCATATTGGCTTCCATTTTGTCTAATGGTGTTGGGTTCACTTGTTCCGCTCGTGTGTGCGATAGATAGGGGTTCACATTTGGTTCACATCGTAAACGGTTACGATATCGCTTATGGCTTGCACGATCGCTACCAGGGGAAGGATATTTAGGATGGCGCAAAAAGGATGGCGAAACGGGACCTACATACATTTTATGTAGGAAGGATGTGCTGATAACTCGTTTCCTTTCAATCGCCAAAAGAATTGTCATCACCAGCACAGCGCAATGCTTTCTTTCCTTGTTATTTTGTGCCGATTCTAAGACGAAGTTCCATCGCTATAAGGAAAAAGGAATGCTGTGGAAAAACAGTCGGAGACGCGGAACGAATTCCCGTGGTTGGAAAAACCCTTTTTGACCAAATGGTCGCATTTTTGTACAACGAGAAAACTTTTCTTTTTCCGTGGTATTGTACAAATAAGTAACTTTCACCGTCCGGTGAGGTCAAGAAGTTTTCGGACCGACTTATTACCGTTTTCAAAAACCTTTCCAAAAAGTGATCTTCCGGTGGAGACGCAAGAATTTTAATAAGGTCGACCAATTCAACTAGACTAATTCAACTAGACCAATGCTGTCCTACCCAATAGAAGAAAGGCAACAATCTTTTTTCCATTGTACTCCCGGAAAGTAATTAACGTTACGGTGCGATTTCTTCCAGCGGTCCATTTTGCGGGGATTTCATCGAACCTGTTTTTGGGGAGAACCGCAACTTTAGGAGGAATTATGTTTCGACTTCCTGCTTTTCTGTTTCGAAGCGTAAACAGTGAGTAAATACTAAAGAGACAAGGCGAACTTTGGAAAACAAACCTGGCGGTGCGTGAAGAAGTTCCTCAATACTTGAAATGAAAAAAATATTGTAGTGAAGTGCGTAAAGCTCCATCACAGCAACACAAAAGAAAAACATATGGAAAGCTTTGGTACGTTCAGGTAAGGCAACTTTGAAGATTTATAATTCGTATTATAAAACGTATTTTTCGTTGACCGTTAGCTTCGCTAGGAACTGATAACTGATCGTCAGCTTTTCAGCCCTGTCCGGCTACCGCTTATGACCGTCGTTAATTATTGCAGTAAGCGGAATCCTTTACCATCCTGTGGCAGTGTTGGAACAGTCAAACCAGCAACGGGCGGAACCGCGCAATATGTGTTCAACGAGATACTCTGCAAACTCCTGTTCCACTATCTGGTCGTGTGCCTTTTAGGTCGCTTTTGAGTTTTTCCGCTGTTTGCTGCATTGCAAAACAACTTCACTCCCAGCAACAGCCCGTAGGAGACTGTGCACAACACCCACAGCCACCCGTGGGCATCAATAGGAGAAACATGGAAAAGAAGAAGCCGCTCTGCAAGCGATGGTGTGAAAAATTGTGTCCATTTTCAACCCTCCGATACCGAGGCGTGTGTATGGAACAGCGTTGAATCGCCGAGAAGGATCCGGTCGTCCTGTCCGCATGAGTGGAGACCAATCCTCGTGAGTACGTCGTAAATATAAACTAAACCCGGACTCTTTTCAACAGGAAGTAACCACCACGGCGAGTTAGATTAAGGCGAGCTACTAGCCCGAGGTTCCAGCTTGAGGTTGCAATGGTCCACGTCGCAGCTGTTGCGGCCCTAAAGCTGTTACAGTGCAGTGGTGAGCACTGCTTTTGGTCAAAACTATCCAGTCGACTTCCGGCGCCAGCTGAGTGATGCAAGCGTCCGGCAAGTGGCTGTGTGTCTGCAAATCCGTGCGGAGGGTTGAAAAACTAACTGCATAATTGCAAAAGTATGTCCCTCGCCCGGACCACTTGGCACTTCGTCCATCCAACCGTACGGTCCACCCCCGCAACTGTTGCTGCCGTCTGCGGGCTGCGAGTTTACCGGTCCGGAAGTTGGGTTTGATACGGTTTTGAAGTTTATCATCACGTGTTCGGTTGCTGATTTGCCGTTTGCCAACCACTCCAGCTAAGCAGAGGGAAGAGAAGGAGCTTTCCCGACGCGCTTTAGTACAATTCACCGTCGCTGCCGCGATAGGGCAACACGGTCCCGTCTCTTGGGGAGGGACCGAAACCTCGTGACAAGTTCAATTTAATCAACATCCATTTTCCGAAATGAATTTAAGCTCGTTTCCTGCGTCGCTTTGGAGAGCCGTTCCGGTTGGCGGGCGAAAAGGCGCATCCTCACCGCAGCGCCCGTCGTCCAACAGGATGCGCCCGTGGCAGGGGGCGGATGCTGCTAAGGATGCCCGAAAGTTTCACCCGCCTGCTGGAACTCAATCTTGCCTGTCTTGACCAGAAGGAAGCAAAGCTCCGGGACGGAACGAAGATCCTACGGTGGGCGAAAGTCAGTCTCTCGACAAATTAATACAATTTCAATGCAAACCCGTCAATCGTGGGAGGGGTTAGGATGGACGAGCGGCAGACGGCGGTGGGTAAAGGATAAGGGCGAAAAGTTGTTGCCGACTCGGTATCGTACTTATTACATCATTTCTTTCACCGTGGATGCATTCATCGTGCTGCAAGTGTCCGTCTGAAGAAGAAGAAAATAAAACATGCACACTGGGGAAAACCCAGTTTGCACCAGAATCTGGCGGCATGTTTTTCGGCCCTGCCCCCGAGTAAGAGCTGCCAGAGTTTGCAGCGGACCCTTAGGAAGAGGGAACGAAAGCGTTGTGCAATGAAGTTGGAGCTTTCTTTCCTCGAAGAAGGATATCTACATCCGGCCCTCGTTAAGGGGTGGGATTATGTAAAACTATTTCATTTTCGCTCCTGAATCCGCTAGCGAATCGGACGAAAAGTTAAAATTTATCTTACTAACTTGCAACGAAAAAATGTTGCACACAAAAAAGGAGAAGGAAAATGCAGCATGAACTCGCGCCGTCACGATGGACACAGCTGCTGAGAGACCGTCAGTGAGCTTCGATGTATTTGCTTTGGCCTGGTGGGCCCACCTCCTTTGAGCAGTTGCCGTGCTAATCGGGAAGAAATAGTTCAATCTCTTCCTCGCGGCCGGTCGGAAAGTTTCCCGAGACGTTGCTGACAAATTCTTCCTGGCCCATGGAGCATGCTCCAGGATATTAATATCCCAACAGCAGCGTGGGTGTCGCGTAGACGGACAAAAGTCATTGTGATTAAACTTTGTGACACCAAGAAGCGGTTCATTGTGTATCTTCCTCAGGGACGGACGAGTGTGGATCAAGCCGGTCAGCCGCGGGGTCGACGAGCTGAACATTAAACTTCCGGATAATAATGACTTCAAACCGCAACCGCTGCCACTTCTGGCGTCTTCGTGTCTTGGCTTTATGGAAAGAAGCAAAAAATACAACGATACAAGACGAACAGTTTCCAACGGGTGGAAGATTTGACAGAAGGACAGTGAAAGGAAGCTATGGAGAGAAGGGGGCGAAAAAGTCGACACTTGAGGCAGGCTGTGAAAGTTTGCTCGCTAGAAAATCTGACCTACTTGCTGCAGTTTTACTATTGTTCCGGCCTCCGGCTGGAAATCGTTTACCAGTCACTCGACTCGGCTGGCTGATGGACCGGGGGCACACAAAGAAAAAATGTAATGAAAATCCCATCAAGCGAATATCCCTGCTGATCTCGTCCGAAAGTGAAGAAAGTTTATCTTTACCAACAGTGGCCACGGACAAGACACCCACGCGCCGGTGCTGGACGCAACACAATTATGCAAAGCTTAAATGAAATTCTCTATTCGCACTTGCATTGTAAAAAGTTGTTTCTTCTGGGTTAATTTTTTTTTCTTGTTTCATTGCCAACACCTGCGCCGCTGCAAGAAGTTGGTTTTTTTGTTCATTGGCATTTCTTCCTACTTTGTTAATAGAGTTGTGAGTTTTCTGAGCTAGGATTTGTGCAATGTCGATATGTTTCGGTAATAGTTAAGGAAATTGTTTTTTTTTTCGGATCCTTCGAAGCGGTGCCATTGGCGGTAAGTTACTCTCTCTTGTTGGTTCATCTCAAGTGTTCGCAAATCAAGGATGATGTGGATAGTTCTTCATGTAGAAGAAAACTCAATTTGAATTAAAATAATAAGTAATATCTCAGCAGTCTTCTTGGAATGTAAATTTTTAAATTCTAAACTCAACGACTTTTCAATTTGCAAACCACTCCTGATTCGTAATTTTTCTTGCTTTTCGCAAGGATAAAGTTAAAGTCGACCAAAATATTCCAGAACAAAGCGCCATAGCTTTGCATAAATTTTTCCCTTTCAGTAAGCTTGAACACTCCAGCGTAGCGAACTCTAGCAGGGCCAAAAGTTTCGCGTGAAGTCCATAACCTGTCCTTTAATTGGAAATTTCCATCCAAACACACGCCGGCGGTCGGGCCGCGACTTTTACCGGCGCCGGAATCAGCGGGATTAGTAATTTATACGCAGCTGAGGCCGATAAATAAAATTTCCAATTAACAGTGGCGCAATACAGGGCGCAGAGCGTAGCGTAGTAGATCCTTGCCGCACCCGGCCAGGTTCCTGATGTTCGATGTCCAATGTGGTGTTTTCGCTGCGGGTAACGCAGGTCCTTATGCGAGGTCCTTTCCGCCTCCCTTCGCTTACGCAAACACTTGGCCCACCAACAAGGTGACACCATAAAGAACGTCCGACGGCGCGTGGGCGGTAGGGGAAGGAAATTGTCGCAAAACGTTTTTACAACTAATTTATGCTGCACAAATTTATCGCCATTTCGTTACCGCCGCTCCAAGAGTGGCGAAGGGATGTCCACAATTTATCTTTACTTCTCATTTTGCCGGAGATGAAGAGCGTGCCGGAATGTCGGGAGTGTGGGGACCGGAGGTCAGATCTCTTAATTTATTTGTCGAAAGAAGTAAGTAGGAAGTTAAATGATGGTCACGGATTGGAGAAGTTTTATTTTCCCCCGCCGGGTGGCCGGGGAATAAGTTGACGTAAAATGACAGATATTGACGGCCGGAAGCGCGCGTGCCTAGAGGATTTCTGCTGCCTTTGTGTGAGTTTATTGTTCTTGTGGCGTTCATATTTATTTTGTCTACTAACACACGCACACGCTACGGTGCACAAGTGCTACCCGGAACAGGAAGAGACAAACTTTTCTTTATGACCACTTTATGAAGCAATCGCAAGCCGGGATGGGGAGGGTACTCCAATTGAATGCGACGTGCGGAGAGGGCCAGTCCAGTCTGGTGCGATTCAATCGTATTTGCATAAAAGTTTGCCTATCAATTTCGGTCATAAAAATCCCGGTCGGGTGGTGGAAGGGAGGTAGGGTGGGAGGCGTTTGACGGAATGTTAAATTGATTTCGAACGAGAGTTGTCACGAGAGTTGTCATTTGCTTCGCACCCGCGGCGCTGTCGGATGACTCCCGCGACGGCCACTAATGAGCTCGTGGGTGAGTCAATTATGTTGGCGGAACATTGTTGCAACGTGTTTTCGCTCTCCACTTCCGTTTCGTTCAATTTTCTTTTTTTCTCGGTCGCTGCTTCAAACATTTGTCGAATAATGTGTTGGTCGTTGACGCGAAACGAAGTTCACGCCTCTTCAGGGAATGCGTACAACAGCGTGGTGCGGAAAGTGCGAAGAAAAGTTGCTTTCCCGAGGGGACACTTCTTAACGCAGTGGCAAGTGAGCATAGGACGTGGCATGGACGATGGCGGCTCGTCCAAGCATTAGGTTAGATTGATGTTTTATAAATCGACACCGAATTCGAAGCATAGCTCAAGTGACGACGAAGAAGATGGATCTGTAATGGATTCCAATTTCATAGCACTGTTTCGAATGCTGTTCAGTTCGGCGCGTGTACCTCATATTTGTCATAATTACGAGACTAGACCAATAGGGCAGCGAGAAAAAAGCCACCGGCTTGTCCAATGAGAAGATTGGTTCTATTTGAGTGTCTGCGAAAACAAATTACATTTTGTTGAAGGCCTATTCAACGCAAGTAGGGGAGACTGTAGGACTTTATAAGAGTTTGTGGAACCCATAAATTAATCTAAACTCATATCAGTTCATTAAATGAACATAGAATGTAAAGAACTTGACAAATGAAGAGCAAAAACTGGCTCTGGGAAAACCCATACCTATCCTTTTTCCGTTAAATAAAATTAATGTTTTCCTCCAGCTTAAGTTCGTAAGTAAAATAGACAAACATTGCGCCCGGAACGATCAGCCATTAATTCCGGCACGAACCGTAAAGATTGTTAACGAGCAACAATGTCTTCCTTCTCTTCGCAAGGACACATGGCACCGAGGGTACCGGTCGCCGGAGGCTGGGAAAAGCACAATCGTTATCACTTACATGCCCGAAAACAATATTACGCTTGTTATGGTGGGATATTAATTGTCGTGCATGGCCTCCCGTTCGGGAAAGCGTCCCGCAAGGACACCAGCGGCCCAGAACGGCCCGACAATCAATGGGGCCTGCTGCTGCTGGCGGCGGTGGCGGTGCGATGATGAGTCCGCAACAACACGCTGTGTCTTTCCGGTAATTTTTTGAACCTATCCCGATGTTTCGAGGGAGTTTTTCGGTGCGAAGGATATGGAAATTGGATTATCACTTTCGCTCGTGAGGACGCTGATAATGACACCATTAGGCGGACCGTTTAGTCGCCTGGAATGGATGTTAGCGCTCTAGAGCCTGACGGAATCAGGCTGCCGTACCGAGCCCACCAGAGTGTGTGCGTGTGTGTGTGTGTGTGTGTGTTTCGATAATGGCGCTTAAAGTTGTAGCCTTCAAACGGGGAGATTCAATGTGCGCGTGCCTTGGGAGTTAATTTTGTTTAAACAAATTCCACTTTATTTGTCCGGTTTAAAAACGAATTACCATACCCTCGGCTCGGCCCGTGGAAAAGAAAAATCTTCCGCCCGAAACTTAATCAGCAGTGGCGGCCGTGGCCAGTAAACCAATGCAGTGAAAACGTGCCCGCAAAACACGTTCCACATTTGGGTGCTGGGGTTTTCCACTCGTTTCCAATAACGAGCTGCATTAATTGAAGTGTGCACAACGCATAATTATGGAGCAGCCGGGGCATTTCCAATTAATTAGCAATAAATAATTGTTTGTTATATGTAATATATCATCCCCGGTAGTTTATCCTTTCACCTGCGAAGGGATTCTTGTATCCTTGATGACACAGCTCGAAACAAAAACCTAATTCAAACTAATTGGCTGGAATGAAACTATTAGTTCATCAACTGTGATTCAATTAAACATGACGGCTGCCGTCGTTTTATTTTCAAGCTAATTTTATTCTACTCGTTCTATTGCCGGTTGTCTCTTGATACTTAAAAGTTGATTGCGTTGTGGAAAACTTTTCCTTTACCGGATTTTTTTTTTCTTCGTGGCGGAATATTCTTACGCGTCGTAAACTTCTTCAATCATCAACTACGAAAGGCAGGACACGCAATCGAGGCATCAAAGAAGGCGCGCGCTTCTTTGTCTCCCAAATGTTGACTCATGACCATATAGTTTCCAAACCGGAATATGGTAGGGGGTGGAAAAATGTCAGCTCCTAAAGGTAGGCTTAGCAAGCAATGCACGCAACAAAAAAACAAGGTGGGCGATGGGAAAACTTTCCCACGCACACAAATCCGAACCCCTCGTAGAATGGTTGGGTCGTAAAATTGCGTTTTCCAAAGTCGAAGAGGAAAAATGATTTCTTCATTAGCTGCGGATGAGAAAGCGCGAAGCTTTTAATGGGATCCGCGTGATTCGGACCCTCGACCCCGGGAGGATTCGACGGCGATTCGTGTGTGGGACACAGGAAAACAGGGTAGGCTTTTCGTGAAGTTTATTGGTGTGCTTGGACGGTTTTATGCTATTCTTCGCTTTCATTCCTGAATTGGTTGAAAGTGTGTGAGGAAACTTTTAGCAACGAAGTTTGATCGATACCCGTCCGCGCATCACCTGTAAAGTTCGTCCTGAAAACCAGGCAAAGAAAGGGAAAGAAGGTGAAGAATCGAATAGGTTCGCTGGAAGAAGAAGGGTCTGTTTGCCCGGCGTGCGGCACGTTTTTCTGCTTTTACGGAATGGCCCTTCTTTTGGCGCTCATCTCGCTTCACCAGCGAAAGGTTGATGGAAGCTAATTACCATTTCAAGCTGTCACCCGCGTTGGAGGATCCGGTCCTGGCGTGCTACCGGCATTGTGGTGAAGGGACTGATTAAAATTTCCGCAAACGGC
>JAOEFI010000006.1:22122403-22139901 GCA_034621735.1 Anopheles plumbeus
ACCCGCGTTGGAGGATCCGGTCCTGGCGTGCTACCGGCATTGTGGTGAAGGGACTGATTAAAATTTCCGCAAACGGCATCAAACGCACGATCCGGGGCGGTTAGCGGTCGGGGGTACACGGTGTTATCCCACCGGAGGAAAACGTACGGATAAACGGGTGTAATTTGGGATGAAAATGTTGCTCGAGTTGGACGAATGGAGAGAAATGGAAAAATGGTAAGCCGAACGAAGTTTTTTTGAGTCTAATGGGTGCAGGAAAAAGGGCACTCAGTTCCTAAATAGTTGAAATTTGTTTTCTAAGAATCGCAGGAAATCTTCGAAAATAACTCTTCAATGTGGTAGTTTAATGGAAATATATTAAATTATTACAAGGGACGGAGTTAAAAAGGATCCTGTTTAATAAATCTCGCCAATGGCGTCCGATTTCTTTACTCAAATAACAGTTTATGTAACACAATACACGGCTACTAATATTGTCCCTGTTAACTTCTTGATTTTGGCCACAAAAACCTCTTCCCTTCATCGTAACTTTAATCAGTTACAATAGCATTTACGACATACCGTGAGAAAAGCGAAACATTACGCTTCCGGTAATGTGACGTGACGCCACGATGTCCCAGACAAAGTTTACAAAATTGTCACCAAAATTGTCACGCCAGCACGCCGTGTAGTTACATTAACCACAATTACTGCGAAACGTCAAGCCTGGTGGCGAAACGCGCACCAAGCCATCCGGACAAACACATGTTCAGGATGCTCTGCCCGTCGATGCTCGCGAAGGAAGCATCGGATGCTGCCGGAAATTGACATCGTCGCGTTTTCACCCACCCTCGTTCACTGTCTTTCGACTCTCCCTTCCCTGTTCTGCCGCTCTCTCACTATCGTTCCCCGGTAGTTTGGTGATGGAGGCGCGCAAGGCGTGCTTTTCCAGCGGGCTTTCTCACCCATCATCGCGCCGCCTTCCACCGACTTTAATGGTGCAGTGTAAAAATTTCAAATAAAACTCTTAATTCGTGTAATAATATTCATGAGCCGTTGCGCGGCGGGGCGTTCGTCCATGTGTGCGCCAGTTGGCGTTGGTATTTGTTTACCACCCCGTCGTTGCCGGAAGAAGGCTGAGGGGGCGATTTTTCCGACCGGCGGTGAATGGTGTTGTCGCTATGCCGTTCCAGTTGATCCTCAAAGCCTTCCTTCCCGAAAGCACACCACCACATTGTTGTGTAGCAGAATGAAAGGAGGGTGAAATGTCGACGGACGGGGAAAGTTTTACGACTTCTCGTTCGAGCGAACAGCTCGCTGGCTTTAGCCTTTCTGAAAACGCGCGCGCTTGTGTGTGTGTATGTGGAACCACAATAAATTCACTCCGATAGCTCGGGCGGCGCGGCTAACGCTCATTTTTCTCGTTCGGCCGTTCGTTCGAAAGGGCCCACGGAAGCGGGTGTTAATAACAACACATCCACATCCCGGTGTGACAAAGTGCACTGCGTAAAGGCAATTTTCATTGCCACCCGTTTCGCGCAGCCGGCAGTAATATGTTGGCGGCGCAGTCAATTTGAATAACTGTAATTTCTTATCAGCGCACCATGATTTCGCCGACAGGTAGTGGATGATGTTTTTAACGACCTAATTGTTTGCGTTATCTTATCAACAGAATACTGGCGACCATCGAAAAGGTTCAGGTATCCTTACTGCGAGTGAAAAGTCCTTTACCTTTAGCGAGGGTACTTTCGGTGTTCTGTTTTCGAACAAGAGAAAAGGATATTTCCAAAATATGTCTGAACGGTCATTCAACTAAATGCGATCAATTATGCAGCGTCGTTACGCGGTGGAAAGCGACCATAACTTTTCCCAATGCAAACTTGGATGACAAACCTAAAAAAAAAGCTCCTCCAAAATGTCAGTCTTCTTTGCAGAAACAAAGATGGGTTCTTTTTCTTCCACAGTTCTGCTACCGATGCTCACAAAGTACGCATTTTCATGTTTCGCAAACTCAGTCCCGTTACACGCTCAGATACCTGCCCAGCACGGGGGTGTCCTTCCGCTTCCGACCTTCTAAGCTCATTTGAGGAATGATACAACATTTCTTGTCACCGTTGTTTCATTGTGTTGGGGATTTTTTTCATTCTTGCACGCGTCTCCACATCCATGTCCGCACGGGTCCTGTTTACTATGCTGCCCGCTGCGTTCGCTAGACGGATCATTACTCATCCTGATTGGCATTAAGTTGAAATTCGGCCGCGTCCTGTGTGTGTGTGTGTATGTGCACACAGCAATAATGTGGGGGCAGTTTTCTTCACGCCCCCCCCCCCCCCCTGCCGGGTGTTGTAAATTCGAATTGCAAGTAAATGACTCGGAATAAAAACCGACGCGAGCGGTCCGAAGCGGCGGGGCGTGTGAAATGGTTCGTTACGTACACACGTTTTGGGAATTGCGTTTCCTAGATGCGGAATTATTTGTTTGTAGTTTTCCAGTGGATGAGTGGTTTGAAAATTGAACGTTCTCCTGTTGCTTCCTGAGAAAACCTGACTTAAGTTGGTGCGGAATGAAGTATAGTTTCAAAATGGCGTAGTGAACCGTGGTAGAAAAAAGGATACAGAAAATTTACATGCACATGAACATGAAAATGGAAAATGTGAAAGTTATAACGGAATTCCTAGAATTAAGAGAACAACCGTCTGCAAAGTGAAACGACAACTTCCAACCCAAACGAATCAGGGAATGTTTCAGAAGCTTTACAAGGGTTCCCAGATTTTCCACCAACATCGCAACCATGTCAAGCTTTCCCTTCCTCCCACCACGCCTGTGTGTCGTTTTCTTTCTTCCACTGCATTCCTCCAGTCGGACAGTGAATGAAAATAATCGTTAAACGTAATTCTGCAATAAAGGAAAATTGAATTTCTCCAATTGCCCTCCCGGGCATCCACCCAGGGGTGGCAGGAATCGGGGACAAGTACATGCTACATGCTCATCACCGTTTCAGGTGTCCCCGCACCACCGTGGCGAGTAAAAACAGGTGGCCAATGGTTGAATGGTAATTCGATGGGTGATTGTGGATATTCTCTTCCGTTGATCAGTCACCATAGTGACACGGCAGGGCATCTGGGCGACTTCCTTGCTGCACGAATCACGGACCAGGACATCGCACACCGGGGTTTATCGTTCTCCGCTTTCGCCGCTCCCCTCTCCCGGAGGGAAAACCCGTGCTGCACACACTCGCTTTGATAATATTCGTTTGAATAAAACTCTTATGACGTTCGAACGCTTTACGGGCGGCGATTGTGCACTTTCCCCGGACCCGCTGTCGATTGATTTCTCATAAAGATGCAATCAACTTTATTGCACTGTGTGTGTGTGTGTGTGTGTTCGTTGCCACTGCTTTGATGTGGTTGCCAAGGGGAGGATGCTGGATGTCGGCGTTTCATCGTCGTCGTCGGGCTTGTCCGATGAGCGAGAACATCTATTCTGCCATCGGTTGCGTTTGTGTGTTTGACGAAGACATTGACTCCACATTAAACGTTATCGATCGTTTACCGGGTGGCCCTGATTGCTATTCAAAACCCTTCCCGTGAGCGAGTAGGGCATAAATAGTCATTATAACTTCACTAGAACGGCTAACTGACGCATAGTTGAAGCTGGAAAATATTAAGAAAGGGATGGAAACCTGTTTCAAAAGAACGATGGCTTCAAGTCAAGTAAAATGACGGCGGGTTGTGACATTCGTATGAGAAAATTCATCGGTGCGACTGAAAATGGAACCGGATGTTGTTTTGTTTTCGACTAATTTAATGTTTTGACGGCTCTTCCGGCGACGCCATCTTTTGTGGTGGATGTTTTCTCGAAGAAATATATTTACCAAAAAGGATATTCAAAGATGGAGATGAACCAATTGATTGCACATGTATCTGCCTTGGAAATTTGTTTTCCATAACACCGTTACGCAGTTTGATTTCCTTCCGAATCATTGGTGGGAATTTTATGGCACCTTGGTTGGTTCGTTTTGGGGTTTATTTTTTTATTTTTGGAACCTCATAGAAAAGGTCTATCATGATCATGCCCCGTGAAATTCTAAACTATCGTCCCTCAGGAACCGACCCGAATCGGCTACACGCGTAACGAAAACCTCCCTCGTATCGCTGGCATGAATGATGCTGATTAGCGGACACCTTTTTGCTAACCACCACCGGGGCTAGACTCCCCCACCACCACCACCACCACCTTCCGGAGCCACTCCCGAAAGGGTTCAGGGGGTAACCTTTTCCTATCAATAAAACCCGATCAACAGACCACCCGATTCTTTTGGTCGGCGATGCTGACTCCAAACCCCCCGACATCGCTCGGTCTCTGATGGATATGACTTGTCCGATTTCCTGTGGGTGCTTTGAACTCGCTTTTGAGCGAGCTTCCCCGTCGTTTCCGGTTGGGAATGTAAAAATCTGCTCACGTCTCATCCACGCCCGAAATGGAGCACACTAATTGAATGGGGAATAATTTAGATCCAATTAAATGGACCCTTTTTCACCCCGTACGAGAGAGAAACGGATCCTTTAATTTTTCGATCCCAAAAAAACCGAACCGCCCGGGCCCCGCGTGGAAAAGGATTTAACGGAAGATTTCTTCTTTCACGTTCCCCCATGGATGCGTAAGAGGAAGGACTGGTTTTAATGGGATGGAACGAGATGGTGCGAAAGAGTGTGTGAAAAAATCCCCAAACCGGCATATCCTTATTTTAATTGAGTTGTTGCGTGTGCCGTAACATGGTGTTTCCTTTCTCTCTTTCAGGTTTTCTTTCGTTGCTCGCTTCTTTTGCTGCCGATCTGCAGGATGCGTGAAACGACTTCGACAGACCGTTTGAGGAAGGTCCCAGAGCCCGGGGAAACTTTCCCAACCGGTTGTCGAAATGTCGGCTCGTGTTACATCATTAGAAACATCAGAAGGCATCAAAGCGTGTTAGTGAGAAATCATAAGTTACGTTGAATGGGTGGGTAGGACGGGGGAAGATAGGGCAGGGGGTAGAAAATTAAACCACCCGTGCGAAGGACCGAACATGCTGCTGCTCATCCTGTGTTTGTGTGTGATTTTTTCTCACTCTTCTTCTTCTGCCGAAATCTAGGATTGAAGGTTTTGCCACGTCGTCAGAAAATGTGTGGATTTTCCCGAGGATTCGGAACGAGAAAACCGATCCGAAACGGAACGTAATGTGGAGCTCGGAAGAAATGAAAGTGCCAGCGGAACAAACATTGACCAAGAGCTGTAAAATTGGTCGAGTGGAAAACTTTGACCTCTCTGACTGCATTTGCAGGAAAAACCCCTCCGAAGGGTGATGCGTTTTCCTTTTTTTTTCTTTGGTGTGTGTCTGTGTGTTTGTGTGGCAATAGCAGATGACAAGACACAAAGTAAACTCTACTGAAACGGCCTCGGGGCGCGTTCGGAGGATGAAGAGCTGAGGAGATCCCTTTTGCCGCACTTTTCGTGTCCGTTGGCGAAAAGTGCCGAAACTGTACTCGTAGAGCGAAATGGCGGAAACGTGCGAAAAATGCTCAATTAAGTGAGTTTGAATTTTCGCTGCAAGCTTTTTCCCCCTTTCTGGCCGGAGTTAGCAAAACCGGCGACGAAAGTTTGGCCCTTTCCAGTTCGGTGACTTCCGGTTAGTTTTGGCTACAATTCGGTTCGGTGGTCATTGGTGGACTTTACTTTACCTCCACCGACAACCGCTTGATTTTCTTCCTCGTATACATTCGAAACGCTGTTCCCCCGGACTGCTGGTCACAGAAGAAAAAAGGCTACCAGCTTCGAGTGTTGCTGACGACTTCCCTTTCTTTTTCTCTCTCCCTCTCCCTTAACCAAAAAAATAGGACCTCCCCCCACGGCGTGCAATGTGCAATTCGCATCAAATCGGTGAAAATGGCCTCGCAGGAAAGGTGTGCGAGGTTGGCGCGGCCGAGGAAGAGGGAGCCGAAAAGAATAAAATCCGGAGTGCAGTCGACGTGAAAAGTTTCATCTGAATTGCGGTGATGAATACCGAGTAGCGAGCGGGCGGCGTTTGTGAAAAACTCAAGTGCAGGGAAAAAACAACACCCTTCAAATTACATTCAGTGGGTTAGGGTTCGGGGCGTGGAACCCGGGTGGAACGTGTGGATGAGAGAGCGTTTCATTGCTTAAATTGGTTATATTTTGCAGGAGTGGAGAACTGACTTGCATGGCTGACTGATTTTGAGTTTGAAAAGAGTGTTTCAGGGTGTCATTGTAAGTGGCAGAGTGTGTTAACAGAAAAATAAATTTAAATTGATCACAAAAACATTCTATTTTTAGCATGGTTGCATTTGCTTTGAGAAAAAAACCAATCCCTATAGCCATATGTCCGTGATCTTCAAATAGCGAGACACTTTGCTTCTATTTGGTAAGTTTAGTACGCATCTTTGAAAGAAAATGAGTTGAACAAAGAAGCTTGCGAAACGTTGATCTGCAAACCCTACTCCGCTTGTTGCGTCCTCCCATAAATTACTGCCAAAGGAAACGAATCACGGGTAGACGATAGTAAATCTCTCCCTCTCTCTGTTTCATTCACTCCCTTTCTCTCTGTCTTCCTTTTCATTCCGAAATAAAAGCGCCCGATAACGAGTTCCGCAGAAAAGCGGCTATGTTGATCGGTGGAACATCCGTTCCGTCTAACTCGTCGTCGTTGATTCGTATCCTGCGGCCTACGTCGTAGTTCGCAGTCCCTCCCGTCCCCGAGGGAGTAATTTGCTTCAACACAATAACCAGTCCATCGAAGCAGTCGTGTACCGTGTTGTGGTTGGTGGTAATTATGCTTCTCTCTCTCTGTCTCTCTTTCACACAAGGCGTGTAGGCGTTCCGTTAACAACGTTGGTCACCTTTCACGTGCCCCTGATGAGACACCGGAACGGTCACGGAGCGGGGGGTGGGTGGGCCAAAATCACAACGAGCGATTTGTAGTGGCCTCCGGGCAGCAATCAAGGGCGTGAGAGATGTCTGAGGGAATTGGGATGTACGTGTTTTTTTTTGTTTTGTTCGATAGCACTCGGGTAAGCAACTGTTGTTTTGCAAGAACAAAAGAAAACTCAGAACCCAGATTAGAACCGTTTTCAGCCGTTGGAAAATGTGCCGGCACAACAAAAAGAATCCTAAGCAAACCAGTACTACAGTACCTGAGTGAGAACGAAGATTCGCAGTGAAATTTCATAGAAAATATGCTTTGAAAAGGGTGGCCGGCGTGAAGAAAATGAGACATGGCGTGGCTCCATATCAAATCTTTCTGGAAACATCGTTCCATAGGGAATCCTTTCTCCAACAGGAACAAGATGGAAAACGGAAGAGAAATGTCAAATGATGGCCGTTCGGACAGTCTTCGCAGGCTGGTTTCTGATGAAGAAGCACTGGATAGAACGTAATAAGAAAAGAAGTGTGGAGTAGTTTTTCACTTTCGACTGTTTTGATTTCCTTCCTATTCGTTTTTTTTCTTCTTCTTCTTCCGAAACACCGGAAAACTTCCCGGTCGGGCCCCAGAGGGCCAGCCGGCGAGATAGTAAATTGGAAACAGCTGGGCCGAGTCTCATCTGCCGAAAATATAAACACTTGCACTCCCGGTTTCCGGTCCTATTTTTATGTTTTATATATTGTTTATCTTATTTTTTTTCTGTTTTTGGGGGGGCGGAGAGGTAAAACTTTTCCTTCCGAGAGCTGATTTTTTGGACAGCGGCGAGCGAGGGTTGTGTGGGAAAAATAATCCTACTAGGAAGAAACGTTCATCGGGCGGGTTGAAAGATGGACCTGGAGAGGGAGGGGGGAAAACGGAAAGGACATCATAAATTATGCACAAGGTGTGCTTAATGTTCATTGCATTTGTATTATTTTATTTCCCGTAACCGACTCCATACGCCTGCCTCGTCTTCGTTTCTTTTGGCCATTCCCAAAACCCGGAGACCTTTGCCCGTGCAGCCAAATTAACCAACGCTGACCGGTTACCTTTCTTCTAGCTTTCCCCACCCCCTTTCGCAACCGGTGCGGACACTCTCGGTCTCGATGAAGCGGAAGAGATGGATCGTGAAAATCCATTACGGCGAATGTTCGTTACTGGTGACCTATTTCAAACCCCACACACACACCTGCCGGAAGGGTAGCGCCAGCGGGTCAGCGTGACAATATGGTTCAACTTTTGACTTCCGTACTGCCCTTCGGCGGCTTACCTTTCCCCTACCTAAAGGGGGGGGGGTTTTTATGTTGTTTTGGGCGGGCATTTTTTGTTCCGAGTCCGACTTAAGGCTTAAATTCGATTTTTAAAGTTTTTCTACTTTTTATTTGCTTGATTTATGACCCCAAAAAGGGGGGAGCGTGATGGGCAGCGAGTGGGAGGCAAAGATGGTCCACTAAGTATGACAAATGGTTTGACATCGAGTGCTCGGTGGAAGAAGACGAAGGAAAAGAAGCAAGTTTGTTTTTCCGTCCACCCAAAAAGGCCTTAAGATTAGCGTCATTTGCAAAAAATAGGCACGGGTTGTTAAATGTTTTATGACATCGGGGTGCGGCCACCCATCGGGGGTCCAAAGTGATCCAAAATTAGGGCGCCGCTTTTGGGACCCGGTGGCAATAAAAGAAGAGACCGATTTAAGCTCTCGCCACCTGGGGCGTTACTATCTTCTACGAATTGGCCATTTGAGGACGTTTAGGTTTCTTTCGCGTTATTTGCAGTCAGAGCTTTGGTACTCTTTCTTCAGAGATTTGATGCGAGGTTTGTCCACATTTAGAACGTGCGTACTCAGTTCCTGCCCATACGGCCCCCCAGCCAGAGTAATGGATGACGCGGAACCATCGCTCTACAGTAAAGAAAGTCCTCGTCCGTCAGAAGCGAAAATTCAATTTGCGGTAAATTACCGAAACAGAAAATAAATTTGCCATATTTATTGCCGAACGCGGAACACGCGGCACTGCGAAACCAGCCAGCATCCTAGCCCCCCCTGGGTGGACAATTCCAGGGAACATCCTGCCGAAATGGCTGCGCGACTAATCTGCTTAATCTTTCCACGGCCCACCGAGCGGACTCGAAACGCAGACAGATGTGGCTCGCATTACGTGCTAGCCCCGTGGCGGGGTCGTGCTTCGATCCTACGGCCGCCAGTTCCCCGAGCCTCTCGAGGTCTAATCCTGCGGGCACGCAGGATCGTGTGTCCCGGTGCTTTGCGGGAATGGAACACTTCCCTTTCCCACCAGCGAACGTGGCTTTGTTTCCTAGTCGGTAAATTCGGATCAAGAACGTGTCGCGAGAAGATGCCGGGAACCCGGGGGCAAAGTGGCAGGTGACACAATGGGACAAAGGCCGGGACGCAGAAGGCAGGATTGCGCCATCGATGTACGATACTGTTGCTGCTGCTGCTGTTCGTTCGTGCGTTTGGGTTTACGATTGTCATCAGCGGTTTGCGATCGTCCTGAATGTGATTCTGTGTATGTTTGCGGTCCGCCGTCTATCCTTCACCCATCCACCGACCAGTATCCAGGATGCGAAGGAGGCCTCCTTCCGGGCGGGCCATAAACGCATCCGCACACGTCGAAAGTACGCCACGGCTCGTAAAACATGCCCTCGAGATGTCCGCCAGATGCGGAGGCAGGTGAGGTTTTTGGGCGAGGATCAAAGTAACTCCCACCCAACCACACCACCTCCGCCGAAGTGAACGTCTTGATTGAGAGCACACGCACATGAGTGGAATATTTTATGAACTCATAATCATAAATGATGTGCCTTTGTTTGAATATAAATTTCGCATTATTCACTTGATTAAACCGGGGAACACGGGGGGAAGTGGGGGCAAGAAAGAAGCCGTGCGGTACGGCCTGAAGATGGTTTCTTCAAGTCCGTGCACACCGGCGAGGCCCATTTGATCTAGCAACATTCAATTGAAGGACCTTGTGGCATCATCGGCGGGAAAAGTGGAAAACATGTACGAAACAAAGGGAAGGTATGACGCATGAGATGACGGTGGGGCGGCGAACAGGGGGAAGGTGTACTTGGTAGTGATAAAACGAAGTATAGCAAATTGAAAAAGAAGCCCATCCGGGGAAGAATAAATTCCTTTGAAGATGGATCTTTATGTTGTTTCTCATTCTTCCACTTTTTCGCACGTCGCTTTTCACCCCGGGGGCGTCACGCGGGCCGGCGGGGTGGGGGGCCGTTTGAAGTCGTCCGTCGATGCGCAAGCGATATCGCAGGTCAAGGAAACTAGAGGTAGGGCGGGCCTGGGAGTCCATTGTGTCACAGAGTGTACACCGACCGGCGAAACGCCGCCGTGCAAAGCTGCTAGCGAAAATAAACACTTTGCGCCAAATCATCCCTTCCGGCCAGGACAGTTGGCGCGGTGGGGTTGGGTGGCTGGGGCGCTGGTGAAAACAACCGCAGTCGCACCGAGGACATTGGCCCATTTACCCCGCGTCGACCCCGCGGACGAGCATCCGCCGCGGCCACGACGATATAATTCAAAGATTTAAGATTTAATTTTAGATAGTGCTCACCGGAGAGCCTCACACGTCAGACGAGTCCTTGTGGGTGCTTGTGGAGTCCTTCTGCTGCAGCATCCTCTATCTCCCTCTCCCAAAAAGGCGCAGAAAGATTGCTTAGAAACTCAGCTAACACGTCCAACGTCCTCCCGCCACTCCTCCCTATCTACGACGGTCCGTACTTGTGGCCCTGTGCACCAAGATCCTTCGATAAAATGGTCATTCCGAATGACTCTTTCGTTCGTTTGAAGTGCCAATTGGAAGCGACCATGGGCAAATGTGGGTGGTGGTGGAGGTATTTGTCTCGCCGCTCGCCATCTGGAGTCCCATTCGAGGATGTGTTAAAAATGCATTCGAAGCTGCACTCGTAAGTAAGCAGCAGGGTGCGGGCACGTTGCCAAGTAGGACGCCAGGTTGTTATGGTTTTTTTTTTTTGTAGTTTAGTCATTTGGTTTAAACCGTTCATGTTGGCGATAATCTTGGCGGGTAGCGCATTATCAATTCGCCACCGCCTTAATGGAACCACTCGACAGGCGATCCAATGATAAAGGAGCTGTTAAGTAGTTAGTGGCATTAGAAATATCTTAGTACAATATATAAGTTCCTATATCATATTTGTATACTTTAAACTAATAGATTTCAATAAATAAAATAATATAAATTGGTTAAAGTTAACTTTAATTATTAAAAAATACACTATACTCATTTACTGAGCAAGAATCTATCATTTCATTGATCTTGTTGTTGATGGCGAGAAAAACTATCCTATTGCTTCCAATCATCATTCGTGTTCCTTTGAACGAGTGCTTCGATTGTTGAATGCCAGATCAACAAGCAGTCTCTGAGGCAAATACGTAGCCACAGGTCCAACTCCTGGAGCATCAATCGTTCGCTGGATTTAATCTTTACTCTTCCAAGTACCGTAAACATAACTGCAATGCCAATTGCAGGTGCCTCAAGTCTGCGGTCGGACCGAGCGTCGTCGATCGGCATCTCGTTCCGTTCACGCGTTCATCAGGATCTTCTCGACAAGGCTATCGGCATGCTCTTAAATGCAATAAAATGCACACCACTTCCCGGTGAATCCCGATTCCAGGTGCAGGTGATCTGATTCAACATCCTCCGCCCGGAACCACACCCCCCGGGGTTATGTTTCAATGCCGCGAAGCACCGACCGACCGGCCGCCCCGGAGGCAAGCATTTGCTAAATGGAACACAAAAAGTGCAATAAAAATAACAATCCATACGAGCTCTCGAAAAGTGTTTTCCTTCTACAGTATTTTTTTTTTCCTTCTTCCTCCGATGTCCAGGAAACCCCCGTTCGACATGATCACGAGTATAGTGCCTCCCGTACGAGCAATCGGACGGACTTGTCTAGCCCGGAGACGGAAGATAAACCCAAAATGGATGGGGAAAACTCCGCAACGATAAATGTGCACCGGAACGGGGAACAGATTTCTTTCGGTTCAGGGGAGTTTTTTTTTTTTTTTGGGACGCAACCTGCTCCATGTTCAGTGCAATGTTCACCAAGGGTTTTCCCTCCACCGATGACACAATTTTCCCCAAATGCCGGTCTCCCATGCAGCATTGAGGTGAGCAGGAAAACCGAACCAAAGATAAGGGAAGTTAGAGGAAAAAAAAGGTGCACCACCTTCCATCCAAACCGGTAAGTGGGCCGGGAAAAAGGAGAACTAAAATCAGAAGGCATTATGAAAGGAGCAAGGATGTGGAAAATCTCGGGCGGGCGGAAACGAAAATAAAACCGCAACCGAAAGATGTTCTACATTTATTTAGATGAGCTTCCTTATGTTCGGTCTCATGTTCGACCCATTCGCATAATGTATGTTCAGTAGAGTGTGTACTTCTGTCGCTAGTGGCGCTCCTAGTGGGGAAGCCGAAGGACATGCCACGAGAAACCGGGAAATGGGATCAACGGCGGGAAAATGGATCGAGGATCAGGGTTCCAATGTGGCTGTTGCCGAAAAAATGAAGGAACGCGAATGGCGATGGAGGTGGTTTTCTCACTCAACGAAGCACCGGCGGGTGCGTTTTTCTTGTTGCTTTATTCTTCTCCATCCTCCTTCTTCTTGTTCTTCTAAATCATGACCGGACGAATATGCGAAAGAATAAATAAAACCTCGTACCGAGAAGCGACGATTGGTTGCCACCGGAAACCAATTTCCACCTAGTGACACCGTTTTGAGGCGGCCACCGCCGTCTGTCGATGGGAGGGGGCGGCGACCAGTGGGGAAGGCATGCTGAAGGCGTGTTTACTGCAAAGATACAATTTGCCAAATTGAACAAACTATTAAGCGCACGAACCGCTCTCCGGGTGATTGACGAGCGGAGGAGTCGGCCGGAGGGGGGACCTTTGCCTTCGCTGTTTACCTTCTCGCTGGCGGGAACTCCGGAAACTGGAGCAGCTGGGAAATGGAAATTCCCTGTTCCCCGCTTCCCCCCCATCCCCTCGCCACTACATTGGCCAGTTTTTCCGCCGGAGCGGAATGGGCGAGCAACAGTTTTGTTTGCATTCAATTAAATCGTTTACCGTTTCCGGTGGGGGGAGAAATAGTTAGTGGTCATCGGGAGCAGACCCAGCGCCATTGACGTCGGTCGACGATGGAACGAACTGGGACGAACGCCGCGAGGTGAATTCCGAGAACGATTTGATCTTTGCGGAACGGCACAAATGACGGACCATATTTGACTCAGAGTCAGTCAGGGCTGCCGTTGCCTTTTCCCCTGCGGTCCATTTCGAGCTAGAGCATCGAGATGTTTTCATTCCACTTTAATTTTTGTGATATATTTTGCATTTCCAACATTTTCAATTTCATAATTGATGGAGTACTTTTCCGTCGATGAAAGCAGTAAATTCAAAACGGTTTGGTACAGACGAAACCTGTCATTATCAGCTCACTCTATCCTGACTTTGACATTAGATTGGAAAACGTTGTAGATTTTTTTTCATCTACAACCGAATTTCATAAACGTTCTGTAGTTTGACACTTGGTTGAGTTCAAGCCGTTAGAATTTTGCCCGTTTAAAATATTGACCTTTATTGCACACCCTCCCCCAGTTTTCTTGACTCAAACATAGCTTCACTTCTATATGAGGTTCCGAAGGGCTAACAAGCAAAAAACGATCGCCGTAGTTGTATCGCAGCGGGAACTTGCGCTCCGTGGGTGGTAAGCTGCTTCCAATCAACTGACTCCTTCCAGTGTACAAACGATTGGCCAAAGTTAGCTTCAACTTACAAGCATGCCAGACGCCTAGACTGGGACACGCAAAAGCAATCTGGAAGTGCAGTGGAAAATATCGCCTGCACCTACTCCCGAGCCGTTTTTGGTGGGGATGATTTCTTACGGAGCAGAGTACGGTGCCCGTTGGCTCCAATGGCGGTCCTGTCCTGTCATCGGATACAAATTTGCATACGAAACTTTTCCACCGAACAACGGCTCCAACAACGGCTTCCAAGAGGGGGGTGTGGAAGATAAGAACACGGCTCGCAACCATGAATCCCACGCCACGGGAGGCCTACCCAGCATAAAGGAGAATAGCGCGAGGGTGTTAAGCGATGTATCTTTTCTTTTTAACGAGTAGTTTTCATTTCTGTTCGTTCCTTCATAACGCTGAAGATTTTGCGCCTTCCATTCCATGGCCTCCTGCGCTTGGAACGATCTCTTTTCTTTCCACGAAAACCCCGCAGTGAAACGTACGCAGCCAGTTTGGTATCGTCGCCTACTGGGCGCCTCCATCGGTTGTCTCGTGCAGCTTCTCGCACCTGGGAGCGCCGCCATCCGCCACCGATGACACCTACTCCGATCCGCTATCGGTGGGCGTTCCATGAACGGTGCCGTTGGGAATTGCCACCCACACTCCCCTCACCTCCACCCCGCCAACAACTCACACTAAAGAACTATGTAGCATGTCGATGACTAAAGAAAGTAGCACGGGTCCTGCCGAGCAACAGTAGCAGTAAAGTAAGGGCTGTACCCGTCGAGCGAAGGGACGACGCCACCCACATCGCCAGTCGATGGTGGGTGAAAACCACATGAATGCATGCACTGCTATCAATGAAAGGCCGTGTGCTATTTAGCAGCTGCTCCTGGCCCCTGTTGCCGTTCCCGCCGTTGTTGTTGTTGTTGTTGTTGTTGTTGTTGTTGCTGCTGCTGGTAAACGACGACCTTTGCTGAAAAGACCACCTCCAGGTGCCGGTGTCGGTGTTCGGCCCATTGGCTCCGTTGTAAACAGGTGTGTTCCACTCGGTTTGCTCCGGCGGCAACGGTGGTGCGAAACCGTAAGCGGAAGTTCGTCAGAGTCGTTTTACTTTTAAGGTAATGCGTTTTCCTCTTTCCCACCCTCCACTGTCCCCATTTTCCACTCTGCCATTCGGTCCATTTGTTTTGTTTCCTGGTTTTTTTTCCCTCCTTTCCCCCAAAGAGAGAGCAACGCAAGGCTAGAGTAAAAAAGCTTGCGGCACAGTTTGCGGCATCACCCATCGTGGGCGACACCAAACGAGCCGTTTCCCTTTATGTGGGGTTTGTTTTTTTCTCCGTCCGTGGCACCCATGAAAGGCCCACTCATGCTGTTGTGGGGTGGCTCAGGTTGGCTTCCGTCACCCGCCCACCCACCCATCGGCCCACCCGCCTGCTAAGGATACGGCCAGCGGAGACTTACCGCAGACGGAACACAGCAGTTCATGGGTGTTTAATCTCAAACGACCATAAAAATCATAAATAATAAAGATGAACTCAGCGCAGCGGCCGTGGCTACTAGCGAGAGGCTACTTCTTGTGTGGTTTGAGTGTGTGCGTGTGTTCATGTGTTAGAACACTGCGAAAAAATCTGGTGGCTTACCGACGTGAAAATGGAAACTGCACTGAACGGTGCCACCGTTTGCTTCCTCCTTTCACGTATAGAAAAAAAACCGTGCCCTGCTGCAAACGACGGACCCGGATACACTTGCACCTTCGCTTAGTCGTATGTGAGTGGAACGGGAAGTTTTTTTTCCGTGTGTGTAGCTTCCGTTTTCGATGACGCTTTTCAGCTTTGTTTCAGCGTCGTTTTCCGAGCGTGGAGGAACATGAGAGAGAATTTAGATTGCATGATTATGACGAGCCCACGCGATTCCGTATCTCGATGGTCGTTATGGTCGATTTCCACCACCGTCCTCAGCTGTCACCTTGTGGGAACTGATTGTATCCCTCCTATCGAACCGATTGAATGGCGATGACTTGTGAAGCCGAGTAAAGAGTTTTCCGGCCCCTGCCGCTGGATGGAAATGCGTAGATAGATGTGTTTAATTTCCCGCGATCGATTAGTCGCTACCTGGCCGCCAATCGAACGAGAAACAGTAACCCGATGTTGATCTGCCGGAGGATGAACGTGAACTGACGATGGCTGAAAAAGAACCTCACCACACACCAGGCGCCATGAAGCGGGGAACGAAGGATTTCCCACAACCACACAAGGGGAAGTGAATGAACAGTGCGTCCACTTTTTAGTTCCGCGGTTTTCCGCTACGTTGCTGCACCGCGCTGTGGTTGGTAAGAGGACGTTGAGATAAATAAAGGGGAATTCGTTCGACTGTGTTTGTGTCCCGTTGGGTACTATTTTTCCCTCACCAGACACGTCATCAAGAAAGGGCACACCATATGAGCGGAAAGTTAAGGACAAATCGTGACGTAGCAACCGCACGTGAACTCGTTGCGATTGTGTAGGTAAGAAATCGTTTCTGGTTCAAACAGGTTTGAAACGTCATTGCCGAGACTTATTATATCAGTAAAAACGTTATTTAGGTTGTTCTCCAACTACTAATCACTATCACTAATCTAATCAAATATCGAACTTCAAATATTGAAACATCATTTTCATCTTGTACAAAACATCAAGGGATTTCTCAATTTTAAACACAATCTCAGCAATCCCATTCAACCGTCCGTTAACTGCCCAGGTCCTTCACAAGTTCATCTTGTGCCCCCTACCTCGAAAGAAAGTGATATCAATTCATCGTTTTCCATTTATTAGGTAAGCAAAACGGTTCGTCTACATCTTCATAAGGTTCACCTGAAAGGCTAATCAAAGGAAAGCCCGTCGTTGATCGATGCCCTTTCGACACAAGGGCCATCCTCTGCGGTCAGAGGGGCAACCTAAAACAAATAGCATCGGATGTATTAGGATGCATCTGTGTCATGTTCCGGAAGAAGCGGCGAAGGCATGAATGACAGTTTCAGCATTGATTAAATTATTCCGAAAACTCATCCTCCATCAGAGCCATCAGGCTTTCATTGGAATCGGCAAGTACTCCTCCCATTATCATTGGTCAAGTGCTGCTCAGCCTGCCTCACAAATCGTCCGTCCACCGTGGGAAAGGAGGACACACGGGTGTACTTTCGCTTTCAAACGAGTGAAGGTGCGTGCAGTCATCGGAAGCCATGGAAGAAACACAGATCAAACATGGCATCTGGAAGTGTAATTGCCATTCATCGAATTCGAAATTCACAACCATCAGGGGTTGTGAGGGAGAGAGAGGGAGAGGGAGATAGAGTGAAGCTGGGAAAAGGATGCCACAAGGACCAGCAACGAACGATCCACAGTCTGCCACAGTGTGACTTGCAAGCCAAACCACCGAACGATAACAGAGGTCTGTTTTTGTCCCTCTACCCAACGGATTGCAACTGTGTTACCCCGTGTGTTGCAGGGTTCCCCCCCCTCCTCCCGCACCATACCATGTTTTCCGGTCTAGCGGTGGCGCATTTGCTGGACCGGGCCCTCCACCGGATGCCGGGGGGTCGGGGTAGGGAAAGGGAGTGGTGGAGGATTGCATCATGCGATTGGCATTCGGAGAAAAACACCGACCAGAACGATCATAAATTATTCCTCGTACAGCGCAAAGGATGTCCTTGCCTGGCCTCTCCCGGTCGCGCGCGCGCGTGTGTGGCAGTTGCTGACATTTGACTTACGGTCCTTCGCAAAACCCCTACGACAGACTGTCGA
>JAOEFI010000006.1:22160274-22172601 GCA_034621735.1 Anopheles plumbeus
GTGATCTGGCTGCTACTCCCGACCCTAGAAGATGCCGCCGGTAACGAAAAAGGAGAAAGAATTTTCAATTTGTGCGAAAGATTTCCTCGGCAGTCCGCCTGGGGAGAAAGTTGCCCTGAAACTAACTTCGGTGGTTTGTTGAACAGAGAATCGTACTTCCTCGACATCTTTCACTATCCGAGTTTTTTCTCCGTGGACAACCTAAAGAAACCCCCCCCCCCCCCCCCTCCTTGTTCTAGTGAGCAGGAATCATTCCGTTAGCGTACCGTTACATTCAATGGTTCAGTGTGGCATGGCTTCTACTTGAGAATTGGCCGAGAACTTACCTCGGTCGCCAGCGACGTTTCCTCCGAAGGCTGAAGAGTTTTGTTCTCATCAATATTGGAGCATGCCTTCATTCCAACTCGAGATCGGATACACCGGGAATAGTAATAACGAGGGCCACCCCCGGGGCCAGTTTCACACTGTCAGAGCGGCCAGGCGTCTCCATCGTTGCGGGAATTTCCCTATCGGAGAGTTTCGAATTGAAAAAGGGACGAACATCCTCTTCCGTAGTTCACACGGAAAGTCTCAATCAACACGTAGTTTCCAATCAAGGGTAGATACAAGTTTTCTCGCCGGACAGAAACGCACACCCTACAAATTTAAAATTCCATCCAGAGATTATCTATCTGTGCTTTCCCTGGGTTATGTAAACATAAATATTTTCGCACATAGCCCAACAAATTACGTCGGAAGCAATCTGTTATCATGCGCAGTCTGGGTGTGGGATGATGAGTTGAAGTAATAAGAGTCGGTTCCGGAGGATAAGTAATCTAGCCAATTAAATTTTTAATCTTCCACAATATGTTTTATGAACATTCCTTTACCCCGGATTCCGGGATCTCTGTGACGAAGGAAGCACATCCTATCATACACCGCTCTAATCCTTCAGGAGGCTGTATAATCCACCGTTCCAGAGTTTTTCTCCACTTCCAGGATTCGTTTCACTTCCTTTTTTTTTTTATCTTATCCGAATAATTTTTCAAACCTATCTCCACCGAGCATTCCGTTGCGGGACGACCGGTTTTTAAACCATCAGCGATGATACGGCCGGTGGGAAACTCAATTAAAAAACTTTGCATCCCCCGAATGTTGCTGCCAAAGGAATGGGCGCTCACGAGTCGACGGCTTGCCGTATCAGTCCTTCCGGGAAGGTGGATGTTTAGAATTTCGGAGAAATGATGAAAGCAAGGGTGAGATAAAAAGTGAGACATGATAAAAAGACGGGCTCGTTAAGATTCTAGCCATTGTACCCTTGCTCTGGCGTCCTACTTAAGCGTGCGATTAAAATAGGTATTTGGCGATAAACATTAAGTTTGGGCGGAAGGATGCCGTTGGGAGAGCAGAAAATCACGGTTTATAGTTGAAAGGTTGAATAGATTTGACGTATTTCGTGGGAGTGGTAGTGTTGTGATCGATATTGAACGTGAATAGGCATGGGAATTCATTTTTCAGACACCATATGTTCCACGAGACACAATGAAAAAGACACGAAGAAGATACGACAAATAATGGCAGGATTAGCGAAAAACTTGTCCTCACGATATTGCCTTTAAAACCCCATTCTCGTAAGTAAAAATGGGAGCTTAACAAATGTTTATAGAATTTTCCTTCAGCTTCATTTACGAAAGAATTAACAAAGGAGCTTATGATGACGAATAAAAATAAAATTTAGCTGTTGTTTCCCGTTCCTTTTTACTGCGCATTCTTTTTCGTTTTTGTAAAACGAGAAAACCATCACCGTGGCAGTAAGTTTCTGGAAAATTGTGACCTGTCGAGAGTTGGAAAACCTGTTTCACGCAACGACACCATCGACACACACCAACCGAGTAGGATACCTACACACACACAATCGGTCTTATGAGATAATCCATTTATCCCTGTGAGCCTAAAGAACCTTTTCGTTTACTTTCAGTTTATTTTGTTTTGTTCATACATTCGACGATTTCCAAGGGGTGCCATTTTCCATCCCTACGCTAGATGGGGGTGATGGCTTTTGTCATTTTTCCGTAACGCAATTTTGCTCGGGTGCGTTGGCCTCACAGCATCGGTTCGAATACTGTTCGACGCGTTTTCATGCCCTCGCCCCAATGGTCCACATTTCCACACGGCAAGGAAAAACGCATCGCAGCAAAACCGCACTCTGATCCCGGTAGATTAGCCGGCCCCCCTCTTTCCGTAATCCGATTAGGCTTTCGGACTGCACCGGGCTCAAACTGATGCGATGCACACTCGAAGCCAAAGGTCCTGCCAAGGAAAAGGGCTATTGATGCATCCGGCTGTCGCATATCGCATTACGTCGTCCCGTGGTACTGGAGGCGTTCGAAGTGGCGCACAGTGTTGGCTGAATGGAAAACTTAGCTGCACGGTTCTGCTTCTCGGTTCGCGTGGGATTGAGTGCTTCGGAGACGGCCCTAAGACGCTGGCAGGGGAAAAGCTGAATGTCCAATCGAGTCGGCAGTGCGTTCGTAAGTGATTCTTGGAAAGAATGAAAAATGATTGCACTTACAACGCCCGGAGAGGCTTTTCCACTTGCTTATCCACTCGAGAGCAGAAGCATCCTTCTCCAAAAAGGATTAAGGAAGAAGCGTACTCACACTTTTCTCGAGGATTTGCGAAAGGGCATCAAACGTCACCACCCCGGCGCCTGTCGCCTTTCCTTATCGATCATAACTCGGAGCCGCTTTATCCATTTTGAGGGGAAACGTCAAACTCACCCGGGGGGAAAACAGGTGGAAAAAAAAAGCTGAAAGGTTGCCACATTTCCTCGTTACCTGTTCGCGGGTCCCATGGCTACACAATAATGCAGGAGATGGAAAATAAAATAGTACACACACACGACATCAGCTTTGATGATGTTTTTGTGTGTGTTTCTTAGAAAAATTAACGAGCGGCCCCCCGTTTAAAAATTGACTCGGTGTTTTCCCTACCACAAGGACGTTCCCTTTCGAGCGCACTGGTGAACTCTGGTTGTTGCAGTGACAGCGAAGCTAGGACATCCTAGCGAGAATCCTTCGAGATGCGCCCGCTACTCGGTCGGTCGGCCTTCTGTTGCCCGATGTTGAACTTGGCCAGCGTGCGCCGCTCCTCATCCTTAAGGTCGCGAAAGAACAGAGCGCGCTTTTTTGTGCCTCCACCCTTGAGCTCCAAGGACACGCGCGAAGACGAGTTACTTCAGTGCGAAAAGCCTACCGCGGGCGGAGATGAAATCTCGGCATGGCAACATGTCGCACACGAGGGCAAAAGCCCCCACCGTTCATTCTTGAGCGCCTTACTGAGGACTTGCTAACGATTGTTCTTTTCTTTTCCTGCAGCAGAATGAAACTGTAACTCCCTCTCGCAAGGGTTTCGGGAGCAGATTTTTGTTGAAGTAAATAGGGAAGGGTGGCCGTTCTTTTTCTGTTGGTCTCCTTCTTCGAATTCGTATCCTTTGATGGCTTCGCCCAGTACGTTGCCCGAAGATTTCCCTGGAAACCACACACCACGCCACGCCGCCAGCCATCCCCCTCCGTCCGCTGGTGAAATCTCGACACTTCAGCGAGAGAAAGAAAAGCACTAAATGCCACCATGCGGCGGGCACTTGGGTGCGAAAACTCCGCAAAACGGAGTCCGTAGTCGGCAGCAAGGCAACGTGTCGATTCATCAAATTAGATTTTATTGCATCCGCGCACAGTGGGGAACGGGAAACATAAAAACGGCACTCGCCATTCCGTTCATAATGTCAAATTTGGGATCAGTTTTGCTAACGACGGCCGGCACGGGTTTCGCTTGCGCCGGGAAGGCGTCGTGTTCCGGGAAGCGAACGTGTTCGTCTAGATTTGGCATGGCGCACTTACTTACGGCGAAGAGGGCCCCGAGTGCGCCTCCTGCGCTTTCCTTCTCGTCCGATTGGAATGTCGTTTACAGGCGACACACAGTATAGCGCCGCCACTTCCCTCACCACCACCTCCATCACCACCACCACTAGCGCGCCGTAACGAGGGAAATGTCATTCCAATCATGATGGCTCATAAATGTAGGGGAATTACGAGAAAATGAATATGTCTCCCGCCGCCTGCTCCGCTCGCCTCCGTTGGAAACGACGGACGGACGCACATTTGGTGCGAAAAGCGAATTCGATAAAGTAAAAGAGAGAGAAAGAGAGAGAGAAAGAGATGGGAAACATGAAACGGAATGATTTGCCCACACGCTACAACAGTTACACAATTTTTCGGACACTTTGGTACCACTTTGGCGAGGTCCTTCGCAGCGACATTGTGGGCTTGTTATTGTTCACCCTGAACCCCCATTCCCTTCTCTCTCTCTCCACCTCCCCGGGTGGCTCCACTTTCCGTCTTTATTTGCTTCATTCGGGTTTTATCATTTTTTTCTGTTTACTCGCCACTCCTGAAAAAGCATTCCGAGTCCGGCCCGGGGACCGCCTGCGAAATTGTTATTTAATTTTATTTATACACTTACTTTATTTTTATGTATTCCCTTTTTCGCCGTTGGTTTTCTTTATCTTTTCCCTCCATCTTCTCGCCCGCTCGAAACAAGATGACGAACTCCGACGACCGACCGGGTCTGCGATTAACCCAACGAACCGGGGGTGGAAGTTTCTCGCCCCACACATTTTCCGTTTCGTTTTCTTCCGGCTCGTTCCGGCCAAAAACCAGTGCTTTATTACTTGTAGCCATTTTGGGTCGGAAGAGTTCCTTTCCGTTCTTTTCTTTTTCTAACACCTCTATGTTTGCCAGGGTTTCGGTTTTCGGAGGGTTTCCGAGGGGAGTTGATTATTTTCTTGTTTTCCTTTCCACACCAGCCCACACCCCGGTGGGCCAGGATGACAGTTTTTCTTCGGAGGGCATCTTCTTTCCGTCATTTCCGGAAGAAATGTATCAACCTTTGAAGGAGTTTTCCTTTGTTCCACGGTTTCCGGATTTGAAATGTTCTCTCTTCGCACGCATGCCAAAGTTGTCTGTGGAAATGGTGGTGGATGGAAAAGGATTTTGAAACCCCTTCATTGTAGGATGTTTGTGTGTGTGGTTTGCGTGTGCCGACAAAGAACGACAAAGCCGTTTTATTTGACGATAACCGGTGACGAGTGTGACTGAGTTGGGTGATTGTTTGGATGCAGGCAAAGATTTAAATTGAATTTCTCTGTTAGAAGTCTGGAAATAGTTTTACGAATTCTGTTTTTTTAACCAAAAACCTTTTCACTAAATAAAAATAAATAGAAGGCTTTCCTGAGACAGACGGAGTAAAAGAAGTGATAAAACAATCTTCGACAGATGAAACCGGACGACGATGAAAATTAAAAACCAGGGTTGTGGAAACCTACAACGCAGGACTCTTTAGTGTCACACGCAAGTGGCAAACGAGAGAAATATGTGAAAATTATGCTCGAATCTTGTTCAACAAAAACTAAACAAAAGATGTACGGAAGGGATATTTTTTAACTGTGATCCCCGCTTGGCACACATACGTAAATCACTCACCGCGGGAGAATTGCAGTTGCAAGACATTCTCGTTTGTGTGTCCAATTGTTTTGGTTTGTTTTCCTTTTCGCCCCCACATCCTTCTCGGCGGCCAGCCGTGCGAGAGAATGCAGCGAAAGGAAATTCATTTGAATTTCGACTTACTGGCCGAAATAAATTCAGCTTCACGTACAAGCGTGTCCTAGCGAGCGCCTGTCACGTGATCGTGAAGGGACCGAAAATCCTTTAGACAAACCGCTTCCGAACGGGAACGGGAACTATTCATTCGGACGCGGCTCATGAATATGTCCGGTGCATTTATTAGTCCACGAACTTCCGCCGGAGGTCCTACGGTTTTGGTTTTTTTTTTTAGCATTCTCGCAGATGTCTTTGCCAAATGCGAGCTTCAACTGTTGCAACGAGGGCATGCAGCGCGCCAAGGACGGTTCCGGGATGCTTGGAAACAATAAATCTACCAGCATTTGAAGCTGTCCTGTTTCGCGAAGGAATGCCACCGCACCGCGCCCGCTTACAGGATCATTTTCATAACCGTTCTTCAGCTGCTGCCGGAGCAAATTGCGCCGAAAATGTTGGGCAACCGCGGAGAAAGAAAATTTCGGCGATGGAAAATGTTTCACCACGCTGCGCACAATTAGCCTACACGCTGGCGCGGTTTGGATTCGTTCAGTGTGCAAGCAAAACGAGGGGTTGAAAACTTTGCCCACACGTGCATGTTTTATTCTTGATTTTATCCTGCGGCGAAAGAAATCATCAACCACCAAACCGAAACAGGCAAATTGGCGAAAGGGCGAAACTGCCTGTCAGTTGAAGCGGATATGCGCGATGTAGATTATCGCCTCGTAGGAGGCGGCGTAGCGATTCTACGGAAAACCAGCGTCTACTCAGTCGGTTGTAACGAAAGCGCCGGGTGGCCCACAACTCCGTTGGATGCTTACCGTCTTGGTGTTGAGAAAGAAATTTCCAGTTTTCAACTCGATGTGGCATGCCTGCTCTGAGGCGGAAAGAAAATGGGTACTTACGCTGGTAGGAAGCCACGCAGTAAAAATGAAAACGCCGGTTTCAATATGCGCAAAAAGCTTGCTGGCAAAGTTTTCCTTCTTATTTCGCACCACTACCGAAATCGAACTGCGGCACCACGTGAACTGACGATGATTCGCTTCGCCGGCATGGTTTCCACTTGTTTTTTTTTTTTGCCCATCCCGCACCACTTTGTCCGTGGTGTATCACTTACAGTTGACGCACATTGCCGTCTCGTCTTGTTTGACGTGAAAAAGGATCGTAACCCAGCAGAGGCCGGCGTGCGACGAAAACGGAAAGCGAAGCGGTTTGCTGACTCAGTGAGCATTTCACCGGTGGCTTCAAAGGAAGGACACGTGTCGAGAAATCCACCAACACCCTTTTGGTGAAAGAAAGGAACAAATTGGGCGTGGGGATTTTCAAATGCATTTCCAATATGAAGAAAGAAACGATTCTGGAATGTTAACCGAAACTACTCGATGACCTCCCAAATCGGTCAGAAAAGTTTCATTGCTTCAAATGCCAGACAGAATGAGGCTTTGCCATGCGATTCGAAAAGTAAACCCAGACTTTCTAATGAATTTCGGTGGTTGCCCTTTCTGTAATCTCTCCTAAGAGCCAACGGATAAGCTGGCCTATACCTGAGCCCAGACATCAAGCAAACACCACCACACTGGAAGGAGCCTTTTCCAGCGGGATCTTATGACTCGATCCTTGTCATATTCTGTTTGTGAGCTCAGTTTTTCCACGTTTTATTTCTCCTCCGGGACCATCAAACCGACACCCTCGGGAAGCTTCCCTGCGTGACGATGAGAAGTAACATTCCGTTTCCTTGCCGGGAAGAAAAAGTCCATTCCAGGGAAAGGACAAAATCCATCATCGTCGTCGGTGGGTTTGATTCTCCCACTCGCTGGCGCTGGGATGCCCTTTTTTCTGGTGGTGGGACGTAACCCCAACCAGGACACATCCCAGATCCATTGGTAATTCAAATCGATGTTGGACTATGCTCGCATATGGATTAGACCGTCTGCTGCAGCAGTCGAGGACAAACAGACGAGAAGGCACATACGAAGGGCTGGCGGAAAGTCGGTTGACATTGGGATGCCGGGTTTCCTTCTCATTTTCACGCCAGCCAAACAGCAAATAGAAAAGGGGACTTTCGTTATATTGATATCTGGTGGGAGGATTAGAAATGGCGCGCACAGAAAAAAAAATGTGCACGATACGTTTAGAGTAACCCTAGAACACGCTATGCTGCGGGGTTGCTGCCATTTTCATTTCCAAGCTTTGCGAACAATTTATTGCTTATATTTGAATGGCATTTTCTCTTTAAGGAACAGTTCATAAGAACAAGTTAAAAGTTCGTTGAACCGAATGCCATCTGGATTGTTTACATTTATAGACTGTTTTCAAACCTTTAACCACGGCTTAATTAAAACTTTGCGTCTCAATTTTTTTAAATCCTTTCTGTTGCGCCCGTGCAGTTCCCAGGGAAATAAAAAGCTTTAATTATCAGTGAACCAAAACCATTCTACCGGCCAGGTGCTTTCGGGGCGACCTTGACGTAGGATAGAAGAATCAATTTTCCATTCTCCGCCTATACTTTCGTCGTGGGGTCGTTCCAAATTAACCTTTTCGTTGCGCCAACAACCCCCTGAACCCCCCACGTTGACTGACCTCTCAAACTGCCGCCACGAATTAGCATAGCATAAAACCTAATGTCTTAGCATTCGGGACGGAGCCGCATCGGCCTACCCTAAAAAACGGGGCCACTGCGGCCGTTGTCTGCAAGCCGCAAGATGATGCCGTCGACTCTCCCAGCGGCGGGAATCCGTTGTGCCAACACTGACAGGCAACCACAACGTGTGGTTAATTGAAAAACAAAATTAAATAAGTAAACAAACAGATAAACCCAACAGAGTCGGCTCCCCTGGGGCTATCACTTTCTTCCGATTGCAAAGACGAGCCCGAACGAACGTCGAGCGGAAAAAGAGAAACAGGCAGACAGTAAGAGAAAGGGAAAGGGAGAGAGGGAATGAGCAGCAACCTCCTACCGGTACCCTCTCCCCACAGCAAAGCAATATGCTGTTTGCAACGGAATTCGACCCCGTCCGGCGTGTTCATATGCCTGCCCGAGGTCACGAGCACAAGGGCGCGCAACCTTTACCCTCAAAAGGTGCAAGGGTTCGGTCGAATCGGAATGGTCACCGAGTGCTGTCCTTGCCACCGCAATTTCTTTGCGAGCGAATGTGGTGCTTTCTTTTCGAAAACTCCTTCCTGATCCTTGCCACGAATGGATGTAGGGTTAAGAAGAGGGCGTTTGGGGGAGGCAGGGCTGGTGAACTAGCAGGCCTTCCTACAACGACCCCGAGACGGAGTGATGGAGTGCAGCCTGCCGGGTGTCTGCGGAGAATTTGCATTAATTGAAGTCTAAAACCATTCCGCTGTTTCGGTCATTATGCAAAATTCACGACTCTCGTGAGGATGATTAAATAGCGTAGATGACAAACGAAAAAAACATCCACATCGTCCTACCCTCTCCCGAATCGGGAATGCGGAGATTCCTTTTATGCCTCCTTCTCGGCTGTCCTGCTCGTTTGAAGGATGGAAAGTTGGCTGACATAATAGAGTCGGAGTGGTTGAAGGATGATGATTATTAGCAGTGACTCAGTGTCCTGCGGTGGTCACTTGCATGGACCGGTCCACTGGAGTGCCATCCAGCGTGGGATCAGGTGGCAGGGATCCATTTCCGGTGACTGTGCTATCCTTTTGTGGAGAATGGCATTTCTTTTTTCCATTTTCCCGTACCAGGTCTCCAACAGAGTCGTTTGGAGCAGTGTTCTTTCTCATTATGGTAGTTTGAATTTTTCGCAAAAAATTTTCCGATGAAAATGCTCTACTTTTCTGCTCAGTTTTAAATCGCTCGCAAAAGGAAAATCCAACGCACAAACAGCACGAATTCCGCCACAGGATAGCTATAAATTAGATGTCACCGAGGTTTTGCAAACGGTCAAGTTTTTCCACTCCATTGATTCGCCGATACAAACCGTTTTCTCTCCGGTTCATCTAGCAAGCTTTCGAACACACACACACACACACACCTTCACCCACTGGGGCGTGGAATATGATCTTTTGCATATGGCTTCGAAAGCCGGCACTGGCGCTCTCCTGTGACTCGTTAGTGTTGGGTTGATTTTTCGTCGCTTGTCGGCGACTGCCGGAAAACTCACTGTCTCGACCTTCGGTAGGCTGCGGATCGTGAACAGCATAATAAATGTCATCCCATATAGCCAGCGAAAGACCAGTGTCAGGACCAGAGTGTCAGCCCCGAGAGAGTTTACGACTATGTTCGTCTATCCGGTGGTAGAGAAAAAAAGAACCGAACCTGAACTGTAGCAGAGTTCACGGTGATGCAACAATATGTTCCGCGCCTCGTTCGACGCGATGCACCGACGATTTCGGGGCAACATTTTTCGACATTCTTTTTGCCCCCTCCCCCTTGGAGAATGGTAAATTGGACCAGAGGCGGCATCACGTTGCATCCACCGGAGCTGGATCGATCCGGAGCGAGTCGATCAATTTTGCATGGTTCGTTCACTTCATTTACAACCTCCGGCAAAAAAAAAAAAAAGAGGGGACCTCCGAAATATCTCACAATTGGACGAGATCAAACCCTTCCGTGTGCGCATGGGGTGTACACATTTGGTTGTTTATCGATTGTAAAGTTTTGAGAATGGAACTCCAATTGAATGCAATTGAGCATTCTTTCTGAATGATACATAATCAAGCATGCCAAAAATAAATATTAAATGATCATACGATGCATGTTATTTGGGATCAAATATACATGTACATATAAAAAGTAGAAAAACAAGACTTATGCTTTGTGAAGTAAACGCAATTCCCCTTCTGATATTTTTGGTGTGATGATCACAATGCTTTCCAGGCTACACTATGTTTAAGAAACGTTCCTGAAAAGGTCATCGCTTCCCCAATTCCTACCGTTTTGATTCGTCGCCTCTTTTTTATATCGCACATCGATACCTACAGGAATTTCACCCCCATGCCTGAGCAGGCGCCACCAAGCCGTACGATCGGGCATAGATTTTTAAAGAAGATCTTTATCGTGGCATGTTGTGTTTCGTGTGTTTTGTATATTTTTTTGTGCTTTGGGTTTTGTTTTGATGGTTCGAGTTTCAGTCTTTTCTGTTTTCACGTCAATTTTTCAAAAGATAAATGTCGAGGCTGTTGCTTGTACCATTTATTCTTTTACTTCTTGTGCAGTTCTCATATATTTCCCATCATTACGATATTGACTGTTAATTAACATTTAGCGAATTCATTTTTATCCAACGCTAGTTTAAACAATCACCGGCAGATTTGCAACGGGCAACAATTATTTCGATTTTCTTCCCCGACCAGTTGCGGCAATTACAACGCGTTTATTATTTTATAATGTTGCGTGTCGCTGGTAAATATTAGTTGTAAGTGTCCGTTTTTCACGCTCAAACCCGAATTCGATCGGTTTGAAATGCTCACGTTTTACGTATTTACCGGTTTGCCATCAGACGAGGTTAGATTCTCATTCCAACCACAATCGAAACGAAGCCAACACCGACCGCATCCACGGACCCCAGGTGGCAAGGGCGTAGCAGGCGGCGTGGGGTGCACTAAACAGTCGGCTGCGTGCATAGTTTAATGCTCGTCGTGATGACCGCCACCATCATTTCCGGTGCCCACTTCACTTCAGTCGCTTAATCAGCCGGTTGAGGTTTGCGGTGGGTGCGGTTTACAAAATTTACACGCTTCATTTAGTTTCGCGTCCGTTAATTCATAATCAGGTAAATGCGGTCGGCGGGAGGATAAAATATGCCAGCAAGGACGGCAGGAAATAGATTTACAGATTCCCCCACCGTAGCTCCATGCTCGGCGCGTACGAAACACACACACGGCCACGGCAGGCGTTCGTCTAATAAATAATGCCTGTAACATATTAATCCGAGCCGGACGTGTAGCTTATCCGATGGGCATTTTTATTATGTCAACGAATATGTCACTGTTAAGCCCTTTTAAAACGCACCACTTCAACCGATAAGCCCTTAACTGATTCGTAGAGATGGACTCTCCGGAGATAGCAATAAAGTAATGAGTTCTCTTTCTTTACGTTCGATTTTTTGTTCAGAATATCTGCCGCCCGTGTCGGTTCAGTAGATAATTTGTTGTATTGGAAGGGAATACTTCACACTGCTGCACCAGCAGCTCATCCGCCCGATCCAACGCCCGGCAGTGAATTTCCATGCACTCGTACTCACATTTCAAACTCTGATATTCTATCCGGCACGTGCGCTGCGCAGCTGTGTCCTCCCTTCTCCTTCTTCTTCTGCTGACGGTGGGTGGCGAAAGGGATCAATAAATATTAATTTCATCCAGATACTTTCGCCGATGGGGCGGACATTTTTAATACGATAGAAATGTGCGAGAGGGTAGTCGAAGCTCCATCTCACTCACCCGCCGGAATATTGAGAAATTCCAGAAAGAAATTCTCTAGAGCAGATCCGACGCGAGCAGATGGGAAAAATTAATTGAGCATACTTCTCGTGCTTTTCTGTGTTTTTATATGATGTTTTTTTTTCTTCCTAATTCCATACATTGCCCCCAGTCTTGATAGAACACTATGCACTAGGAACGGCAAGCGGAAAGAAATTGAAACCTTCTGGGGTCAATAATGAGAATCTGTCTGGATGTTCCGGTCGGTGGGACCGTTGTTCCACCCCAACCGGTCGGAAAACTC
>JAOEFI010000006.1:22180130-22203076 GCA_034621735.1 Anopheles plumbeus
TCCGGGAGCCGATTCTTCCGCCAATTGCTGCGTGGAGTTTTCCGGAAGCTGCCTCGTGAACTCCGAAAAGCAAAACCGTATAGCCGAGTCGAGTCGATCCTGAACACCCGGAGAACGTGTGGCAGGGTGCAGACTGTACGTCAGTCTCATTAACGCCCCAACGAGCTCCAGTGTGAGCCCGCAGTTCAAACACACACACACACACACAGTTCGCTGGCCGGGTTTAATATGTCGCTTCATTTATTCTGGCTGGCTGGCGTGGCTGTGTTTACATACTCGTTTTAATTGAGCAGTAACATGATCCCTCCATCCCCCCGCGGGGCAACCCCACCGAAAACCCACCCCGGGCGAAATGTCGAGCGCACTTTGTCAACCCGGCCACGGGATGCAGTAGTGCTGCACTTTCGTTCGCCGTGGGTTTGGGTATTTGGGTACTCTCAATGTCTCAATTTTCTTTCTTGCTTGTGCGGTTTGATTTATGTCGCCGTACACGCGTTCCCACATAAACACACACCACACACCCGTCGGTTTTATTTTTGTGTCGCCTGTTCATTTGGAGCCGTTTTTCACCAAAACAAATTTTCAGCCCGTGCATCGACGGAAACATCCTACATCCTTCGTCTCGGCGTTGCGAGACGCGAGTTGATCGATCGAACGTTCATCATTTATAACGAGCCAGAAGGAACAGCAGCGTCCCAGGGTTTGAGGTGTTCCGTCCGTGGTCGAGATACGGGTTGTTTTGACGGTTCGACGTCTTTTACTTCCCCTGAGACGCGAGTTTCTCGATCGTTGGTGGAGGGAAAATCCAATTTATTGGTTTACCGTACGCATTCCCAACCGAACCGTTACCGGTTGATTGACCTATCGGTTTGGGACAGGCAGTCGTCGGCGTGTCCTGAGAAGGGTGAAATATTTTTTCCAATTACATAACATCCCTTGTTTGATATGCGAATGTTATCAGGTAGGAAGTTTACTTTTTCCTTCATTCGTTTGGGAGGTAGAAGATTTGATTTGATTTAAGTATCAATCACAGTGCTCAGTAATTTATTGGCTCCTTCCAATGGTTATATGAACTTCCCAATGACGATTCTGTTGCATCTAGTTCCCCTCTTTCTCGTTCATAAATTCACTTCAAACCAATTCCCTTGGAAACATTCGCATCCAATGTTGCCCGAAAAGTTTCGATCCAACGTCGAGTCAAAATCGAGCATTACATGGCCCACTCCGATGGCCCGAAAAACGTCCAGTTGTTCACATTCGGAATCCCATTCGGTGTCGACAATCAAGCGTCAAACCTGACCCAAGTGGCGTGATAAATCTGCATCGGAGGCTTTTGCTTGATTCCCTCGTGTTTCCCAAACGTGCCGTTGTTGTCCGGCGTAAATAAATGGAGGCAGTAAAAAAGGAGCAGACTAAAACTCGGACACGGCCAGCCAGCGTCTGCTTCTGGTCGAATTTCGGCGATGCAAATTTGAACCCGGAATGGATTTGTCCGCCTTCTGGCATCTGCAGACAGCAGACATTGGAAGGCCGAATTACGGTTCGCGGCTTGTCCGGTGGCAGGCAATTAAGACGGTAGCTGTTTGTCGTGATTTGTAGCACTTCGGAGAACTGACTGTTGCAGGCGTGATTTACAGTTGACCTCCCGTTTACTGCTCCTTCTCCGGCTGCACTCCTGTTGCATTCTAAATCGAGGGCTCGGTTTGATGTTGGGTTTAGGGCTTTGAAGGTGAGTTTGAAACCCAAAGAGGAAATCGGATTCGGATACAAAATTGTTAGAAGCAATTTCGTCAGTGCCAAAATCACACCGACAAAGGCATCAACACAAACCCGATCAACACTTACGAGCGCAGGAAACGTCTGATGATTGATGGCGGATGGCGAACAGAGGCCTTGGTCTTGGAAATGGACCGAACGTCGTTGCAAAAATTACCCCCCAGGGGAAGTGCAACTTTTAAATTTATTAGTTTGCGCATGGTTCGCTAATGACCAGACCGCACTGGAATATGTGCACACGATGACAGCGTTCGTGCGGTTCTGTGTTTCGAACGGAAATAATAACTGATGCAATCCGAACACTTCCAATACAAGTAAGAAGAAAAGAAATGAATAATATGAAGCTGTTGGTGCATATAGCAATATAACCAGTTTGATGGATCCTAAAATGGAAGGTTTTATGATGGCAGCGTTGAGGGTCCCGTTTCCTTTCTGGTAGTAACACGTTCACGTATTTATGATATATTTCCGCAAGCTTTAATTCACCTTGAAGTTATATTGAGTAGTTTTGTAACAATGTTTTCCATTTTATGAATTCAATTCAACGCAATTTCAACGTATTTGCAAAAATGATATCTTTCATGTTGAAACAAGCAACAAACACGCCTCATGAAAAACCGGTCGCTTCCAAGAAGATGGCACCTTTTCTAAAGAATGAAGACAACTTCCACCGAAAGGGCCTGTTGCGTAAATGATGAGCTACTTAAAAATATAAACCATTAACTTTTTGCTCCTCGATGAATAATTGCTGCTCATTTCTGGTGCGTCGTTCCCCGCCAAACCGAACTCCAACGCCGGTCCACGGGTTGACGGCACTTACTCAGCGCGGATGGAATCGCCCACCAGATTCGGAAGCTTCCTGCTGTAAACGAGTGACATTAAATTTCGCCACTCGTCGAACCTCAAGATTTGGCGTACGGAAACTTTCAATGGGACAATCACGGGTCCGAAAAAGTCAACAAACCGAAGCCCGCGTGCCGGCTTTTAAGGAAGCAATCATAAGAAAGCTCTCGTAGTCAGGCCAAGACGGTTGCCAGGTTCGATGTCAAGCATTCGCGATGAATGAAAAAAAGCGCAGGGTGGCCACCAATCACGCGAGGCTCCATCAGAACACAACCGAACGCAAACGAGCCGTTGGAAAATTAATGCAAATCACAGAATTTTGCAATGAGTCACGAACCGGTTTTGCATACTTTCTAAGCAATGGGGAGGAGGGGTGGTTTTGGGGAAGTGACCGGCAGCTGATGGAGAAACAGCTGCGTGCCTCTCACTCGCTGATCACACTTCAATCAGCAGAATCCACTTTCATCACGGAATCAACCAATAATCCTTGCGTTCGGTCGATTAACATCAACAATGACTGACACAACAGCAACATCATGTTGCATCGCGAGTGGGTAGCAGACAGAAGAAGGATGATATAGAAGGGGGAGAAACGGGGAGGATGTTTAATGTCCATCCCCTGGCAAAAATATTCCCGTAAGCGGGTGGGGGTGGTGGCAAAAGTGCATCGAACCCATTTTCATGTGCGTGATTTCGGATATGTGCCACTTCGCACGTCGATGCATTCGCCGCGGGCTGCACGCGGTGGATTGGGTTGCACGGGAACACACACTCACAGGCATTGCAACACACAAGAAGCACTCGGCACTCGCCGGCAAACAATAGGAAACATGGGCAATTATTTTATCGCTTTCGGCATTCGGAGTTTCAATGAGCCGCGGAGGTGGACGAGGGCACACACGCCATTGTTTGTGGTGTTTTGCGCCTTTTGATGCTGGTTTTCGGATGCACCTCACGCGGTGCAGTTCGGTGGTGGTGTGAAGCGAGCGCGTCGATGATTCGCTTCAGAGGGCGCGGGAGAGAGAGACAAGCGATCGGTTTGATTGATTCGCGCTTGATTATGACTCAATGTCAAGTGGAATGAAGGGGATTATAAGGTTGGCAGGTTTTTTTTTCTCCTTCTTTATGCAACGTCGCGCAGCTGCAGCTTAATCGATATTGAAAACCATCGAGCGACGCACGGAACTTATTACATTTCGATGGAAATTATCCATTAGTTCCATGGGCGAGTGATCTTTGGCCGTTCTTTTTCATGGCATACATTACTCATAAAAAGTCTATACATAGTTTTGCGGAGTCAGCACTCTTCCAATATGATGTCATTATCACTCCATGGCCAACAATTAGTCCAACCAGAAGCGATGAACCGTTCGTTACTTCTCGCGGAATTGTGATTCGCAAGAATGAAAGATATTTGTTCCAAGAATTAGACCGTTTGGGAATTTCATCGAACGAACTAACTTTTCTCGTTGTTCCAAGAAACGAATACAACTCAGAAGAGGATTAGCTGCATGTTCTTGATCTGTGAACCAATGCTGCTACATTGTTCAAACGCGTTCCGGCGGTGATAACCTTCCCGAATGATCCCAGTCCCGTCTAGGATGTGTGGCACCTCAATGTCGGTTTGTGATAATGGGATTTACCAGCCGAATTCAATAATACAAGTTCGCGGAGTAATTAAATCACTCGGAAATAACATACTGCCAAATTGGTTCCGCTATCGGGGCGGTGTGGTGTACCAAAAGTATTCTTGTTCACTCATTTCTTAGAAAGTTATTCATAAATGTTTTGTTGACTATAGTACTATTATGAATGCTTCATTTATTTAAGCAATTCTTTTCCCACAAACCAATTCAAACAGAAAACGTCTTTTGAATCTAAACATTTCCATTCTACAAATCTATTCTGGTTCTCCGTCCACCCCGGCTCGGTCGCGATCAGTCATATTAAACCGGATTACATTTATCACGGCTCCAATCCCGCATAACGGTTCATTGAGCCCATGCATGTTGCTCGATGGAGGTAGCAACCTTACCCCGCCGCTAATGGGACCTCATTTAGCAGCCGGGTTGTTAACGGAAATAGAATTAAGTAACCCCCAAAAACGCACCGTTGGAACGAACCTCACTGTGGGGGTAGGATAGAATGAAACAAAGTGCCAAAATGGACAGTGAGGTGAGTAGACGTACACGTTGCGTTTGTCGCGCCCAATCTCCGTGGCATTATTAGCCGCCACTCCCCCAAAGTGATGGTGAAGTGACAGGCGAGGCGAGCAGGCGGGATATGACAAATTACTTCCAACTCCCGGAGTCAAGTGGCGGAACGTTCCTTCATCTGGGGGGGCCTCTCCCCCGAGGGGGGGTAAGGTGGGCGGGAGGAAAGGACGGGCGATGTTTGCGGTTGCAAAACATAAACAATCATAAGCGATAATAAGGATATACTTTGTGAGTTCATTTATGCCGGAACACGTACAAGGACCGAAGGACGACTGCGTTATGGAGTGGATCACCGTCTCTCTTCTTCCCCCCCTCCCCCCTCCTTTTCTCTGAAGGAATGCCATCCGACTAAATGTCTGCAACACGCAACGCGACCACTGGAAACCAGGATAACGCACTGACCCGGAGTACCCCACGTTGTCGTCCGTTAAACCTCACCGCCGTGTCTGACATGTGAGGGAAAATCGTGCCGCCCGCTGCGCCTGGGGTGGGTTCAGCCATCCCGCTTGCCTACCGAAAGGGCTTCGTCCTTTGCCTTTCGAAATCACTCGACACACGCATGGGGCTTGTAGGCTGACGACGCATGCTACGCATCCCCGTGGGGTGTCAACAGGGCCGTACAAGCGGTGCGCTACGGCGGTAATTTATGGTCCCAGGTAGATTATCCTTCCGCCGGCATCGCGTGGGACGATGGAGAGATTCGTTTGCGTTAAAATTAAGACATGCGGGATGAAGATGAGATGACACAGAGAGAGAGAGAGAGAGAGAGAGAGAGAGAGAGAGAGAGAGACAGAGAGCTTTCATTGTTCCGCAAGCGCAAAGGTGAAGCGCAAATGAGCGAGGATTAGTGGCTGCTCGTCGGGAGTTTGCAAACAACTACACCAGGGCTCGAAAGGATGCAAACCGGGGCGGATAGAAAGCCTACTTTCCCCGTGGTTGAATGTCACCGGATTAGGGGGGACAAACATGACAAACTGGAATCGTCTCGTGGGTTGGAAGTGGCCGGAATTCCTGTGTGTGTGGATGTTTTGTGGTGCTCGAGCACTATCTTTCGTCGCGTGTGTTCATGCGAAAAGTTAGCAACATCTCTTGCGGAAGTATCTTGCGGTAGACATTGTTTTTAAGAGGCAAAGTGGCTAGCAGGATCTCGTATGCAACGGATCCTTAAACTGACATTCAAATCATCCTTTACCGTAATTGTGTTAAAAAACTATAAGGAAAAGGCTAATTAAGATCGCAATGCAACGTATACAAAATAGAGTCCGTAGGGTTGCTTCGCTGGGTTAAACTTTGCCAATGAGCTATCCGCAAATAATTCAAATAGTAGACGACAAACAACGGTACAACTATTGCAAGGCAAAGCTGCATAAGGTGAAGGGGATGGGCAACATTCATTATCACCCATCAAGGTATCAAAGTTGACCCCTTTTATGGGCAGCCCGATGAAAAACCAACACGAGCATCATCCGGCGAGTGAATAAAAGCCACCAGTTTATTGCTAATCTATCTGATACGACGCGCCTAGGGACCTCCTACCAGTTAATGGCAGCGAGTCGAGAAGGAACCGTTCCGTGGTGTGCGATAGTCGTAAAATATTAAATTAAAAACACGTTCCTAGTCGAACGGGGAGGAGGTTTTACGACGAGGGCTGACGCAATTGTGCTCTTCGTCGGGAAGGCGTGAGTTTCTGCTGGAACTTAGGCTGCAGCTAAGATGTGCAGCACACCAGCGCTGCAAACGGCACTGCAACTTTCGATTTCAGTCGGCGGTTGAGTGTGTGCTAGAAATAGATGTTCACTCTGTTTGCGACATAAATCATTGATTAATTTCATAGGGCGGAATCGATTCCCGGTGACTCATTCTCTTCCAATGGTGTTGAGCTTTTTTGCTACAGATAACAATTTAAACAAATGCACAATCACAGAAGGCTGTGCGTGTGGCGGAAATTGAATCGGTATAAAATATTCCACTCCTTTTCGCTTCATTACGCGCCGAATGGAGCCAATTATTTTCCCGTGCAAACATAATGTACTATACACATGATGCTACGAATAAACCAAAGCTCGAGCGAAAACGGACATTCTCGGACTCGCTCTTCAACCGATCGGTTTCGTTTATGGACTTTTTTCGACTTTTAGCAAAAGGTAGTAAAAAAACATTAACGGCGACATACTCTGACAAGTGCAACACCAGAGACAGAATACCACAAATCTGTGACCTCGCGGTAGAGGGCAAGTGTCCCACTGCGGTTTCGGCTGTGACTGGCATTACGAAGGCCGCAAATGAATAAACAATCAAACAAACTACAGACAACTCCGCCAGGCAGGAGCAACGGGGAAGTTAAAGTTCATTCGTCAATTAACACCGATTGGATATTTGGACAAGTTTACACAGCACTCCATGTCGGTTATTCGCCATCGCGGCCCACCGGGAAACATGCAGCGAAACATGCTGAGCGAAATATGGCGGAGTTGATATGATAAATGATGAACTTGACACGAACGGAAGCCGATAAAGACAGGAAGAAAACACAAACGTATGTCCTTTGCGCTGTTTTCCGATGTCGAAATTAATGGCCGGAACCGGGTGAAAAAGAACAAAAAACAAACACACACCAATAATGCTGCAAAAGTGGCACGAGCGCAAACAATGTGTGCCTGATAATAAATCGAATCCAAAAAATGGACACCGTAGCTTGACCGCAGCGGATTATTAATTCCAATTAAATATGGATTGGAACGCACGTCGACATTCCGGGGATTTTTTTTTTTTGTTGATCGGAGGAACTTCCCGAATTTCGAACTCCAAGCCCCCAAAACTGTACGAAAAGGGGGAGCATTTATACCGAATTGCATCCACCGGCCACATGATTGATCGCTGACGTCGATTAGCGACACATTCCGTCTCTCGTTCGTATCACGAAAATATTGAACACAACATTCTGGTTTCGATTTGCCTTCCGATCACTTCCAAGCCGGATCAATTCCGGTCGGATCGAACTGACAGTCAGGATCGGATGTCGCGCGAGAAGACACTTATTAACGCTGAATCTGAGCAGCCCTACGAACCGCAAGACGACGTTGAAGGCACCGAGCGATTATTGCGAGCGGCTGTGTCGGTGGGAAAGGAATCAATAATGGGCCCGTGAAAACACTTTTGACACATTTTCGTAGCCATGTTTGCCCGCGAAAACAGTACCGGCGCGTGTTTGACACAATGTGTGCAATATTGCTATGAGGCGAACGTTTCGTAATAGCACTTCGACAGCGATGCAATCGAGTTACCGTAGCTTCGCAGGAGGGCGAGTTTTGCGTTACGGGAGGAGGTGTAAGGAGGGAAACTACTTTGCCTACAAGACAATGCCGAGACACGACGGTTGAAAGACGTGCCCACGTCGAACCTTTTCGGGCAGGGAGCCATCGGTAATCCACCCAAAAGATTTTAACAAACTTTTAAAATTTGTTAACAAACCAGCATAAGCTGCGGCTTCCGTCAGTTTGCCTAATAAAACTCTTCCTTCTCTTTTTGCAATGTTTCTAATTGAACCTGAGCAAAACATTGCACAATATCTTATATGTTCTTAATGGATTTTTCGTACCTGTTAAAATTATAACTCAAAGTAAGAAAAACCCTACAAAAAAAAGGTAGTATCTTGTTCCAACTCGATATTATTTTTCCAAGAATTCCAACTTTTCCATAAACAAACTTTTGGCGCAACTTTCCTCTTCAATCAAGCAAACACCGATACCGAACTATCATCATCTGGAGCCGAAAACTTGTTCATCCGAACCGGGACCGGCCGAACCGGGATTGCCGGTGCTTTATCTTCTCCCACTGCATAGCGAAAGGATGCTTCCACTCTCCGGTGGAGCGGTCCAATCAGTCAAAAGTAGCTCAAAAGCAGTTCCACGCCGCCGACGTTGGCGGGGGCCGAAACGCGAGCCAAGAAACCGACCGAACGCCAAAGCTCATAATCTCGCATAAATCATTACCAGGCAAACCGGGAGTAGAGCAAGGGTGGACACATGGGGTGGGAGGAATGCTCGGAAACCAGGGGTGACGATCATGCTGGTTAGTGTTTAACTTTCGTAAATATACGAACCCGACACTTCACACTTTCATCTTCATCACTTTCCCCTTACCGATTCTTCGTCAGAACTCGGAGGTCTCACTTTGAAGCTAGCCGTGAGGCCACCTGTCGCGATGCTGTACTTCTGCGCGAGGAGAGAGAAGAGAAAAAAGTGCCGAAAAGCGCTTCCATTTCCTCCCGCCGGCCCTCCTTTCCAGCGATTAGAGAGTATCAACTTGCCCAGACTCCGCGGAGTGAGTGTTTGTGCAGCGGCGACAGACGCTACAAGTCAATGCGATCGCCATCTGTCTCCGCAGGGTTCCCGAAGCCTTGGTAGAGTCAATATATCTCCGTGCATCCGTGTCTGCCCACTAACGCAGTCCCAGGGATAGCCCATCGGAGGGTAAAGTTGGTCAACGCCAACACCGCAGTCTGCGAAGTTCCCCTTGTTCCGTGGCATAATGTGCATAATAAGCGTCACCGATCGCTTAAGAAAAGACGTTGCGATGAAGCTATTCGCACCTTCCACGGATGGTTTGCTTACGATCGTAGAATGATGCCTTTCCCCACGCGCGGATGGTTGGCAAATCGTGCAAAAAGTAACTTGTTTACAGCAAGTAGGCTATGCCCCGCTCGTGCGTGATGCATGAAATGTGTGACTGTGGGAACCTGACGGGGATGCACAAAACCAACCCCCACAGAAGCCGCTGCCGAGGCCTGTGTGTAGCAAGATCACGACTGTCGCGAGACACTCGAGGACGCGCGTTTGTGTTTTTTGTTTCTTCCCCTACCGGGAGCATTCTCCGGCACCATAAAAAGCCATAAAAACAGATAGACGGAATCAAATCCCAAACACAAGAACCGTAAACTCACGAGCCGGAGGCGGCATGTAGAGGCTGGGAGAAACAGAAACATGATTTATGAGGCTTGAAGTTTGAAGAGCCCGGACCCGGGCTGCACAAGTGCAATTGTCTGAGATCGCTGTGCTCCTTCTTTCCGATGACCCATTAGCGTTGGTCGCAAGAGGGGACCTCGCCATTTATGGGCGGTTCTGTAAACAAACGATCGTCTCACTTTCCCAGTGGCCCTGCGATGGGGAAGACGAAGACGAATGCTGAAGTACCCCTCTTGGTGATAGAACATGGATAAACAATACACAACACGGAAAGATGGAGGGCTGAGCAGGGGAAGGGCGTACAGTCGACCTTTCAAGAATCCTTTCTCCTTGCCGAAGGCGACGGTCGAGAACGCAATCTGATTAGGGTTTGTTTCGCTGCAGATTGAGTTGTGCACGATGCCGACGCTGGCCCGGTATCGGTGATTACGATCTGGATAAGCATCTCGAGAGAACATTTCCATTCGCATGGCGCAACAGACAAACTGGGGAACGACAGAACAAAAAAAAAACCAAGAGGAAAACGAATCTCAAAACGGATCCACTTTCGTTTTGTAAGGGAAGTAAAGCGGGTTCCGGGCTGGCAGTCTGCTTTATCTACGTGGCTCCACCAGATAAACTCCATTAGCTTGATGCTGTTACATCGTGCCGGAAATAAAGAGCTTAGATAAATCTGTCAAAATCCGTACGCCGGCATGAATCTATGCGATTCCATTATTCGTTGAAGTCGTTGGTTATGTTTCAAGAGCGAACACAAGCTAATTGATTTTGGCTGTGCAACACAGTTTGCATACTGGATTTTCATTTGTTCTTTTTTTCGCAGATGAAAATTGTATTTGTTGCGAATCGAAATTGTGACCCGAATGCCATTTTCCTAATTCAAGGAAACAAAAATGGAATTTGCAAATATGTTACTTAAAATGCTTGTTTGTTGTAGGAAATTGATTCCACTTTTATTGAAATTTCGCCAAAAAAACATGCTGCATGTATTGGTAATGTGAACATTTCGCAGAAACAACCACAGAACACCGGGGCCACTTCATCTGGCCTTATCGTTATCCATCCGAGTAAAGGGGGGTAAGTGAAGACACCGTAATGTTGAATTTCCATTACCGATGAGTGAAACTTTTCCTTCAAATATTTACACACCCGAGAGCAACAATTTTCCGACAGCAACAGTGTGTTTTGTTTTGAAAAATGGAAAAATGGATGTGAGGAAAAACCCCAAGATTCAGTTGCGCCGGTTTCTCCACCCCGGTCAACATTAGAAAAGAGGGGGATGTTCTTCGGTACCAATCGGTTCGGTTTGTCTTACCGAAAAACAGGACGGAAACGAGACACCACAGAGGGCAAAAGAAAGCAGTAGCAAAAAAAACGGGAATGTGTATCTAATCTGTTGGCTAACGTGATGTAAATCGATTGTCGTGTTCCTTGCGACCTTGCGATTTTACCTTCTTTTTGTGATCTTTTGTGATGATTTTGTGAATGTTCAGCTTCAAACCTATAATGGTTCTTGGTTGCTTCTCTTCCGTAGTTCCATCATCGTTTTTACCACCTCGAAAATGCAACACTCTGTTCACTGGACAATTCGATGCTATATCAATTCTCTTTGTGTCTAGCTTCATAATGTATGCATTGTTTATCCCAACTTTAAAAATGCAAACAATTAGTTTTCTTCCCCTAGGCTACATAGCTTTCCCGCGGCTTAATTCTAAAAAATAAAAGCGACAGAGCAGTAGGTGACACGAACGGCGGATCAAGTGCGTTGGAGCGGGCTGTTTATTTAATAATTCCTGATCGGCGGCACATGTCGTCACTGATTTTGCCCATCGAAGATTTAGAGCTTTGTCTCGTGTTGTTCTTTATCGTTTGTTCGTTGTTTGTTCGGCGAATGTTTTTGTTCGTTTTCATTAATCCGATCACAGCGTTGGATGGAGGTTTTATTCATATTTCCCTGAAAAAATTAACAACGCTTCAATGCACTTTCCGGGGCGGGTATATATGGGTGGCAGTGTTACTTTTCACCACGGTTAAATGGGAAGCTCCATTCGTGTGTGTCGTTTTGTGGGTTTTTGTACAACTTACAACACACACCGAAGCATCCAATCCATGAAGCTGACCGTCCCTAAAAAGGCCACACTGGAACGAATCAGCCCGCTGGTGGAAATTGGAAATGGGCTAAGCCAACCATAATTGAGTGTAGCACGCCGTGCCCCGAGCATACGGTCGAGCCTGCCAGCGCCAAGGTGCAGCCGTTTGCGTTGTTGGCGGGAAAAGAAAAATCAATAAATATTCAATTATTCACCAAATGGATCTGCGGGGCGTAGAATTCAGTGAACGCCAGCAAACCTGTTACCACTGTGTTACAAGTGCCAGACAAGATAGGAACCGTACGCCCTGGCTTCCATTTGCGTTTGACACGGTGCTGTTCCGGTGCGCCGCATGGTCAGGTAGTAGTTCCCTCCCAGGGGGATCGGCATTTTAGAAAACAAACTAGAGAAATGTCTAACCGCCGTTAAACAAGCCTAAAGGGATTGAGGGTTTTGGGTGGATTTGTTGCTGGACCCTTGTTCTGTTTTGCCTTTCTGCACTTCACAATTTTCATTCCAATCCGCGGATTCGATGATGGGAATTTATCTGCCTCTCTCTCTCCGTCTCCAGCTCTATCGTTCTCTCTATTTCCTATATAGTTGTTCATTAATCAAACCATTCTGGGGAATGATTTGGTGCTCGACTATTGCTGCATACGATAAAAAATAAATAAAGATAACACAAACGAACTGGCCAGCAAATAAACCTACCACAAACGGGCCACTCTGGGTCCGGAAGACTGCGGGGCCAATAAAGTTCACCTGCAGCTGCACTCAATATGCAACCTTATCGTTTCCCCGGCAGCAGGTCGCGTTTGTGGCTTAACGTTCGCGGAACAATTTTTTTTTCATTTTTGTATCCAACCATTTTCATTCCATTATTGGTTGGAAACATGTTTTTTTTTTCTTTTTGGTTTCTTTGCTGCAAGGATATCAGCGTGTTTGCCTTGGACCACCCTGCTGCTGTGGAACGTGATTAGTTGCAGCAGGAATTCCATTCGAACGACGATCGGCAACCTGCTCCGAATGCCAGCGTCGGGTCTGGGAGGGGGTTGGGTTTTGTACAAATAAAGTATAGCAATATGGGAATGTCCTTTGTCCACTGTAGATAAGATTGTAGATATTTGTTTGAATTGATAAAAATAGAAATGCAAATTAACTCCACAGAATTTGTAACATTGCAAAGGAGTTGGAAATTATTTTTAGAAGCTTTTCATTTGAACTAGCTATTTTTGAACGTATTGCATCAAGCGGGAGATGGCAAATAAGAAATCGCGATAAGAGCCATATTGGTTTCAAAGCAAACGGCGACCGGGTGCCTTCGAGATCATATGAAACGTTAGAAGGCACAGTTGGCAAACGAAATGGCCCATCGGCAAATAAACGAAACAACATGAAACGAACTCCAGTCGGTAGTATGTATTTTTATAATTCCCAACACAAACATTGCACATTGACGACGAGTTTTGCGAACCCGCCAGCGCTCGTGCCCACCCCGCGGAACACAGTTATTGCTCATCGTTCAAGCTGATTCAGTCTTTTCTAGCGGCTCAAACAGAAGATCTGTGTCGCGCGAGCAAACACGGAACACGGAGGCCTCGTCACAGGTTTTTTGGCAAATAAAGTTCAGCCCAGTGGAATGCGTTCTTCTGGCGCCCCCTTTTTCCTTCCCATACCCTTCGCCCCTCCTTCTAATCATCCCGCTAATGCGTACTTGGCGAAAAGAAAAACAAATTAAAGCTGAATCATGCGGAAGTAATTGTTTGATGTTTTGCAGTTCCGCGGAGGAACTCCGGGGTGTCCGCCGACGACGATGAGCAACGATCGGAAGGTTGGGAGAGAGGGAAAGAGAGGAGCGGAGATTAAAAGGAAAGTAAAAAGGAAGCAAAAGTTCATAAATTAACGACTCAATGAATTTGGCATCATGGTCCGTCTCGGTGCCGGTCGCCGCAGCTAGGAAGTGAGTTGTCGAAGTTCGAAGAATTTATCTCAACATCATCCGGCGGGATGCAGCGGGAAGAAGATTAGACGCTGGAAGTAGCGAGTATTCGCTGATTGTTTTCGGATTAATTGGAAAATTGTGTCGAAAAATGAAGCTACTTAACATCATTTTTGGGTGATTGAATGTGATTTTACATTCATCAACTCAACTTCATGGGTTGCTATAGCGAAAAGACCACTTATGGACTGCACACAAATGATTCTTCACAAGGATTTAAAAATTGAAGAGATGAGGCAAAATGTTTTCCTCGACTAATGTCGATGTCCGTGCCATTTTCTCAATCTTTGCTACAAGTTTAGCTACCGGTTATATTACACGATTTAATATCTTGTTATTATCCACATTACAAGCTGGGAATGGGATGTCACAGTCGTATCAATAAACGTTTACAGCTTATCCAACATTGGACACTGGTTGTTTATTGCACTGCAACACTCTTCCTGTAGGAATCGGTTCTGGCGGGTGTGTGGAACGAGAGACGATGACGTTTAATTTGTCACCCATCGGGCCACGTTATGGTCGTGCGAAATCCGTCCCCGGTTTAAGTCCCGTTTGGTGTCCCTCTACGAGCGGGTTTAATGGAGGCGCCTTATTGTGTCCATTAAAAAGGATAAATAAAATAAAATAAACCGTAAAAAATTCGACGCAAACACGGAAACCGATTCCGCGTTGTTTTCCAGCGCACCGCGCCGGCCAGAAGGCGAAGAACGTCGCGTTCAATAACTTTCACTGACGTCCAGGCCCTCGGATCCGCTCGGGTGGAAAAGTAAATACAACCCAGCGGAGGATTGATGTATCTAGCAGTATGAATGCGATGTCCCGCCAAAGTTAATGCAAATAATAAATAGCGCTCCCGAATCGAATGGTTCCTATCAACCCCCCAAACCTTCCTTCCTGTCACCCAACCGCCCTTCGAAAACGGATCAAACATCAAACGATCGAGAACGGGCTGAAAAATTGGCAGCCTACAATACCGGGAATCGGGGCGAGTAAAAGACAGCCCGCTCAGCGTGACGTGGAAATGGAAACCGCTGCCTGGGAACGCTTTTCCCGAAAGGAAAGTCACTTCCGTGCCCGACGAAACACAACTCTCGTCAACGTCGGTGGTCCGACGGTACCGGGCGGGGTTTGATTTGTGATCCAACCACTACGCCGGTTCAATCTTCGTGGAATGGTGGAAATGGTTCCCGGAAGAAGACGAAGGAAGGAAAACTCATTTTCCCATAGGATCACTCACAATTTGTCGTTCCGCGCGCTCCATCGGCTGTCAATCGGAGCGCGATCTATGTTGATGATGATGACGAATGGGGGAAGGTAAACTTTTCCTCCCGCGTGCCGGAAGGAATGAAAGGAAGAAAGAAAAAATAAACACAACCAAAACGAGAAAGCAGTACCCGATGGAATCATGAAAAGTTTTCATTTCATTTCTCGTGCCGGCAAACAGGGAAAGATGGACAAAATGAAATTCGGAAATTGAAGGATCAGCAAACATGGGATAAAAATCAGCGTGGGATAAAAAATTGTGGCAACACACAAATGAAAACTCCAGCTCTGATTAAAACAAGCAACAAGTGGGCGCTGCAGTTTCGTTTTTCTTTTCCGGGAGACACGCGTCCCAGTGCTGCTGGGATGTTCGCTATGACTTTCGTTTAATTTTTCATGAACTCGAACCCGACGAAAGAGGTGGCGTAATACGCAGGATTAAAGACTACCATTTCCCGGAGAAAAGCCATTCGATCTACTCAACACTTGCTCGTGGTTTTTATGCATTAGTTTTATCAACTCCAACACTGGAAGCTGGCGACGACGCCGAGTTCCTGTTCCTCATAGCCGGAATCATCATCCCTAAACCGCGGGAAAATGGGCGCTTCTTATCGGCCTGGGAAAGCGTGCTGGCTTTCCCAACTTCTCTCGACCTTCGAGCAGGGCGAGTTTCAACCCGAGAACTGGAGAAAGAAACATCTGCAACGAATCGAAGCGGGTCTGGCAATAGGTTTATAATTAATTATGGCAACCAATTGTGCGCGCCCGAGGAAGAACGTCGGGGTGTGTGTTCCGGTCCCTTGTTGTGCTGGCGATTGTGAGGGTCATAAATTTTAAGCAGCACTCTTCCATTTTCATTCGCTTCCAGTACCCCTTCGTCCTCCCAGTGGGGCTGCGGTGACGAATGCGTTTGATGGTCTCCGGTCGCTGTTTGTTGGGATTCGGTTGTGTGTGTTGTGTCTGCTCTGGCTACGTCGACTAGATCATTTTCCTCCCATATTTCCGGGCTGCTGCGGTGCTGGAAGGGGAAGGCGAGTGAACCTTCCAATGAACCCAACTCTCCCAACGGCGGGACATAATTTCTCGGGCAAAATGTACACAATGTGTTCCGGGAACGATTCGAGCGATACGCAGAACGGGTGGGTTAGGGAGGAGTGGGAGGGGACGCGATTGTTGCGATACAAACATGGGCCACATTGAATTAAATTGCCCCCGAATAAAACGGATGGCCCCGCTTTGATGGGGAACGATCGCTTTGACGGAGCATGTTGTGGGAACGGCCTCCGGGGGCGCCAGAAGGTTATGATTTAATGTGACAAACATTTTCGCAATTTTTGGCATCCTTTTCCCATCGCCACGATGATAAGTGGTTTAAGTCAGAGGAGAGAGAGAGAGAGAAACGAAAAGTGTGTCGATTCCTTTGAAGCTGTTTATTTTCTCTAACAAGTGAATGATTATGATATTAAATCGAGAGTTCATTCTTTGATTTACTAGCAATTTCCGGCCATTTCTGCCATTTGATCTTCTTGCCTGTTTTCCCTGAAATAATTCCATTCCTTTCTAATATGATTGTCTCCCATTCGTCACATTCATGTTTAGGCTGACATGAATGGCAACATCTTTCGGATGGCTCGCTCCAAGAACGTTTTGTTATCATTTAAATATTTTAAATATTCATAACAATGTTCTGTGGCAATGTTTCCACTGTTAAACTCTAATTAATCAGAAGTCCTTCCACTACAAGAGTTTCTTCATCCCCTAAAACGAATGGAGGTAGCCGTTAGGAACATTTGTTCCCTTTCTATTTCTGCGGCAAAAAGTCGGCGCCATTCCGTTAAATGCAATAATTTTCCTCACGGCATACTTTTCATATTTCGGTAACATTCATCTCCTGTGGTTGAAGCGAATTGTGTCGTTTTTCCAGCCCATTTTTTTCCCCCCAACCAAAAGCAAAACTTTTCATTGCGTTGGTGAAGTCGCGCGAAAGTCACAGCAAAGGTCAGCGATGGTGCTGAGCCTATAGTCGAAAAAATCGCCCCGCGCCCTTGTCGTGGGTGGAATATGTATGCAAAATGGGGGATTGAAAAAAAAGAAGCAAATGGCACACGAACAACGCAGCCGTACGACGACGCACCATATTCTCTCGGTATCACACGTGCGGGAAAATTCATCAGCTGTCACCGGTTGCATGATTGATCAGCTTTTACAACCAGACGGTCCGTAGGCCCCCAAGGTGGGGAGGGAGGTTTTTTTCCAGCCTCCCATCCAGCCTAGTCAACTTTTAAATCGGACACACCTGTGCACCGGCGGGCGCAACCAGACGAATCGGTTTCATTTATGTCGGAAGTAGGCTTTCCCTTTTTTTTTTTGTTCGTTTCTCTCTCTGGGCCGCGCCCACGTTCCGCGTGCGCGTTTTCGGTGGATCATAAAACCATCTGCCAACTCCCGTGTGACGGATTTGAGGGAAATTTAACAACAGCCTGCCACAATACTACAACAACGGGGAAAAAAAGCAATCCGTACCATCATCCAGCCAACTTGCCAGCTTTTTTATTACAACAATTCAAAAACTCTTTGGCCGCGATTCGGGGAATTGTTGGAGATTTTTTTTCCTCTTCTCTCCCTTCCGGTTCGGATGACGGTTTGAGATTTCACAGGAAGTCTTCCGACGGGAACGTCGGAATGGTTACATAATCCGCACGCCCCCAACCGGTTGGCTCGTTTATTACCATTTGTCACCGATACGTCCTTCAGCTTTTATTCTGGCCCGCTTTCTGTCGTTCTACAGCGCCGACACCCGCCGGGGAGGTGGCAGCATAAATCTTCCCCCCCGGGGGCAAAAGGGCCGCAGGAGTTTTGTTGCGCTAAATTGAGCACTCGGTGTCACTCAAGATGGCGACGCACGTGGCACGGAAAGTTTCGGCGAAAGTTCGAGAAAGTTATTCTTTTGTCATCGTCCACCGGGAGTTCAGTCGCACTGACATGCGTTGATTGAATATTTTAACATGTCGCCGAGCGTGTAATATAAAAATACTCTCAACATTCCATCAAACATTTCGAACACCTCCTAATGAATAGAAATCGCTTGGTTGGACCTCTGGTCGGCTGCCATAAATAAGAGTTAAGATGGCGTTCCGTGTAATGATGCACGGTGAACCGCCGCCGGCCACCATTTATGCTGCGCTGATCTTGAGCGCAGCCTCTTACAACACTATTCGAAACTATTTCCACATTCATTGCTCCATCAACTCCACGGCGCACGGGACACGGCCGATCACATCGTGCGGTGATTTAAATTCATGTCTAATCTCGGCCAACCCATCCACTTCCTTCTTCCGCAGGTGGCTTTACGGAACGATTGTGACGTTGATTTGCATCGCACACCGGGTGACCTCATCGGAGCTGAACATATTTGGCGGCCAAGGCATCAGAGGTAAGTGTGACTCAGAGGCCGCTGCTCCTTAATGCTCTGCGGCGGCTTATCGTAATGTCGATCGGAAGATGAGCGGAAAGACTAAACTAGTCGCCTGGAACCCATCTACTTCGCCACGGGTCAGCTGATGATGCCGGGTGCACGCATAAACCCGGCTTAGCGTAGACATCTTGGTCGAGAATATATATTCGAATTTTGGAACTATGACAACCCGAAACTTGATTGCAAATTACCCGAAAACTATCGGAAGTCGGGTTGCGGAAGTGTTTCGGGTGGGTAGACAAATTAATAGACGTTTGGTTTGATGCCGTACCGAATGATTATGGATCGGGCTTCGCATTCCGAGGAACGTAGTCGTCCTCAATGATAGAAGGCCAAGAAGCTATAACCGATACACTAGAAATTAGTTTTTTGGAGAGTTTCATTACTGCATACACATCGAATATAGATGAGGTTCACACATTAAAATATTTGATTAGTAGGACATATTTACGTATTCTCATTCGTGTGTTTATAAAAACATTAATATTCACTTGTTGCATTCATGATACAAAATGCGAACCAAATCGACTATCGCGTTGAAATATTTCACCAAAGGTAACAGACAACATCGTAATGCGCCTAAATGCATGCAATGTGTATTACACTTCAACCCAAACGTGCTTGCGTGTTAGATTTAAATTCTGATGTTTTATTACGATTGAAACCTTGAATGCAAACTGGAGAATGATTTCGCATAACCATAACTCTACTTTCTTGGCACTTTCGAGATTCTAACGTACTTCTGCCCTCGCCCTTCACTGACAGATGCACTCGCCGAACGCGATCTGATGGGAGCGATCCAGATACCGCTGCAGAACGGGGTCAAGTTCGTCGATGGACTGGACGGGTTTCCGGCGTTCGGCGTCACCAGCGAGGCGGACCTGAAGTCACCCTTCAAGCTCATCCTCTCGGACCACCTGCAGGACTTCGCCATCATCGCTACCATCAGACCGCAGTCCAGCTCCGGCGGTTGGGTCTTCTCGGTGGTCAACTCACTCGACACCGTTGTCCAGCTGGGCTTGCTGCTCGAGCCGACCACAGCCGGCGACCAGTGGAACGTCACCCTGTACTACACCGACGCCAAGCAGGAGCGCGACAGCCAGGCGCTCGCCTCGTTCCAGGTGCCGTTCGGCAAGAGCTGGATGAAGATGATCTTCAAGGTGCTGCCCGACCAGGTCGTGTTCTACTACAACTGCCTAGAGGCCGGCGTCGCCCTGGTGAAGAAGGAGCCACGTAAGTTAGTGTTCGACACCGCGTCGACGGTGTACATCGGCCAAGCAGGTCCCGTGTTGAAGCGGAAATTCGAGGTGAGTAGCGCATCCTGATTCATTCTGTCATTCAAACTTTCGTCGAGTCCGAAAAGAAACCATTCCACGCTTTGCTGACAACGACAACCAGTGCTCAAATACAGTTCCATATGCCACCGAACCGTACACAAAGGAGGAAAAAACCTGCCTCCGCCAGGTAAGCTGCGGATGGAATTAAATTTTAATCAACGACTTTAACAAGCCTGTGGAAGACAAGCGGACGACGATGCTGCTGCATAAGCGACGCAACTCCGCCAAACCGTAAAAACCCAATTCACTGCACTCGAGGGACAGATTTCTGGCGCAGAAAGGGCACCCGAAACTCTGCATAAAAGTGCCCCAGCAACAGCGACCGTAAACTCTCACGCCCGAAGCACATCCTTGGGTCTGTGGATTGCTGACACTCGGAGATTTCGAGATTTTGTCGAGTTTGTTTGTCGATGCATGCAGGCGCTTCGCTTGGAGTGCCATGATATTATCACACTTGCCAGGTGTCAGGACACGGCGTCGGGTCCGCAGAAGTGTGTATTAAAATTTCATCGCGCCCTTTGACGCTCTCAGACCACTACCGGAGATGGGAACCCCGGGGGTGGGAAAGTTCGGCAGTGCCAGAATGCAGCGGAAGCGCTGTGTCCGCGCCGGCAGGATTTTCAACGCAGCAGAACACGCTGTAAAACTTCTACATTACAACCGATTTTGATGTGGCCTAGATTCCGTTTTGTGTTTTCCTTCATTCCCGGTTGCTTTTTTGCTTTCCTTTCCCGTCCGGCAACAGTTATCTACCCTGTGCATGGGAATGGCGTAATTGGTGTAAAAAGTGCTTCCGTGTTCCCGCGTTTGAGGGTATTGAACGGAAGGGAAAGAAAAGGACATACCCGGGAATGGAATGGTTGGAAAAATGAATCCACTCGACACAAATCAGGTGAAAAGGGTTTGCGATGACACCGCCATTCGGGTGAAAAACCTTCATAAAATGGGAAATTTATATTCATTATCATTCATCGTGGTGTTTCGGATAAAATAAAATGGCAAACAAAAACGTTACCATTTGCTTCGCCGGGCAAATGGAGTGCAGTCAAACATTTCCATCCTAGTTCGTTTACGGGTCACAAATTTTAGCACTTTTATGCTCGCTTGCCGGTCTTCTCTCACTCTCTTCCTACCACATTTTACTTGTGTTGATAATTTTAACTTCCAACTTGGAATGAAAAAAAAAAAGGAAATCCCATTCAAAAGGACGAATTCGATTGTTCCCTTCTCTAAACGATTTCTTCAATTTTCTTTCCACCCCATTTTCCATCCAACCAACTCGTTGTCCGGCGGCACAATCTTCTCATTCTCGGACAACGTATTTGATTCTCGCTAATCCTTTCCCACCAGTCGGAGCGGACATTTACGCTTTACAATTATACGCTTGTTTTACTTCCGTCTCATTTGCCGCGGAAACCCTTTCGAACAAATGCTTACGAGAATTAAGGGTTAAAGCCCTTATTTTTGGTCCACGCTGGTGGAAGAGAACTGAAAACGGTTCGAGTGGCGTGGCATGAGGAACTTTATTCCAAGCCATTTCTGGACAGAAAAAAAGTGTTCGTTATTGGTACGTTCGATTTTATCCGGAAAATCCAATATGTTTAAATAACAACCATTTTGAAAGGGGAAATACAATGGCGTTCTCCATTTACAACAGACCATGAACGCAATAAAACGCGATGCTAGTACGTGCTGGGATTTTCCTGTTTCTCTTTTTTTTTTTACTGAAGCTCCTACGTGAGTAACGATTTTCCGAAAGTTAATGAAACATTTACCAAGCTGTCCTTCAAAAGAATTTACATATAAATACGCACTTACGCACACAAGTATGAGGGCCGACTTGTTCCGTGACATCTCCACCAATGACATACGCAACCGTCGTGAATCCGTGTTGCCGGGAAAACTACCAAAGGGAGCACTTCGGGGTAGACACCCGAGAGTGAGAGCGCAAGACAAGTGCCGTTCAAGTGCGCCCGGCATTCGATGCCAGATGGCATCACATTCAAAACGGAGACCTACCGCGTATCGGTGCATCCGTGGCTGCCAGATGGCGTCCCAACCGTGGGGGAGGGAAAACGCACCTCATATGGGATGCACGGAATGAGACGGTTCACGGTTCTGCTGCGGCCGGCACATTGCCTGCGGCTTACCGAGACCGTTCCGAATAGTTCCGGTGGTTCCCATTCACGCACACCCAATGAGGGCCAATGAGTCAACCGGTTGAGGGAGGGAAGGAAAACCAGGAAGCCTGCCCACACCCACAGACCTCTCCCCGCGGGGTTCCGTTCGGTCCGATTTCAACGCCAACCGACGACCTATTTCCCGGAACCATTTCGCGCCACGAGCGGCTTGCGTTTCATCGTATTTGATGCCGCCACATCGCTGACGGTTTGATTTGTTTGTTGGAAAACGCTGTCGGAAAATGCCAGCAACACACGTACAAGTATGCCTACGCGGAAGCATACCGGAACATTACCGGCCGACGGGTGCCCGGAGGGATCTATTTTCGAACCAATTAACAATCTTTCCACACGAACTATGTTGGAACGGCCGGGAAGACGGTCGCGAGAGCAGATGAGCTCACCAGATCCATTCCGATCCATCATCATCATCATCATCATCATCATAATCATCATCAGCATCATAGTTTTCTTCCACGGCCGGGTGAAATTACTTTAATCGGACACTCGTTCTCGAGGAAATCATGAGGACGCATACATGGGAGACGCGTTGGGTGGGTTTTGCGTCCGAACCTCCCACCTCCACAGGGATGTCCGTTGGGATGTATCTTTTATGACCCTTTTCTTACGCAATATCTGCGTGGGCAAGTATGGTCGGAAATTGCGGTCAAGTTTTATGCGATTTTCTCCACCCATCCGGACACTTGCCTAATGCTGCTCTTTGGTGGCCCTTGAGCAGAAGCAATCGTCTTCTTTCGCAACGCAACGGGGGGGGGGGGGGGGGGGGGGTTTTTTTTTTT
>JAOEFI010000006.1:22229488-22244793 GCA_034621735.1 Anopheles plumbeus
ACGAAGCCTGCTTCGATTGATGCTGTGGAAGCCGTTTGGAATGTAAAACCACCCTAACGGCACTCGAAGGGAGTCACTTTTCGAGAAATTTCCTCACAATCTAAAGCAAAGATGAAGGTTGTGAGTGGCTTAATCCACATTTGACCTCCCGACGTATCTCTCGACGAGGTTTGGTTCGTTCGATAATAGGTAGCAAATAAGATCTACCGCAAATACCGGGAACTGTTTAGACTTCCAAACACAACCACACGCCCTGCAGGGCATGGCTTGAAATATTAGGCTAAAAGCTTGTCAACCAGCTTTATCAGTGAGGCAACGAAGCGTTGGGCTGCCCGGATCATGTTCTACGTCACGCCAACTCCTTCGACGGCATTCCTGTGGTCTGGACGTGCTTTACTCATCAGCACTTACTCGGTAATAATACACCACCAAATGTTCCGTACATTTTGCTACCCCATCCGAATGGGTCCGATGGTGAGTCTAAAAGTGCTGTCACGTGCCCCAGCCAGCATGCTTAACCTTTTACATAACAAACGTTGATATCACATACATACATGTTTCACCCGTTCATCAGCACTCATTTAACGGACTGGTTTCAACAACAACTTAGGGCCTCTGCCTTCAAGAAGCGGACAGCTGTTTGTGCCGCTCACTAATCGGCTTAGGTTGAAGGGCGCAAGTGTGTCCATCAAACAGAAATAGTATGGCCGGGAATGGAGTAATATAAGTGGGGCTTAGACTTAGTTCGTAGTAGTTGCTGGAAGTTGCAAAATATGTTACAACTGAACGAACCGGAAGCTGCTTAACAAAGTTCCAATGTTCGAAATAGTCCCACCGATTGCTCCAAGAACAATGCCCAACCGTTATGATTTCCTGTGAGGACAATATTTATGCACTCTCTCCGGATGAAGTCCAAGTCCGAGGAAGGAGACGTGTCATGTGACAAGTCGTAGAATGAAACGTCTACGATTTGTTTCTCTCTTAATCCGGCATCTAGTGCAAGTTTGCTTGGTGACAGACACCCGCAGCACAAGTGCTTCAAATGTGAACTTTACAATACCACAGGGCATCATTTCACTGGCACCCACCCATCAACCCATTTCGGACGCTTTTATTAAGCCGGCGAGCGGAAATATGACAACCCGTCGCGGTCGAGCGAGGCATCCTTCCAAGATTTAGCTCCACGAAGCTCGCAACGGAAGAAGTTTACCAAAAAACTAAATGTGGCCAGGCTCGCATGGCGCTTGAGTTGTGGAAACCACCGAAAACTTTAGCTCCGCTGGCGGTTTTAGTCCCCCGGTAGGTTTAGACACCATGTGTGTGGTGTACGTTTATGGAGGCGGTTTAGAAGTTGTGCCTCGTGCATTAGACATGTTTTTTATTTCTGTTTTTACTTCATCCAACTTGGGGAGAAAAGGTGAACAAAAAAACAGCAGAATGCCACCCCAAAAGGCGTCGAGCAGAAATATGCGGTTTTTCCTGACATCCAGCGAAGCAGCGGCCCCCGGGGAGGAATCCCGAAGGGTGGGGGTTTGCGGTTGGGTGAAAAAAAGAGCACCCATTCCATCGAAACCCCTCACACATACGCCGCTGCGAATGTGGTAGAGCTGGGAAGAAATTAAATTAATAAGTTTATTGTCCCATGTGGCGGGCGAGTTTAATTAAGTTATTTCAACACACTTGCGCCCCGCGTTGGCGCTTTCAAGGCGGCATTAGCAGACGTTAGTACAAGTGTTGACAACTTGTTTGACCGGCGGTGGGGGGAGGGGGGAGGTGGGGGCTCGTCCTAGTTTGCCGGGAACCTTCAGGTTTGTGAGTGGCGTTCAAACGAACCCACAAAACCTCGCGGGAAGCATTTCCGAGAAGATGATTGTGAAAAGGGTTTCCGTTTTGCTAGCGCCCCAAGACAAGACAAGACAAGACGGTCACGTTTGCCACCGGGTCTTGGGAAGATCTGGCGCTTCTGCACTTCGATTTAATGTCCACGTGGGGACCACCCCTCCGGCCATGGGGTGTCCGGTCCGGTAGTGAAGTTCCGTTTCTGATTTGAGCGCCCGAGTGCCCCGATCAAGCGTAATGGCATTACTTCCAGTTACGTTTTAATCGCACGGTGTTCCTCTTCCGCTCGGGTTCGCTGGTGGGTTGGTCCTTTAGTGGACCCGGTAGCACTAGATTGACCCGTCAACAGAACGTCCCTCTAGACAATCGTTCGAACCAACTCATTTCCTTCCGCACGGTCACTATTCCCTCGCCGCCCGGGCACCCCATCTCGGTGTTCTTTAATAGTTGGCAAAAATGATCCATCCGAAACTGCGAAAGCTCCGACCGAGACGGCCAAGACACAATTGCACCCGCGAGTATCGCTTCGTTCCGCTTCACGGACGCACGAGGAGAAGTTGCGCTCGTTGTCAATTTGCTGTCGAACTTTTAATTATTCTTTCGCAAATATTTGAACGTCCATTCTCGAGCGCCCGGCGATGAGATTAAAACCGATGACAATGGGTGTTGTTTGCTTTCATCTTCGTTCGCCCCCGGCCGATCGTGCCCCCCTCCCCGACTGGGTTTGGAAACCGTTATGACTAGAAATAGCGAAACTCTAGGTTTACTTTTCCGGGAAGCTAACAAGGGAAGCCGCGCTACCTCCAGGGGGTGGGGAATAGATATACAGAAGATGAAAAAAAAAAGGACACTCGAACATATTTCTTCCTTCATCGCTCACCGTCCGAACCGAAAGCCGGTCGCCAAACCGATGAAGATATTTTCAATTTTGTACTTGTAGTTTTTCTTCCCTTCGCTTCCACTGTCCCGCGACAACTTCTTGGTTTCGCGTCTGTGTCTTGGGCAACATTCCGCCCGCGAAGACACAATCCGGTCCGCGTCGTGCCGAACCAGCACACTGCTGGGTTTTTAATTGTCAATTCTTCCACCGCTCGCAGTGTCTCCCAGTGCCAAGCAGCATTATGCTCTCAAAAGCCTCGCCGAGGACACCGGGATTTTAATTTGTTTCGGAAAATTTTCCCATCGCCAGCATTGTTATTGGCCCCGGATGGTTTTATTTTTCCGTCCGATATATATATTTGTTCGCGAGTCGCCTTTTTCGTTCGTTGTTTTCTTCACATTCGCGCGCCTCCAAAGACGGCATTAAACGTATAATCCAATAGCTGTGGACTGTTGGGCAAAGAAAACCGGCCAAACCCGCCCCACACGCCGCCGGAGTTCCACCGATAAAAGCTGAACACGAAACAGAACAGAAACTGTCACGCGATGTCGCTGCAACGGTGGGATCCTTTCCGTTGGAATGTGCTCCACTTTCACTGTTGCTCTTATTCCGCTGTCCCTTACTTGTCCTTTTTGTTCGGTTCAGTTCAAGAAGGACATCTCCTCCACCTACCTTTTCTTGGTCAATAATTTCGGCATGGTCCGAGACAGGAAAAAAACGGAACTAAGCGGCACGGAAAGATGTCTCACTGGGAGTGGAAAAAAAGTCAACAGCTTATAGGTGATTCCTTTGCAAAGGGGCCAAACGAAAGTGCTGCATACCGATGGAGAGAATGGAATACAAAACAGCACCTAGCGGGCGAAGAAGGAGAAAAAAACCGCCCCCCCGAAAAACTAGGAAAGGCTGCAGGATGACAAGCTTTTCGCCAGAGCTATTTAAATTTATTGAAGCGTTAATGTTTCGCTTTTCATGTTCCATGTTGCGACACCGTTACAACCGGACCCGGCCTTCTCGGGGCCCCCTTTTTCCCTCTCCCGATATCCGCGTGTCTGTGGCCCGATTGTGGGTTTTTTTCTTTTTTGGAAGCCTAGACAAATAGGCGGAAGTAAACACTTGGCTCCGGGCGGTCGCTTATGCGATGAGAGTTTTAACTTTCTTAGCGGACGGGGGCCTTTTTTTCCCACCGACCACCCCGGCGTTATTTTATTTGGGGTTTCTGCTGCGCAACGCTAAACCCTTATCGTGGGACGGATTAGTCGAAAACCCCGACCGACCCTTCCTGGAAGGGTGAGTGGAATACGAATGAGCCCTCTGTAACTGTAGGAAACATTCTAACCGTTCCATGCGACGACTTCTGCCGAGAATTTTCCGATTGTATTGCAAATTCTATGAACAATTTATCGGGCGTATTTCGTAACCCCTTTTCTTCACTTTTGGCATTGAAAAGGAACGTTTCAAGAAATTTCAAATTCAATCAAATTATTCACTCTCAAAAGCTTTTTCGACAAATCGAAGGGTTAAAGTGGTGAGAGTAAGGCCTGTTAAACGGAACAAGTGAACTTTTACTCCCTCGTCGACATACGTAATCCTTAAAGTGTTATGCCAGCCTATTCCGGTGGAAGTTTTCCGAAGAAAATTGATAAAAAGTTGCTTTTGATCTTTCACTGATGTGGCTTAGTATTTACGCCACTTTCTCGGCGATTAGCTCGGCGAACAAACCGTCGAACAAAATCCCCGCGTCTCGAGTCAAACTTCAATCAGTGGCAAAACTGTTTCACCTGCTCGTCCTTCCGTAAAATCCTTGCCAAGGAGCACAGGAAACTGGACCAGAGCACACTGCCGAACGAGGCGAGGATCAAACAGTAACCAATCAGCCGAAAATGGACTAATCAGCATAAATTAAGCGGAACCTTCTGCTCTACTCCACCCGGGAGGGGTTTTGTTTCCTTTGGGAGCATAGTAAAACTCGCTCCAATTTCATCAAGAAACACAGGCACTCACCCGCACACAGGCACACACACAAACACTCCGATACAAACCATCACACCGCGAGCAGGATAACTTTCTTCGATTGAACGATTTCTGACGAAACCCCGCCGTACTGTGTTCGTCCCTCCCGCGCGTTTGTGAAATCCGACCTCGGGAAAAGCTCTCCTAGTCGTCAACTTCATTCTAAACCATCATCCCGGCTCATCATCATCATCATCCGCAGCGATTCGAGCTAGGAAGCAATTAACGAACTTTTGCCGGAAAAATAAAACCCCATCGGCGGCCCCTTTCCCTATAAACGGTTCTTTCGAAGGGGGTTTCCGGCGAAATTGAGAGAAGTCGAAGCCAGCGCAGTGAAAACATCCATCGAATCAAGCGCGAGAAAGCCACCAGTTCGAATCGTAAACAATCAATATCATCGACTAATTAAACTAATGCCACCCAATCACAGCGAAGTGATAAGCAGGCGAAGGCTTTGCTCGTATTTCGTTCGGGAAAGGGATTATCACGGGAGAACAAATTATTTCATGGAAAAACCACATACCGCTTCTATGGCAGCGTCAACCACATACTAAACAGTTGTCTGATAACTGCCAAAGCTTGTCAAAATGTCCGGAGCTACCCGGGAATGGGCGCGAAAACTGGATCACTGGATTGCTAATCCATTTCCTTTCCGTTCCTTTGCAGCAAAGTGGCGACGATGATGTGTTCAACGAGCCACCGATGATTTCCCCGCCGCCACCGGAGTACGGCTACAGGATAAAGGGCGACAAGGGTGAGCGGGGAACGAAGGGCGAAAGCATCCGTGGCCCACCGGGACCACCCGGGCCGCAGGGGCCACCGGGTCCACCCGGACCGCCAGGATCGACCGGTCCGAAAGGGGGCGGCTACTTCGATGGTGACGGATCCGGCGAGGAGTTGGTAAGATATTGGAATTGGAAATCACCGGACCAGGGACTAATGAGGTGTTGGTTGTCTTTTAACACTTTTCCTACCCGCTAACAACAACAAAACACGCACCACTTGGTGATCCACCACGAACAGAAACGATTGTCGAAGGTAAGATCACCGCAAAACTGTATTGGAGTTATTTTAGAAACACATTTCGGCAGAATGACGGACATGCCCAGGAGTCCTAGAACTGAAAAGTGTTTCTTTTTTACTTCTTCCACTCGGTAGCTCTACGACACACTGCCAAACCGGAAACACGCCGGACAGTGCTTCTGCAATGCGTCACTCATCATCGAGGAGCTGAAAATGGACAGCACACTGCGCGAGTATCTTCGCGGCCCTCAGGGCATGCCCGGCAAGGAGGGAAAGACGGGTACCCCTGGTCTGACGGTGAGTCAGAGTGTCCTTAAAAAAAAAGGCGCACACAGTTCTAATCGGGAGACCGTTCCGTTCGCTTTCGCTTTTTTTGCAGGGTGTCACTGGTCCGCAGGGCGAACACGGTCCTTCCGGGTCCAAGGGGGACAAGGGAGACCGCGGCGACCAGGGCGCCGCCGGACCGGAGGGCCTCCAGGGAAGCAAGGGGGAACCGGGCCTGGACGGTACCGCCGGTGTGCCGGGACCGCCAGGACCTCCGGGACCCCCGGGGCTTCCAGAGAACTATGATGTAAGTATACCGTCGCTCTACGGTCCCGCTCACTCCGCCAACCCCTGGCAGCTCACTAACCACCCCCCTTGTTGGCTGAACCCACGGCTAACCGGGTCACGGATCAGCCACCCTAACCGATTTACCTACATTTTGCAGCGAGTCACACTAACGCATGAGTTGTTTCTATCTCTTTCTGTCTGTTTTCTATCTACCTGTTTGTTTGATTTTCTTCTTTTGTTTCTGTTCAACCATAACGATTTCTAACTTGACTATTTCTAGACTAATTGGAATCCGTCGCGGATGTTCAAGGTATAACCAGTGGGGTGTGTGTACTTTACTTTGTTTTGTTTTACTTTTCCGCCATTCAATTTTCCCTGCTACCCGGTGGGAGGGACCAAATCTTGTTAACCACAGTTTTGTGACCAGAAAATCTTCCCATAATTAAATTCATCTCCGTCCAGGGAAAGTTCAGCACAAAGCTGCTGTTGTTTTTTTTTCTCGTGTTTCATTCGGTTCCAGCACGAAAAAGGGACCGCTGCAACATCCATAATGAGTGGGTCCTGTTTCGAATGGAGACCGATTCCAGGCAGCGTGGCCAAGTAACGCCCGGGTGTCGACGATTTCCCGAGCAGCATCCCGAAAACTAACCGAGCAGAAGGGAAAGTTTTATCGTAAACACTGGCGAAACCGATAAACTTTGGCGCTCCCAGGAGGAGGCAAATGTTTGCAAATGGAAAAATCTTGCGCCAAGGCGATGAACGGTGCCAACGGGTTTTAATACTATTTGGGAAATAAAACTTAATTTGTGGTTCGCGGGACAGACTAAACCGCGTTAGAAGTTCGGAAACGGTAGAAGAATGGGCAACAACCAAACTTAAACGATCATTCTTCCATTCGCTGTTTTGAGGCAAGAAAAAGAAAACGGATAAAAGTGCCGCGAAAAAAAAACGGGAAATGTTCATGAAGTCGGCTCAAAAACTATCAGCACCCGGAACCGAAACACAACTTCACCGAATGTGCACACAACGATAAAACCACCCGATTCCCTCACCCTTACGAAGCCACCCGCCTGCAGGAGGTGCACTAGAACGTCGAGTACAGGAAAAAACCTAACGCAGACCTGTGGAACCAAGTGGAACGGATAAAATGGATGTCTCGGAAGGGCGCACAAAACCACCCGGAACCGGAATATGACAAATCTAATTTCATTCAATTTGTGCCGTTTTATTTATTCAACACAAGCACACGGCGCGAACGAACACAAGCCAACCGCCCGTGGAGTGCATCGTTTACGGTTAAGAAGCGCACGGAAGCGGAGCCGCACCGGAACAGGGGAAAAGCGGAGCGGGCGGAAGGAACAATTGTAATCTAAAGTTACGGGAATGAAAACAGACACCGGCATCACCAGGTAGCACCAGGACACTCTGACAGTAAGCAATCAAAGCAACCGTGCCGGCAGCAGCAGCATCCTCCCGGCACAGTTGCTACAATAAAACATTATTTATGAGCATGTGTGAGCGTGCAAGCGTGTGTAATGCGCCGGCACACGTCGGAAAGGGTGACAAACGCACAGCTCGGCTTGACTGCACAATCAAAGAAGGCGCACACAAAGACTCACCTCGGAGCATCGGTGCGGGTATGTGTGTGTGGGTGTGTGTCTAGGAAGCGCGGTACAATCAACACAAAAGCTGCCGGCAATATCCGGCACTATTGTTCTACATCGTCGCGGAAACTGTCTCAACGTGTCGCATCCTCGTGGGAAACTGGTGGAAAATCTCCTCCAAATGGCGTCAAACTCGTGACAAACGGTGACCAATTTCGAGGAACGCTGACGCACACCCATTGAAGGCAACGGAGGAAAAAAAAACCGTGAAAAAGCTGTTCGCAATGTTGCATCAATGTAACTTTTCAGCTACAAATGTCCTGCGGGATTATGGAGGTTGTTTTTTTTCGATAGTTTCGTTATATATTTATTGCTCCTTTTTATGGTGTACCGAATATTGTATTCTTTTTATTTCCGCATCCTGTTTTCGCAAGAAAGTCAAAGAATTGTGGGGTTTTCTCGTAGGCCAAACGACGTTCTTTCGGCCAGCACCGCCTAGTTCTAGGTGCTAAGAACAATTGCAGAGAAGAAAGAACGGTTCGTGACCTTTCTGTTGCACTTTCCTTTTTTTTTTCCGACCTTACCAAAACCTCTCCTTCTGCCGTTCCCTTTTTTGGTTTTGCTCCAAATTTCCACCATTTCCACCAAACCTTTTTGTTTTGTTTCGCCCGCTGAATTCGGTTTTTAAGAGTTTAACGAGCCGGTGTACCTTACGGCGAGGGAAAAAGGGACATTTTAATTTGCCTTTCGTTTCCATTACGGGCGAGAAACTGCGGTTTCGGCCGCCAAAAACTACGACTGCTATTTTACTCGAAGTTTTAAACAATAGTTCGCCCAGAATCTTACCGGTGCACACTTTTTCTCTCTCTCTCTCTCTCTCTCTTTCCCTCTCTTTTTATCTCTTCATTTCAAATCTACAAAAAAAATCGTTTTTGCCATCTTCATCCACAAACTTCACCTGGCAGGAGTCAATGCTCGGTTCGCCGATCCAGGGAATGCGCGGCGGCTCGCCGGGACTGAAGGGCGAACCGGGCGACAAGGGCGAGTTCGGCTTCCCGGGCGAAAAGGGCGAACATGGCACCAAAGGTGACCGCGGTGATCCGGGTCTGACAGGTGCAAAAGGCGAACGGGTACGAATGAGGGCTGCTGATGAAGCAACATGCAAACTTATTTTCCCGTGTTTTTTTTTTGTTGGCCTTTTCTTGTGGTTTATGGTGTTTCTTGGTTGTTTTGCTCTCTCTCTCTCTCTCTCTCCCCCCCTTTTTTGGTTATCAATTTGTCGGTAGTGTCATTGATTTAAAGAGCGTGTTAGTGTAGTAGCGATAGATGCTTCCGATGGTATTGTATCTTTGGCCTGTAAACGAGCTTCTGTTGAACTTTTTCCCCCATCCCGGAGCCTGTCGACGAATGGATCGATACAAAAACCATTTTCCTTGTCTCCAAGGACGTATTTTTTGCTGTTCTGCGTTGTTTTGCGCTGCCCCGTTGAGGCTATTCCCACAACATCTTCATTAGCTTACGACTTCGGGTTCAAACACCAAAAAGGAATTGTTTTCCCACGCCGGAGAGAGTTTTTTCTCTCCTCTTTTTCCTGGCGGCATCTTTAATGTCACCCAGTGTCCCTCCAGTGGGTAATGGCGAGCGGCTCATGACAGCAAAAAAAAGCAGGCCCAGTATGCAATTCTCCACTTCTTTCCCGAAAGCGCCGTGCGGCGGAGTGGCAAAGTTTGGTTTGCAAATGTTGTTTTGTTATTTTTAACGACGTTGTTTGCGTCATGCTCTTCGGGAAAACCCGTCGGGATTGTAAACTACGTGAAGGCATTAGGAAGCGATGTTGCTTGGAAAGTTTTTAGTTTTTTTGTCTTGCCGCTTCCGCACTCTTGTCTCTAGACACCGGAAAGAGTTGAATATAAATGTTTAAGCATGTTATTTTTTGCAGGGCAATGTCTGTCCGCTACGAAGTTTTTCTTCATAAGCTTAATTTCGAGTTGGAAAAAAAAGTGTTCCTGCTACTTCGGGGTAGATTGACATACTTTTTCCACTTTATATTTCTTTACGTTGTGCGTCAAAAGTCAAGTGACCAAATTTTATTCTATAAGCTTTGTCTTTGAAAACATCTCATAAGTAGCATAGCCATAATGTTGTATATTTATGTTGTAAGAACGCTGTAGCTGTGATTCTCTGCTGTTAAACAGTTTGTAGTATGAATTAGATTTTATTCCTTGATTAATTTGTGAATATACATGTTTCATGTTTGCTTGTTGTATTTAAATTCCCCTGGCATGTTTCTACTAATCTTTTACGTTCACTTACAATTTATAAGTTTTCTATATCTGCATATAAACTTTTTTGCAATTGACTAACCGCTTCTTGCAAATTCAGGGCCATCAAGGAGCGCACGGACAACAGGGCCCGAAAGGGCCCCCAGGAACGTCGGGCATTCCGGGACTGCCGGGCCAGACCGGTGCTACCGGGCTGAAGGGTGACAAGGGCAATACGGGTGACATTGGCCCAGCAGGACCGGCGGGTCCGCCCGGAATCGTGATCCACTCGGAGGGCACGGGCAAAAACGGAACGCAAGACTGCCAGTGCCAGGCCGGCCCTCCCGGACCGGCGGGTGTCCGTGGCCCACCCGGAATTGATGGCGCGCCGGGCCTCACGGGCGAAACGGGACTGCCGGGCCATCCGGGCCTACCGGGCGACAAGGGCGAACGAGGTTCGGGCGGTGCGAAGGGAGACAAGGGTGCCGAGTTCATCATCAACGAAAACGTCGCGTTTAACTCCTCGCGGGTAAGTTTTTCTTGTTCTCCCGTTAATTTTGTCCTGACTCACACACACACACACACACACCAGAGCATCATGGGGCCGGTAAAAACATAAAGTAAATTTCAACTGCCGCTCCGAAAAAGCTCGCTGTAAATCTGCATCCCACGATCCACCTTCCGGTGCAACGTTATTGGACAATTTATGTGACATCGTGCACATTCCCACGCTACTCAGCAACGGACAAAAGGAAGCATTTCAAACTGAGAAATTCTTCCCTCCAGGAACCATATGCGCATAACGAAGCCATGTGTAGAATTGAAGTGAAAAAAAACACAAGTTCCAACACAACCGGTCCAAGGAGGAAGGCGAACAAAGATGAAACAGAAGCGAGTAGCTTTTCAGGCGAGAAAAAAAAACCCGCCATCACCACCAGCACTGTCCCATCCTGGCGAAGATCCTTCCGGCGAAGGACAGCTGCACAAAACTCCAAATGATGCTGCACTTCCCCATGCACACTGTCTGTCTGCATCTTGTGACCCGGAAAAAAGACCCCTTCCCCGGCCCATTCGTCGGGAAGCTGAAAGCCGGCGGAGACAGGCTGCCGTTTGGACTTTATTAGCTTCCTAACATTGTTTCCTTCCGGTGAGGGTGGAGGGAGGGGCTGCTGGTGCTCAGCTGCAGAATGCACGCGCTCCACACACTGTTGGCGGAGGGAAATGAAACACACGGGAAGACGGAATGTTTTTTTTTTGACAACTTCCAGGGAATGCAATACAGCACGGTATGCATTTATGTTGTACACATTTCTCGCTTGTGCAATTTTGTACATCCGTCGAATCTCCCCCACCAAATACACACACACACACACACAGATGGGTCTTGTTTGCTGGAAAAGCGAGTGTACAAGGCAAAGGGGAACAAAATCTGTAGGAGTTTTAAAAATATTTGCTGAACGAAGGATTATACAAACTGTACACATCACCCGTACAGAGAGAGAGAGAGAGAGAGAGAGAGAGAGAGAGAGGGAGAAGGGAGGGTTTCTGTTGCACCACGGCGGCGTACGGCGTGAGGAGCGTGCAGGAAAACGACGTTAAATAAAATCACAGCAAAACATCACGGATTATCCTTCGCCGGAGTTTGGATAAGCAAATTTTTTAACGATTAAAATTCCACCACAACCCACAACAGAGAACGTTCACACATACACACGTACATAGCACAATGCCCATGCGTTTACAACGTTTTTTATTTCATTCCTGTTACGTACAGCATCAATTGGACTTATTTCCGTGTTCTTTTTTTGCAGGCCAACAAAGGTGACAAGGGAGATCGCGGACAGAGGGGACGCCGGGGGAAGACGGGACCACCGGGTCCGATTGGTCCACCGGGAAAATCTGGCGGTATGGGTGAAACATGGCCGGTAAGTACGAGATATAATCTTTCTCGAACGAAATAATGTTGAGATAAAATATCTCTGATGGAAAAGCTAGATGGAACCCTTCTCCAATTTGTGTCCATACTATAAACTCATCCTCTTCTCGGTATCCAAGTATGCTAAGCATGCTTTCAAACAAATGAGATATGCAGCCAAAAAGATTGTTCCGTTACAAAACACTACTTCCCAGCAAAAGGCCATCAGATTACCTTATTGATCGGATTCCAAGTAATCGAGAGCATCCAAGGAATAGTTTTTAAGCTCATGCTCATGTACATTTCCTCCTCATTGCAGGGACGACCAGGGCCGAAGGGCGACCAAGGATCGAAGGGAGAAAAAGGAGACAGTGTGGCACTGCGAGCGGTAGGTATTGATTTTAATTCGATAGAAATGCGTGTGGGTCAGTAAGAAGGGGCGATGGCAGTAAGATGAAATGACATACCATCCACATCCATCGGATCATCTTTTATTGCATTGTCGAACGACTTATTATGCAAATGAATAATTGTCGTAGTTCCTGTGCCTCCGTTTGACTATGTATGATGTATGATTGTGCCTAAGGTGCTCTAAAAACTCAGGTTATGAAATATTTCTACCGCACCGTATTCATTAGATGGAAAGGGAATCGGAAACGAGCTTCTACAGCTACTACATGTAAAATTAAGATCGGAATAATATGGTAACAATTATCGTTGAAAACAGTCAACAAATATATCTACTTTATTTTGACTCTGTTCGATCTTCCTATGGGGCCGAAATGTGTTGAATTATATTTCAATATAACTAGCTCTTCTATTGTTTCCTTGCTCTTCAAAACCCAGTTCTTTCCGATTCTTTACCGGAGTGATTATAAAATAATCATCTGTCAGCAACGTCCCATGCACTTCGCCGCTGCACTTGCACCGAAACCGTGCGGTAGGCAGCCTGCAGCCTTGGCTGATGGCCACGTAATAAAAGGAACCGAGTGGATTAATTAATCATGACATTCTAAATCTGACCGACCGCTGCGGATGAAGGCAAAAGTTTATAGCCTCTCGGCCTCAAGCGGAAGAAGTAATTTTTCACCCCTCACGACCGGTTCGTAATAGAGACGATCCTGGACTTTTTAATGCACCGTTCGCACGGTTTTTGCTGCGTCACAGTGCCGGGCGGAACAATAGCAACTGAGATTGTTTGCAGATTGAAACTATTTGCAAGTTTCGTTTCTAACAATGCCAAAGAAAATCTTCGAAATGATTGGTTGAAGGATAAGATCTTTTCTGTCAACTTGCTGTTACTGAATTTATTTCAAAACGAAAGAGTAAAGTTCCTCACAGCATCGTTGACTTTAAAGGTACTGATTCGTCTCGCACAAATCAACCGAGCGCTCTAGCGGGTTGGCGAGAAATCAAGGCTCCGTCTCTCTTCTCCCCACTAGACAAGTACGAACACTCTATAAACTGATCCACGCTGATGGAGAGAAGACAAAAAAAAACCTCCACTCGGCATTTCCCATCAACCTCTCTCGGGCGCACCGGAACAAGTGCTAAATCACTGAAAAACTGCCGGCTGGATGTTTGAACCCCGATTCTCCCATCCTACCCTCGCCCTTGCCCTCGCCATGCTGGTGGACTGGCGATAATTTTTCCTCCCATCGGACAGTCTCCCGCTACGGATTCGGAACGCTGAGCAGGCAACGTTCTGTGAGAACACCCGACCGGGGGATGGAACGCATTTTCCCTCGCATACTGACACCATTCAGTCGCCGCCGCGTTGGTGCTTCGTGACCAGTGGGCTTCGCTTGCAAACGAACGAACCCATGAGCCACGATTACGGACACGAAGAAGTTATAGCAAGGTATTGTAACAAAAAAAAAATGTCCTTCGTGCATGAATGTCTAGTGCACACTCGTGGCGGGCTGTTTAAAGCAAAGCGTTGAACATTCCTGAAATCGCTCCCGCTTTGAGGTCATAAATTTTCCCTTCTAAATGCCGGAGTCGACGAAGCCCCTTGCACTCCCCGCAAGCCCACGAACCTAGGGCGCCTACGACGGTAACGATTATTTGAATCGCTTCTTTTGCTTTGCACTTTCCACGGTCGGCCTTTGCTTCGTTCGGCTAGCTTCCCTTTTCGGGGGCTTGTCCTACTTATGTTGATCCCGTTTTTCTCACACTAATCCCGGCACTAAACTGTGCACGTGCAAAATTATATGCCGTCCGCGCATCGCCGGAGAACGCGAAACAACGAAAACAGCTAGCCCGACAAGTTTTGCAACATTATGCTACACGAGCTGGAACTGACGTCGTCGGCTTTTTCGGTCGGATTTCGAAAGTTTTGACAAGATGTGAAGAAACTATTCGGCCTGCGTACTGCTGAGTGGCAAAGGTGGGCCTGCTCCGTCCGTGCAGTGCACATGTGTGCTCGTGCGCTGTCGGTGTGTATCTTTTGGCTGCATAATTCATGTTCTATTTAGCATTAAATTACCCTCCCGGGAGAGAGTAGGGATGTGGAGGTTGGATAAATCTGTTCCTCACTCGAGTGCTCCATCGTCCGTAAATTTTCACTTTCCAACTAGAGAACGCTGGAGTCTTGTGCGGAAAAAAAGTTACTGTCGGATAGATGTCGGAACGAATAAGGAAAAACTGGGTTCATTAAAAATGAATAACAATAGACCTCACGTTGATATGGAACACTGTTGTACAAAAATAGAACAATAGGCTAAATTTTTGTCGAAGGACGAACGTTCGTCAGGTTATGTTTAGTCAGACAATGTATAATCCCATTAGGATAGAAAACAATTAGAGTGTTTAAGATGTTGCTGACATTGCAACGAACTTTTCAGGCTGACTCTTTGAAGGTATGTTGCATTCATAGCAAACGCGTCAGTGAAACCATTTCCCGGCTGGAAATTATTGATTGTACATTTCTAGCCACCAACGACCGGGCGCCTCCATCAACGTTATGAAACACCATGCGCCTCCATATTTCTTCGTGTGTAGATTGTTCGAAAATCATTCGACTGCTACTGACAAAAATGTGGTTGTTAAAGTGCTAATGCAGCATAACACCACAAGTGTATTGTCACTTTAACTAGTCCACTTTAAAGTGTTACGTCGAAATCCCAGCTGCAGTTTTGTGGACTTCATTTTACTTCAGCACACTCCGCGAGGCCAAAGTTTCACATGGTGACAAGTCTGAAAGGAACGCTCTTTTGTGA
>JAOEFI010000006.1:22258305-22278419 GCA_034621735.1 Anopheles plumbeus
GTGTGTGTGTGTGTGTGTGGATGTAATATGAAACATGTTCGGCATTGTTGTTGCTCCGCACCGTGACCGCTTGGTTATATTTCCGTTCCACACGCCACGGTGTTGGCACACACGTTCACGTGCAATTTTCCCACACACGTCCCACACGATCCAAGCAAGCGGGAAAAAAGTGTCCCAATTTAGCCGCTCGGCAACAATCGGTCGAAAACTTTGGCAGTGCAAAAATGCTGCTGGAAAACGATTTTCGCAGCTCCGGCAACGAACAGTGTTTGTGGAAATAGATTCGCGAAATATTTGTGCAATAAACCAGGGCGTGGGATGTTATTATAACATCACATCTTTCATAGAATATATTCATATCATTAGCATGCAGTTTAATTTTAACTCATTAACTGTATTCGCTGATAATATACTTATTTGGAGGTGCACTTACATTTTCCTCCACCTCTCTTCACCCTTTTCTCCGACAGGCCCCAGAAGCTGGTGTGGCACGGTTCCACTGCGCACGGTGAGCGTGCCATCGACACGTACTGCGACGCCTGGCACTCGCAGTCGCCGGACAAGGTCGGGCTGGCCAGCAGTTTACTCGGCAACAAGCTGCTCGACCAGGAACGGTACTCCTGTGATAATCGGTTCGTGGTGCTGTGCGTCGAGGCGGTACCGCAGGACCGAAGGCGAAAGCGAAGGGACACCAGAAGGTAGGCAAACCCGTCCATCACAAGGACGCCGAGACGTTCTTCCCGTGTTTCCCGGACAACTGAACGACGTCGGAAGCATGGAAAATCCCCCGCTTTTTCTCAGTTTTATTCAGAGAGTTGCTCTCATTTATTCAATGTCAATTGTCACTGTTTACATGAAACGACAGTCCTTTTTTACACGTTTACATGTCTGCTTTAAATATTGTCTGTTCCGAGAAAAAATGAAAAACATTGCATTATTATCTACCCTGTTTTTTTTTTCTTCTCTTTGTAGCCAACAACATTTTGCCAACGAGGACGAGTACGCTCGGCATCTGCACAGTATCGACAGGATGTAAAGTGTACACAACAAACGGACGGACGGACAAGCTGGACGTTTTCCAAATACTCAACACGCAGCCATTACCCCGATCTTGTTATCGCGAGTCAAGAGAAAGTCATCACACAAGCACACACACGGTGCACATCACATCATCAGCATCATCCAGAAGCATAGATCATGAACCATCATAGATTTTAATGCCATATTCTCGAACGCCATCTCGCGTGTGTCCACTCGACACGTGTCCACGCGATACAATGCAAAAAGGGAAAAATTTAAGCATTCGTAAAACTTTACCGGAAATAGTTAAGACAAATGTGTGGGGGGGGGGGGGGAAGCAGGGAAGCAAACGTGAAGAAAGCGATAAAAATAAAGAAGGGAGCGCGAAAAACATAGAAACAAAAATGAGACAAGTGAATGCAAGAAGAAGGGTGGCAAATATGTATATGGACGGTTCGAATGGAACCATGAAAACCAACCGACGGTACGCGTCTTTGACAACTGCAACTGATTTAAGAAATAACGATAATAAGTAATGTTAAAGCCAGAGTACGATGACTAGTTTTTTCGAATTGATTTTTACTTAAAACGTTCGGTTTACAACACCTGTAACATAGAGCAGCCAGTGGTGGGAACGAAGTGGAAGCATTTAAAGCGAAAGCAAAACAAACAAGAACCGTACTTCTAGCAAGTAAGTCAAGTACAACCAGCAGCGTCAGATGGACGGACGATTTTAGTAAGTAAGTGAAGCGTAGCTGGATCGCACTTGCACCAAACCCGAACCCCAAAACAAGACTCAATTAGTGCTTCAATGAAAGCCGTGCCCGCTGAATAGTCAAATTCCCGAGAGTATCCCGTACTCTCTGCCCAACCTGTTGATAGTCAAATTAATGCCCTTATCGTTCGACGTTTGTTTCTCCGTTTACACACCAAACTTACACACTGCGCACCCTGGACGAGCCGAGTGGTGGTGGTGGTGTGTCTCGTGTAAAATACGTGTGGCCCAATTGTTTGTGTCCAAAATCCTATGGCGAAGCAGCGAAACGTAGTCAATTCCAATAAAGCGACATTTATTCTGATACAACTTCCAGCGCGTTTGGTTTAGTTCTACTCCCCTCTTCCACTCTGTAGCAAGATATGTAAATTGAAATTGGCAGCCAAAAAATACCAACCAATAGAACGTTACAACTAAGTACCCATACGTCGCGTGCGCAGCAAACAATAATGATGTAGAGCCCGGTTGGGGGCGGGAGCGAGTATTTAGTTAAACGAAGACGAAATCGTGTTGTGAATAGCATATGGCGCAAATGATCTAAAACTTGTAAGACAAAGCACATTATGACACACTCATCAACAGAACCTGCACACGGCTCGTGTGTTTTAGATATGAACATTAAATCAAGCGTTTCACAGACACGGCCGACACGTCGCCGCGGTGGAATTACGCCTGGGGAAATAAACGTCTTAAATTTGTTCTACTTTCACTCTCCCACCAACTTAACTGATACCAACCATATCCTTCCCTTCTTGGTAGAAAAGGAATCCCATCTGTGCTAGGATTTAGTGCTTGTTTGTTTTCATTGTTTCGTTCGGCGTACGTCATTAGAGAATAAATCTATTAAATGCATTCGATGCAGGAATAAAAACTAAGCCAGAAAGTTTGTGTCATTTACACGCTGAGACGAAACGAGAGAGGAATACTTTAGGCGGTAAGAAATGACCCAGGCTACGTAAGCGAGAAGCAGGAGCAGTAGTTTCCTGGGGTAGAGAACGTTTAAAAATCTATAGACGATAAGCTATTTAACTATTAATGGTAATGAAATAACAAAACAAGATCAATTTTGTGCAAATTATATAGCTAATGAGTTTAGTTATTGTTTTTCGTTTTTGTCTATATCAAGGTTAGAGTGTAAGACATTTGAGTAAGAAATTATATGGCAGAAAGAGATTCGAGTGTAATAAGCTGTTACAGTGCGGGTGTATGGAGAACTGACAATTGACTTGCTGTAATAAAAATAAAATCCAATCTGAAACGATGTATAAATTTAATACGTTACTCCGAAATTTTACGATGAAAATAAAATTGTTTCGAACACAAATAACGACATTGTTGCGAGTTTGAACCCTGGTCCATGCAGCATAACTCAACGACAGACAAACTTGACGAAACGTATCTTCGGTCAAATAACAGCTGTCAGCTAGGAGGTTACCAAGGTTAATAGAGATACGAACTGGTCGGCTAGTGTTGAAAACTACGTTCCAAATTAAACGGAACAGAACTGGGTTATTGATAGAAAATGGTCGGCGTTTTAATATTGTGTTAAGGAAACCGGTTCGAAAATTTGTCCATACGGTTTACCCGTGCAATCTCATTTATTTTAAAATAAGGTAGCTTTGAAACAGCTCGGTACCGTAGGTACACTATTACTGTGAAAAAATTTTGTTCTATCTGGGTACCAAGTTATGTTACTCGGAACTACGTAAACGAAAATATAGGTGCAGGCCCTCTCAACACTATACGCCTTGGGTTTTGCAGAAATTCTGTCATCATCGTGTGGCACTCGATAGTGCATTCTGTTCAGCTTCTTCCCGTTATCGTTTATTGACGAAAATATACCTCTTCATCAGCTATCGGCCGTCTGGGAGTCAGAAAACTCCCAGGGGAAGTCATTCATCAGACCGGGTACGTTATGCAGTGCAGTCGGTTCCCGTGGCATAGGTGTTGATTCTCGACGGAGTCGGTCTGTTTGCTTCTCTGGTTTACGTGTGTGTCTATGCGATACTCCACCTCCTCGTCGCAGTACCGAGTATTAAGCACCCAACACGGTCCTGGCCAAGGGAGGAAGCGGAATGTCTGTCGATGCCAGCGTACTACCGTCGGAACTACTGACTACGGCCGCACCGCTGGTGGGCCTATCCGGACTGGACGTGCAGCGAAGCACCATCCACAAGACAGTGTGGGATGCGTTTAACAATGCAAAGAAACCGGACAGCGAGTCAATCCAGTACAAGTTGCTTCCGGCAAACTACGAGTTCCCCGTTTCGAAACCGAAACACCAATCTTACGAATGGTACACGCCGAAGGGCATCCTCAAGCGGAACTGGATGCTGAAACATCTGCACGTTCTTCCCTCGGTGGTGGTCCTGTTTCAGGACCTCGAATGGAATGACCCAAAGTGGACAGAAAAGCAGCTGCAATGTGCCGCCATGATACAGGTGCTTAAAAACTCGCTTCAGGGCAGGAACACGCGTATTGCCATAGCGCTACTGCAACGGGGGAATCACCTGCTACAAGGTGAAGATATGTTGGCCTCGGAGCGGGCCGCCCAGCTGACCAGCAACTGCGACATCAACGCGAAAATGCTCTTCGTGCTTCCACACAACGATCACCTGATGGGACACATCTTCCGATTGCAGTCGGCCTTCCTGGAGCTGGCCCAGTCCTACTACACGCAGATGATGAAACAAATCCGCCTTCATCGGGACCAACTAACCGATGCGCACACGGCCTTAAAGATTAGGCATCAGTTTAAGCTCGGCTTTATCTCCGAGCTGAAGCTCGACCAGTCGAACGCCCTGCGGCATTACCGGCAGACGTACACCTTCCTCGACGACCTGCGGATCGTCGACACGAACTGCCTGGAGGTAAAGACGATAGCCGGCTTCATCAACTACAAGATGTGCAAGCTGTTCTTTCGCCTGAACGCGCCGAAGGACTCGATATCGCAGTTCAAGAACCACATCAACAAGTACCGCCCGCGGTCCGGCTTCAAGGAGCTCCTGTTCGAGCACTACGCCTGGCTGAGCGTACAGTACAGTGCCTTCGCGGAGTTGTTTTGCGACGCGGTCAAGAACGGACTTGCACCGCTGCAGACGCAACACCCGGGACTCTACTTCCACAAGGCGGCCGAGTACGTCGGCCTGCGCAAGGAATCCTTTCTCCAATGTACGGCCCTCGGGACGCCCGGTGCCTCCGAGCCGGGGGCCATCAGCAACTCCGCCCTCTACAGCGACTTCTTTGGCATCCGGGGCAGCGTGAAGACGGGCGAACCAGTTTCCGAGCAGCAAATCATTTGTCTGGTGCAGGAGAACGAAAAGTCGTTCCATCACTCGGGGGAAATAATAGCCCTGCTCGGAAAAGCGATGGCCCAGTTCAAGGTTTACCGATGCCTGCGGTTTCGCAAGAAGCTCGCGATCGACATGGCCGAGGAGTACCTGAAGAGTGGCGACCACTCGAAGGCCCTCACGCTTTACTCGCTCATGCTGACCGACTATCGGGTGGACAAGTGGTACACGCTCTTCACCCAGGTGCTACTGAAGACGCTCCACTCGGCGTACCTTTCCGCGTCGGTGCCGGACTTTGTTGCGTGCAGCGTCGAGTCGCTGTCGCCGCGCATCGCCATGGAGAAGCACGAGCGGATTTTAATACTGGAAAACCTCTGGAAGGTGTTTCACGTAAGCATTGGCGAACGTATTTTAGTGGACCTTTCGTTAATTTACTGCTTCCCTTTTTTCCCCAGAGCGTATCGCCCGTCTCGAGCAGTCAGATAGCCCCGGAGCTGACGAACAATTGGCAAACGGCTCTCGCTTCGTTCAACAACCCCATCAAGCTGGATCTCGACCGGCTGAACGACCTGCTGCAGTGTCGGCTTACCTTCGAGAAGCGGCAGATTAAGAACGACGAAAAGCTTCAACTCCAGCTCTACATCCGCTCACTGACCGAGGTGCCGCTGAAGTTGAAAAACTTCTCCATCCTGCTGACGGATCTCAAATCGAGCAGCGTGCGCATTGCCGCCTCCCAGTACGCAGAATACTCCTCCGGCCAGGGTGCGCCGCCCACGGACAACGAAACGCTCAAAACGATCGAAGAATTCATCCTGGAGCCGGAAAAGTGCTACCGAATACTGTTCGTCGGCGATCGATACCTCTTCACGGAGAGTGTGGATGTGCACATCTTCCGGCTCGAGCTGCAGATGGGATCGGCTCGAACGCATGCGGTGCTGTCCGTGCGGGATAAGCTAAACGCGAGCAAACCATTCAAATCGCTAAATCCACACCAAGACTGCATGGAGAGTATTGCCATCATCAGCTCCTGTTACATCATTCCAACGTAAGTTGGTCTATGCCACAACTCGATCAAGAGGATTGGGAAATCATTAATCCGTTTTCCCTCTTTTCTCTGGCAGCTTCCACTTGGCATCGCAAACGAAACCAACCAATCAACCGATGCTGACGAACGAGTTCTACCAGGTGACGACCAAAATATCCAATCACTCTGATCTCTGTCTGCAGAACGTTGGCGTTAGTATAAGCGTTCCGCAGCTGCTTCGGAACAATGGTAAGCACTTCCGTCGGACGAACCGAGGGGTGTTCATTAATTAATTGGCTACCTCTTTCCGTTGCAGTCTTTGTCACAACGGACCTCAGCGAGCCACTGCAGAAGATCCACTCGCACGTGCAGATCGACATTGGTGAGCTGCAGATGCAGTCGTCCACGACCGTCTCGTACTATCTGACGAGCCTGGTGGCAGGCAATGTCGAGCTGCGACAGAAGATGTATTACCAGATGGAAAACCTACACCAAAGCAAACCTGCCGGCGGACAAACAATCGCAAACGGTGTCACCGGTGCGCCGTTAGTCGATTCTCCCTCAACGCCGAACAGCGAAAAGGAGGACCTCGTGCGGCTACTCGCCAACGAGAAGAACCTTCAGAAGTATGTTAACAACCACAACGTCAAGATTGAGTATTTGGTCGATGGGCAGGTGCGGAAGATCAAGGAGGACACGGTGGTGGTACCGTGCGTGGAGGAAGTGAAGCTGATCGGAAGGTTCTATACGCTCAGCCGGGACGCGCTGAGCTCGGCGTACCGAAACGAGGACTTTCTGCTGCGAGTCAACGTGGAGGTAAAGTCGCCGGATCCGATCGATATACTCGAAACGCAATTTATCAGTGTAAGTTGATACAGGAACGCTCGACGCGCCAGTTGAATCCACTTACTCTATTGTTCTTGGTGATTTTCCCAGGATCATAATATAATCGAAAAACCATACCAAGGGAGTGCCCCCGGTCGTGGAACCGGACTGCGACCCGCGAGCCGCTTCGAGGAGCTTAAACTTCTGAGCCCCATCAACTGCACACGGGATTGGGTTTCGCAGGCCGACTACCATACCAGCGATACACGGCTCGTGTTCAACCGTTCGCGTACCCCCGACCACGGCTCGACTACGGCTCCATCCGGGCACAGCCGACCACCTCAACCGACCGAGGAGCAGTACAACAAAAATCTGCTCTCGAAGCTTCCCACGAACGCAACGATAATCGGTAGCACTAGTGCCCAACTAACCAACCAGATGAACTTATCTCTCTCTACTACCCATCATCCTTCTCCACCTTCCCATCCCGCCTCACATGCTGCCCTGGCCGATACGACCCTGTGCTCCTCGGACGACGACCCGGCACCGGTGGGTCACCCTGCGCCACCAGGAAAGGGAAGCAACAGCGGCAACATCATGACCACGTCTACGGGAAGTGTGGAAGAGTTTAAGGTGAAGCCGCTGCCTCTCGGTGAGCACGGCCCTACGCCCTCTTCCAAGGCGGCCGGAGCGGACTCAGTGGAGCTAGGAAAGGCTGTCACGAAAAGTGTGTTCAATCGGGCAATCGACTGCGTACAGCTGACCAACAACGAGCGAAACGGGTTCGTCAATGCGGGCTACAACCGAACTGATCCTGGCACTGCCACCACAGCCACTGGAGTGGGTCAAATGGCGTGGCCAATCTTCGGTGTGTACTGCGTTCGTTGGTGCCGGTCCAGTACGCCACACGTCGTGAACGAGTCAAAGTATATAGTCAACGGTATTGGTAAGTGTAAATATAGTCGTAAAAGTCACATTCATTTCGTCGGTTTACAGAATTAAAGATGTCCTTTTGCAATTTCAGAGGTTATCGATCCACCGCTTAACCTTTACTGCTACCTGGATCAACGAATGTACGTTCGCCTCCCGATGACCCTGCGCATCACGCTCCGGAATCCGACCCGCCGAATCCTCCATCTTCAAGCAATACTAAACAGCTCCGACAGTTTCATGTACGCCGGCAATCGGCAGGTAAATTCACCGATCGTATAAGAAAGCCATACTCGCACCACGGCCGCCAACGTTACGTTTGTTTTACGATTTTCAGCTAAACGTGACGATATTTTCCTACTCCTCGTACGACATGCTGTTCCACCTGTGCCCGCTCAAGGCCGGCTGGCAGTTGCTGCCGGAGCTACAGCTAGAGTATCAAAATTTCCACACACCAACCGCCTCGTCGCAGGTGATGGGAGGAGTGTCGGTGACGGGCGCGTCCTCCGCACCTGGCAGTGCCCCGGCAATGACAAAGCCTTCCAGTGATACAGCAGCGATCATCGGTGCCGGGGACGACGTGATAGCGGACGGTTTGGAAAGTCAACGAAAAGCGGAGCTTGACTCGCTCGTCCGACGGTGGATGCCGAAAATGGTATTTGTTCACGTAAGTATTCCGGAGTGAAGCTCTGTAATCGATGATGGATTGAAAACCTAACCTTTTTCATGTTTTCTCGTTAACCAGCCACCGACGAGGACACTGTGATCGCTTATGGAATAAAAAAAACACGCTAGAAAAGCGTTTCGTCACGCGTTGAATCGGCTTATCCATCCTTCGCGGTCATTAGCGATGAAACGTTGGTGGGTTTATAGAGGACGAAACGTACCGTTGTTTAGTGAATTCAATTTATTTAATTTCTCTACGTTTACGAATAGTGAAGAAACAGTCAAAACAAGAGTAAAATACATGGGCATCTTCTACTAAAAGTATCGGTGAAATATCGTTAGTAATGGTTGATCGGATTTAGGAAAGGATATAAAGAAAGGTTGGAATAGCTAGAAGAAATTATTTGCACGAAGCCCTAAGCCAGGGACGTCTGATTGAGTAGATATCCGGGTATAGCAATATAGCGTTCAGGAAGGGACAAATGTTCCGTTCTCCCATCATGTTGAATTCGAACGAATAAAACATATTGAATTAAATCTGCTCCACGGGGGTGTTTGCAACGGATTCCTTTCTTCGAAATGGTACTTCCTTATCCCCGTCTGTAGCCGGGACTCATAAAATGCTCCAAATTCGCAAAGTACGGATCGTCCTGTGAAAACACGAGCGACAAATTCCGAACATGCCAAAGGGACTGATACGAAATGCGTGTGATTTCCTTCAACTTCTTGTACACACTATCCGGATTGGAACCGACCATGCGGGCCAGGGTGATAACGTTGCGCTTGGTCATATCAAACGAAGCCACGGGACGATGCTGGATGCCGGCGTTTCGGGAGAGTGGTGAACGATAAGTTTGGCATCCGCTCTCTTTGGTGTTGACCGATTTGTTTGCATCGTTTGTGACTTGCCGCTGTAGGAATTGAGACACATATTCCGCAGTCCTGCTAGTATTCTTTCGTATCGCAGCAGGCGAAACGTGTAGGTCCAAAATGTCTTCATTGCAATTTTTCAAGATCCTTTCTTTCACAGTATTGTGTATGACGTTTTCGGCGTTCTTTTTCAACGCATCGTATGCTCGGTAGGCGTGTAGATATTTGCTGTTAGATCTATCGCCACTTTTCGATAAATCCCAGCATCCATCGACCTCCACCGGATTATAATTGTTTTCAATCATCAATTCCTTCGGATGTTCCTCAAGTTCACAATCCTCTTGCTCCAGCTCCATCGGCACTGGGTTGAGATTGGCTACCTCCGCTTCAGCCTTAGATAAAACAATTGCCTCCTCTACTGCTGGCGATACCGCCAGGACTTGAGAACCATTCATCCTTGCGTTCGCTTCTTCGTAGCTTGTACGAAACCCTTGCAATATTTTGTCTAACATTTCTTCCTGCTGCTCTTCGGCGGTCTCGTGAAACATGTAGTGCTCTACCACCTCTTTTTCTTGCTCGAACAAATCTACCGATCCGCTGAAGCCGATGGCATTCTCCCCATCCTTCTGAGTAGTGATTTTTATGTACTCCTCGGAGTCAGGCGTCAATTTTGACGCAGGATTGCTCTCCTTCGTTCCTGTGTTAAGTCGTCTGGCTACACGGGGACTTTTCCACTCCTGGTGCAGACACTGCGAAACAGTCGCTTTATCGTTACACCATGTTTTGTTCGGCTTCCGGCGCCTTTGTTCTAATTTTTTAGCTGGTTTGAATTCTCCATAAAATACTCTATTCCTTCGAACATTTTCCCGTAGCGTGGGAACTTGCGATGATTCAATAACACCATCGCCTTCTTCGCAGTGGCCTAAAAGTAAAAAAAAAAGTCTACATACTATACTGAAAAGGCAAACATTTCCTTTACCTTCGCCATTTATCTCCATGTCGTAGGAATATGCAGTATGGAAAGCTGTTGAAACAGGAGAAATAAGGAGAACGAGCTAACGTCTTTTTTGTGTGTTTCCCCCTAGCAACACGTGGTTTCTAGATGCGTTCGATATTAAGGTGATTTTCATTTTTTGTGAATGAAAAATTTCAACAAACATATTGAATGTTGAGTGCAAAGTTCAAAGCGAACTAATGACACACGACACTCTAACGATAATCGCTTCTTTTAACTTATTTTTGATGAATGATCCGATTAATTCGGCGTTCAATAGTACTGGATGCATCGGAATCATGGTTACGATTTGACAGTTGGGAATTTGCGGTGGCCCATGCAGCAGAAGATGTGCCTTCGTTAGTTTCATTGTGCGGCTTACTATAAATATTACAAGCAGTTCTGTTTAAAAAAAATGATTTGGGGCATTAATGAACCAAACCAACTTATATTTGTACAAGGTATGTAAATGTTATTCGAATCGCCCGTCGCCCATGTCGGCGGGATTGTTCTACAGACAATTGTCAGATCTGTCAAAAGCAAATGTTTGTGTATGCTGGAGCTGCAATCAAAAACATTGCAAAATTGAAAGTGACTCATCTCGACCTAGCGTAAATTCCACTTATTGAACTTTTAATTGGCTCTGGTTCAGTCAAAATAACTGTGAGACGTTCTAGAAAATAGTTCCATTATAAGTGATATTTATATTACTACCCACAGCGGCTACAAAACGGGGAACGAAATGTCTGCGTCAGCGATGGAAAGCATCCTTTTCAAAACAAAGAGTTATCTGTGCTGTTTCTTTAGATTTTAGGGTTTTAGGAAGATAACATCTTATTCTACAACTTTCCTTAACCATGTCGGTTTGCAGAGCATTTGTTTAACCTTAAATTTGCAGTGAAAGATCTTGAGCGCAACGCCAAAAAGTGCGAAAAGGAAGAGAAAGGGGAAATACTCAAAACGAAGAAGGCCATCCAAAAAGGTAACACCGAGGTGGCACGTATACATGCGGAAAATGCGATTAGACAGAAAAACCAATCACTAAACTACCTCCGGATGAGTGCCAGAGTCGATGCCGTTGCGAGCCGGGTCCAGACGGCACTGACGACACGGAATGTTACCAACTCGATGGCCGGAGTTGTGAAAGCGATGGATGCTGCCATGAAAGGCATGAACTTGGAAAAGATCTCCGGCTTGATGGATAAGTTCGAATCGCAGTTCGAAGATCTAGATGTGCAGAGCTCGTACATGGAAAACACCATGTCACAAACAACCACCACGTCGGTGCCTCAAAACGATGTAGAATCGCTAATGCAGAGAGTAGCGGATGAAGCGGGGTAAGTCTATTCAAGGTAGTGTACATTTACAGAAGGATTTCTATTCTTATACGTATTCTTTTTCTTCAGTCTCGAATTGAACATGGAACTCCCGGCCGGTCCTTCATCTGCGTCGATCGGTGCATCAACGCAAGTCTCAGCAGAACAGGATGAACTTACGGCACGGCTAGCTCGTCTTCGACAGGCTGAGTAAAACAACTTTTTGTTATCGTTACTTTTGTTGCCGGAAATTCAACCAAAAGCATGCTGTATTGGAGGCAGATCACGCTGCAGCAGTGGCCTTTCAAGCCAAGACGGTCCAACTACTTGAACTCATGATGTGCATTATCCTGCGTATTCCGCCGCGAGCTCCGCTGATACCGGATGCAATGCATTACTAATATCTGTATGTTCATGTGCTTTAAGGAACAAGAGACAAGTTATTCGTTAATATTAAAAATAAAGTATGTATGTAAAAAGATTACAATGCACCTTTATGCTTGCCACCTACCTGGTGTGCCTCGGCACTTTGCAATGCAACCTGGACTTTTCCTGGTTTTTGAAAATTAATGCAAATTGCAGGGGAACGGTTGCTTGTTTCGAAGCGTTTGTCGAAATGTTTCTCCCTCTTTATGAAACTTTTCAACACGTGTTCCAAATTTATTTTTTTTTGCTTCTTGTTTATTCACCGAGACGGCACACGAGTAGTGTCAAAACACGCAAAGGAATCGTTCGAACGAAGGAAATGGTGGGCAACGTGTTTTTAGATGCTCAGAGTCCATGTACATATCAACTACTACCGATGCTGGAGTCGATCCCGTCTCATTGACGTCAAACACCCGATCGCAAAACACCAACCCTCTTGCCGTTGAGGAATCTGACCAAACTCAAGAATAACAGTCGAAGCAAACGCAAATAAGCGCAATAAGTCTCGAAAAGATCAGCAATCATTGCCAATTGTCCCCACCTAGGGAGAGTACAGGTGAAGCCAAACCAACAAAAAATTGAGTTTTTTTTTCTGTCGAACGACATGACGTCAAAATAATCGAAGTTTTGCTACTTGCGTGTTGTTACACGAGCACATGAAGATGGTGATGAGCATGTTTCAAGACCGATATTTTAGCTCGCACTTAAGACCACGGGTGTCGGCGCATGCGGGCCCCATCGGTGTATTCCCCCAGTTTGCACTTGACACCGTGAAGGTTATAAGTAATTGTATGTGATTGTTGCTCCATGACCATCCCTTCTCAATCTGTGGATAATTGAACAAACAACTATTGCCCGAAAAAAAGCTCCTTATGTTTGATAATGCCCAAGATTCTTTTCATGTTCGAAGTATTTTTTTCGTTATCACTCAAAGTTCTTCAGTTTCTTTCACCACGTGCACAGCAGCGTGCTAAGTCTCCCAACGTAATCAAGTTCAAATTTTTATTTTGATAAAAAATTAACAAATTTTCATGTGTTTGTTTCCTGTTTTGCAAGTCATCATTCGGTAAGGTTCGGTAAAAATTGATTTATTGTTTTTGCAGTGTTTGCCCGATTGATTTGTAGGAATTTCATAGTACCTCTAGGGTGATTCCTCCGTTTTTTTAGCTTGTTAACCTTACACTGACTGGAGGAAAAAATAAAAAAGCATTGGAAAAATGTATACTCGCAGACTGGCTAAGCTGCGGTTTAACGGATCATGAATTGATGTTGCCGTCAGTGATCAACAGAGTTGTATATGCCATTATTCCATGCTATGCAACTTCATTTTCCATTAATCCCTTTCTAAATCTATATGGTATTTGCTCATCAAATTTCCGTAGCAGCTTGTTTGCTCGTTTGTTTGTATTTTATTAATTTCTAGTTTTATTCTAAATAATTCCAAAAAAGAACTAAGTCACTGTTAACATTCATGTTGTTGTTTTGTTTTTGTTTTATTACACTTCCATTACGCCCGCGTTTGTTGGATGTTTTTTGTTCGGTTTTGCTCTGGACCATCACGGTTTTGTTAATTCTTTTCGTGTTTGTTCTGTTTGTTTCACATATTGTTAATACTTCATTCTCCTCTAAGTTTGTTGTTTTGCACTGAGTATAGTCAGATTTTTTCATGTGATTTGCTATATTAATGCAACCTGTTAATGCCGAAAACTATGTTAGCCACTTTCCAAAGGTCAAAGGAAGAAAGTTGACAAATATGGGCCAAATCTAACCGTTGCAAATCTACCGTGGAGAATCAACCGACACGAACAACAGAGTATCATATTATTTCACAAAAGATTGTTGAATGTGGAAGCTTTAATTAAAAACAACCAAACAGCTAATGTCCATGCACTTATGCATCACACACTCAGTGCACTTTCGCCTTTCGGAATAATACAATTTTAACATTCGTTTGCGCGAGTCAGTAAATGAACACATTGCACACGCCGTACTCTATCAAAGCTAGTGTAGGCATCTAAATATACAAACATGTTCGGCGATGAAACCCTTCTCTATCCATCCATTCTTGACACTAGAGATTGGGTGAAGGACCCACAAGCCTGTACATTTGTTTCCCAAGGATCCAAGCCGTAACGAGACAATTCTCTTTTTTGGAATGATATCCCACCTCCCTTGTGGAGGAACCGCACATGTAAAGCAATGGAAAGCGTTCTTATATGCAATTAGCGATGAAAAGCATTTTTTTAAGCAATCAAACCAATATCCCGAACATGTTTTTCATTTTTCAATTATTTACCGAACGGTGACAGAGGCTGGATGGATACATGCGTCATTTATATGGTCCATAACTGCATCGATATTTACAGGGGTTTATAGATCTAATCTCGTTCGCAAATGCACCACTCGAGCGCCAGAATGTTTCCCCAATTATTGAGCACGATCTTGGCTAGTAGTGGTGTGTTCGCCGTTCATTTTTCAGTTTGATAGCCTTGATTTTGGTATCGTACTGCCCTTGCTTACGTACCATCGATTTTGTTTCCTACTATCCGGGCTGTGACACTGATAACCACATCCTGTTAGGGGGGGTCCATCGTTTTCAGTCGACTTTGTGGCTCGTATCCGCTTGATCTCGATTCGATAATTTCAACATTATGTACACAATCTCGCACGATGCTCCGCTGATTCGAATTTCTGTCCGCCGCAGGAACCTTTTCATTTCACGGTAATCGGTGCATCCATACTTTTGTTTGCAATTGACGAGCAGAATTGCTTTGAACGCGATAAACAACTTTAACGGCAAATAATCGTTAGTAAAGCCTATTTTGTTGAGAAAAGTTACAAATCAGTTTAATATTACGATGCACCAACAACGAATTGTTGCTGCTTGAGCGGTTTTGTTGTATTCTTTTCTATTATTGTTTGCATCCATCGTGTCCACTCTTGCTGGCAGATACTTGTATTCCTCGACTACATCTAGCATCGAGGCGTTACTTTTCCACCCACTGCTCGTTTGCCCGTTAATTGTTTTCTCCTAGATATTGGAGGCTTCCATGATCGAGATTACCACTCTGATTGATGGCCGGTGCATCTTCAATCTAAACAGTCTGTAGTACAGCGGCAACTGAGGAGTTGATAGATGTAGATATAGTAGGGTAGGTTGGGCCAGGCCCGTAATTTAAATATGAGTGACTTGCGCACTTCAATCTCACTGTTATATTATGTTCAATCGTCCAACAACAGCCTCCACGATCCTACAGTCGAATCCCGATAATCTCCATATCAGAGCGGAGATCGAGCAGCGAGTTTACAGGAGGAATTTAGTACGGTTAATTTCATCTTTTGAAATGATTTTTTCTTAGGTCATCTTAGCATACTCTGCACAACCAATGCAGGTGCAACACACTTCATTGCGCTTGATTTTTTCATTGCAACGATTCTCAACTAGAATGAAAGAGGAGAAGTATAACACAGTTTTTAATGAACAGGCGTCACACTTTCGAACACGATTCGACATTCAGGTTTCACTCATCGAATGCATCAAGTTTATTATGCTCTCGTTGCGTTTATTTATTATAAATAAGTCGAAAACAGTCTTTGCGCAGATGTTTTGCTATTTCTTAGCACCTTCTCTCGTCCTCACTTCGTGTGTCCTTCTAGTCGACTACATATCTGTCTAATCTCTTGCTCGTCGCTAGTAGAAGCGATGGACATTTTAGAAACTGCGGTAGTGTCTTTTATAAAGCTCCCGTACAAAAGAGGACATAAGCGCACCCAGTCTAGCTCTTAGACTCGTTAATGTTCTGCTCATCAAGCTTTACTTCACTATCGCTTAATCCCTCGTCCTTATGCGCTTTCTTCTCTCGTTATCTATCTCTTTACTCTTTACTTCTCGACTCACCCGTTTTGACTGTGTTCGATGGAAATCACTTTACTTTTCTTCTCTACTTAAAGTTAGATTATTTTCCAAAAAAAAAAAAACATACAGTTTCTTATTTCCTTTTCGCATTCATTCCACTGTACACGCACTCTTATATATATATAATTCCCCGAAATGGTACAATAGAAAAGAACAAAAAACAAATAATATAAACAATAGCGTAGAAGCTACCATTAGATGTACACTAACTTAAACAGTCCCTACCCAATAGGTTTTCTCCAACCCTCTCCTTTCCAGTATCGTTACGGTTCACGTACGGTTTTCTGCTTTGTAAGTAGAAATAATCGTCTGTGTTAATGTCATACATAGCGTCAAGAATGTTGTTGCGTCAGTATATGCATCCTTCGGAAGTATCTTCCCCTCTCGGCTTCCTTCCCTAGATGCTTGTGTCATTATATTTTCCGGAGATTTGATGCACCAAATTGTGCACCAGGATTCTATTCGGCACTTGTTGCCTTCCGCAATCAGAACAGAAGTGCAAGTGCATGTGTTACGTTTCGTTCCAGTGTAAGTTGCGATTGCTTCAGAAGGATTGTTTGTTTTTTTTTGGAATTAGCTGCATTGGATGATGTGGAAGTGTGTGCTCGCGTCTTCGTGTCCAAGACAGAAGGATGTTGACGGCGATTGGTAGGAGAGCTACCGGCAGCTATTCGTCAAGAGTTCGCCAAGTTCAGGATGCGGATGACGAAGAAGTAGGGAGTCGCGAGTACAGTAATAAAACCTCAACAATCTCCCAGATGAACGAAGTGTTTCCTATGGAATTGTGCTCTGTACTGCGCCATCACCAATTGGAGCTGAAGAGTAGTTGAACTGGCAATGGCAAACAGGTAACCGTGCGGTTCCAGTTGAGCTTTCGGCGAACTAACTCTGCAATGCCACACACTACTAACAGAAGTAGCGAAGGCATAAGAGACCACGATGCTGGCCACCGGCACACCACGAACTGCCGAGCTGCACGTGACGGCAGTTGATAAATATGATGAGGCAGGAGCTGGAAAAGGACAGCAACTGCTACGCCGATGGGCTGCAATTTCGAACTGCGGAAAGCGGACACGCACCCCCTTTACTGGGCCTTGATCTTGCTGCTCGCCTGGCCAGCAAGGAGCGACTGCACGTCCGACTTGCCGCTGAGGCTACTCGAGCTAATGTACTGGCCGCCGGTAGCGGTGGAGGACGCCGTCACCTGGATCGGTCGCTTGCCCTTGCGCGCGTTGGTCGAGAGGTAGGTTTTGTAGAAGAAGCGCGCAAACAGCACGAAGTAGCTGAAGTACATCGCGATCGAGAGCTTGATGTTCATCTCGGAGATGTTGCACGAATTTTTGCCGGCTGTCTGCAGGAACCCGTGGGCCCAGATGTTGATCGCACACCCGACCACCATCTGCGTCAGCTGCAGGGTCGTTATCAGCATGGCGATCGCGCGCGGAGGTTTGAAGTTGAGGGCGCGCAGGGCGTAGTACGAGTACATCACCGAGTGGACGCAGTAGTTCATCACGATGAACCACCGGGCCGAGGCGGTGTACTCGGTGTACGAGAACCACGAGTACATCAGCACCGTGATGTGGTGGTACCAGTGCAGGAAGATGAGCGGCTGCTTCCGCAGCACGATGAACAGCGTGTCGCCCAGCTCCGGCAGCTTCGACAAGACGAACAACCATGTCCAGAAACCACTGACACGGTCGTGCTCGATAAAGCTGGAAGAAGGAAGACGGGGGGGGAAAGGTTTTATTTTCCGGAGTTTGCCACGTCACACACTGAGCAGGGGGTAATGCAAGGATCACCTGAAGACAAATTAAAGCAACGACACCGGCGCATTCTAGTTTCGCTCATCAGTTTCCGTAAACGCCATGCTGTGTTTCCCGTCCAGCCGACGGGACGACCCCCGTTGTGATTAATTATCACAGCTGGTCCCTTAAATATCCTTCCCCGGCCAGGTAGTCCAGCATTTATTAGTCAGGACCGTTTCCCTAGTCAAGACGCACGTCATAGTGTCGTTGTGCGTTGTGTCGCACAAACGTCCCCACCATTCATCAACAATCAACCGAACTCATCTACATACGAATATGCCTGTTGGCGCCAAGGAACACACTTTGGGTGGACATTTTCCCATCATACTACCGTACCACTGACGTCCAGCTAAAGCAGTGGCAGCCCAACGGTACGACAATTACGTCACACGATGATGAAAACGCCTCAAACGGATCGCTAAGAATGATGTTAATCACGAAAGGAGGCTTTGTTTGCATACAAACTCTGATGGAACGTAATAGTACTACGAAGTGAGCATTTACGTTCCGTTGAATACTACAAGTGGCGTGGTTCTATTGCCCCTGTTGGTTTTTTATGTCAGTAAATAGTAGTTAAAACATAATGGAGCACGTCACCTCAGAGAATTTGGAGCATTACGAGTGAACCAATATGCCAGAAAACATAAACTATTTCAACAGGCCGTTTTCTGCAGGCTCTGATTGGCGATAGATAAAAAAAAAGAAGGTGCTCCTAGAAGGTCGCCCCCTAGGCTGTGCTCATTTAACTCAAGAATTGTACTAAAATCGAGTACACATTTAAAAAGCATGTATCTTTATCAGCGGGACGAAATGTTTGAATAGCGCTTTTCGTTTGGTTTGCTTTTACTGCTTGCTATTAGATACGACAACCGCGCAACAACCATGAAATTGGAAGGTTTAATCGAAAACAGAATACGTCCCTCTCCGAGGCAGTCGTTTTGAGCTACAACTTGCCTATCATGGGGAACCAGATTTGGAACGGAAAGGCTCTACTATTGCAACGAGTGTGTCTTCAAATGACTTCCCAATCGTTGGGAAGTGAGAACAGGCACATTTAGTGAAAATGCATGACTTCCCACCGCTCGCGCTTGCCGGTGATTTTCCGACACCTTCACCGCACAGATTCACCCAGAGTGCACAATCGTGCAGGGCAGGCCCTAAGTTGCTCCTTATGTCACGGTGTGCTCTAATATCGTTTCCTCCTTCAGTCTTGTTGCTGACTTGATCCATATTTGATGTCCGCTCCGTACCATCGGGGAAGTAGCCGACACGTCACGGTGGCCGACGTTCCAGTGTTTCTCCAACCCGATCGTACCGACGTACTGGAAAAGGTCAGATTCTGCTCCATTTAGTGCTGCTACACACTGACGGAGGCAAAAAGGGCGAGTGAGTGCAAACGAGCGGCTAACGATGGTCTAATTTATTCAACAGTTCATTCAGGTCAATGGATGCCTGATAGCTAATGACGGGCCGATATTAGATGTGATGTAAAATGCAGCGACAAGTGCTATTATAAATCAGACGGGCTGCTTCTAAGTTTTCCAGCATTGCCCTCCCCACCGGGGTTGTTTGTTAACGGCCAGCTGGTCTGGACGAAGGGTCTCGCGTTTCATCGCGTCATGAGATCATCTTCACAGTGTAACGAGCTAGTGTGCCGGGAAATTATACGCACATTAATCCCGACACGTTTTGATGTCATTCGATCGTCTACCAATCATCCGGTAGAAAAATTTGGTTTGGAAATCTGCACCACACGGGTAAACGCCGCACTGACGTCAACTACGCCGCGAGATGCTGACGCGCCGGCCGATGTCCAGTTGAGGGTTGGATAAACGCAAATATACATGCGAGAAGAAAAAACAAACCCCGCAGACATGCTGTTCAAAGATTGCCCATCCGGGTGGAGCGATAAAAAAAAATGGCGTCAAAGCGAACAAATATTGGGAACATGTCGAGTGTTCTGTTTTGCTTCCGAATCAAAAAAAAAAAAAAACTATGTTTCATTGAACAACAACAACACGTCCCCCCCGTTTGCCATAAAAAAGTTTCTCCATCGTCTTTCACGTCTTCCGTCCGTCACCTCTGGACAGAAAAAGGACACTAAAACAATTAGGAACATGGCACATTTGAAGCTAATGCTAATTTTATAGCCATGAGCAATAATCGTTTTAAAAATTTAAACACATTTTAGTATGACCACCCGGTCATATAATAAAGCGCATAGAAAGTGCATGGAGGAATATTGCCACCAAGCAAC
>JAOEFI010000006.1:22299068-22321864 GCA_034621735.1 Anopheles plumbeus
CCCCCCCCCCCCCCCACAACAAAAATGGCCACAACATTTACCTCGCCCACGACAAGACCGCTGACGAAACGAAAACACATCCCCAACGTCAAATCCTTCGATGAGGGAGCGGAAATCAAACAAACCAACAATCGCACAGGCCCTTTTTATCATATTTGCACATTGGCCACGGCTGTTGCGTGGTATGGGTATGTTGGTGGGGAGCGAATCACTGCGAATCGCAATCACACATCGAGACGACCCACCCCCTATGGGAAAGCTCATCATAATCCCATCTGTGTGTCACCGGCGTTCCTTTGTCCAGTTTGAACCCCTCCACTTGCTGCAGAGTTTGCCAAATAACATCAATCAAACAACGGTTACATGATCAATCAATGTGCTAAAACTATAGATTTTTTTTTTTTTTGCTCGAGTGCATTGCGTGTCCATAATTCGAAGGATGCAAGAAAGGTATGAAGTTTGAAGGAAACATATGTTGGCGATAACTACGCTTCCGATTGACATCTTACAGACTGGAAAATGAAGCTTGAAACTGAGCAGCAGCATTGCTTCGATGTTCCGAGCTGACCTTGCTATCAACTAAGTGGAGCAGGCAGTAAGTAGCATTTTATTGTAAAATTGATTTTATGATATCGAAAGTCCACATTCAACATTCTTTAACATGTAGTCGGTTTCTTTCTATGAACATTTTTTTCCCTTTTCAAGCGACGCCCTTTTCGCATCCATATTTCGGTTGCTACACTTTTATAATGCCCTTCGGTCCTTCGGTAATTCCTCACGCATTTTTGAAGTAAACTTTTCTACCATCCCGATCCCTAAAATAGCCCTATCGGTAATAATTAACCATTTTTACGACGACGACGTCGAACGATGACGTCGGTGACGCGTCGACAAGTGAGTGCGATTACGACACAGCCCATAATAATATAAGCCCCCCGTTCCTTTTGATCCCCGCGCGGGGTGAATGTCAATACAAGCGAGGCAAACAATCGGGCGGGAAACGAATACCACCAACAACGAGCCAACAGCTCCATCCACGCGGGAGCATGCGTAGGCCGCCGGGGTCGGGGGTATTATGTTTCATGTTGATACTATTGAGGATTTTTTTTTCTATTTTCAAACACAAAATTAATTCATTGACTGCGACACGACCACCACCAGAGGGACGCACGGGTGAGGAGCGTTTGACGAAGGGCGGGGAAGGGCGCACAAAGAAGTTTGCATAGAAACCCCCGAGGTAGGGGGCCGCACTTTTGGCGCAACATAGCCAACCAAGGGGGCTCCTCGCTCGGGGTGTGGAGTTCACAGTCGTGGAATCGGTCGAAATCGATAGGTTTTTCTGTGTTCAGTTTTCCTCCGAAATCGTCCAACGGATTGCTTTGGTATTTCGTGGCGATGAAACCATCGCGCCATTTACCACACGCCGCATCCATATTGGTTCACTGTGGAGTGGAGCGCGATAGTGAAGCGATAGTGGCTTCGTTTTCTTTGTTTGCGAGCGGTCGGCGAACGGTGGAAAGGGATTGTTTCCATAAGGTAAAAATCGAATCGATAGGGTCGATATCCATAATTAAGCGGCGATTTAAATCACTGTTCGAGTGGCCTTCGTGGGCAAAGTTAAACGAAGCATGTGAGCAACACGCAAGTTCGAAAGGAATATTAAACTAGCTAGAAGTGTATAAACTACATGTACACTGTTTACAATATTTATCTTTTGATCAATCACGATCGTCTCCATTCGCTTCGCTTCGTCTACAAAGTTACAATAAACCACGGCAAAACAGGAAAAAACCGGTGAGAATTGGCCCCACGTCGAAAGGGACACCGAAGTTCTCGACAGGTTTCGAACATTATTACGAATTAGTACAATTAGAACCTCTCAGACAGAAGTCCCATGTTCCCCGAAGGCTCCTCACGGTCTAGGAAGGCGCGAGATATCATCTTTGCATCTTGCAAAATTTGCAAACAAAACCACAACTTTTCAACTTCAACTTTTCACGCTACTTTGGACATTTTAATTAATTTTCAACCAAGTTTGTCGTCAGATGGAAAGAAGAGGTCATTGATTCCATACAATCTGTCCAACTATCAAGCGTAGGATGAATGCCCCTACTGGGAAGGGTGGGGGCCGTCTAACGGAACTTGTTTGAATATGAAATGAACAAAGATCTCCGGCTGACGTGTAATAAAATAGGACTTTCGTGCCAGTTCACTTTGTCACTTTGGCGATTGATCAAAGCAAAAATGTCAAGAAATCCATGAAATTGTCTAGACCACGCTGCACGTTGTACACTTGCAAATAGTTTATTTTATTCTCGTTTCATTTTACAATTAAAAAAAAAACAATAAAAATGCGAAAAAACAAAAGTCCTCCCTTGGCCCTTTTACAAAGTATGTACCGGCGATTCGATAAACCTAATCTTCACGCAAAATGGACTCCACGTTCGTTCAAGAACGACAAGACCTGCGACTTCCCTGTCTGCGTCTTCAACAGTATTTCCCCGGCGTATCTTCTAATCAAGAAATTGGTATTTGCTCTACTGTGCACTCTAGCACACTCCAGGACATACGTCATACTTCAGTCTCCAACGGAACCGTGTGTGCTCCTGATCGACCTTCCCACATTTGGCGGAATCGCGTTGCGAAGTCACAGCGCGAGGGCTTCACCGTTTCGCGAAGAGACAATCACGTCGCCGGAAAGGTGGGGGAAAGCCCCTAGGCGGCCCCTTTATCTTGACCTTTGCCGCGGAAAGCTCTTCCCCCCTCCGGGGTTCGTGGAAACGCCAACTATCGACTGACTCCATTAAAGGTAATCATTCGTCATCGTCGTAATCGGTGGAGTCAACGCGATTTGAAGACGACTCACCGGGGACGGGAGTTCTTTTATTTTACGCACGCGCTCGTGTGTGTGGAAGGAAACACTTAAAACCACCTAACAACTAATCGTGTACCTCCGTTGAATCCGAGCTTGAATAAAACGCAACGCAGCCACGCGACAATAATGTGCTTTTCCAACACGAAACTACTACAAACCGACTCGCGCGATCGTCACACGACGGAAGCGGAGACATAAACAACAGGGCATGGAGGGAACACGGCAATTGTGGGCAAGGGCGCACCAGGGTGTGCACGATATTATGCCAATATCTGTCATCGATTACACCCCACCCCACACGGCCCTTCACACCCTCTCTCCAGTCGGCGGTGCGTCGTCCATGCTCCGACGAGGAACCACTTGATATTTGACTGCGGGAAGGAACGTCCTTTGCGTCCAAGTGTTTGCCGAACACAACCACACACCATTCGAGCCTTGCGGGTTGCGACACGAAACAACGTAAGCAAACGTGAACCAGTCCGACCATTTTCAACATGGTGGGCCCCTTTTACCCAGACGAACTACTAATGGGGAAAGGGGAACTAATATTAACCTAACGGGCGAAAAACGGTGTGGAGTAGGAGAAAGTGTCCGAGGAAAAATTGCTTCCTTCGGGAAACAGTCCGTTTACCGCAACCGAAACGCGACAAACTATTGCCCGCCTCCCACCGGCGGTGATGGGGAGGCCAGCGAACCTTTGCCATGCCAAAGATCCTCAGGTAGGTCTGTAGGGCCCGTGTCTATACTATAGGAAGCATACCATCACTGGGTCGTTGGTGTGAAGGAGGAGGCGCACATGACTGGAGGCGTCTCTAAAAACGACATCAAGTCACGCGACGCGTCCGGAGGAGACCCGCCGGCGTGGCTTTTCCCGAGGAAGCATGAAGCAAACCCCGGGGGTGGAAATCAACAGCGTGCAACCTTGGCCGGTCGGCGGCACACTGTCGCCAACCTGTTCCATTTTAATGTCCCTGGATTCACCGGAGTTTGCTGTCCCATCCGTTCGTCCGTTCAACAGATCGATGTGTTTTCCCCCCCGAGAGAGTGTGTGTTGCCACAACATATCCTCGGATTGAGCTCGGAGTAGAGTGCGGGAAAATGCACGCAACTCACGGGGGCAACTCTATATAACTTGTTTACGCGGTCGGCCGATTTGCGTGCATCTAATTAACCAATCAAAACTACCCAAGTGATATATTAGGCTGTATATAGGAGGGGTGTACCGTGTCAAGTTGTAGACCCCAATCCCGCACTGTCGCCAGATATACGATCGGCAGGCAGATGCGAATTTTTACCAATCATGTCGCCACTTTGCGCCTGGTCACGTGCCGTATGCTGTCTCGTGTATTTTCTCCCTTCTATCTGTGCCGGAAGTGGCCGGCATCGTTTGTCGATAGCGTGTGTAGCGTGTGTGTACACGGCGCGTGGGGGAACACGTTACCCATAACAGATCCATCAACATCAAGTGGGAAACAATTGCGCTCCAACGAACCCTAACACGAACTGCGAAATATAATATCGTCGTCCGTTGGGCACAAAATGGCAAATATCAAATAACCCTTTTTTTTCTTTGCAGAAACACCTCTGCACGGACTCGAAGGTGGTATCAAATTTTGATACAATTATCCGAACAATTTGTGTGCCCTTTCCGCCTCGTCGGCTCGTCTCGTGTCAGCTCCCCATGATGGTGGGGGCCCAGAGCCCCGTATGCTTAGTCACCGACCTCTAATGATGCCTTTGATCGACCAGTGCGCACACGTCCGCCAGAGGACCGCTACCCGTCGAGACGATGACCCTGGGGCAACCGGTAGCCCTAGATACACACACGCACACCCAACCTGTAGCTTAGTCCGCCCCTCGGGGGAGTCGTGGGGCCACAAATTCATACATAAATTCACCGGAAGGAAAGGAAAGGTCTATTGATTAATGCAGTCGAGGCGTCGGGACTACGCGGAGGGCCACAAAGGTGGTTATTTTGAGGCCTGCCGACCGGCCGACATCGCGTGAAGTTGTGCTGGAAATAAAAACGCCGATTTGTGGCCACCCCGTTGAATTATAATATGCGTGTTCAATGGATTTTTATGGATAACATAAAGGGTTACCATAATGTAATGGGAAAACTGTTTCAAGAAAATTGGTTTTCTGTCATAACAAATAGCTTTTGAAATTACATTCAGATAAAATGCTCCACTTGAGCAACGTCCTCATCTCACGCTTGATTACATAAATCGTTAATTGCAGCCCGGCCTGCCACTTCAAACTGCGTTTCCGGAAACGGTCGTCCTCACGTCAATTTCGAGAGATAGACACCACACCACAGCAATCTGTCACATCTCCACGGTCTAACGAGATGAAACGCCGTGTCAGAAAAGCTCGCGGCCATCGTTCTTTTCGTTCCCGGTCGGTCGGTCGGTCGGTCGGTCGGTTGCAAATGAAATCATGCACAACACACGAATGAATTATCATCTTGCGGACATCAAACGAAACGATGGCCCTCCCTTTCCAGCTGGTGGATGATGTGGGGATGAGCTCCACGTTTGCCGCCCGCCACCGAGAGCGAGAATGAGATACTTATGTTAATATTCTCATAGACTAGCTTTTTTTTTCTCGCCCCAACGTTATCGCATCTCCACAATAGGGACCCCTCCCCAACCACCCGTCGTCTTCAAAAGCGGGACCGGAATGGTGTATGATGTTGTTCTATGAACACACCGCTGCCATTGCCACACACTGTCGGCATGCTGGCTCCATCCGTTATCCCCGGTTCCGGTGCGGTTCGACATCCATCCCAACGCCAATGGGACATCTCCACCAAGGGGGTGGACGGATAGAGACACACAAACTCTTTCTAACCCCTCGTGCACGGGGGATGAACGCAGCGAGGGATTAAGCGAATGGTCCTCCACCAGCGCCACCGAACGAACACCTACGCCAACGAGACTACGAGCGAAAGCCTAGCGCGGACGCATGCATATGGGGGTCGCTTTATTAGCACGATCGCACGGCCGCAATTTGCCGGATGCCTGGTGGAACTCGGAAATGCTGGGTAGGCAGGTGGGGGATGAAGTAGAAGCCGAAATGGGGACGAAATGATTCAATTATGCTAACATAACCTTCGTCACAATCCTCCCGGCTGGACAACACCGGGATGCCTGCGGTACTAGGAAGAACGGGACAATGTGTTTTTGCAAAATATTCTGCACAACAACTAGCAGCATACTAGTGATGACCCTTGTTGGGGGATCAGTGGAAATGTTCCTAGACTAGAAGCTCACTCTTTATACTCTAATGGAATGCAGTGCCACAGTGTCGGACAGTTCAGCTGGTCAGACTAAATCCGTGTAGGGGGCTTTCGAAAACCTTTTGCGTTGGCTAATCGAGGAACAGTCTAATAGTGGTGCTTGATCACTGTGGAGTGGAGGAGTCTCTAACATCATCTTGTTAGACACCTGTCCACAGGTCTTTGTACTCTCACCGCTATGGCCCATCACTGTCACTGTTTGTTGGCAGTAAATTATTCACTTGTAGAACCAATTAAGGAACCAACAACGACAGCCTAATCCCGTATGTCCAACAATTGCCCCGAAAAGGTTCCAACGGAATTGATTTTGGGCGCCATCACTCCTCCGGAGACGTGTGATGATGTGCCTTCAACGCAAGAACGTTCAGCCAGTGGACCACCACCCACCCCAACAACTTTGGGCATTGAATCGTCCCGGACCGTTGACAGGCCAGAATCGCGCCAGTACCAGCGGCCTCCTCTGATAAGCGACCGAGCATGGGATTACCGGGCGGCGTCGTGGTACTACTCTCACCCCGCCGGGTTCACGTTCCTATCACGCGGTTTGCCATCTCATGACGTTTCCCTTTTCGGTCCGTTTTGTGAGAAATCACGTCCCGAAACCACGCACACAATACGGACGCGTCGGTGAACACGGAGTAACACGGCAGAACATGCGGACAGCGAAAATGCTGCTGCCATCGTGTAATGTATAAATCGTGATTAGTAACTTCCTTCTTTCCTTCCACCGGTCCCTGTCCCTGTTCGTGAGCAATCCCCACACCCGGCCAGTTGTTGCACGGGCCGCAAATATTGCACGAGATTAGAACCGCTATGGGAAGGGTTCGGGGGGTGGGAAAGAGGAACAACGGGGACAGAAACCGTCCACCGCCGTGGTCGTGTCGTTCGTTTGCGGTTCTCGTAAGCTTCTGATGCGGCCACACGCGGGAGAACACGGGCCTTTTGCGGTCTTCAAGTTTCTCATGATCCCGTGATGAGTCAAAGTCGGGTCGGCTCGGAGCAAATTTCCTATTACAATCTTAAAGTAACAACGCCCTGGCTCTGCCCTGTACCCAGCTGTTTGTTCACATGTGCAACTCGTTAAGCGGCTAGGTACGCTGAAATAATCAATTAGTGATCGTAACGATAGAACGGACCCATATTTCTTCCCCACCCCAAAAGCGGAGAAACGTTGTCACAATACACACTCTTTTATAATCTCGCGGACGGGGGACTCGTGAATTATTCCCCCGAAAACCGACGTTTGCGTCAACTGGTATGACGCCACCGCCACACAGTGAGTGAGCACTTGAGCCAATGTGTGCAGCAGCACCTGTATCAATACGCTTCCGAGCCCGTTCCGATGAATCTGGCGGAAGATGTCAATAAGTCCTACAATGAACTAAGTGTATCTCTACCAGCGTTGGTAGTGGTCCTTTTTTTAGTGGACTAAAAAAAACCCGGTCCGAAAAAAAACCAATGACAAGTTGGGACAAAATTCCTCCAGACTACGGCACAGGATTGGCAGTCGGGATTGGCAGTCGGGATTGGCACGGTAAACATTTGGCTTTCCGATTGTCACGATGGCGTACGCGAGAAGAGATAGAAAACTCCAATCGAGGAAGCAACTGGTCACAAACTTACAGGTGGTTCCGGGAGCAGCAACTGTTTCGAGGCACGATATTGCTGTACCAAAGAAGGGGTGTGCTAATTGACGTTATGCAACTCACGATGGGAGAAGGCAAGATCGGGAACTCCAAAATCGACCCGTCCCGCTAATGACGTGTGGGCTTCCTCTTCAGTTAACTCGAAAACTCATCTTGAACTTGAAGATAAGACTTCCGTTGGTCTGCTTGGATGGAGTACTGTCTCCTTGGCGCAACTCAAAACCCCGGCCCTGATGACGTCACAACCTCTTCTTCGTTCTTTCGGCCGGGTGAACTGATGGTGAAAATCAGAACCCAATGATTATCAGCTCGCGCAAGCATATCGCATCCGAAAGGGGGGCCGAGAAAATGTACCAAATAAAAAGTGAACGCAAAACACATAAGAGCAACCACACCCTGACGGCTATAGGGGGGGACCGATTCCGGAAGGTAGTGCCACGTTTTTGTACATCATCAGCCCAACCTGGAAAACCCCTAAGCAATGGAGGATACAAACAGGTTGAAGTCGGGAGGACGCAAGTTCACGGCGACTCAGTGCGTTAGGTTGTGGTTACGCAAAACAAACAACCAACCAAATCAAGCTTCCATGACACCATCATACCGTGGTCTTTCTGGCATTTGTCTCTAGGGCGCGTTTTACTAATGCTGCTACATTACCTCTACGCAAGGAAGGCATGCCCGGGAAGAATAATGAGATGAAAATAATAGTTCGCCTTCAATTCAAGGCCATGCTACTGACGGAACTATTCCGTGATGCATTTGAGCAAAAAGGGAAAAAAATGCAGTGAATAATACGCAACCTACACAAAAATACCCGCGACCAATTCGCATGTTCGTGAAACCCAGCGATTATTAGGAGATATAATTTAATGTTCCACACCGCGCCCGAGGACTCTCTGGTGGGGTTCACAATTTGCTTCGAGAAGACAGGGAAGAAGAAGCTTGAAAACTTGACCACTTTTTGCATCAACCACTTGATCACCAATAACCAAAAACCCCTCCGCCAGTGACCACTTATCCTCCCATCCTCGGTTTAACAACAATGGCTCACAATTAGTGCGCCGTCCGTCTCGTTGAATCTCGAAGAACCGTGGCAAGTTCAAGATCGTGCAATTTGAGAGTTTAATGGGATTTTTTGTTCAACTGCGCCGCGCAGTTCCGCGTTCGATGTGAGACAGTAGTGGGTCCGAGAGAACCGAAAAAGCTGACCACACGTCTGATACAAAAGCGAAAAAAGGACGTACCCTTCCTAGACGAGCTTCATCCGAGAGGCCGGTTTTATTTGCGCGTCTTCTGCGGACGTACTTTCCGCCACTTCATCGTCAATCAGAACAGTCCGTCCATCCGTCCGAGCCGTCGATCTTGTTGGTCCGCGTGCGTGTCTTTCCAACTGGATTGACGACAATAAAAAGGGAAAAGTGTTCCGCAAAAGATAGAACAAAGCACTGAGAAAGGGAAAAGAACCGGGCTTCTTCCGGAATGATAAATCCTTTTTGCTGTTCGTTAAAAACCCAGGCTTGCTTGCCAGACTCTTGGCTCTAGCTATGGACTTGTGCAGCACGGTACGTAAATTACGCAAACACATCGATCTCCGTGATGGATTGGGCCAAGCTAAAGCCGGGCCGGCATTTACTTTCCGACGACAAACACGCCAAGGACTCGTCTTCCTTTGCCGCGTGTGAGGAGGCTAGAAGCGCATCGCTGGAATCTGAGAACGTGCTTCGTGTACCGAAGCGAGACGCCACGCCACCGGGCCTCCGGGCAGCAGCTGACTCAGAGCACATCCGTCCTACCGGAGGTAACGGTGGTTTTCCGCCCAGTGGAGCAGAACAACCACAAACACGAAAACCAACAGCAGCAACACCGGTAAACACGCCTTATACCCATGGGGAGCTCTTCTTCAAAGGCTGTAATAATTTCGGGGAAGTTATTCAATTTTACACCAGACACCTTTCGATATCAAACATGGAAACGACATTGGAGAGAAACTTAGTGGTGGAATCCTCATGACATGGTTGAATTCTTGCAAATAATTCAAAGAGTTGTGAATACGATAAAGTCTAACTCCCAGACCAGCTGCCTCGTTAATAAACATGACGATATGTTTTACTGTTGAATTAATATATGCAGTCCCCACTGACACACACAAAACGCTAGCCTCCCAGAACACGGAGGAAGACACAGAGGCGAACATTTTCCGATTCTTCTGGAAGCAGAGGCTTGCCTTTCCGGCAGACTTTCCGGCAGCCTTTCCGGCAGACGGAACCCAACTCGTGAATACGGCTAGCGCTGAATGAAAAATCGCAATCAACCGTTCAACGCGAAGTGTTGTGCAGGTTCCGGTCGGTTAGCGGGCCCATCGCGTATCGGCCGCGTCGACAACGATCGCGTTACGTCAAACTTCATGCTTCAAATTTTATCACCAAAAATCAACCGGCGTGATCCGCGAAAAATCCACAAAATGGACACGCCGTGCGTGATCGTATTTGTGCCTTCAAATTTCAAACACCACACGCGTGCTCGGTCACAGGACGTGGGGTTTCGTTGAAAGAGTCGTGCCACGGCGAGCGCTACCCTCACTTCACTCACCTTGGCCTATTTTGCATGTAGTACTGGCCGCCGAAGATCACCGCCATGTAGATGCCGCAGTAGTAGAACACGTACGTCCAGTTCTTCACCATCCACACGCGCGTGTCCTGGTGGATGAACTCATTCTCGAAGTCGAAGATGTACGAATAGTTTGGCGTAATTTCGACGTTCATCTTGAGGCCGCGCGCTGCTGGTTCGTTCTTCCGTGGTGCGGTTCGTGCGGCCGGAGGTAGTCGGTAGTAGCAGTACCTAATGGTAGTCGGCTAGGAATTCGCCGGGCGAGTTTTAGCTGCTGTCGATGTTGTCGATTCCACTGTGGGTTGGGTCGGTGAGGCGGAAGAAGCTGCTGCTGCTGCTGGTGATGCACTTGTACGCACGGTTTCACTTCATTCGCTAGAACATATATGTATGACCATCCACGGAGCACCTTCTGCTGGAGCTGGTAGCACTCGAGTCGGCACCGTTACTTGATTTTCACACTGCCACGATCCGCAGGCAGAACTTTCGTGACACTTTGGAAAAGAAGCCCTCTTTTTCCTGTTTTTACCACGATGAAAGGAGAAGAAGAACTTAGTAAAAACATCGGTTCACGGTTTTCCAGATCCGGAAACATCATAAACGCTACCGATCGAGTTCCTTTTTATTTCCTGTTCCTGCAACCACGTGTCAAGATTTGGTCATTCTTCTTCTTCTGGTCTACGAAGAAGGATCGTAAAAAGAACAGGGTGCTTTTATAATTGTATTTTTCTTCCACTCGTACGAATCACCAGTCGCAATCGACACGGCTTTGGCAAAGTTCCCAGCAATCCTTTTATCGAACAGACCAGACTTCCCGCTTTGAAGTCCCAGAAAAAAGAAACGTGGAACAAGAAAGCCGGAACAAAAAAAAAAAGATTCATAAGCACAGCCACTAACTAAGCCACTTCCCGGAAGAGCTTGGGAGAAGCAACAACATAAAAAAATAGGATGAAACAGCCTACTTTCAGAAAATGGGTTGAAAATGTCGCCTTTCTCCCTACATCGAATGATGCGAGTTTGATGAACAATTTTTGAAAGACCCTTTTTCATAACCCTCATTTCCACATGCGGGTTATGAAGAGCGGAAAAAATAACCAAATTCTTTTGGCGAAACATAGAACTCCTCCAGCAGAAGATATACCGGTAGCAGTGAAAATTTCTCTTTTCATGCGGAAACTTTGTGAAGGCCGGTTTGAAGTTGTTTGTCTATTCTTCCGTCTACCTGCAGCAGCAAAACTTTCTTTTTCCGATGCCTGTATATTAATATTAATACACCACTACATCATATTCAGATGGCACGGCTTAACGCACTGAAGATACAAATGTTTGTCCACTTTTTCATGAATGGATGGTTCGATAGCAACATCCACTGCACACTGCCGATTAGCTCATTGGTTCGCTTCTTCAGGAACAAATGTTTACTCCCTCTTTTTCGTTTCCTTCGCCGGTCGGAAAACTTCACGGATTGCAAGAAAGTTTGTCCACCTTCATAGACTATCACCCAAAACTGAACCTTTAGAGTTCGGATGTTTTCCGAGCGGGAGAATACGAATCGGAGACAGTTAGCTGCACCTTTATTAATGCTGCCGAAAAGGCTTATTTGTCCACTTTTGCGGCTACCACTGCTTCCATTGTAACATTGTTGACTCCGCAAGTAAGCCTTTCTGTCCACTTTTCCAGCGATTTTTGCAGATGCCATTTTGTTAACTTATTAAATATAGACTCCTCGAGGAATCATTAACAACACTCCAGAAATATAATTATGTTCGGCAAAATTACCACCGCACCACACTTCTCGACGAGACGACTTCAAAACGCAGACTAAAATTTTCTACATGCTAGCTGCTGAAATAATAAAAGCTCGATTTTTGCGATCTCACCAACACTCGCAGCCACACGCCGCGCATGCATTAGGATTGGTGGTGGTGCGAAGTAACACCAATCTATACATATGATAGCTCATCTTAACTAGCGATGGAAATGGTAAACGTGTTTGTTGATCGAAAAGGAACTGGGTGTCAAGGGAAGTAATATGATTTTAGAAACTTGAGAACTTTTTAGTTCAGTTTCTACGGGAATAATGCAAAGATAACGTAATGCTTAGGTACTTTACAGCCGATCAATCCATTTATATTTCTGATTTGTTCTTGCTAGCTGCGCAATTTTTCTCATCCGGCATCTATAAAATAGGGTATGTGGATAACCCCAATTTTTATGGTGTGCATACCTCTGGGTGCACAAGTACTCGATGGTCATTGGTTCGGATTTCTAAACGCTTGAAATGGCATCTATCTCTCTCTAAACACCTCGGGTGATTTTTTATCAAATTTTTCTGACAATTTATGACAGCATTCCAACAAACCTCAGAACTCGAATTGCCCGTTATACCAGGCAGTAAGTTTAACACATTATATTTTAGAATATACAATGTACCTTTACGCAACAACATTCAATAAATACATAGAGCACAACCATAAGGTCGTACTTGCAGATCTTGGCACTAAACGACGTCTACTTTAGACAGGTTTTTCGTCAGTATAATATTGTGCACGTCGCTGAACACAGTCCGCACGTTTTGCGTATCGGTGGCAACCGTATAGTGAAAGTAGCAGGTGCGTTTCCGTCCAATCAAGTGTGAGGTTCTCCTTGGTGGTTCGTTTGTTATATCCTGGAAAAAGAAACCCAATAACATCATAATACAAGGAAATAGTGAAGCATCATGCGTAGGGAGATAATCAATCGACGTTTGTTATCATCGCTGATAGGAGTGTGGACCAAACCACCACCAATTAGGCGTGCGGCAGACAACAGGTATGATTTAGAACACAATCGACTTACCACCAGTTTCGACCTGATAAAGGATCGCGTGCGAGTCAGCTCATCGTACAGCTGATCTTTATCAGCAAATGCTACGTAATCATCGTACTCGGGGAAGTAGTTCCTTATCGATTTGCCCGCTTGCAGCTTCTGTTCCAGCACGTCCTGCTTGTTCAGAAACACAATCACTCCGGTTTCAGCCAAAAATCGATTGTGCCAAACTCCTCGAAAAAGTTCGAATCCCTCGGCTAGACGGTTCTGTTTGGGGTCCTCACGCAGTGTCTGATCGAAGCCAGCGCACGAGATCAGAAAAAGCACAGCCTGCACACCTTCGAACGCTTGCATCCACTTGCTCCGATGGTGCCGTTGACCGCCCACATCGAACATGCGAAACTCCTGGACACCCCCGCCCAAGGAGATGGGCATTCTTACGTTGAACCGCGTCTCCTGGATGCCGGTCGTAGTTTTGCGGCAGTTCAGGATGTCACTGTTGGTCGGTATGTAGCCTGGCATTGAGATCTTTTCCACACGATCGAGAAAACTGTAGAACAAATCAACCGGGAAAGGCATGAAACATGTTATCCCGGGCAAATCTCCGGGAGCTCGACGTACTATTGCACACTTTCGATAAGTTGAAGTTCGTTCGAGCGCTTGTAACAACTCTTAACGCCCGTGTCCGACCAGAGCAGCCGGACGCACTGTACGTACTCCGTCGAGAGATTCCAGGGCGCCTGAGACCCCATTCGTAGGATGTACTCCGCACATCGCTGGTTGGTGGCCGAATCGAACTTGAGGTCCATCAAAACAACTTGCCGCACAAGCTCGTAGATCGAATCGTGTATGTTTTCATAGATGTCCGCCAACTTCTCCAGACGTTCACTGCGAAAGCAAGAAAAAAACATATCAACTTTCCAAGGACTACCGTACGCGCATTGGTACTTACTCAAAACTGTAGCTGTTTGGTATGTGCAAAATTTTCATCTGCTTTATGATAGTTGTTTTTCCCGATTCTCCAGCTCCGAGGAGCAGGATCTTCACCGGATCGCGGATCGATTTGCGTATGTGCACCAGCTCCTTCGAGGACTGTTTTTTTCTCGCCTGCAGCTCGTGCGATGGCCGCCGGAAGCAGTCGATGAGCAGCATGATTGTAGTTCTGAGTCCTGTTCGATTCGGTTGCCAGCAACCGAATGACCACCGCCGTCGTGGGGGCTTCTAAATAAAAATAGTAACAATCGCAGCCGAGTCACAGACTGCGACCGTACGATTGGGTTTTAATTTGTGTAATTACCTTTCGGCTACCCTGGAGCGGAGCCCCTTCGAGCCATGTAACGATTTGTTATCGATGTGCAGGGACCCTCAATATCATATCACGAGCAGTCGATCTTGCCCGGCTACTCCTACTGAACCCCTTGCAGGCCGTTCTTCAATGTGAGAGGAAGTGACGTTATAGAAAATGTATTCATATATGCGAAGCAGACAGACTACATCATCCTCAAAACAAGATATCCGACCGCATACAGCCCTGTGGAGCGTTCGTCACAATTATGAATGGAAGGATTTCCAACGTTTACACGCGAACGAAAGTTTATTGCCATGTTCACGTGTGTCATACTTGCGAGCTGGGTGTATACCGTGTTCCTATAGGACTGGCGTATCGTGGGAAGAGTTTTATCACTATTTATAGTCATGTTCTTTTAAAGTAGAGATACTGAACAAGCGTCCCATGATACGGTATAGCTGCTCGGGCTCAAGGACCTGTAAACAAATCACAAAGTATCATAACTATCATAGTTTCTTGCCGGCATATTGTTAACGCCTAGGCCTCAACTATATTCTTCTCGTTCCTTTCTTTCTATCACAACGCGTTCCAATTTGGAAACGATTGCAGTAATTTTCCAAAGCTAAACTTTCGTTTGTCGCAAAACTTTTACTGTAGCAAAAAAATCCAATAACACTTTAAGTGCATGGCCCAAGGCAAAAACGGCAACCTTATACGTGCACTGAAACAGTGTTCAAAGATCGGAATCTCGCCAAACAACGTAAAGATAAGATGGTTTCAATGCATTCCAATCGATGCAGTGTTAGCGATCTTATTTAGATCGGTAACAATTAAAATTTAAAAATGCTACATATCAGATATGATAGGCATGTTCATTTGAATTTAAAAATGGTAGCAGATACATAATAATTGTAAACAATTGATTCATGTATCGATTTCTGCAATTTTCTAAAAAAGGCTGCATGATAATGCCACATCCTAATCAGTGCTACCGATGTCTGCAAACGCCCTTATCGATGTTAATTAAACACACCCATCAGGTGGCCATCGCGCAGTAATTGTATCTGCCGTAAAACAGATGTTAATTCCTACTGCAAAAACACAGCCACATTAACTGTATCCGCAGAATGCGATTCTTTTTTTTTTCCGGTAGTCCGTCCTCACACGCATAAAGGGTTCATTTTATCGAACCATTTCCATGGGGTTATCATCCATCAAGTGGAAGAGCAATTTGCCTGCACTTACAACGGTTATCGATAGACAACAGGCAATGGACAACACCGATAGCCTTACCAGTTCCCATACTAGCATGGGGTACCGAGTTGAAACAGGAAGAAATTCTCCGACAGCCTGCCTGCCCGACATTAAACATACTTGTGACTACATTAAACCCACATGTCGCACATAATAGCAGTATTTGCGCCACATCAATCATCCGGTGACGTCATGCAGGGATGCAGGGTGAAGTTTTTCATTCATGGAACTGTTTCTTCTAGAACACATGCCGGAAGTGATTATGGGTATCAGATGCTGGTCCAAAATTTTTGTTATCGTCCCTGAAATGTGAACTTGTGATGAAAAGGCTGTCTTAAATATCCGCCTGCTGAAATTCGGTTTAGGCTTTGCGTCCAAACAATCCACGCCATTGTGGAATCGACGTCTTTTTGTGTCATTGTACATATACAGGAGTGCTGGCCGAACCACCAGAAGATGAAATTTATTCAATGATTCAAGCAAACCAACTAAACAAATGTTTGAGTAAATGCTAATCTTCCGTTTGATCGACTTCCGTACAGCAACAAATACAATCTTAATAGCGATTACGAAGTTGTTGGGGGCTCCCCAGTCGATAGTTCATGATGACCGCACAGGACCAAAGGATTAGATTATCGTTAGCCAGTGGCAAGCGTGCCGTCTCCTTCGAAATGGCGTAAGTGAGCAGTAATATACCGTCTGACGAATGAAACAACAAATTAAATAAAGTCCTAAAGTATCAAACATGTAGGAAGTTAGTTCAAACCGAAAAGAATTGAAGCTTCTGGCTTTGGATATTTACAGCAAAATTACAAAAAGAATCTCACCTCTGACGACTGACTGTTGCGTTGTTGTGAACTTTCTATGTGGTCCGTGGTTTTTGTTCGTTAACCAATCAATAGAACTATGATTGTTAATTGGAGCTGGTACGAAATGCTTCGATTTTCACTGGTTAAAACACGGATGCGATAACGAATCGCGTGCCGGCATCGCCCGACTCATCACGTACGCGCTTGATCTTGTCCCCTTTTCCTTTCACTGCTTACAAAGGATAGATCATTACACGGCAATGCAGAACTGATATGCAATCGGCTTTTGAACCAGAAATTTCTTGAAAACTTCATCAATCTTCTAACAACCCTATCGTAAACGAATGTACTTCCGCTTAGCTAGTGGGTCATTTTTCATGCCAAACTATCACATCAGAATGTTTGAACATTCAACACCAACTTGCGATCACCGTCGCAATCTGCGCGACTTCCACAAACGATGCTGCTGCCTGTGTCGTTTCCGAGGCAATACTGTTACTGCGAAAATTCCAGCGAAAGGTGTTGATCTATAAAGAACGCCAGTCGCTGGTTGCGGCGCGAAGGGAAAGTACCCGTACCGGGGCACTATCGGTATCATCCTTCTCCATCGGTGATAGTAGCATCGCATGCCCCTCAAGGGGCGATATATTCACAAACACAACCCGCTCGCGACGGTGGGCAACCCCCATTAAAAGCATACTCATCGAACGAGGACGGATGTAGGTGTTTCTGCTCCACGCTGTATGGGTATCTTTTGATGAATTGATGAAGACCTAACCAGACGTAAACGAGAAGGTACATGCAGTTCGGATTTGCTGGCGCTCCTTCGTATTCATAAGGCAGAAGATAAGTGATAGTGGGCAGGTTAGGGCCCGTTGTATCCACAAAATACCCTCGCACACCATGTAGTGTGAAATACGCCACGGATTAAGGAAGCGTAAGGTTTTAAACATCACAACAACAAAAATCCCCGTAAACTGTAACTATCGGTACTTGAAATTTATGCTTACCATTTTAAAGCTATTCGAAAAATGTCGATAGTGAAGAAACATGCTTTTGTCTTATAGTTAATCTAATCCAAACACTTCACGCGCCACGAAACACGTTTCGTAAACTTGTCCATCGATACATTTTATGGCAAACATTTTCTATAGTTTTTAAACAGCTTTCTAGTTTTCACGCATGGTGCAGGAACAAAGAAAATGATATAAAATGAATTATAGTGACCCGATTACACAATGTTATCAACGAAATAGCCGTAATTCTGCAACATCTAGACCAATGTCCAGCAATGACCGGCGAGTCGGTCCCAAGTGGTAAGTGTTCTGCTTTAGAATGCTTGACCGTTCGATATCGAGGAACAAAAAGACTGCACATTACTTGGCAGTTTGGCTCTTGAAGTAATTGTGTCTTCTAATATTGGTTCGGTTTATTGGTTTATCGATTTACTGTTCGTGTTCCGTCAGTGCAGTCGGTGCTCGGCTCCGGCGTAGAAGCGCGACACTCTTCCGGGATCATGAACAGGATCTTAGAACAATCCCTCGAGCAAATAGGATCAACTGGTGTGGTACAATGTGTGGACTGAATTCTTGTTTCGTTTCTCATTGCTGCATGAAACAGACATTTTCGGATCAATGGGAAACCGATAAATTTGGAAATTATTCCTGTATTGTGTAAATTTTACTTTAAACCTGTGTCGGAGATAGTAGCAAATATAATCTTATGGTATCGAATTCTTTTATACTGCATGCCAATGAAACAAGCACGACAAAGCACGATGGACTAAGTTTAATAACAGAGGACCACCAGAATATTAGTAATGCGCTGAAAGGAATAGTTTCGAGATGTGTCTCTGCCCTCTGTTGCTTCGCCGGTACTCCGAGTGGTTGACTGTATTTAAAAAAAAAATGTTCCCTATCTTTCGGTACTCTTTGCCACAACCCCACACCGCAAACGAACCCTCACTTTAGTAATGACCATTTTAGTTGCTCTTTTGCCGACTGTAGAACCTGCAAGAAGAGAAAAATTTAATATACAATACCAAAAGATGAATTTATAACGCGGGTGAATTCGGCGTGTGTAAATACGAGAGCTTGTGCCTCCTTTAATAGTTTCTTGTTTCCTTATTTTTCTTGTTCCTCGCTCCAGGTACTGTGATTTGACATTAATACTCGGTACAATACTATTTCGGCCAAGAATAAGGGATTGCGTTGACGGCTCTCACCAAAACAGTCCGTGAATGGCATTAGTTACCTGCGCCACAGTTTGTTCGCCTATCGGAATGTCATCGTTTCGGAGGTCTACTCGCTTCATCACAGACGACGGATCCGCATCCAGTATAACGCTAGAGGATTGGAAAAAAAGATCACACGAAACAACGTCCCATTAGCTAACTCGTCAGTGTTCATTTGGAGGACAAGAAAACCAAACATACCCTCCATCACAAATCTCATCGAATGCCAGCATCACAATGTCCAGATTTTCCAGCACCGCCCGCTTCTCGAAGTTCTTTTTCAGTATCATAGTGACCGTGTCGTACAGACAGTTTAGCACCGACAGCAGTATCAGCTCGTTCTCGTGCGTACTACCCATCACGTAGAAATACAGATCCACGTTGCTCTTGTAAACACAGGTCAGGCCATCTAGCATGATTATCTCCGCGTCAGCCCGTTGCGTTTTGTTGAACAGATTCTTTTCGTACGCCTTCTGCTCCTTCACGGTGGGGAACACATTTTTATCATAGTATTTGGCCAGTATTCGGTTGCCATCGTAGTCCAAAATGCACATTCCCTTGATGGTGTACAGTGTTGGTTCCTGGTGAAGGAGCAGAGCAGATGGAATCGGCTTACAGATAATGGAACAAAAAGATGATGCGCAAACGAAAGCAACGTGAATTATACTTACCATTAATGAATCCATTATGCTCGAGATTTTGTAAATACGCTCTTGCTTGCTCTACGTTTCTACTTTGCAAAATATTCGAGGGAAATTACACAGAAAACAGTTTCCTCCCGCAGGAAACATTTGACGTGGTACCAATGCAAACGTCACAACAAGTGAACACTCAATGACAGTTGTACAGGGAATACCTTCCTCCACACGAGCAAGTTGTATTTTGACAGGGTGTAAAGCAATTGGCTGCGTCGGTGGGAGCAAATCCACCACTATAGTAACAGTTCGAAACTTCTTAAAAAATTGTTTTCCTTTTTCTGTAACCATGCACAAAAATCGGGGTGTTGATTTTAATTCAATTGAAATAATTTATTATGGAACGACGTCGTTTTGCTAACAAACGCAACGATACATAAAACTCAACAATACAAGCTTTTATATACTTCTTATCATTGACTTCGATTTAAGCCACAGCGTCTGCACGAATAGGACACCGGCGGCCAAATGTTCAAGGGTTTGCGATACTCGTCCTGCCCTGCAGAGTTCTGCTGTGCTGATGTGGCCTGCCCGGAGCCGTAGAAATGATCTAGCGGTTCGTTCAAGTCGACGTGATGTACCGATGGCGCAGGGACAGTTTTTCGTGGCATGTAGTACGCACCGGGAGCCGCTTGTGTGTTTGGCGGAAAAAGTGGTATGGACTTCCGAGTGTACGGACCGGTCACTTTTTGCATTGCCGATGGTGGTGGAGGCGGCGGTGCGTACGGCACAATATCGCAATCTTCTTCCGTGCTTTCGTACGAAGGATGCTCGTCCGAGTTTGGCGCGAACGTTGGCGGTGGGGTGTGCGCTTTTTCTACACTTCGGCATGCACACAGCGGTGGGTCGAGAGCGGGTCTCTTCGTGGTGCAGGACTCCGAAGATTCCGGTGCACTCGTTACCGTCCGTAAGTATACTGGAATCATTGGGGGCTTCTTTTTCTCGTGTCTGCTGAACGTCGATTGTTCCTTGGCCACTGGCGCTCCCTGTCGAAGGTAATCGAACTCCTCACCCGATTTCTGCCCTTCGAGGGAAACTACCTCGAAGTCGATGTACTCCTCGGACAAAGGAAGTCCCGTCATTAGTTTCTTTTTCGAACAGTCACACTTTTGGATGCAACGACCCTTATAGCGCACGTAACCCTCTTTGCAGACACAGCTTGGCTCCGGAATGCACGATTTTGGCACCGGTACGCCGGCACAGTCGTTCTCGCAAGTCGGCTCACAAGATGGCCGGCAGGGTGTGGCCTGTTCGTTGGCTCTACAGATTTTTCTAGTTGTCGCCGGTGCGGGTTTTACATTTGGTGCTAGACGATAAGAGTCGTAAGACCCATAAGCTTCGTGGGAAATTTCTATTGAAACAAATGAACGTCACGACACATTAGGTATGTTCAAAAGAAAAACGACTAACTTACGGTTTAGGCTCGGCGACGGGCACGACTCCTTGCGGATACATGATCCCTGATGTCGGACGTATCCTTGCCGACAGACACAGGTAGGCACCGGCACCGCATCCGGCGCCCGTCGACAGATCGCATGGGAGCAGTCGTCCAAGCACGTCGGTTCGCAGCACGGTTCCGACAGTTTGAGCACCTCAAACGGCGAACACACATCTGTTGTTGAGGGTAAAACAGAAACACGGTAAGTTTTGTGTACGCAAGCAAACACAACATCTCAGGCTAGTAAACTCACGCTTCTTCAGGCCGCCATCGGACGCTGCACTGAACGTTCCGCCACTGAAGCTCAACACCTGCGGAACGAACCAGCCAGCGATGGCGAGAACAAAGCCAGTCCAAAATTGCATCGTGTGTCCAACGGGCGGGTGAATTCGGCGACCCAACACCCAGCGATTCCGGTTGACCTATAGTTCAGGCCACCAGGTAGCCGGTACCCTTTATAAGTCGCGGTATAGGGCGATCGTTCCGAGCGGTGCGGCCCGCGATAATGCTGACGATGGGCGATAGAATTCCGTCACGTTTCGAACACAACACATTTTCGGCGATACAGCATCGCCCGACCGACCCGTATACACCGCTGGTGATAGAGCTGGTCAAGGTTTTTAGGGGCGATAAGTTCAAAAGCCACCGGACCCACCTGGACGGACCCGTCGTCGACGGTAAAAGACGACGCAAAAGCAGGCTTGTTTGATTTCGCACATTTCTGCACTATCCATGGGAAAAGCTGTTGGTCGCGCTTGCGAAACGTAATGTAACATGGTCATAGCGCAAAATGCGTAGCGTTTACTAAAAATGCTTCTGCTTATCCGTTTCCCCAGCACTGGAAGGTGCAATATGCAAAAAGCCAAACATGAGTAAAGCCTGAAAGAAATAACAATCGTGACACTGGCATGGCTGTTAACAATGTCAGCGGCGATGTACAATGTGTAGATAGCCTGTTTCACTCTTCTATTTTCCTACTTCTCCGCTTGTATTCTGCGACAACGTTATATCGTTCGCGCAGTCTGCGATTTTTGATTACAAACAGTCAGTATTCATAAGCGAAATCATCGGTTCTTATAACTGATACAATTTATAGCTGAGGCATTTTAAGTACTATGCATTCATTCATTCATTCGGCGTGTTTCCCATTTAAACGGCCAGTTCTTGCCTCCACGTGCCGTCGACAATTGAGGCATTTGGATAGTGGACTGCTCGTGGCTTGCGTTCGGTTCGGAATAGAACGTTCGGTTCTGTGGCAAGTTCTACCAAATTGTTCCATTTCTTTGCATTTTCCAAACCTCAAAAAACTCAACAAAACGAATATTAGTAACCAGCAGAGTACAATCTAGCCTTTCCTCCAACTTCATTCGGCAAATTGGAAAAAAACCATCTATTACTTTTTATAAGATTCATGCAATTTATTGTTTACTTGTGCGCACACTGTTGTGCAGTTCGTGAGCGGAACGTTATGGTTCAAATCCAACAAGACAGGGCGGCCGGTGCTGGGGTTCAGTAGTGCCCTCCGAGGAACCGCATTTCTCGGTTGCATGCACAGGACGGTGTCTTCGATACGTACATCCGGTAGCGGGAGGTACTACGGGGGCAGTCAGACGGCTCGATGCAGTGACCCTTGTAGCGCACTAGGCCGGGCCGGCACGCGCATTGGGGCTCCTGCACCAGTAGCACTGGGCAGGAAACGCCGGCGCAATCGGTATCACACGTCGGCTCGCAGCAGGGCTGCACCAGGACCAGCTCCTCGCATGGGGAGCAGCTCGCTGTGGTGGAAAACAAGAATGGAAATGCGTAGCTATGAGAAAGGCTGCCCACAAAGGAAGTTCCGGT
>JAOEFI010000006.1:22336214-22346474 GCA_034621735.1 Anopheles plumbeus
AGTGGAGGCAAGTGCCACGAAAACGTTTGCCGAAGTTCAAACGCCAACAAACTCGGAAGGGTCACCAAAACGAAGAAGTGTGGGCCCTCTCCTTTGTCCTTTGCCAGGGAGCAAAGTGCCGGGTGCCGGTACAGTTTCCCCTTTCCATGTGCATCGTATTTAAAACATCCGTTTCCCAACGTGACATTGCTGGCGAAAAATGCACTTTGCAGTTTCGGTATTCGCTTCTTTCGTTGTTCGTTTGTTTTTCCTTCACTTTGCAACGACAAATGCGTATCGCTGCAGAAGAAAATTTGGCTTCCCATCCGTTGAGGTGGTTGCAGAAGTAGCTTCTCTTTGTACACATTTCACAACACAATTCCGTCGCGGCTGAAGGCGATGCGAGCTACAACTACAAGCTGTTTCTTTTCTTAACAAAACAGACGCTACAGGCCACCCTTTTCCAAATTCGACAATTGCCCACTTGACACTCGAAGAGTAGTAAGCTGGATGCAGAACGAATGATGGGGTTTTCTACCGCTCGGAGACAAATACAAAAAGAAAGGGAAACGAAAAACTCGACGAAGCGTGAGGCAGCGCAACGAAGAAGGTTTGTCATAGTGGGAAGCCCTTTTGGGCAGGTTCCGAGACTGGAGAGCTGATAACATTATGTCCCCCGGGGGCTGACTATGGGAGTCATGGGAAAATTTCCCGGACCGAGTTCGTATACCGTTAGCGGTGTGGCCGAACGTTTCCAAACAATTAGCTTACTGCGTGTTAAAAGCCCATAAAATTTATAGGAACGATAATATAATTGATCATTTTCAGATCAAGGACGGAACAAGAAGACAAATGAACGAATTTTCGCCTTCCATTTAATGGAACGGGGGAAAAACAAGTTAAACACAAAACGTTCACACAGAACTATGATTACACATTTCCGCCATCTGCTGTGTTCGGTAGGATTTCAAATGGCCCCAAAAAACCCATCTTTAAACTCACCACGAGACCCAGCGGAGCATAACAATTAGGTTCGAGTGGAGACAATCGAAACACACGATTACGGCTGGTTCCGACAGCCGTCGAGTGATCTATGTTTCCGTGCCTTTTCAAAAGCACAACTTTTTCGACCGACGTTACAACATCCCGCAAACGAAATTGACCTCAAAATCACCGTATCTCCGCTAAATCATTTTGACTGGATTTGTCCACTCTGTTCCCGACACAGCGGTTTCCTAATCTGTCAAAGAAACGCAGCGAGATAATTGGTAGCGAAGGAATCCGAAATGACTATTTTGTCAGCTGCCAAGCAAGCACTACGCGCTTTTGTGCATATTCACATGGAAAATGGACCAAAACCTGATGCAATTATGTCACAAATCTTGACCAGCTGTCTGCCTTCCTGTTTTCCTTCCATTTGGCCAACGGAATCGAATGCAAGCTCCTACACAGCGCGTGTTTGCCTCACTTCCTGTCTCGAACCGTGCTACTATAGCATACATTGCGGCATGACGCTTTGTTTATGTTACGATTTCGTTGTGAACCGCCCGCAAATGTTGGCCACCGCTGTGGCACGCATTGGAAGTCGAAATAGCCAGATGGAGGTAAGTCAGCTGATCTGTAAACATAAGCTGTGCGGATGTGTGCACATATGCTGAGAAAAACGTGCACATTACGTTCCACGCTAAAGACGAAAGAGACGTCATAAAGTAATTTTCAGTTTATTTACACACCAATTACCTCAGGAAGCAGATGTACCATTAAACCGATGTTTTCACGATAACTTCGTGGGACTATTATTTTAAGCGGAGTTTTTTAACATGAAAATTGTATCGTGAAGATGTTGTGTTATCATTCAGATTGCCTTTCTATTAAATCGAAGTAAGAAAATGAATAACCATTCTCCTTTCGCGTTGTGCAAACTCAGTTGTGCAAACCCTCTTCTCTCGGTCGTTCTGTCCATATCGCGAAAGAAGCATACACCAAAGTTGGCCACATGTGACACACACGCCTTGCCAAAGAAGGAGACATCCACTAGGAAAGAAAGCACCCAAATTACCCGAAATAAATTAACCAACGAAACACAAACCCTCACGACATTCGCAAGAAAAAAGATAGCAAAAGAGAGAGAGAGAGAGAGAGAGAGAGAGAGAGAGAGAGAGAGCGCAGCGCCATCGCGGCGCCCTTATCCGGTCAGCGGCTTTTACTCACCTTTACTGTCGATTATTTCCGTGCACTCCCGCTGCCGCTCCATGGCCGCCTTCTTCTGCAGGTCGCCATGGTACGCGACGTTGGAGATATTTTTCGTGTTCTGCTTGATTCGCAACGTTTCCGGATCATCGGCGACCTGTTTTTTTTTTTTTAACGGAAGATAAAACGGGAATGGCAGCAGAAGGGTCGTCGCGATTTTGGGACGCGGCGGGTTTGGAGATTTCCGTTGATGGTTCATTCCCGGATGGGTGACAGAGTGTCGTTGAGGTTGGCCCGAGTTTGGCGCAAGAAACGAGAAGCGATGACATGAAAATAAAAAAAAAGAAAACCAAATATATATAGCAGTTGCAGTTCATGTGCACGTGCCTAAATGGGTTGCTTCTCTCGTGCCGCAGCACGGAAGGGCACGAGTGCCAAAATGTTGCGCGAAAGAAACGAAAAGTTGATCCCCCGGCCGAGCAAGATCACGAGAGTTTGGCACGAACCGTCAGTTCCGCCGCGGTCGCACAGGGAAGCTTGTGCTACATTGAAATAATTGAAGTAAGAAATCCGGTAGGCAGACAATCGTGTCCCACATATCCGACGGGTGGCCCCTAGGGGGAGGGGAAGCGATGGTAAGCGGCGGTATTGATGCTGTGGGTGAGGAGGATTTCTTTTTTCTCCTTTTTTCCGATCTTTCTTCTTCGCCACTCGCCTCAGCGAACAGTCCAACACCCGACGCAGCTTTCGATGGGAGCTGGGCTGGCTAGCAATCGCGAGCGAGACCGGTCGACCTAAGCCACCGAAAGTAATGGCTTGCAATTAAGGTGAAAAAACATGACCATCGCAGCACCCGATCGAAGTACCGAGCACATCACAACCACTTCCAGCTGTGCTGCGTCAGGTACGAGAAAGCTAGGAAAAAGATCGAGCCCCACAGCAGGAGAAGAATTGTTTTGCTTCCTCTTGATTTTTAAAAGTTCAAAATGGTAACGAATTGTGCGCAGCAGTGAAAGTAATTATGCGCCCACTTTCCGGCACTGTTCTGAGAAAGTCGATATCGAAGGTGAAAATAATGAATCAAATGTTCAATTACTCATTCATTTTGAAGTCAATAAGTGAAAAGGTAAATATTACATTGGTAGTTCCAAACCCTCCCTCGTCAGCTCGATGACGATTCGTTTTAACGATCCAAAGAAAATCAGCAAAAAAAACAGAAACCAGCAATTAATTAAAAATGACCAATTGAACAAAAGACTCGATGCGACGTCAAGAGACGAACCCTTCATGAAAAATCAATTTAAAATGAATTCGTTTTTGCGAACCACATTACATACATTCTAATGACAATTCAGTTCTCGACTATGGCGTCGACACGGTGATTTAGCTTACCTGCGTCACTTTTCCTTTCAGCTTCTCGAAGTCGGCGTGATATTTGACGTTCGATTGAATTTTGGTATTTTCGGCGATACGCTTGAACTCCGGCGTTTCTGCGATCGTCGTAGCTTTGGCTTTAGGAATATGTCTGTGGAGTAGGAAGAAAAATCATACGATGAAAATTGAGTTATTTATTGAAAAGTAATGCTAAAGCATCAAGACAAAAATGAAAAACTGCAACCGTGGACAGTAAATTAACTACTAGTAAGGGGAAAAGTCAACTTCGATGCCGGTCTGTGACCGGAAAACCTTTGCACAACATTAACTGTTGCAACCCGGGGCCAGACCATTGGGGTTCCGTTAACATCATCACCCCCAAACCCTGCATCGAATCATCGACCGGCGGAGAACAGATACAAACGAGCCACCGCACCTTAACAACCGATCGCGTGAGGCAACCGCAAGCAAGCGTCTTGCAACTCGGGGAACGCATCACAGAACGGAGTCGAATGAAAAAGCACAGCTGAAACCGGCACGCAATCTTGGGCACGCATAAGCGCACCAGCCCCCCTCCTTCTTTGATGCATTTACGGCGGCGCAACATGCCGGCGGTTCCTTATAAGCGATGGCAGGAATCGCCGTGCGCTGCGGTGCATTTCTGTCGCTCCAATCAACAGCAATCACAGGGCAAGCTAATGGTGATCTCCGCCGGCATTCTCGTCACCATCACCATCATCATCATCTTTTTCTTGATCGACGAACGATGGAGAAGGTGACGGTGTTCGGGTAGACGATGTCACAGCGGCCTCTCCATCCAACGTAGCAGCCGCCGCACTTGATTAAGTTACAATTATAAACCAATCTCTCGTGGACCCGCGGTGGAGCATTCGTCTCGTAATGCACGTGACGATCGTCAGAGCACCCTGGCCCACCCTTCAGTACACAATATTAGTGGGCTATGCGACCGAGTTGTGGATTTTCGCAAACGGACAGACCCTGACGCACAGCTGCACCAGCAATGTACGGTCGAAAAGGTGCATTACTGTAGCGTTTCTGCACTTCTGGACTCACTGGCGCGTGCACTCCTTGGCGCGGGTTAATTTGAAGCATCTGTTTGAACCACTCTGCAGTCATCCGACTCGTCGCTCCGGTGGCTGATCGCACCGGATGGTTAGAAGCAGTCATTCAATGTTCACGTGGCGTGTGCCCATATTTAGTCTTGCATTTCACCCCAAGTCAAGAGTTGCCCTTCTGTGGTGGACACTACATGTTTTACCTTGATGTGCATGTTCGACGGGAGCATACATCATAGTGTTCTTCGGGATCTACAGCTTCCCCGATACGATGCAAAAAGTTCCTAGTACTGTCAGATTATACTTCATATATAATTTGCTAGTTTCTTTGGTACAATATGTTTTCCGAATGATTAAGTCTGTTCTACTTTTCATCTGCCCTCGGAAAGTGGCATAAATTCATATTTAAAATCCAACAGCACACATGGCTCATATGGCCTCTCTTTCTGCCACAGCTGTAGTAGTTGTCCATCCACGCATAGATAGTCGAATAAGCATGGCATATTGTTCGCCACGGGAAAAAAAATGAATGGAGCTCCATTCATCAACGGCATCCCCCAGTCGGTGGTGGACTAAATGTGAAGAGCATCATCACCACCATCGCCGGCATTCTCCGTTTCCGGCCGAAAACCTTCACAAAACGCTCGCAGCGGACAGCAACAACGTCGCGCCGCTGCTGCGTGTGTGCGAAATGGCAACCGAAGCCTGAGCTGCATAACCGAACCGCCTCCAACTATAACTGGATGGCGGCGACCCGTTACAATTAAGATATGACGGATTTCCGCCCCATCCGCGAGCCGAAACACCCGTGAACCGGAGTCGGCGGATTCGCTGCTGGTAATCTTTCCGTCCCGAGTGCAATTTATCATCAACGCTTTCTGTTCTGGGCGCATTTAAATGGAACTAATGCGCGGTGGCGTGCCCACGTTTGAGTACGTGGACTGAACACAAACACTTTTTCGTAGGCTTTTGCGACCCTCTGCAGAAATATGTCTCTTCCCGACCATTGCGGAAGAACACATGCATGAAAGTATTTCGAAAATAGAAATTAAACTTGTGCGAGTGGGAGTGGAAAAACCTACCGCCCAACGGAAATATGCAAAACATCAAACCAAACGACTCTCAATAGTAACCACTTTTTTCCCTCTTCTAGTCTGTGGCAGTTTTTTTTATGCGACACTGCAAACAATTCAATGAAACGAATGACGGATTCCGTTAGAAGTGGTAGTTTTCTGCTGTTTGCCCACAAACGTTATGTAGCTTTATCGCAGCATAATCGGAAAATATGCCGACATTACAGAACGATCGCTCATTCTGAGATGGAAAATAATGCAGCGAGCAAACAACGAACGAACGGAATGCCAGTGTTGCATGTGCAGCGTCGTCATGCATATTTGCAGCGCCGCTAAACGTTTTCTTTCTTCCGAGCAATTTCGTGCTTCGTTCCTTCCTTCCACTCTAGGCTTCATTGTGGACGCAAAGCGGGGTAAGGCGACGTAGCATAGATAGCAGCATAAAATATCTATTTTTCATATTTTCCCGTCTTCTTGCGGCATTCCCTGGTTGTTGTTTTTTTTTCTTTCCACATCTTCACGATGATGCGCCGGCCCTCCCCGGTGCTGCCCACAACCCCGGCGGTCCACCCGAGCGAACGTGTTCATTCATTCAAAAACACGCACTAGCGCACACATACTAGCTAGAAGGCGTAGGGACGGACGGAAACATACAAACGCCGGCTAGGACGGGGGATTTGCTGATGCATGCCCATGCTCCGTCCAGACCAGACTTCCAGAAATCCAGACAGACAGACGACCGAGCAACGAAAGGCCAGAGCCAGACACCAAACAAAAAAGCGAGTGAAAGGAAATGAGCCATACACACACACACAGTTTTGGTTGAAAAGTTCCCTCCACCAGCACATCATTTTGTCAGTTCTGGGGAAATTAGTTCAACTGATTGTTTCGCTGTGTTGATTTGCTACGCTGTGTGCAATACACTACCAGCCGGAGAACATTGTTCAGACTTCAGATGAAATGTTGAATGATTCCAAAAAGTTCGCAACTGTTTGTTATTAATTGCACCCACCGCTGTAGATAAAGTTACACGAACGATAAACGCGGGGAGGAAAAGCGAACCCAAAACAGACTCCGGGGCTAGATGAAGGCAAGGCAGCAGAAAGAACTGCTGGGCTGAACTGGGAACTATATGCACACTTATTTCTTGCAACGAATTGAAATAAATTGAATAATGATGCAGTGGGCTTTGTTTAACTTGCATACGGCACCAAAATGCATCGAGAACGAGAATACCCGCGGCGGACGATTCGACCAGAAGAGTGAAAAGATAATAAATTAAGCCAACGCAAAGTTGCTGCTGGCTGGGGCGGGGTCTGCTGGTGGTGAGAAAGGCAGCACTTGTGTGGGCGTGAACAAAAAAAGGGTTTCATCATCAGTGCACTCAACTAGGCCCATGGAATGCAATAAATAATAAATGAATGCGCCACGACTCTGGCGTGATGGACGGATGAATAAAAGTCGATTGGAAAAGCGGGGAAGCTAGGACTGTCCGATAGGCCGGAACAGGGAATGGGAATGAGGCTAGGACTGATGAAGCGTTTCAACACTACGTCACGGTTGCCGGCAGAAAAACGTTTAGCGCAAATCAATTTTACGACTTCATCATCATCTTCATCATCTGCATGCTGACTCCAGCAATTCCTGCATTTTGGTGTCGGCCATGCAATAATGTTCACTAGCATTGCCGACACCCATGATTCCTGGCACGATTTAGTGGTGATAGTTGGTCCCACATTTCGTTGATGCCGAGAAATGACGGTTTGGAGCCATCCGTAAACTTAGAGAGGCGACTTGCATGACTGTGTACGCGTACGGTATCATGGAATCATGGAAAACTAGGTGAAGGATAGGAAGTGTTGCAATCAGGAAACTTTCATTCCCGTTAGCTTCAGTGAAACGGTAGAAAGCCTCGACTTTCAAAAATATAGTAAGGAATAATTTGAAATAGTGATAGTGAAAACGAACCTAGAGAATAAATAGGATTGACTGATCGACACCCACCATAAATAAATTCTCACACCAGGTCCTTCGAACTAATGCCCTTTTGTGCACTTTTCCCTTTCCGTTTTCCCCAATGCTCTGAATGCAGCTCAATGCACCGGATGCCATGTAACAGTGACCCACTAATCCATCGGGTTTTCCAATTAACGTGGTGGACGCTTCCTACGATTGAACCTCGCCGTTTCGATTGAACAGGTGAAGGAAAACACGCAACAATAGTGTAAGCGCCAGGACCCGGGTGGGCAACCGTAGTGCTACGGAGAAAACCACAAAGGGAATAAAAGCCTTCACCACATAATAACTGGGCTGATCCATTGGCACACACCACGCTTGTAATATGCATAACCCTTTCGGATGCAGTTCCAGGACAAGAGAGAAAAGGATTATTTGTTGGCCAACCCATTCATCATCCAACACCCGATGTAGATGGCAGTGAGTAACGGCGGTGGGAAAACTCGGTGCAGCACACGCGCCATGCATACGATAGTGTGCGAAAGAATCGATAGGATGAACCGCTCGCCGTAGGGTATGACAAAAAACTGGGAATCGAAAATCAACACCTTGTCCGTGCTGGGCGGAAGGAAGACCAAAGGGCCGGTGTCCATTGTCCGGTCCGTCGGTTGTGGTAGACCGGAGACCGGCTGGAAGGAGCTGTGCCTTGCGGCGATCGATAAATGGTACATGACCATATAAGTGCATTACTTTGCAGTGAACCATGCAAGCGCGCACACACACACACAAAGTGGCTGCCAGTGGCCCCACCACAGGTGCAGACTATAGGCTGCACCAGCAAACCACAAAAGAACCGCACGTCACGAATCTTCGGGCTATGCTGCGACGGGCGTGCTGAAGGATAGAAGAATTAGGAAAGTGTGTCAAACGGTCTGCTAATCTAATAGTGGGTAATGGTTTGCAAACTAATCTGAAGGTACAAGGAATATTCCGTGCCGGTAGATGATGTTGGACCCGATAAACCTCCGGTACTCTGCTCCTTCTACTAAGTGTTGACCATTTTTGGGCAACATTGGTCGAGAACATGTGTGTCCTTCGCTGGACAGGCAAACACGTTGTTTGGGTGATTTAACCAGCCGGTGTGTGCATCTCGACGGATTAAATAAAACAAATTGTTCCGTGCTAATTTGTATCAATAAAACGTTACACACGCTTGCTACAACGTTCCTACACGTTGGGACTGGTAAATATTGATAGCACGAATGCAAACCAAAAATTTCCTTTGCTGCTTGCTACATACAGCTTGCGCTTGCTACATTCCTGCAGCATTCTAGTGCAGGAACTCAGTGGAGGAGGGATCGATGGAGCTAACCTCATTATGGGAAGTTACGCAAACCTGGACGCTTCAACGATGTGCTCTTGAAGCATGGCCTACATTTTGCTGTCAGCAGCTTCTCACACAACAGGAAGCCTACTTCCACCGGCAGATGGCTTTCCGTAGGAGTTGTTTAAGAATAGACACAAGAAATTGCACCAATGAATCCACACGAGAATCCTCTGCCTCTGCTCAGCAGTTTATAGTTTTCACTTCCTGCGAACGTTACGAACATGGGACTTACGACGGAAAAACTATGTTCATGATATTGTATCAGTTAAGAAAGTATACCAAAGGCTATCTATTGAAGAAACAAAAGTAGTTCTAGATCGTTCCCGCCTTAAACAAGATTGTTTTCTTCAAAAAATGGCAGCACATTCAAACAAATGGCATTGACGCAATGTACTCGGATACATCACAACACTGGAGTAAACATTAATTACCAAGCGCAATTAAAATTCTTCCCAACATCGCTTCCGTTGCAGGCCATTGTCGAAGATCTAACACCATTAGCTTAAAACTGGCTTAGCCTCCCGTCAGCCAACAACATCCGAGCAGCTATGCGGAAATACGGGAAAAGAAACCGTTGGGGAATGTGTTACATTCCATTCCGAGCAGAGTTTGGTATAAGGTGAGTGCTTTTGTGCCCTACTGCGAGCGAAGAGTGCCACCACTCTGACACTAGAAATGGTGGAAAACAAATTGAGAAAAGCGGCGAAAGAATCGTTCCCAAGGTGCCCAAAGGTATAACAGCTCCAACAGGGCCGATGGAGATGAAACAGACGATCGTGATCATCTAGCGGTGGGCACCACCTACCCTAGCTAGCGGCGTATGGTATCTCTGTGCAACTTGAAAATCGCTTTATCTTATTTGTATTCATCCCTCAGCGAGATCAGCGGCGGTGGGTGGAGAGTGGATTCCCCGTTCACGCTTCGCTCTGCTCAAGGCACAATCAGCTGCTCCTTTCCAACCCAGCTTCTGAGTTGTCTTCCCGTGGTCTGCAGCCGTACGTCGTTGGTGCGTCTCTAATTGAGTTTGGCTCGATTGTCGATCAGCAGCCGCTAGAGTCACTAGGCGGTGGAAAACCTCGCATCGGGGAAAGACACTCCACTTTTATGGTTGTTTATGCTCACCGCTATTAGGAATACGGCTGTATCCCTCGAAACACAACAAATTAGGACTTGCTTGCGTACACTGTACGGTGTTCGGCAGCGCCCGCGATAGGAAGGGGGAACA
>JAOEFI010000006.1:22346574-22361112 GCA_034621735.1 Anopheles plumbeus
CGAAGTTGACGAGCTGATCCCACACGAAATAGACCTTTCGACTGCTGGCGAAGCTATTCAAGCGCACCAATGAGGAGAACTAATAAATCTTCATGAGCTTGTGAGCATCGTTGCTGCAGAGACACATCTTCAGCAATGCCAAGAGGCCACCATTCTGGGCATGGGATTCTGGACACGCACAGCGCACCAGTGCTGACCGGCGACTGTAGTTGGCATTACACGACACTGCCTCTTCGTAGTCTTCCTCCACATCGCGGAACGCTGAATTTGGTTATAATTAGATTCAATTAAAATCACTCCCTTTCCCAGTGGAAGGAAACCATCTGCCACACCACGGAGTTCGAGAAAGAACCTTTTCGGGGAGATGATTCCGATGTCGGAAGGTTATGGGGTGCGCGACACGCGACACGCTCGTCAGTGCAAACACGCACTAAAAACGGTACGATGACGGACGCCCCCAGAAGGCATCCATATCGTGTCGCAGAGAGATTAAGAGGAGCTTCTTACAATTAATGGACACTTTGTTTGGTACCCCTCGATGCTGCCGGCCCTACTGAGGGTATGATATACCCGGCCCATGGAAGTGACATCTCGTTTGACAGGTTTCGAAGACGCCAGCGACCGGCGGACCCTGACCGGAAAAGTTCAACGGACCTGCTCATTTGTTGTTTTGGGTGGGGAACCAAGGCAAATGCCATCAATTTAAGGAACGCATACCACCATATCGCACACGCCACCGGACGGTGATTAGAGACCTACGCTGTAAGTCCACCCTTAGGGTCAGGACCTTCAAAACTGGACACAAATTGCAGGTCAGCCGTCTAATGTTGCCACTCGGTCGGTATCCATATCTACGGAACATTTGTTCGACGCAATGCAGCAACGAGTGCGATACGATGCTCATAAACCCCTCTTATTGATCGGAAAACCAACCCATTACAAGTTTCGTCAACCCGGAGCATACGTCTCGTTGAAACAAGCATCCATCCCTAGACGAACATGCTGAGGAGGAAGATGGGTTACGAGCAAGGGAAGGCCAGCATAAGTCGGCCTCAGAAAACAACAGCCCAGTATACTAACAAGTGCCAAAAGGGGTTTCTGCTTCAACCGAGGACCGGAGTTGGATCGAGTCCAAATTGGGAGGTCAAGTTGTCTCTTCATCTGCATCGTCGTGTACGCTCAGAACATAACATGGAATAACATGATGTACTGGGTATGTAAACGGCACTGTTCAACCCCCAATGAATGCCAATGCCATGCCAAGAGAAATGTGAATACATAGAACAATTGAAGCCACGTTTTACATGCTGCAACGATAAAAGGCTTCCAATTTCAATCGGATGTGCTTTGGCTAGAGAGTTTTTCCATCCTGGCGTAGAATCTCCGTTTACTGATGTCAGTCCTTCCGGAGAGAAGTCACCGAACCTTCCTATCGTTCAATAAATCGTCTCGTTGCACTGCAATGATAATTTGTTCTCCTAACTTATCAAATTTCCAAATGTTGTCTAGTCAACCATCGCTCGTCGGACGAAACAGGATCGATTTTCCGATGCACCGTCGGGCCAATTACCTGAGGGAAATCGAAAACTCCGGGCGAAAACTAACACATGCATCACACGTAGTTCAGGCTGTTTGCATATCTCACTCGACGACCGGTCGTTCCATTTCGCGACACCAAACTCTCGCCGTCACGCTAGATACCGCCTGTGATTATCAAATCATCATGCGCCACCAGGATGAGATTGCATTGCCTGCCTTGCCTGCCCATACCTTGCCCTTGGCGTCCCTCCGCTTCGCTCGTTTACTTCCGAGATCCGATTTGGTGGATGTGCTCCCGCCGCACACAAGTGCAGTCAAGTCAGACAGACCGACCGACAGTCAGACATTCCCGAATAGGGAAAGATAGGATGGACGGACTCTGTGAGGCGGGTCTGGTAAAATGCAACACCATCATTGCCACCGGGAGTAGCAGAGTGCATCGAACTTTGTGCCTCGAGACGGAAGGCACTTTGTGGGGGGCCGCCCCACGGCCAGTTTTTCCATTCGGGTCCGACGTTCTCTTCACTCAGCGTAGATCCGGATATGCACGCGAACGGCGCACAATCGTCGAGGTATTTTTTTTTCTTCTGCCGAGTTGTTGTTTACTCGCACCATCAACAGAAAGAGAGATACAGCGGCGGGTGCGGATACTTCATATGCGCCAAAAATCGTGCCCAAACATGGATTATGCTACTCAGCTTATGGAACAGCGCGCGAGGGTTCTATTTTTCAGCGCTCGTTTGCTTGCTTCCCACTTAGCGGACACTCGTGCCCCCCTTTTTCCCGGTTTATATTTTTATCCATTAGTGTTTGGAGCATTCCAGAACATAACAGAGTGGAGAGTAGCAGAGAGATCGAGAGACAGCGGAACCGAGGAGGCGCAATGCGTGTTGCAGCTTTATTTATGGCAATGGAAGTGGATTTGTTTATATTTTGCGGCCGCGGCTCGCCTGCACCTACGGTACTCTCCAATTTCCGAATGTTTTTCTTTCCCTCTGTCCCCACACTCTTCCCCTTCTGCCGCGGGGAACTCTTCTTCAACCGCCAGCCGACATATGATGGAGAGGAAAAACAAAATAACCTCCATCGAAGCGGGGGTTTTGTGGAAACACAAACACTCACTTTGCGGAAAATGAGTTGCGACTGTTTTGGGGATGGACTTGAGATGGTGTTATCTCTTTCGTTTCGCTTCGGATGGTGGCGCCGTTGCATACGTAAACATAGTTCTTACACGCCGGGGCCGTATCGTTCATTTGTAGCGCGAATCGTGTCCGGTCACAACCGATTGGATAATCGGAAGAATTGAGTAAACAAATTCTATTTTTGGCCAGATGACGCCTGCCTGTGAGCTCATGTTTCCGATTCCCACAGAATTACAATGCAATCCCGGAGTGAACATTGCAAAACTTTGTAGAAAAAAAGCAATTAAAAAATGGCATCTTCTCACCTTTAGACACCCATCAAACAAGCCGCTGGCGCAGTTATGAATCGTAAAGTACGACACCTTCAATCGCGAGTCGTTTCGTCGAAGCGTCGGTGTGTGATCTCGAGGTAAAGCTCGTCGTCCGGAGGCCTGCCCGTCCGGCTACCATTTAACAATATGAGGGTTTGCTTCTCTAGCTCCTTTCAAACGCCATCACCCTCGACCGCAGTTTTATTATCAGCCGTCGGCATGAGTCACTGTTGTGTAATATGTTGCCACAGCATACATCACCAAAGCTCCCAAAACTAGCTAATGCTAATGGACTAGACAATCAACATTTTGTCACCTCCGCTGAGTTGGGCCCCTATTGTTGCTGCGTCAAGCAATTCCGTCCAAAACTTCCATTTTTAAACTCCAACACTCGATCGCTCCGACGCGACGCATCTCACGGGTTGCAAGCAAGCAACTCCCCGAAAAACCTCAAATGGATCATCAAAGTCGAACCCTCCATGGTTTGGGGAGGTTTTCCACCACCACCACCACCACAAACAACAACAACAACAACCGCTCGACGTTTGAAGTGCTCCGTTTGAAGCGACAGTGTCGGCGGGTTGGCGATGTTTATTTGTTTGTCCGCCGGTCCGGCTCGTTGGACGTTGTGTGTCCACCGTTGCCGGGTGTTTGTGCACGGAATGTCATAACCATGCGCACATGAATATACAACCACCACACCCAACCCCCGGCTCGCTCCCATTCGCCGTCGTTGTCGTTTCGCCCGCGGCGTAATGGAATCAATCAGCTAGGTCAGTTAAAAGTTCAGCAGCTGATAAATATGAAGGAGATAAATTAAAGGCGAAAAGAGGGAAAAAAATGCCTCCCTCCCTTGTCAGCCCGCCGCGCACTCGATGGCTGATTGCTGAAACGTGCAAACCCACCCAAGTCGCGTTCGAACGCAATCAGCAGCAGTAGTCGGCGACCGTTGCAGTGGAATATTTTTAAACTGCTGCTGTTGCTGCTGTTGACGAATTGAGCATGATTCCTCCATTAGGGCGCCCAATTACCGACGTGGGGAAACACGTTAAATCATTCCCAGCGCCATGTGTGTTATCGGTATGGGTGTTGCAAAACTCGATTAAGCAACATCTGCATTGGAAATCTGAGAAAAACTCAAATGCAGATAGAAATGGATCCGCTAATCCAACAATGGGCTGTAGAGTTAAGACATGCTAATATACTATACGGTAAATTTGATAAAAGGACTCTTTTCTTCAATTCTCAGACTTACGATCGTTATGTAAATGTTTCATTTTTCCAGTTTCCATTAGATGAAGTCAGCTTGTGCACAACCCTGATGGCAAGATGGCCTATAATTGAACACCTCGGGGAGTACTTTCACTTTAATGAACCGCAAGCTGACGTACGTCGCCATCGACCCCATTGACTCCTTCATCGACTGGCAGAGGATATAGTTACAGTTCCGTCGAGGCATCAAACGGTGCCGAAGGCGGCATACACACCCAATCCATCGGAGACGCTTTCTCCGTTGTCGTGAAGCTCCACCGCAGGACCTGATCGCCCTTCCAGTTGCTGGTTGCATAAGAAATGTAAGCACACAATAGGCAAACGCGCAACACGGCCTTTGACGGAGAAGTCCTAGAGGCGATGAGAAAGTGGGATCACAGCTGGCAAAGTAAGTTTCTATCCCTCACCCACCGGATAGCACGGGATTGCCGCCATACGACTGTGACACTCTCGCCACTATTTCGCGCGAAGAAAGCACGACTTTATTCCGCCGCACGTTGCACCTACACATTCTACATGGTCGCAGGAAAACTTTAACCTGAAGCCGAAGAACCGACTTCCAAACTATGCTTTACACAGGCCGACCTTCTTAGCCTGGAAAGGCGGGACACGTGGAGAAGTTTTCTTTCGCATGCAAACAACAGCGTGCGTTCCGGTTCTGGCAAGTACAGCTGCTCGGTTATTTTGTTTGTTTGTTGTTTTCCCTCCCGTCTACGGTGTGGGCAGGGAAAGCTGGAGCCAAACCAACCCCAGGCCATTCGAGCGGGAGTGGCAAAGTTCAAGCCCTTTTTTTTATCACTTTTTCCCACCCCTGACCTTTGGAAAGGGTAGCATCGACAGCACGTGCCGAGAGGTGCAATCTTGCTTCACTTTCGGCTGGAAAAGAAATTGTTTTCCGATCAATCGGAACCAATCCCCGCGGGCGAATCAGTGGGCGACGACGACGACCGAGGACGGTGTCGGTGGAAAAAGGTGAAAATTGATACCTTCTCCCAAGTAGACGGGCACGATTTGCTTTAGGGGCACAAAGGGGGCTGGTGTTGAGGAGAGGCATGTAACATTTACAGCCCGCGATCCTGCACTATTTTCTCTTTCCGGGAACGGTCACTCACACTTGAGCTATTGGAGGTTCATAAGAAATAATCTTAAGTATGTAAAACATTCGCTTTGGCCAGTATTTTTCCACGACAATCCGATTTTCACTACGTAAAATGTTTTCGTAAAAGATTAGACCACCGATGTCCGCACCTCTGCCCCCATTTGCGTGTGATCCAGTTGCGACTCAACACAACTCAAAGGGCCGTATGATAAAGATACTTGCCGCAAGCCACGATTAAACATTGGTTGGCGGCGAGTGCAAAGATTTATTACTAACGAGAAAACTGTGGTAGAAAAAAGAAAACATTGATACCGATTTGTACGCCGCCATCACCGTTCCATTGTTCCACAGGGGCCCTATCAGTTCACCGCGGTTACTATAGGCTAACAGTTGGGTCTGATGACAAACCTAAGGCGACCAGCTGACATTTTAAGTCGTGAAGGTATGGACGAAAGTAACGGGGCCAAGCTATTCTCCGTCACCGCCAAACGGTGTAGTGAAGCGATAAGCTGAAAAATGACCCATTTGAAATTTGACTCACCGAAAGGGAGCGGGGTACTGGAGAAAGAAGGGGAGCGGCGCCTGCCACCACGCGGGGTGGGAATGTAACCTTTTCAAATTTGGACAGCAGAATGAAAAATCAATTGCGGTAATAATTGGATTAGGGACACACGCCGGGGGAGAGAACCGTATGTCTTAACCATACCCTAAGTAACGATGAATCCCTTGATGGGCGATTAAATCAGAGTGTCGCCGGTGTCACCTGGAAATGGATGATTTATTTTTATGGCTACAACTTTGCGTTGCCCTTAATGCTAATTACGCAAAACGACTCACGATGGACAGCACTAATCGAAGGCAATTAAAGTCTAAATAAATAAACAGACGCCTTTAATTAAACGATGACAGTAATTGCCACAAGGAAACGTTCGCTGGAAGTTGTGATAAATTTAAAGCACACTTCGACGAATGAATACGCCTCCCTTCGGAAAGTGTCTGCGGGCGTTAGGGGTCATAAACATTGTAAGGCTCTACACAAAACCACGGTTCCCTTTGATCAGCGTACAGGTAATCCGGCAGACCATACCACCGACTTTTTATATTGTTTAACTTGGTCGCGATCGTGACCTGAAACACCTCCATTCAAGGCTAGTAATGTATTGGATCCGGCGATTGCTCTAAGTAATAGCGACCCTGTTTTGGACAACCGGGACACGAATTCGACAAATAAAACCACCAGGATACGAATGGTAGATCACACGACCAAAGCACCCGACTTCGATGAAATAGGACATATTTTCTGTGTTCAAAATCAAACGTCTCTCTTATCCTACGGCCAGTGTAAAGTGAGCAATAATTTACCTTCCCGCCGGTAGCGGGATGACCTTTTGTGAGGGCCGCGGAACTTTTCCGCCTGCAACACCCTATCTACAGCGTTACCACCGACCGTTTATCAAAAGCGGACCGGCCTGATCAGAGATTCAAACTCTCTGGCGCCGATCGATCTCCTCGTGTTGCAGCAACACAGACCCAGCTGTATCCTAGCTCGGCCGGTCCGGTCATTACGCAGGCGCAGTGTGGTGGCCTTTGCGGTTAATAATATCCATCCTGCCGCCCAGGAAGTCACCACCTTTGGGCTACTACCAGGGTACCTCCACAAGTGGGCTCTGCCCTTCGGGAAAGTGAACCGTACTGGAGGGCAGGACGGAGGTGCCTTGAAGTACATTTCGCAATTTACGCCACCTGAACAACCACAACTTTGAACAATTCAAAGCAATCACCGCAAGCCAAGGGTGGCACGGTGAGCTAGGGCTAGGGGAAATTGCTGGTCATGCGAGCAACGGTAACCACCACGCCAGCGAGGGACCGTTTAGTTCCGGCTTAGGGGGCGTATTATTTCGTGGCTATTTTACCTTATTAAAGCCATAGTCAAGAGCCTCCGCCTTTGGTAGGAAAAACGGCAACATTAACCAACCAGCAGAAAAAGAGGATCCGACGGAACGTTTTTGCTTTGCGGAAATTCCTTCCATTTGCACCGAACAGCTGTTATTCGTGAGTGTTTAAAGGCAGGGCAGCAGCTAACCGGACACGGTAATGCGAAAGCATAGAAATCTCCAAATTTAAGTTTTTCTACATAGATATTCGGCCTTGGTAGGAAAGCTTCAGGAATTCACACAGTCAGGCAGATAACTGACTCCTCGCTGCAATCACTCCATGCACTCATTTAAAGCCGACCGAAAAACGTTCGAGTCCCTGACCTACATTACCGGACGACTTTCTGCAGAGTCAGATGGATGGTGTTAACGCGCAGTGAGGCGGCGAACCGGCTACAACAACGAAAATTTTGGGTTAAGCGTTTCGTCAGCGTCAGCTCTCAATGGTAGCAATGGTCTTGATGAAAAACGGCGTCCCCGGTAAAAACTTTCTCCAGAATGCAAACAGTGCGCATTGTTCATTGTTGGGTGGTTTTTCAAGAAATAAAAAGTAATCGTATGCTGATGGAGACAGAATTATCATAATAATGACCTGGAAAGTGTCACATTTTTTGATAAATTGATGTATTTTTGCACCTCCGTAAGACGGATTTGCATTACATCAAATTCACTTGAATAGAGTCCTCTGTTTTGTCTTGGGTTCATTTAAAATTAAATGCTCATTTTTCGCCACAAATGACCCACCCCTGTGATGCCAAGCTCACCAGTCCAACCTCATCTGTGGGCCTTCTACTTCATTAAGCTCATGTTTTGACGTTTCCGTCCACTGTTGTTATTCTGAGAAGGGCGCACCGACTTTCCGTGCATGAATCAGCGCATTGGGAGAAGATCGCCACAAGTTTTGCATATCAAATTGCATTTTCCCTCGGTGCTCGCTTTGCAAAAACAGAAAAGCAACACGATCGTTGGGTTGTGTTGTGTACGCCCGCATCCATCGGCAACGATAGTTTGGGAGAAGTAAACGGGAATGGGCAACACTTTGCGACCATCGGGGATGATCCCACGATCGTATGGCGGCGGACCTGTGTCCTTCCTTCGCTGGGATGGACTTTCATCGGGCCGAGCTTGGAAGAAGGTTCGACCCCATTGCATTCTGATCAACGTCTGGAATGGCCCGTTGGTAAACTTACACCAGAAACAAAAAATGGAGCAACTCGGTAACTGTGCTTGTGCGCAGTAAAAGTGAGACAAATGTAGCCAAACCAACGACTTCTTCCTCGCCAAAGTAACCAGCAACTCTTAAGCGACTCACTCGCACTACGGTTCAGTCTACTTTCCGTGGATAATCCACTCCGCTAAGACTGGGCTCTCTCTCTCGCCGGACGGGAACGCGCGACGTCGGTATCGATGGCTTTGGGGATATATTCTTTCAAGGAATGCCGCCGTCACGGATGGACGATAAAAGTACGCGAGCTGATATCGATAGCGCACTCCAGCCCTGACTTTCCTTTGCCGTCTCCTACAGTCCCTCGCCTCGTCCCGTAAAGGAAGGGCAGCGACGATTATTGTTGCCGTCTAGAAGGCAGATAGTATCGGGTTTCTCATACTCTCCGGTCCCGATAGGAGGTGAAATTAAATTGAAGCAAAACACCGACGCGAGCAGCAACGTCGCCGGGCGTGACGGACGGACCATTCTGAAGTAGCAGGACCACCGAGATATGAGAAGTGAAGGATAAAATTCTCAAGCACGACTTAATCTCTGCCGTAGACTCTCGATGCACTCCTGATGCACTCCGCGCGATCCCTGTAGCGACCCACGGGTGGAGCGCACATTACGGATAAGCCTATGAATATAACTCTGTCGATTCCAATACAACCTCAGTTCGGTATGGTTTCGGAAAAAATAAATAAACAGAAGCCACCTCGAGTAGCACCGGCTAAAGGAACGGCCCATCACTTATTAATCCCACCGTACCGTCGGTGAGACCGTAAGTGGAGGCAGCTCCTCGAAACAAAGCAAGCCCGGCTGTTCCAGTACAGTACAGCGCGGAACAGCATGGCCACAACCTTGAACTAGGCATTACGCCTAACCAACTTCGCGATCGTCGCGGGCATCGATGTGTGTCCAAACGCCTCGTCGTCGTCGTCGCCGTGCTTACTCGCAGCTTTGTTGTGATTGTCTTCGCCACATATATTGCTCAATGCAAATGAACAACACACCAGCCCGTACGTTATTCCGGGCAGTGGGAATCATTCGGTGTAAGGCGAGCCGAACCATACGCCCGCCGTTAATACGCATATACTTTGCACCCGACGATGGGGCCAGGAACGTCGTGACGAGCATCGTACGCTGTTGTGACCCTCAGACTCAGACTCAGACTCAAAGGAAACTCCTCCACGCGGGCGACTCTGTTTATAAATAGAGGACCGGACTCGAGGAGCGAAATGGTTCCAAAACAGAAAACAAAAACAAACCCCGAAACCGGCAAAAAGCGACGGTGGAGCTTACAGCATAAGCAACATTTATTGCAAGTGAAGACAAACCGCACTCCGCAAGTGGAACCACCAGTGGTGAAGGGGGTTCGGGTTTCTGAGGGTGACGGAGAAGACCTCCGCTCCGCTCGTGTGGTCCACCAAAACCAAAAAGGGGGTGCATCAGCAGTATCAGCAAGTCAAGGGCATCAGCGAACTGGGTTCGCTCGCACGCAACTCCCAACTCCCATTCCCCCTTCGTGTGCGCTACAATACGCCTTACTATAGGCATGCACCCCTAGGGCATGGGTCTCGTAACTCCCGGGCGCCAAGCATACAAAGAACACAGCAATACTTACGCTTCACAGTAGGGTAGTTTGTTGAATCCTTTGTACGTCTTCATGTTTAACATCATGCCACACTCGTGACATCTGAAGCACGTCTTGTGCCAGGTCTGGAAAGAAAAAAAACGAGACAAAAAAAATACGACCCGGTTAGACAGGCAGAGACTTTTGAAACACGGAAGATATTTCATGCAACAGTATATTCTCTCATCGTCCAGCTACAAACTGTGAAACCCCCCGTCAGTATATCGCGTATTTCTCAAACTCCCACATCCCAAAAAACGGCTTTAAAATAAACAGTGAACGAACCATTTCTTCAAATAAATAAATAAAAATCAGTAAAAACGAATTTATTCTTGCATGAAGAAAGAGTAAGGAAGCGAATCGCTGGCAGCGGCTTCGAATGCTCCCGGCTCCATCTTGGGACATTGGGTGCGGGGAATGCAGCAATTGTCGTGCATCACCAACCCATAGTCGCAGACGCAGGTCGGCGGACCGTTGAACTGCTGGGCGCACCGGACCGTCCGGCAGTCGGTGGTACAGGTGTCCATGCAGCACGGCCTGTACGGTCGCAGACTAGCACCGACGGGACACACCACCGGCGGGCAGGGGGTCGACGGTGGTGGTGGTGGCGGTGGGGTAGATGGTGGGCACCTTCCGGGACACTCCGAGGGGCGAATGCAGCGACCGTGGTGCAGGACGAACCCGTCGTTGCACACGCACGTCGGCGCCCCGGTGCAGGCCGCAATGCAGAAGATCTTGCTGCAATCGTTATCGCACGTCTGCTGGCAGCAGGGCGTGCAGGGACTGTAGCGGGCGTTCGGACCGCAGAACTTCGGCGGTTCCTCGACGGGGCACTGCTCCGGCCGGACGCACTTTCCCTCGCTCCGGACGAACCCACTGGCGCAAGTGCAGACCGGGGGGCCTATTGAGGGCTGCGCCGGGCAGAGGACGGCCTCGCAGTTGTCGGTGCACGTTGGCTCGCAGCAAACCGGCGACGGGCGCGTCACCTCGTTCGGGGGACACACCGTGAACGGAGAGACCGTGGTCGTTAGCAGGTCCGCTGCTTTCGGTGGGCAAGGTCGCCCCACCGGGCGGTACAGGTAGTTCGAGCTCAGCGACAAGTTTTGCGACTGAGAAGTCATCGAGTAGGCCCCGGGCGCCACGGGGCGAGGGTTGTAGCAGGGGCGGGGGGCGGGGAAGTCGTTCAGCTGGCTCGTAGCGTGGAACGACGGCGGACAGTACGGTTTCCGGGCGGGCGGAGGGCACGGTGGCTTCAGTGGGTGGACGCACGGGGCCGGGCAGTAGCATTTCTCTATGCAACGGCCGTTGTGGCGCACGTAGCCCGGTTTGCAGACGCACGTTTCGGACGGAATGCCCGTCGGTGTCGGCACGCAGTCGTTATCGCACGTTGGCTCGCACACCGGTGGACACCAGAGGAGCACCTCGTTCGGAGGGCAACATTCTACACGCGTTTGGAGGAGAAGTAAAAATTCCGTGAAAACCTACACTCAAACTGACAAGTTACCGACCATCCCCTCCTGTTTGGTGATGCTTACTCTGGTCGCGGCTATGCAATGCCCCGGATGAGCCGGGAAGACGGCTCACCGTGAGCGCAAGCACGTGAACGATGAGAAAGAGTCGCGCACTGTTGTCCATTGCGAAATACGTCCCGTAGACCTCTGACCGCTGGCAAGGGAAAGCCTTTTCTCTTTATACCCTAATCCTGACCACCCTGGCCACGGGCTCCGTAGGCATGCGCGGTCTGTTGATTTTTGTGGCTCTTTTCAAACAGCCCGTTGGAAAAGGTACATCAGATAGGGGCATGCTCTCCGGAAAAAAAACATTTCGTTCGCGTGATAAGAGCCCACATGAAACAACGCGTGTACACACGGACCATGAGTTCGTGCCAGATTGAAGCAACTACCGGTGGGGAAGTTTACCGAAATGTTCACGCCGCGTAACGAGTGGTACACGGCTCTTGGCACAAAACATTGGGCGGGCCACCACCATGGGGCACCTGACAGGACTTCAAGCCGGTATGTTGTTGGGAGCAGGGCAGCAGTTTCACACCAACTTGCAATGCATTTGGGTCGCCTTTCTGTCGTTGACCGTGGCATCAAGTTGCATCAGGTTGCATAAAGTTCTAACATCAACAGTGGTTTCCGGGAAGATTAAGAACGACGCCACCGAAATAAGCCAAACGGATCGGACGCGTTTGCTATCATACATTGAAGTGTATCCCAACCAAGGAAAATGTTATCCGACATCTGCTGACAAACCAAACACAGCGAACATTGCTTTTGCACTAAGTGTATCTATCTCTCGCTTGGAGCAGGAGCAAACTGCAATAAAACCATATCGGACCAAAACCAATTTCGCCAGACGTTATCAGCTGTTCTACAGGCCACACTGTCGGGTGCGTTGTTTGCTACATCGATACATGATTCAGCAATGATTTGCAGCTCCTCAGGGATACTACTATCCTAGATGCGTGTACCCTAGATACTGGCATGTTCGAGCATTAGTTGCTGGAGCACGTGATGGTATTCTGTACGCGCTTGATCGATTTTTAAAATGTGTTCCTATCGGAACGGTAGAAAAGAGGCCGACACGGGAGAGTACATTCAACACTTTAGTCCCAGTGCGAATTTGTTCAGCTTTATTGTCTAACAACTGGCAACCGATGGCCATCACGCAGATAAGATGATTACGTGTTGGACTTTCGCTGGCTTTTTGAGAGACCTTATATTGCCACCATACGCTCTACGACAAGGATTGATGTCCACCGGGCTGCCGGAAAGGAAATGGCAAGAAGACAACGTTTCTCATACAACCGGAAGCAGCAAAGTGCTGTACCACATTGTAGACCGCCTTGAACCACCGCCACCACGGGGTCGATGACGTAAGTCTTCGAACTTCCAACCAACTATAGTCGGCCTATGCGACTTCGCCGCCGCGTTTCCGCAGAAGAAAAGTGGAAATGGAAAGTGAAACACGCGACAACCAACACGTATCAGGTACGCCACCACAATTGTACGGCTTTTGACACTCCGATTTCCGGTCAACGTGCAACACCTTCTACATATCAACCAAATCAAGCCAATCCTGATATGGCGATGGAAGTGACCGTGTTGGAGCTGCCTGATGAGTGTTACATCCGTTTACGTAATTGGCGGTGGTCCGTACCAGGATCGTACCGTGAGGCACAGCTTACAGACCGAAGCCATCAAACTTCGTGGTGGGGCGAAAGTGTTCCTTCAACAGTGGACTTCAAAGGTGGAAGAGAGCAAGCCATTGCGAACCTTACAAGAGGCACTACTCTGAATGTGTCGTGGCTTGCACAACGTTTTTGGGAAGATATCACGACTCAACCAATTCCTCTTCAGATACGGAAAGGCGACAATAGCACCAGAGGAGCTGTAATGAACCTTCCGCCTTATACACGATCAACAGCTCCAGACGATGGGAAAAAGAAGCGGCGGGGGACAAAAAAATAACAACCTCGAAGAAATTGGAAAGACTTCTTCGAAAAAAACAACAACAAACTATCTTCGACCGCCCTCCGAAGATGGTGCTGCTGCTATTGCAGCCGATTGCAGCAGTGCTACTTTCACTGCGTTTCGTGTGCAGACCGTCTCCGCAGTCTGTCAGTCTCAAATTCACAGCCCCAAGAGCTGTCTAAGCAAGCCGCCGTAGTCGTCGCTGGCGGTGGGGGCTTTGCGTTGTAATGGAAATTAGAAATCCTGAACGCTGCGCGTCCGTTGACGGATGGCTGCAGGCTAGAATGGGAAATCTTGCCCCTTGGTGACGATCTCGCGGTATGTTATGGGATCCATCTGTCGGGCTCGACCCCGAGCCCATGGCTTGGCGCCATGTTGTGTGATTGTCGATGCTGCTCGTTTTCGCCAGGGGTCCGGATCGCCTCAGACAAGGGCTACGACAAATTGCGGACCCGGCAGGGACCCGCTGATCAATGCTGAAGGCTTGCAACTTGCATCGGCCACCGAAGATTGCCGACCGCCTGCGCCCCTAACGGCGAGCCGCTCGGAGCAAAGCGAAAGCGACTGAGAGCCGGTTGCTGCTGCCACCGTCGAGACATTGTCGGGACGGGACAAAACGTTCACCTCCACCACATAATAAAGCCCGTCCCGTCTTCGGCTTGCTTGAAAATGTCTCGACGATTAAAACATTCCGACGGCCCGGGACTGTGTTCGGGTGTTGTGGGGGGATATGAAATGGCTACCCATGTAAAGGGTCATATTGCATCCGGGTGGATTATTGCTCCCCGGCCAGAGTGTTGGCGACTTGCCCTGTTCGCTGCCTGCCGTTCATCCGGGAGCGGGTGGGGTGGTGTGTTGTGTGGGGTCAACGGTGAAAGTGTGCTTTCGGTTGATTAAAGACACACTTCACCATCGACGATGG
>JAOEFI010000006.1:22379166-22394675 GCA_034621735.1 Anopheles plumbeus
CGCATCGCTCTGTTATAAAAGGGTTCCTCAGATACTGCTGCGGTGGACAGTTAACATAAAAAAACATGAAAAACATACATGTCGTGAAATGAACAATATCGGTATCTTCTGCTTTTACAGGTGGCAAATCTTCACGAATGACTCCAACCAACGCCAACGAGTCGTGGGCCGTTTTCGATCAACCGGAAGCACCGCAGCATGGTTTAAAAAGGCAGGACCTTCGCCACGAACCACGCACCGATGGTGGAAGACGTACGTATGAGTAGATTTTTCGAATTTCTGGCATTAACGATTGTTTGTCGTTTCAGGGAGCGATAAGAATGGTCCCGATTCACCGTGTTCCTCCGACCCGAAGGACGAATGGACGAAGACGGACCTGCGCGAGTACGGCCGCCGTTGGCCAACGAAGGGACACACATCGTCGTCTTCCCGAGACGTTAGCCCATGGGACGAGGAAGGGCCGGACTATCGCAAACCGCGGTCGGCGATGCACTCCGGGGGCGATGCGACGATGTCCTCGATGCGTCATCATCATCCAACGTCGGGCGAACGGTATCATCACCCGCGCATGCCACCGAGGCGTATCAACTCCAACGACGAGGACTACGATGACGAGATCTTGAAGGATCGTGGGCAGCAGCGTAGGCGTATGAAAGGTGGTGTTGGGTCGCGCAGTCGCGATAATTTCGAGGACGAACACTGGTACCACGAGCACCACGGCCCGACGTGGTCGTCGCCGACGGAGGACGATGACACCCGCGTGGCTCCGGGTGGTGACCGAGGATCCCGTTCGTTTGATCGCAATGCGTACGAGCGGAGCACGTATGGACCGCCCTACGAGAAGCGCGAACCTAAGAGCTTGCCGCCACCGGTAGGATACGATCGGCGGGATTATAAGGGCTACGACAAACGGAAGTACTACCGAGAGCGCGAACCTTCCCGCGGAGGCAGCGGAGGTGGCCGATCGAACTACGATTACGATCCGTACGGTGGCGACGGTGGAGGGTACGGTAGAAGATCCGAATATGACGACGGGGGCTATGATCGCCCTAGTCGCGATTCACGGGCCGCCAGAGAGTACTTTTATGAACGCGAGAGAAAAAGCTTCGACCGGGAGAGCAACGAATCGTACGACAGCAGAGAACGGCGAAGCTTCGGCGGTAGCGGAGACCTATACGGCAGTCTCGATAGCAGGGCGGAGTATCGTGAAAGGGATCGGTATCTGTCGCTGGATAAGAGCCGCTCGTTACGACGCGGTATGCGTAACGCAGGAAGTGCACGGTTGGACCAGGAGCTGGATCAGGACTCGGAAGGCGACCTGATGGGAGGCATGGTTGGCCGACCGGGTGGCGGTGGCGGCGTTAACAGCTTGCATCGCTCTAGTCAAAACATCGGTCGTGGAAGCAAACAGCAACACCAACAGCAGCAGCAAATGATGCTGGATGACGATGTGTGGGGTTTCTCGAAGAGCGGTGCGCCCGGTACTGCAATGCCCTGGAAGCGGCCCTCGAGTGCGACCGAGCAGCAGGAACGTCGGTACAACGAAGGGCGCCGTGGGGTTGGGACGGTCGGTGGCACAGGTGGCATGCACCAAGCTGGGTCGAATCTGACGGGATCGGACGGCGAAAAAGACCGACGATTCCGCAAGAAGGGTCGATCGCGTGCCGAGCGGAAGGAGCTGGAGATGCGTTCGAACTACGCCACCATGCGCTACCCGCTGCGGCCGAAGGAGGATTACTTCGATTTCGATGCGCCGGAAGGTGGTCGAGGTGGCGGAGGAATCGGTGTGGACGACGATGACGACGATGATGAGGATGATGACGTCGTGCCCGTAGGGAAACCGATGATGGAAGATGGACTGGACGACAGCCCCGCATACTACGGTCGTCGGCAAACTCCGGCCGGTGGTCCCGGGGCGGGGTATTACGGCAAATCGTCCACCCCACGGCAGGAGGGTCGCAACCTGAACGATGTACTAATCGCACAGGAAGCGAAAAAGATGTCCCGCTACGAATACGAAGAGGAGGCGCTCCGGCGGATGAAGAAAAGCAACAGTCGAGATCTGTACTTCGAAGGTGGCGGTGGAGGACCCGGATATGGCAGTGTTACACCGCCAAAGAGTGCACAAAAACATCATCCCAACCCGGGTGCCGGTGGACCTCGCATGGACTTTGAGTTTGACGAGTTCGCAGACTCCCCTGGTGGAGGTGTGCCGCCACCAGTGGGCGGTGATGGGTTTGAGAGTGATTTCAATTCTCCCCCGGGCACGGTCGGTGGCATGGGCGGTGGTGGTGGTAGTGGTGTTGGAGGAAGTATCACCACTGCACGCGAAGGACAAAAAGGGTACAGGTTTCCAAGCGATTTCTCGAACGATAAGGAACGCAGTGCCCATTACGGTCACGAGGCTGTGGGAGGTTATCACAGACAGCACCCGCACTACAAAAACCATCCCGATTCGGGCGATTATGCGCATCCGCATCACTCGCAGCCATTACAGCAGTCACCAGTAACATCTACCCCGCCGTTACCAACGTCGGGGCACCATCAGCCGCACCAGCGCGAACAGTCGAGTGGGTCGAAGCTACGGTTCAACGAAAACGTTACAGTGTCCAAGTTCGATGCCGAGGCGACGACCATGTTTGAGGACGACTTCGCGGGACGCTCGGATACGGAGCAGGATCTCGACGAGCAGTCACAGCAGCAACAGCAGCAGTCGCATGGCTGGTCCACAGCGAACATCGCCCCGCGAACCAGCCCCGGTCCGGCGGCAAGCAATAATGGTAGTAACAAGAAGATATTAAAAACCTCTAGTCATCAGCAGGCAGCGGCGCATCACCAACAACTTCAGCAGCATCACCAGCAGCAAATGCAGCAGCAGCTTCACCAGGATAACATCCGCAAATCGGACAGTATTAACATTTTTGCCAAAACAGTCGACGACCCGTTCGAGGACGATGACTTCTTCTCGTCCGGCGGGGGCAATGGCAACAACCATGGTGGCGGCGGGGGCGGCGGACGGGGTGATCCATTCGGTAGTGCTTCGGCGGGGGGCACCGGAGGACCAAGAAACGATGGGGCTAACAGTGCTTCCGGCAACACCACCGCCGCCGCCGCCTCCGGGTGGGACAAGAACTTTGCCAACTTTGACGACAACATCTGATTACTCGGTAGCCTGATGATCGACAGCAACTTCCTCAGTCGCCAGCTGAGTCGAAGTTTGAGTGCCCGGCAGCAGTACCAGTACTGCTGCCAACAGGACGAGCATCAGCGCTACTCACTGGCCAAGGACATCCGGAAGCTGTACATGCGCATCAAACACTGTAACCGGTATCAGGTGTTTGTCTAAATGTCTACCGGTACCGGCGGGCTATCCTTGATGACCGTGCGCTCACGAAGGAGACCAGATAGACAGAAGCGGGATGTTGCAGGACTCTTTGTTTGTGAAAGAGTGAATTTTTGATTTAGGAAGGGAACTTCTTCATGTGAAGTTTCACGCCTTTTTTTTACTCCTTGACCTTTATTTCGTTTATGTGATGCTAAGTAACACACTCACACTCATGAGCTTTAATCATATTTACCATTTTATCTCCACGCACGACGAGCCATGGCTTGAATTAAATCCCGAACCGAATCTACCGACTGACTGGTTCAGTCGACGGTGTTCGCTGTTGAGATTTCTAACCATAACCTCCACAGTGGGCTTTTGCATGGTTAGTAGGTATTAAATGGGCCAGTGCGTATTCGTTCATATTCATATCAAATATCACGTTAAATACTAGCTTCTTATTAGTTAAATTATTACCTCTGGGAGTCCGGCGAGATTACAAGGGAACTTTAATAGTAAATAATTAATGTTCTGCGGAAGAATCATAATGAGAACTACTGCTGCCGCTGCAGTTGCTGCTGTTGCTGCTAATAAGGTGTTGGTGGATGTACCGAAGAAAACGTAAAATTGTGGTAAACAACTCTTTTTAACCCCTATTTAAATGTAGAACAAATCCAAAATTTCCCTTTTACGAGCATAACCTACAAGCATATGAGGGAGCGCGAGTGAACGAGAGAAAGAACGCTGAGAATACCGGCACAATGCTATTTAAACTCTTTTCTTCCACTGCTAAACATTACAATGTAACTCCGATCTTCGAGTAAAATTGATCAGTTCGGAACCGTTGGCACTTTCGTCGAAATGAGAAAAACAAACTGTCCAGCAAGCAACTGAATGTATAACATAAGGAAACACAATTTTCGCAAAGGCATGTTAAATTCCTATCCCGTACACATCACCTACCTTACCTATACTCATGAGCACACGTGGCTAGACACAACTTTTGCGCAATATTAGGCATTAATAAGCAGAGTGGCGATCGTTCGAACTTCCTTCACAAGGGCAGCTAGTAAACGCGGGAAGCATAAGACACATCGCCCCATGGACGAAGTTAGGAAGTTAGGGACAAGAGGCGTAAAAGAAAATATCAGTAAGTCGGTGTGGAAAGCATCGTTTTTCTCTCTGTTTATGTTCGTTGTGTTACGGTGCTTTGTACTTTAGGTTTCGATGCCAATGTACTTTTCGCCTTGTGTTTGAAAGGACCGTTGAAAGACTACCAAACACCGCTCGTAGAAGCCATAACGATTGAAAATGAGAGAAACGTGATCTGTGCATTAGGTTAGCAATTTGTTGGATGGTAGTAATGTATTCTCAATCGCATACGCAGCAACGAATCGCGTCATTGCTTTACTGTCGGTAGTTTCATTTGTATAATTAGGAGAGAGGATGTAATTTGAATCATAAAACAAATTTTTAGATTAATAATTCCATGCAGCTAATTAAAGCATACATAGAACGTGCACACACCGGAACAGGTTTAGATATTTAACATAATTCGAGCCGAACCAAGGCACTCGTAAAGGAAGTCAGCCTGGTAGGTTTTAGGGGGTGGGCACGCTATACGCAGCCACGTACAGGGGGGCGCTTTTGTGTACAACTGTGTTGTGCTTGGGATATGTTCGTTTTGTAAAATATTATTATGAATAGCAAAGCAAAACTCGAGTTACACTTTCTCAATCTCTACTTCTTGATATTTGATATCGGATAAGTCGAACCCGAACATGAAACGGCTAGTTTCGTATGAGGGGCGAAGCAGTAAGGCAATGCACTGGCAGTAGGACAATGAAGAATACAGCGAATGGGGAGACTGAAAGTGGTTACAAGCTGTACTTATGTCGCCAGGAAGATACCACCCCCTTTCCAAACCGTACCAAACAGCTAACCCACAAATCAACCGACAACACCAGAACTACTAAAATATTGTCTGAAAAAATACTAGGGTAACATAGCGAGGGAGGCCCCCGAGCAGCAAAAGGCACTGCGAATAGAGAATGAACGAATAAAACTGAACTCATTAAATGAAATAAGCAATGTCATGGAAAAGCATGCAGTATCCAGGTAAAATTACAAACCAATAACTCAACAGAATGGAAACGAATAAGAGGAGGACAAATATGCAATTGATGATATTAAAACCAAACATCCAGAACAAAAAACGAAAACTATCGGTTAATAAAAAAAATCAAACTAGAAGATTTCATGTAGTGTCGACTGTTTCTACTTCGTTTTGTTTCGATAATAACTGGATCAGCCATTGTAGGTGTTTTTCTCTCGGATAACAGTGCTGAAATTGTTGCATGTGTCAAGAAAGTGACAAGTAACTGAAATGAAGAAACTGGTGAGCAGGCAACCAAGAGTTGAATACTGTGTTACGAAAATAACTAACAACTGAAAAGACAAGGAAGCAATAACATGGAAACAATGTTTCCAGTGAGCACGGAATATGCGCAAATAGAAAAATTACATCAAGCAGGATCAGAAACGTTTGTGACGAAAAGCGAAGAAGATGGTGACAAAAACAAAAAGCAACTACTAAGAAGTAAAAATATATATCATTGAAAATTAAAGAAGAAAAAAAGTATATTCACAACAGCATCCGAAAGAAATTGTGAAGGTATTTTGGAGGAGAACAATTCATAAAACACTGGTAGATATTTATTGCTCATTTTATACCTAAGTCATACCATAAAAATCTAAAGCATAAGAGCACCGCTTCTTAAAGTGATTCTTGGGACACCAAGTATATGCCGCAAATTAGTCGAGATCAATTTTAAGAAGCAATGCATATGAGTATTCGGAAGTCTCTTTAGATCTAAAGAACAAGATTCCCACCACCAAGCAACCCATTACGGTGCCAACGAACGGCGATGTTGCCGTTTCTTCATTAAACGTTCAAGGCTTTCACACTTTCCCTCCACAGCCGTTCGGACGTTTCTTCGTCGAATTTGAACTTCGACTTCGTTTGCTCGACGTTCGTCACGAAGTAACCGGTGACGGGATTCTTTTCCGCCGTGTTGACGTTATCCGTGGCGCAGTGGATGATGTTTTGAGCTCCCTGGAAAACGAGAGGAATAAGTGAATGGTTTAAAACGTGATGTGGAAGTTGGCATAGCTGACTTTGCCAACTCATCCACAGGTAATGATGTGAAATGGCATAAACTGTCGGTTACCTGTCGGGCGGAACGCAAAAACAGTAGCACCACTGGCGAAAACAGTATGTAGTGGTACCATTTGGGGTTGTATGCGCGGAAGAAGTCCGTGTGGCACAGCCCCGGGCACAGGACGTGCACATTGTAGCCCTGCTTGTACAGTTCGCGGGCAAAGTAGAAATTCATCAGCTTCGAGTTGTTGTACAGCGCGTTGAAACGCTCGCGCGGTCCGCGCTCGACCCACTTGCCCAGGTTGTCGAAATCGATCCGGGCCCGTTCGTGCATCTTCGACGAAACGACCACGATGCGGGCCGCATTTGCGCGGATATTGTCCTTCAGCAGATCCACCAGCAGGAAGTGTCCGAGATGGTTCACCCCGAAGTGAACCTCGTAGTTTTCCTGCGTGTGCTGAGGTGTCTGGGCCGCCAGCCCGGCGTTGTTGATGAGACAGTCGAACGAAGGGAACCGGCTCTTGATCGCTTCACTGAACTGTCGTACGGAGGCAAACGAGGCCAGATCGAGCTCGATCGGGATCAGTTCGCCCTCCGGCGTGTACTGTCGTATGCGGCGGATCGCCTCGCCGGCCCGGTCCATATTGCGGCACGCCATGATGACCGTTGCTTGGCGGGCGGCAAGCGCGTGGGCCGTTTCGAAGCCCAGCCCCGTGTTGGCTCCGGTTATGATGAAAACCTTGCCACGAAGGGTCGCGTTGTTGCGCACCCATCCCCACTTCCATTCGCGCAGCTTGCGGATGATGTAGAGACTGGCACCGACACCAACCGGCACCAGGAGGTACAGCAATGAGGCGGACATTTAGCTTGTCTGTGGGGGAAAGTTTTTTAAATAATTAGAATAACCCGCCCACCCTTCATATGCATTTGAAAGAACCAACTGTGATCGTTTTAATCCTTTAAATGTCCAACAACAAGCGTGTATCTCCGGCACTTCGATAAAGTCCAAAATCCAACCAAATTGAAACCTACTTTTTCGGATCCTCGCACGATTTGAACACGTTCTTGGTAAAGAATACTAAGATCATTGAAAACATTTATTACAATATTGCTCTAGTCATAAGTTTCTATGCTTGTAGATGAGTATACACAATATCGTCAACTGACAGCAAATGTAAGCTTAAGACTGTTCGCCTCGATACCGGAATGAGTAGATTGGATTTTTAAATCTTTATAAAACTATTTCGACTTCTTCGTCTCGCCCTTGGCATCGTTGTTTGTCTTTTGCTGTGGTGGGCGATCGTCATCGTCCTTAGCGTCCTCGTAACCTCGCACTGCGTACAGGAAAATGATCACGTTCACTACTAACACGGCGGCCATGACCGAGCCACACGTGTTGGGAAAGCCATCGATGTGAAGGTAGTGAGTTAGAGCGTACCGCGTTCCATAGAAGGCCACAAATGGTAGCGTAAACATCGCGACACTGTAGAGCAGCAGCCAGGCCATGGCGGACGACGCTGACCGCTGTTCTGCTGGATCGTCGGCATGCACTGGGGTTGTCACTTCCTCCATTGGGTGTTGGATTTTGCACAGCTACGGACGGAACCAATCACCATTTATACCTAAACACCGTGATATATTACATTATACGATCCAGAATACTTAATTGAAACATATCTCCACACCACATTGCAGGTATTCTAAGAGTATTAAAACAATGATAATGTTAACAAACCGCAAACATTAAACAGAAATCTTAACTGCGCCAGTACGGAACAACTTCCCCCAATTCGGATGTTAAATGTTAAATATGTTTTCAGAAGTGAAGCAGTCCAAGTGAGACCATTCCAATAAGTATTCGGTAAGTGAATAATCGTTCCAAACGAAAACCAATACGAATCCACAACCACGAAAGCCATGCCATCACCATCGAAAGAAGCTTGCCGTCACCTTCTCTTCGTAAATCTCTATGTGTGTTAGGTACATCGATGTTAACCGACGATTTGTTTCTGAACTTGGCTTCCTTTCTCATTCCGTTTTGCAGTCTCTCCGATGGCCTTCACACTTTCATTCCATAAGCGTACGGACGTTTCCTCGTCGAAGTGGAACTTGGAGCGACGCATGTTCACATTCGATATGAAGTATCCCGTGACCGGATTTCGCTCCAACGTGGTCAAACTTTCCGTCGCCGCGTATATGATATTCTGGGCGCCCTGCGAAGGAAGGATGGCAGATCAGTATGACGCTTTAGCTTGGAGCCACCAGGCTTATGCAAGGGCTCGTTTCTTCATGCTCTGTCTCGTGCCCATTCCGCTTCCTTCATGCGTACCTGTTCCGCAGACCGGAGCAATAGCCACACGATCGGCGAAAACACCAAATAGTGGTACCACTTCGGTTCGTAGTGCCGAAAGAAGTCCGTGTGGCACAGTCCCGGGCAGAGGACGTGCACGTTGTAGCCACGTTTGTACAACTCTCGGCCGTAGTAGAAATTCATCAGCTTCGAATTGTTATAGAGCCTATTCAGGCGACTGCCATACTCCACCCATCGGCCAAGGTGTTCGAAATCAATCTCCGCTTCGATTTCGTGCATCCGGGATGATACGACGACGACGCGCGTTTGCTGCTCCAGCAGTCGTTCCTTCAGCAAATCGACGAGCAGAAACTGCCCGAGATGGTTTACACCGAAGTGAACTTCGAAGTTTTCACGCGTGTATTCGGGCGTGCGGGCGGCCAGTCCGGCATTGTTTACCAAGCAGTACAGGGTCGGGATGGTGCGCTGCACCTCGCAGGCAAACTTTCGGATCGAACGGAACGAGGCCAGATCGAGCTCCATCGGTACCAGCGCTCCGTTTCCGCCCACCTCGGAGCGGATCTTTGCAATCGCTTCATTCGCCTTGGACATATTTCTACAAGCCATCACGACGGTCGCCTGTCGCCGGACGAGTGCTTTGGTGGCTTCGTAGCCCAGGCCCGTGTTGGCTCCGGTGATGATGAATGTTTTCCCCTGAAGGGAAAAGTTCGATTTCACCCAGCCCCATTTGCGTAGTTTGTAAATGCGCAGTAGCACGATGGAGCCGAGAAGACCGGTGGCGGCACCGGCACCGACGGTGGACAACGTTACCTCCGATGGGATGAATGGCATTATCGAGTGTTGGTTTTCTTTTTCGTTGCGGATTCGATGGCTTTCTGAAGGAAGAGGAAAATTCACAGTTTGTTTTTCTCGATATGATTTGAGCGGAGTATCGTTGGCGCTAAAATATGGTTTTAGATATGGTGTACTAATGTACAAGAATTATTTATTAAAGACTTCCGTGGCCGATTGATACTCTATTGTAAATACTGCCCACTAGTTCGAGCTCATTATATTGCGCACAGCCCGATCGAAGCTCTGTGACGTCAACGGGTCTCCGGGCGTGTAGAACGGATTGCAAACAGCATCCGTGTAGTGATTGTGCAGATTGCGGAACATCGCACGCACCTCGTTCTCCCGGAAGGACGTATTGCTCGCGTCGATCACGATCAAAAACTTGACCTTGGTATTCGTCACGTAGCCGTAAATCTTATGCTGCTCGGTCGAAATAAGCGACCCGAGGTACAGCTCGCGACCGTCGGCCGTTGGCTTCTGGTTCGTGGCGCACCGCTCGTCGATCACGTCCAGCGAAGCGTGGACCTGGTACTGCAGCGCGATCTCCTTATCCACGTTCGCCGTCGCGATGTACAGCGGTGCGTTGTCCTTTCCGACGATCGCCACACAGGCGCACATCTGGTGGGTGGTGGCCAAAGAAATGTTGCAACCCCAGAGCCGTGAACAAGTGACGGAGCAGAAAGAGAAGGAAAAGCGTATTCCATTGTTTTAATAACCGATTGACACGACGGAAGAAATGTGCAATAAGAAAACGGAAACTCTCAAGAAAATGGTGAATAAAGCATCGCAGAAGATGAGGGGAAGAAAGATGAAACATCATTTATACACACGGGACGAGTGTGTAGTCCCCATCACGCTTCGTTGATTTTGGCTACGTGGTAAACACTCATATACCTTTTCCCATGCTGAATGTAAGCCAATAAACTTTCTCACACAATATTCGAAACTTCAAAATATGCTAATTTATCTTCATTTTCCAACCATTTCACGATAAATTATTCACAAACTCCAAAGGTCAACATACCACAAATAACGCCCAATATTCGGGTAGTGGAAGGTGCAGAAAACAATCACAGAATAAGGTTCTAACTAGTCAACTAGTTCAACGAATGTTTATTCTACGCACCTTGTGTTACTGTTGGTAGAATCCCGCAACTCAGAGTACAAAATGCAGTTTTAACACACTTCTAAAATTGAAAATTTACTACAAACTGAGCCGCCCTTTTACTGCTCCGGGATCACGCAGGCTTTTGTTTACGATTCGAGGTGTATTTGACAGCTGACGGAAAAGTACGGTCAACTGTGGTAACTGAACCCTTGTGCTTCGCGGTTGTAATTTTTCAACTATGCTATTCATGCTGCATTTTAGGCAAAACAATAGTACGTTTTCCCTTGTTACGTGTTGCTTAATTCAAAAGTACTCCGCTATGTTCTGATTAGTAGATTATTTTTTATTATGGAAATGATCTTTGACAAACGTTTCTCCGACCAGTATCGGAAAAACTAAGCTTGCCTCCGCGTACACTTTTACCGGTGTTGCATCCTTTTTAATTTTTCCCCATGAAACAGCCTCATCCGGTCTAGCACCGCTATCACTTCCATCGAACTCGGACCCGGTATTGATGAACACCGAATAATCAGCTCCGTTGCGCATCAGATTTGCGTTGCAGATGTGATGCTTTACGACTCCGCCACCGACTATGACTATTCCCGATTGAACCGCCTTGACTGCCATTGTGTTTAACCTACGCAAGTCCGATACAATGTCCACCACCAAACCTGGGTTCCGGAAGGAGTGAAAGTACATCATATCCCCTAAACTTCCGTCGGTCAGGGCAGGACTGAACACCGGTATGCGGTTCTTTGCCGCCCAGTAGTAGATCGACGATTCATCGTTGATTTTTTCCCCCAGCCTAGCAATCACCTTGGACGGGGTCCACAGGACGCCTTTGCTTTTTTGTTCGTCTAACATTTCATCCAGAATTGGTAGGACCCAGTTCTCAAATTTGCAGTAGTTATCATTCGGAACCAGCAAATTTCCTATTCGATTGATGCCACGTTCTCGCAGGTCGCGGCCCCCCATCTCGAAGGAACCCAAGTACGTTGGTGCTAAACATTTTATCAAATCCTCTTCAACTCCGCCAGCTGTAGTCACGATGCAATCTACCATCCGATGTTGAACTAAAAATCGAATCGTTTCGCGGACTCCTGCCGATACCATGTTCGACGTGTAGCCCAGAAAAACGGTACAGCTTGTTCGACGCTTTATGAATTCGTCCTCTTCATAAGCGTCTAGTTTGTCCTCTGGCAGCGGTATGCGACGAGCTGTAATCTACAATAAAATTGCGGTAAATGTTCAGGTCGCTGAAGCAATTCAAATACATACCATTTTATTGACTTCCTCTATCGCCTTTCCCAGGTTTGTCGCCTGGAATCCGCTGTGCACATAGGTGCTGAAAAGTTTCTCATAATTGTACCCATCGTTCCAGTCATACCCATGAACCGTTGGTGTGTCCTGCGGTAGCTTTGTGCTTTCCTGAAGCACCGCTTCCTTAGCAACTGCCGGTTCCGCAGATGCTTCCATGTTGATTAACGACGTAGAGGGATGTAAAAACCTTGCACCGAAAAGCATGTGCGTTCACTCTCGGTTGGTTTATTTACTAAATGTTCTGCTGTTCGCGTCGACCGGCTGTCAAAGTCAGCTGTGCTCCCGCGGGCGTTGTTGCAATTTGTAGAAGCTGCGGCAAAACTGTCATATCGCTAGTTTAGTTTGTACCGTCCATCGTGGAACAACACGCCGCGCTATCGCGTCGGTCTTCGGGTGCGGGTTCGAAGTAGTATTCGCGGTTCCGTTCGGTCGGTAGTGGTAGCCTTCCTGTACACTACTGTAAGTGCCAGCTTGCATTAGGTCCTACGCCGTACAATGGCCCATTAGAATCACGGAGTACATCAGGTTCTCTGCAAAGGTAAACAAAAGCGTGCGCCTGACTCCATGAACAAGATTCGCAGTGTGTTCCTCGAAAAATGCAATAACTCCACCAGCCTCTCGTGATAGTTGGCAGGGAAACTTATTCTCGTTTCGCGGAATTTGTTTGTCTAGCGCTGAGAGCTACGATTATAACACATCTCCACATCCGGCCACCCACCACTGGCTGTGATAACATTCGAAAATTGATTTGTTGTCAGCTATGCGACACAAGACGAGCGAAACGGGTACCCGAGAAACCCTTATCCAGAGGAAACACCAACTGCTGTATTCCAAACTACTTATCACTCATCAGCCACCACCGGGCCACCCTTTCCGTTGATGGGATGTGCGCTTGCTGTGACGTCGACGGTGGTGGTAGTTTTGTCGTTAATGCAGTAAATTGCTGATAAAAACGCCCGTTTCTCACTGACAACACGAGTAATCGACCCGCGGGGAGGCACGCGGACGCCCTTGGAGTAGAGGGGATTTTGGAGAAAGAGGTTTATCCGATGCATCATGCATCCACCCCACTGCCAATGCACCAACATGCGACGCGTGTGCTCCGGTGTGTCAAGAGGACGGGCGTGAAGAGACGTATGCGACGCGAATCATACTGCAGTGCATGGAGAAGGCCAGACACGACCTGCCATTGACGGTCATTCGGGGGCAAGGCCATGTGCCCCAATACACTGACGGGACACGGCCGTATTGTGTCAATCCGCCAGCCCCAAAAATAACAATTCCACGAAGGGGGGCTCGTGCAGATGACGCGCACAGTTGGTGGGTTGAAATGAACCGTGGAGTGAACGAATGAATGAACGCCACCGTGCGGAGCGCGGAAAATGGCACGGAATTGAATAATGGCGCGTATTTGCTGCATATGCCCTCGTTGGCTCGCTGGCCAATTACAGCGACACGACGACGCGCTCCACGCGTCTTCCCTTCCTATTGAAATCCACTGCCGGGCAGAAGTCCGGTGCATCCGGGAGGGGACAGGATGCAGCAGCATAGAACAAGTTTATCCAACCGTCTTCTTTCATTTCTTGGGAAGCATTTTAATACCCCTCTATTGATTGCAAAACGATGCACCGATCAATGTGAAGCGTCCGCTCCGCTACCCACACACCGGGGCAGTGGAATGCCCTCTTCTTCTGCTTATGCTCCCCGCGGTACTGCGGCAAATGTTCTTGAACCGGTGGCCTTGAGAAACGCACGTTGCCGTTGCAATAACTCTGCCATCATCCTTTGCCACAACCGGCCGTTTCCTGCACGATTTCGTTATGTCCGAAGCGTTTTCTGCTCTGTGCTCCATCCGCATCGTTCACGAGTGGAATTATGTGCGGATTTACGGTGAGATCGTCTTACCCGGCCGTGCTCCCGGGAGCTTGTTTCATCCACCGTCGATTGCCGATTAATAAGCAGCATCTCAAACCATGCTTGGAGTCGGTTACAATGGCTACGAGTAAACAATACTAGGGGGCCCAAAGACTCCAAGATGACTGGTTTCCTAGCTTCCTAGCGTAGCTTCCGGCGACTCGCTACATGCTTGTGTTTGCTTATATTAACACTACTCTCGAACGACCACATTTATTGTCTCAAGCAATTCCACGTTGTCCGAAGGTCACACATTCAGTTTGTGGGATTTTGTGAATTAAATTATGTTGTTGAATTAACCCCCCAACCTCAGAGAAGTGTAAAATTCCTTTTACGTGGGTTTAATGTTGTTAGCTTCATTTCTGCCGATCTGCCACTTACGTCAACGAGTAGAAAGGGCCTGTGAGTAACTAGAGGAACACTCGAATACAACAACAGCCAGGGACCGTTGGTCAACAGCACGTGAAGCCTGCGTCAGAGCACGTAACCAGCCGGGCGACTAATAGAGATGATGAGTCGCTCGAGGAGTTCAATTTGAACAACTTGTGCAAACAAATCTTTTCCAATAATTGGTGTCATGGTTTCGGGTGTGGGTTCCCAAATTGCTGGAAGTGTAGGTTAACTTATGCAATCCGCAAAGCAAGACAAACGGGAAAAGGAGAAGAGGAAAAGCAAATAGGAGACCTTCCCCATCGGGCCCGTCGTTCGTTTTTATGTGGCGTGTGAACTATGGATGCGTTCTATGGTGAAATTTGATGCCCTATGTTTGGCCGGGCATTCCGAGTGATCCATTCGGTCGCCAATAAAACGGGCGAAACGGGCGCTTGTGTTGTGCAAAAATTGAGCACGTTTTCCCTTCGCGTCTGTCTGCTCGTTAGTAGAAATTCCCTCGTGCGAATTCTTTTTTTTGTTTATCGTCGCTTCGTATTCATACCGTAAGAAGCTGAGGAGAACCACAAATAACGTTCAATTCGTTTCCTATGTTCACCCACACACACATTCATTGCCATCCTGAAATGCTTCAACCCGACAAACGCCGGTGTCGGGACACGTTTTAAACTTTCTATTTAGCCATGCCGCAGGTGTATGTGCCCTCCGCCAGGCCCTCCGCTAAACTTTACCCCCCCGGGCGGGACATTGCCATTGCATAACCACAAGTTGACCCATTGCGCGCGGAGAGACCTTGAGGGTCTCTTAATGTCGGGCGAGGGACATGCACGCACACATTTCGACACCGACCTTTTTTTGGGAAATGGACCTCGCGGCCAAATAGGCCGAATAATTTGCACTCGGTTTAGCGCAGGATTTGTTTATCCTTTCCAACCCACTTTAGTGGACCGCTCCCCCCGGATCAATTAAACGATTCACATTTGTTCGCGAAGTGAAACAGGTGAGAAAAGTTTATGTTGCACGGTCATCCTTGCGGGTTTCTTTCTCCGTCTTTGTCTCCTCGGCGATCAACGACGACGACGACGACGACGACGACGAAGACGTTTAGCATAACCGCAGCAACAAGGCGCTAACCACAACTTGCTAA
>JAOEFI010000006.1:22394775-22406503 GCA_034621735.1 Anopheles plumbeus
CGGAAGATAATTCCAGCCAACTTTCACTAAAGCCACGCAAAGTCAACGATTTCGTCTGCCGCCCCCGGGGAAAAAACGGTAGTTGCTACTACGGCCGACAACGGAAAACTATACGGGAACGAGGAACAGACAAAAAAAAACAACAAATACCGACAAAATGGTGATTTCGAAAATATGCTGCATCGGCGCCGGGTACGTCGGTGGGCCCACGTGCAGCGTGATGGCGCTGAAGTGTCCGGACATCAAGATAACGGTTGTCGATCGTAGCACCGAGCGGATAGCCCAGTGGAACTCGGACAAATTGCCGATCTATGAGGTAAGTGCGGGAGGGTGGGTGACTGGGCGCGGGTGGACGATCAATTTGCTTGGGGAGGAAGTATCGACGCCCACATTGAAAAGCACGTGTTGTCTGGTCCGGGTTAACTTTGCGGGGCGATGCTTCGGAAAAACTCGTTCCTTCATCGTTGATTTGAAGATGATCGTTTTTTTCGCGGAGCTTGACCTCCATGGTCCCACAGCCCATAAAAAAAACCAAATCAAAAACCGTGTTCGTCAGTTCAGGTTCTTCGCCGTGCGGCTCCCGCCTAGCACGCGTGCTGTAACCTATCTTTTGTCGCGGCTTGCCGTTATTTTCGCAGTAGTTTTGTTTGCGAAATGAGTTTTGGTGGATATGAAAAGCATAACGCTTATCCAACATGCGAAGAGAACACGGTGCGCCACTGCAGAACCGGTTTCTCAGAGGAGGGAAGGAGTGTTCCCCCCATTTGCAGTGAAAAACTTAAATTGGCGGAGACGATCCGCAACGATCAGCCAGTGGAAGATATAGCGGATGCTGTCAACAGCTTGCGGAAACTAGTTCATTAGTATGCTTGTAGCTTGCGAATCAGACGGAAGTCGGCTCTAGCTCAGAATTGATTTGACTGAGAAAAGATGTAGTGAGTCTTGGAAAATGTCATTTCAATGCAACGGTATAAGGCACTACTTTAACCGACAGTCCCGGTTCTAAGATCAAACAAATATTATCAAATCGATTACTGAAACATTGTTATTTAATCCATAACTAAAGAGTTCGGTCGAATAATTTCCCACTATTCCGTCTGATTACCTACAATTGCTTGATAAGATTATCAATCAAACGTTATCGTCCTTATCTGAAGTGGGCGCACTTCGTTTTTTTAAATGATTCAACAAAAAATAAAAAGAAGAAAAACCGTAGGTTTTCCCTTCGTACTCAATCACACTGATGTGCTGTTTGCCCAGATGTAGTTCTATTTTTTGCGCGCTTCCACTCGAGCCCACTTCAATGAATTTAAATTCACTCGCAAGCCGTCAGGGTTTCATGTCTGCACCTTTCTTGTCCCTAGTCGAAACACTTTGCGGGTGAGCTGTTGAAGCGGTTAACCAAAGAATAGTTGGGTTTTTTTTAACGGCGCCGTCCGTACGTCCGCTGGACGGTGATAAGTGAACAGTTCCGAGCAAAAGCAGATCGAACGGGTTCGAAGACCGGTTGGCGGGTTGCCGGAAGACGGATACGATCTTATCACATCGTGACATTTTTATGACGAAGAAACTAGCAAGTATTGGGCGGATAAACGGTTTTTTTGTCGGTCAGAAGTCTCTCGGGAATTCGGGAAGGAAGCGTCCCGAGAAGGAAGACAAGGGTAAGGCTATTTACATAAGACTTTGCTTACTTAATGACCAACACTTGTTGACTTTTAAAACATGTATTTCATTGCCATTTATTTTCAAATTGTGTCCAAATAACTGGACAACTTTTGTCCGATATTTGATGCTCGTATTCGCCGTTCAAGGCTGCTGTGTTTTCGCAGCCTACTGCGACAATCTAACCCTTGAGGAACTCCCAACATCCCTCCAATGCATGTACGCAAAAACGAATGTGCAAGAATGAGCTGGAACACAAATGTGTTGCATCTTGGAATCGTCAGACCTTTGATAACATTCTCTCGCCGCCGGGGCTATATAATCTCATCTCTTCCTCCAGTGTTCCGTGCAGTTTCTATGTTCCCGCCCTCCCCTATCTTCCTCTTGCTCCTCTCTGCTCCATGTGTACTCTGGATTGCCGAGCGAAAGCTCAGCGAAAAAAAAACGGCAAACAGCCATTTCGTTTCATTTCTTCCTCTTTTAGTTTTGTTCCGCCGTTCTTCGGAACCATCGTCGTCGGTCGTAGCTCGCGGCTAGCTCATTGACCGTGAGCTCGTTCGTCCATCACCGGCGACCGGAGTGCATCCAACTGCACACCAGAGAACGGCCACGTGGCACGCAGATGTTGTTGAGAACTAAACATTCTCTGCCTCTCTGTTGCTGTCTTCAGTCTTCAGTCGTTCAAACAGCGACGACAAGTTTGTTGGAAGCGAGAGAAGCGTGTTGTTGGATTTTAAATTAAAATTAAAAGATAAATCCAACATGCAAACGTGGCCTTCATATTTAAATGTAAATCCTCCGGCGCTGTATGACCGTTACAGTTGTACATTGGGATCATGTCTGCCGGAGGCGACTACTTCAGAGTGGACCGTATTTAACACCAAAGCGCAACCTCGGCGGTGCGGGAAGGAACAGAACAGCCTGACTTGATCTTATCATTAATGGCGTTCGTGGTCTGGAAATAGGCTTCCCGCGAGGGCATTTCCAGCCAGTGGCTGCTGCTAAGTAATGATGAATGTTGTCTCACTACGTAGGGAACGTGAGTTCCCAAACACAATCCACGAGTTCGAAGAAGTGCTGCACATCCGACACTCCAACTTCTCTCAGCGTTTGGGCAAGTTTTGGAAAAAGAGCCGAGGGCGATTGCATAATGTCGTATTTGTTTGAAAATACACTCTTCGCTTTAAGGGGCAGTGACTCACCCCTCCTCGATAGATCGTTGGGGTGAAAAAAAATTACAAAGATGATCGATAGTTTTGCTGCTTCGAGGCGGTTGCGTCGTCGTGGCCATTTAGCTTGTTCAACGGCTCATCGGCTCATCGGCTCGGAGTTGGTCTTTCCTTCCAAAGATCTTCAAAGATCATAAAGATCGACCGACTGGGCATGCAGATGCTATAAAAATGTTCCTCTTTCCATGTTTAAGATTGTTGCAAAAAATCGAAAGACGAAGAGTCACCGTTACGGTTTTAACCGAGGAATTACCAGTGAGGGGACGTGTGCGGAGGAAATCTTTCTTGCCAACTTTGAATGATCATAAAGATCGACATGTAGGTGCTATAAAAATATTGCGCCTTCCGTGATTTACTGTGTAGCAAAAAATGCCTGCCGAAGTTTCGCCGTAACGGATTTCACCGCGACCGATTACCGATGAATTGCCGATCTGCCTTTCCACCTTCGAAAGATCGTAAAGATCGACCGGCCGAAGTGAAGACGTGCCATAAAAGTGATCCTCTTTCCATGATTTGGATTGTCGCAAAAATAAAACACATGGAAGACGAAGTTTCACCGTTACGTTTCTCGCCGAGGAATTACCGATGACGAATAACAAGTAGTCTCGTGCCCGGTCGGGGATCAGCAAGCTACATTCTTAACGAGGCGAAGAAGCGAGGTTTTCAAACTGGTTAAGATTCGGGCCAGCGTTCTGCGACGTCATGTGCCCGACGTTTGGAGCGATGCTAATTATGCACCAGAAACATTCGACCCGGTATCGTCATGCATTCGTCCTCCGTTCCACGTCACCACGACGAAATCTTGCCATGGAAACGGATGACTCATGATATTTATTGTTTCACGATAGCATCATCCGCCAGTAAGCTTTGTTCGCTTGCTTACCTCATCCGGTCTGGCGCTCACACTTGTATAGGTCAGCATCTCCATTGACTGATCGCACCATTCCTATGGATGGAGTCGAAAATCGGAGTAGATAACTAATGTTCTCCTTGTGAAGAAAGACCTTGTGCATCTCCATTGATGATTTGATGAGAAAAGCCCTTCACTTCTCGGCGGACGGTGGGGTTTGTCTTCCTGTCGGAGAGACCCAGTGATGCAACCTATAATTGATTGATACATCGATCTAACCTCATGGCCAAGAACAGTCTAGGTCTAGGAGATTCGACGATTGTTGTTCCGATGAAGACTCGGAGTCTGTTCACATTGAGCTACGAATTCAACAAAGTTAAATAATGCAAACAAAAGGACGTACATTTTCGTTTCTCGTTGAACGTTCTCACCAATAATCGCTTCTGATTTGTCTAAATAGATAAACTGTCCATTTTGAGGTTTTTGTCTCACAAAAAACTTCTGTTCTCTTTTCTTCCTGCTCCCTAGCCCGGCCTGGATGAAGTGGTGCGCCAGTGCCGCAACAGGAATCTCTTCTTCTCCACCGATATCGAGGCCGCCATACAGGAGGCCGAACTGATCTTTATCTCCGTCAACACGCCCACAAAAACGTACGGCAATGGGCGCGGACGGGCCGCGGACCTCAAGTTCGTCGAAGGGTGCGCGCGCATGATCGCCGAGATGTCGCAGAACAGCAAGATCGTGGTGGAGAAGAGTACGGTGCCGGTGCGGGCCGCCGAGAGCATCATGCACATCCTGAAGGCGAACCACAAGCCGGGCGTGAAGTACGACATCCTCTCGAACCCGGAGTTCCTCGCGGAGGGCACGGCGGTCGAGGACCTGCTCAAGCCAGACCGGGTGCTGATCGGCGGCGAGCAGACGCCGGAGGGCCAGGCCGCGATTGAGAAGCTGTGCTGGGTGTACGAGCACTGGATACCGACGCGCAGCATCATCACGACGAACACGTGGAGCTCGGAGCTGTCGAAGCTGGCGGCCAATGCATTCCTGGCGCAGCGGATATCGTCGATCAACTCGCTGTCGGCGGTGTGCGAGGCGACTGGCGCGGACGTGTCGGAGGTGGCCCGGGCGGTCGGGCTCGATTCCCGCATCGGTCCGAAATTCCTGCAGGCGTCGGTCGGCTTCGGTGGCAGCTGCTTCCAGAAAGACATCCTCAACCTGGTTTACATCTGCGAGGGTCTCAACCTGCCGGAGGTGGCCGCCTACTGGCAGCAGGTGATCGACATGAACGACTACCAGAAAACGCGCTTCTCGCAGAAGATCATCGAGTGTCTGTTTAACACCGTCACCGACAAGCGCATCTCGATCCTTGGCTTCGCGTTCAAGAAGAATACGGGCGATACGCGCGAAACGCCCGCCATCGCCGTGTGCAAGACGCTCCTGGACGAGGGTGCCCAACTGAACATCTACGACCCGAAGGTGGAACCGGAGCAGATCCTGGCGGACCTGACGCACCCGAAAGTGACCGACAGCCCGGAACACGTGAAGCGCGCGGTGCAGATCTTCGCTGACCCGTACGACGCCGTTCGGGGAACGCACGCGCTCGTCGTCTGCACCGAATGGGATGAGTTTGTCGTACGTCATCATCGTCACCATCGTCAACGCTGTGGGCCGAGCACGAGCACCACGGACGCCGACCACGGCCGCGGAACTAATCGGGAACTCTTCCCCTTTGTTGTCTTCCCACAGAGTCTCAACTACGAGCGCATCTACGCCTCCATGATGAAACCGGCGTACATCTTCGACGGGCGCAAGATACTGCCCCACGAGCGGCTGCAGCAGATCGGCTTCCACGTGCAGACGATCGGCAAGCGGTTGCTGCAGGCGTCGCAGAGGGCCCCGCCCTCACATACCCACACCATCCCCAATGGACACTGCGCCCCGACGGCCAACGGAGCCGGGGCGCAGGCCTAGTAGCTCTGTTGCCTCGTAGATAGTACCGCTAGTGGCACCGCTTCGCCCGCCGAAGATGGGTATGCAGCTTTCCATTTCGATCACGACCCCCAGCAGCAGCAGCACCACAGCAACAACAAGCACGAAGAAGACCACGATGACGACGACAACAAGGACGAACACCGCCGCTACCGGTTGCCCCTCGATGGCATCGGGCAGCGGCTGTACAACGATGCCGCCGGGTGGTGGCAGTGTTTCCTCCGCATGGACTGCACCGGCACCATGAAACCCTCCGACACCGGGCGGCCACAGGGTTCGGACCACCGGCGCCGTCGCTCCGTGGAGATCTATCGTTCGCGTCATCTCAGCGCAACCCGGCAACACTCACCACCGCCGCCACCAGCACCACCGCCAACACCGCACCGGTTTCAGTTCGGGTGTCGGGTCATACGGACCGTTCGCAACAGCGTGCTGAGTGACGCCGTCCTAGGGGGCACACCGACCGTCGAAAGCATTCCGCTCTACCTCACCCCGCGTCAGGTGGCGGACATCGGTGCTATTGGTGGTGCTGCACCGTCCGGTGGCGAAACGAGTGGTGAAATTACGCCTGGGGGTGACGACGATATTACGATACCACCGGAAGATCGAAAGTATTACTACTAGCGGACGATCACTCCACTCGTAGGCAATATTAATGCATGCCCACGTGTTCACTGAAAACTCGCTAGGAATCCTGCATGCTTTCTCACGTCTCGCTTAGCATGGTTGCCACCCTCTTCCCTACCGCTTTCGCCATAGTTAAACATCACCGGCAAATCGCACATCCACAGGGACGAATTACTGCAGAAAAAATAATGACGAAAATGGGAACGAACCATCTTGTAGGTTAGGGATCGACATAGGCCAAATCGAATCGAATCTGTACTCAAATACTTTCCTACCTGCGCACCTTGCTTCCTGCCGTTTTCCATCGCCTCATTGCACGTCGCTTAGTTAGAGACCTTTAATATTCACTTCGGGTTGCGAACACTAGCATGGTAAGCATTAGCACCGGTACGAGGTGGACCAGCAAACTCCCCACGGGCCGACACTAGTAGCCTTTTTGCCGATAGTATTTCTACATCACACTTTGGTTTTGTACGGGGGGGGGAGCCTTTGGGGAATGGGCATTTCATTAGTATTTGTACAATAAGAGCGCACGACACAGCCAGCAGCATACACGTAGCGAAGTTCGACCAGAGTGCCGGAGAACAAAGTATCTTTATATTAACGGGTCCGGTCAACCTGCACCGATTACTGGATGGGAAAGAAACACACGCATATCGGGTAAAATAGTCTGGCGTTAAATGTTTCTTTTCAATTTTAAAATTAATACACGAATGTATATCGTGCACATTGGCAGCGAAATATGCATGTGCAGAGCTGTAAGATAGGAAGGAAACAATCGGTTTACTATCCAGGCGGAATCCAGAACATGTCCAGCTGGAACCAACTCATACGTACCGATTCTTCGATTAGATAGTAAGTGGAATAGTTTGAGAAAGAAACAATTGTATCTCTTAAAAGAAAACGAACTAAAAGGGATCCTAATAAAAATACATGTATGGAGCCAACCACGTGCAAGGAAGTGCGAGATCAGATATCCATTAAGCTGGAACCGCAAGTAGAGTAAGCAGTGATCATGTCTCGAATGTCCTTGAAAGGAAATTGCGAGGAAAAATTATGTAACAAGCAAATCGAACGCTTTGGTGCAATATTTAACTATTTTAACTGAACTAGTTTCTTCTGGAGTACCATTTTCTTTGTAAATGATTGTCTATTCCCTTGTTCCTTGGCGAAAAAAATACGACGATTCTTTCAATAACACTCTTTACGAACATTTGGTTTTCATCATTAGTAAGGTATCCTTTTGTCAATAAAAAAAATTCTACATTCGAAATTTACCTATCGTGAAAATCGAAAGGATATTTTTGCTTGATCCTACATTTCAAGTCTTTAACGTTCACGGACTATGCTGTTCTCACTATACAGAACACTCACAACATTGAGATGTCAAATGTATCAAAACAACAACATTGCCTGGTAGCTTTCAAACAAGATACGATTCGCAGTACGTCCCAGAGCCGGTTGTTGTGCAATCTTCAGCAATTTTCAGAGACAAATTCAAGAAGCTATGTTAAAAGTGCTAACGCCCTCGTGGGCATCTGGAGCGAAGCTAATCGGTGGGCTTAAGAGTCGGGGTAAATTATCCACACTTCCTTCAACCGCACCACGGACGATACACACTCGAACGAAGGCACGTACTTCGCCACCGCCAAAACTAAGATTCTCCCAGTCGGAGCAAAGCAATAGCATCACCCCCTTCGGATGGGGTTTGCTGGTGAGTGGACAGGAACGTTTAATTGTTTGTGGAATCTCGTTGGGGCTGACACTCGATATTGGCAGATTATCCCTGCGACCACCTTCGGGCTCGGCTGCTGGCAAGTGTATCGCAAGCAATGGAAGGAAGACCTAATAGGGAAGCTGGAACATAAAATCCACCTGGCACCGGTACCTATTCCCGACAAGTAAATGATGAAATGACCAGCTCACGGAGAAGAATGCAGTTCATTACACGGCCTCTCTTTACCTTTCTAGTCTTTCCGATCTCAGTTCCATGGAGTACGAAACGGTGAAGGTTCGCGGGGAATTTCTGCATGAACGGGAACTGCATTTGGGCCCCAGGGCGTGTATACAGCGCGGTGATAGTCATACGACCGGTGGACTGATTTCACAGAAAGAAGCCTCGATGGGGTTCCTGGTGATTACGCCTTTTAAACTGGAGGGACGAGAGTGAGTAAAATGGTTTAACTTGCTAGGGGACAGGGTAGTCCTGCTAGCATAGCTTGATGGAATTACTAGAATAAAATTCGCCTCATTTTTATCTTCCAAATTTAGCGACAAAATTCTCGTCAATCGCGGCTGGGTCCCGAAACGGTTCCTCGATCCTGGATCGCGTCCCGAAGGCCAGACGCGCGGTACGGTGGAGCTGGAGGGTGTCGTACGGTTGCCGGAAACACGACCCCAGCTAACACCGAAGCAACGGGGACCAATCTTCATGTACCGAGATGTGGAGAAAATGTCCGCCCTGTGCGGCACCGAACCGTACTACATCGATGCGACAGTTTCATCGACAGTGCCGCACGGACCAGTCGGTGGCCAGACGCGGGTAACGTTGCGGAACGAGCACCTCTCGTACATTGTCACCTGGTTTAGCTTGTCCGGGTTTACGACCTGGCTGTGGGTCCGTCAGGTAGTGCGTGGCAAGTCCTTCTGATCTGATGACGCGTACAAGAAAAGTTGTCCACGTTGTTACGTTTTGGGATGATAAAAATAATAACACTCTAGTAAACAAAAGCTATCCAGATCACTTTGATTACATTAGCACCCAGCTGTCCATACTTGTCATCCAAAGAAAGAAAAACGCGAAACATTGCTTTCTTTGTCGTTCGTTTTTTTCTGCTGTCCATTTTTTTTGCAACATTTATTTCGCATAAATCCTTAAAACGCCTAGGTAAAGATCTGTTTTAAATAATTCCTTTCTAAATGATCCATGATTCAAACGATAAAACTTGCGTGGAGTCGCAAGACCCATCAACCTCGCCCATCTCGCTTGTTCTCTCACTTATGTATCACCCCCTGTACGTTTCATTCCTGTTTACTTTTCCTTTGCATTTCGTCGTCGTGTACGCCTTGTGTTAATGTTATGCTTCCTGCTTCGTGTTGAACGGAAACAGATTCCTTCTTCTTTCTGCCCTTGCACTTACACACTATACTAGTAGTGGACTTATTTGAATTTTTCTTGTTTACGTTATCTCCCTCTCTTGGCCTGACGGTCGTAAAATACCACCACAAAACGCCACTGCCGCGGCGATTGCATGTTTTGCATCTACGCGTGTCTGTATGAAATGGTTGATGTTGGATAAACTTAGTTAAAAAGACGCGTTTCAGCTTGTACAATAAATCCTAGCCTTTGACGGGACAGAGTGGAGGCATGGTTTCACGAAGTGGGAGGTAAAGTTTAAGCATCTGTATTACAATAATAAGATGCATTATAAAAACTAACTAGCTTTTTCCTTCACATCATTCGTCCGTTTATGAAGGGGAAAAGCGCGATTCCGCGCTAAAACGACGAAGAGCAAGAACTTATCAATCGATGATTTGGTTTCCATATTTTTTCAACTTCCAACAGAACCGTCCATAGAACGCTTCCCCGGCTCAACTCAAGAACACAAGTGCCGGCGGTTAAATGTTGGGATTTACTTTTGCCCTACGCCTGATGTAAACCTAGTGTAATCCTGCACGCCGTTGTTGCGTGTAGTGCAAAGATCAGCGAGCGACGCCTTCTGGCATTTGTCGTTTGTTTGTTATGTTTGAAATGATCCTGTTGAGATGTGTCCTGCTGCCAACCTTCGTAATGGAGAAAGAAAATGATTAACTAAATCAGCGCGCAAACTAGGCGTATGTGTATTGTTACTAAAGTATAGTTTCCATATCCACTAAGTTGTCACCTATTTACATTTTTATGATACATCCTACTACTCCTCTCTCTCTCTCCCTATACGGTCTTGTCCTCGTTTCTGTCTGTGGGAAACTCCCTTCAAAGTAAATCGTTCGTTTTCCCCCGCAAACCTGACCGTTCAAACTAAGGAAAAACTTCTCTGAACCACTATGAGTCAGCTGGACTGTAGTAATAGGCGGGTCACGAAGGCAACCGAACCCAAAGCGAATGGACAGCGATGTCACGGATGAAACTCCAAAAAATGACACTCCTCTCTTCCGTCGTGTGTTTGGTTTTGGGTTGGTTTTATTTACTTTTACTTTTTTTTTCGCAGACCATTTTTAATATAAAATATTCCATGTTTGTCAGCATATAATACGGTCGACAGTAGAGGAAACGATAGACTACGCTCCTCCAGTGCTCCTCGACCAGCTCCTCGACTGGTGATCGATGACCGGAGAGCTCGGCATCCCAATTGAATTGCTAGTGTTAATTGATAGAAGGACAAAATGAACGGTTATTTTTTTTTCCATCCCAAGGCGAATGAAATGGGCATGTGGAGCGTTTGATATAGATTTGAAAGACCAACCGGCATTGCTAAAGTGAAGATCTTGTATTCCACTAAGCAAAACTGGGATAAGGAAAATTATTTCAAAAATTATACAAAAACCCACCCCATGCAGCGTCTGTAACTAATCCTCCTTCCGATGTCCTTAGCAAAAACACGCAACATTTTACAAACACATCTTTCGCGGACTCGCAGTGGAATTAATTTCCACTTATTCTAGCTGTATGCTTTCCGCAAACGGAACCTACCATTCTTCCTGTCGTCGGCTCGGCTAACAACTAAATGTAATCAGTTACCTTCCATTGTTTCTCCCTAGCATTCTATATATCTGCCTCATTCACTGCACATCCACACACACACACACTGGGGGGCGCGGGCGCGTCTCCGCACATTATCATCTCTTATTAAAGCTAATATTTTGTTGGTTTATTATAGTTAGTGTTCTGCGTGTCTGTGTGTGTGTGTGTAGTACGCAACTGATTGGCGACTGAGGAACGAGGAAAGGTACAGTACACGACTACCGTTCCGTTGTGGATTCGCTTTCTGTGGCCGTTGATTAGTATTCCATTTATCTCTCGCTTTCCAGTCATCGACATCGCTAAAGTAACCTAAACTAAATTCCACGTCTAGTTCTCTAGTTCTCCCCCCCCCCCCTCTCATTCTTTCTCTCCCTCTGTCTCTCTTCACTTCACCCTGTCTGTCGCTGTAACTCTTTCTCTACCTTTTCACTTAATCCCTTTAGGAAAATCTGTGTGGATCTGTTCTTTGTAATGATGCCTATTAGTTTTCTTTCGAGTTTTACAACGCACAGTCACATAGGACAGCGCCCCTCGTCCCCTGGGAGTTTCTAATAAGATCAGAATAGCGGTCTCAAAAATGAATATTTACCTTCTATTAGCTTTAAAAGATACCACTTTGTTTCGCTTTAA
>JAOEFI010000006.1:22434909-22446901 GCA_034621735.1 Anopheles plumbeus
CCCCCCCCCCCCCCCCCCCCCCCCCCCCCCCCCCCCCCCCCCCCCCCCCCCCCCCCCCCCCCCCCCCCCCAAACACACCAAAACCTAAAATGCCTAGACGCTTGCTCCATAACCTAGAGCGATAGCTTTATTATTGCTGCTCGTAACATAACCGTAAATGTTTCGTCTAAAACGTCCCTTCCTAACCCTTTCACCCGCGCGGACCACGGACGGGTTGGACGAAGCAATGTTGATGACTCTTTCTCTAACCTTCATCGCCGGTTGTCACTTCTTCCGTCTTCCCAATTCCTGCGACGGAGCGGGTGTTTACATGCTGTAGGAGCTGCTGCGAGGCTGGCCGAAGGTTACCTTCTCATTCCGGATTACGAGCGGCACGGCAGCAGCATCGGCTATCAGTTTTATTGACACCTTCAACATAAAACGGCGCACGGCTGCGGGCCGGTGGCTGCCCCTTCTGTCTTTGGTGGCGTCAAACGGTCATCAAATTGGGCACCATTTCCTTTTTTTTTTGGTTTTGTTGAGAGGGAGAAACCTACCAGGACTCAGTGTGTGGAGACGGGAAGGTTCCACATTCCAAAACAAAAGCCCAAAGTCGCCAGCGAACGGCTGTAAAAGTGACATCCTATTCGGGAGGAGTGATTCGTCGCGGGACAGCCAGTGCTGTACCCATTCGGAGCGCTTAACTTGTATAATCGATTGTTAATAGGATTTATGGATGGACGATGCCGAAGGATGACGGATCGTCCAGGTTTAGTAGTTTGATTATGGACTCATGCCGGCGACAGGTTGACCGGACTGTGACTATCACCGTGGGATTCCGGCGGGACAGGGACACTCCGCGGGCAGTTTTGAAGGATAGAGGAATGCACAGTTTCAGTGTGTCGTTATTGCTTTCCTGGCAAGTCGGAGGGCTTGACTCGTCAGTCTAGTGTACCAAGATTGCTTATCAAGCCGGGACCGATCTTGCAATAAACAAGATGTTAGAACGATGTTAGATGTGGATGTTTGATTTTAACTGCGAGACCATTATTTATGGTAATCGATGGTTGATACATTCTAGCTGTGGGTTTTTAAGCTGTGGGTTTTTTGTTTCGTGTCTGGCATGCGATAAGGAAGAAGAAGTTGTTAGAACTCGTATCGTTTGGCCCCTGCATAGTCGATGCTCGTGAAGAAACTAAATAATATCAAGCATTAGTATTCCAAAGTTATTTCGTTTCTTTTTGTCATATGCTCAAGCCCACGAAAATTGACTTATTACGTTTCCAACTAATCTAATAGGCAATTGTCGTCTGTCAGCGCATGACAAATTATAGCCCTTCTAGAGACCCGTTCGGAGGTCGTACCATCGGCCTCCGTTCGATGCTAACTAAATCCTCACGACGGCGCACGGTGCAATTATGCTTATTAAGGACGAATAAAATACCCGAACTTTGCCTCTTGCTGGCGTGATTTGTTGCTGTCTAACTATTTTGACAGTGGGAAAAATTAAATTACACGCCCGGAATGTGGACGAGCACGCGCCGCGGCCACGAACAATCGTCACCCTGTGTGAGGAACTTGATTATGTAACGCAACATTCGCATAAAGCATCCGCCACCATGGTTCGGTGGATCGTGGCCTTTTTCGCCGGAAGAGGGGGAACTAAAATAAATATGACTAATTACCCTCGCCCGGAAACGTGCATCGCCACGTGTCGCCGCTGTAGGTGTAGTGAAAGCCGATGGCGAAAGGCTGAAATAAAATGATTACACGCTGCGAGGAATTAGTTGATCAAATAGTGATTTAATTCTCCATGTCACGAACCAACGAATTTTGGTATTTATTCGATGAATGAGAAGAAATCGACGAAAAGTGTTGCTCTGTGCGTAGTAATACAATATTTCAAAGAACATTTCAGCTCTTGGAAGCATGAAGACAAGATGCAAAGAAAGCTCAGGTCACTTTGTCTGCGTAAAGCCTTGCAGTGAAAATGTTTGACACTTAAACAACTTCGTCTACAGTGTAGAAAAATGTAAGTGAAGGAGCATGATTCGATTTATGAACTGTACTGAAAGCACGTAACTTCTTCAGCATAAACAGATATAGAGGCAGAGGCTGAAAATGATTTATAAAATCACGCTGAAAAAAACTCTGGAACAAGTAAGACATTGAAAAGGATATTCACCGGCCCAGAACTTCGCTTCACTAGACCGGTGGAAACTCGGTAACATTTTACTAGGTAAGCAAATGTAACTCGGTAACCGGTCGCGTTGAAGCAGCCCGGCCAAAGTCTACCGCCACCGTTGGCTGCATTAAAGTTCCTAAATTTGATAAGCAGATTTCAAACGATTCGCCAAAGAAGCAGCGAAGTACGATCATTATATATTCCCCCGGTAATTGAATTGAATTTTATGTTTTTCCCCTTCCCGCGATCCAACGGAACACACCGGGGCTATACTGGCCCTAGCCCTAGTAGCATGCAACCGAGTGCGCGCTGGCAAAACATACCAAACTTTTCAGCAATCCACAACGGAAGCCGGAGCGACTGGAAGTTCTCGTCCGGAATCGCTCCCGCGGTGCGCGCTTGATGAACTGCGCGGGAGCAGGAAGCGGAAGTGCCAGTGTACCCGGGGGGCTTTGGCAAACAAATGAAAGCCCGTGACGCACGGGAAGGAAGCGGGGTCGGGACGAGACCTCCAGCCCCGTCTACCATCCTGCTTCGCCCGCAAAGAGGACAACACGAATGTATCGTATCGTAGGGCTGTCTGTATACATACACCATATAGCCGTATAAATAGTGTCTAAATACGCTTCCTTCCCGCCGCGGGGCATTGATTTCGGATGGGCCGAATAGGGAAACAAATCCTGGGAGGAAAAAAGGCCAGCCTGCGATAGAAACATGCGCCGTGGAAAATGAGCAACCGTCGTCGCGGCGCTAACAACCGTTTGACAGCAGCCTCGAGCCGCGAAAAACCACGCCTTCTTTTCATCTTGGTTGAAGCGCGCGAACGTCGACATTCTTCTCCTCGCTCGGACAGTAGGATCTCACGGTCCCTTATTTACTGTTTTTTATACATAGGGAACTCGTGCCGCGTGGAGCGCGACCACGCGAGTCGAACGCACTCACAGCATCTTTCGGACGTAGGAAAATACAAAATGAACGGCCCGGCAGTACGCGTTCAGGTTCGCTTTATGAATGGACGACGGTGTGCGGCCACAGCACGGTCGGTTCGTTTCCGTGTAGCCGAGAGTGAGCGTACGATAGGTGCGAAGAGGCGCGCGAGCACGAAACCAGAGCGGTAACGCCAACCTTTTGTTTTGGTTTCCCGATCGTGTGTGCTCGATGTCCGTGGGTCGCGGTTTGACGTGTCTATACCCACACAGCCGGCGGCGATACGATTGCTGCGTTGATCGCGAACGCGATGCACACGAGTGAGAGCGCGAGAGTGATAGAAATCGATTGATCGAAATCGCAGCCGCGCGGAAAAGGAAGCTGCGTAGTGGTTCGCTTCTCGTGCGCGCGGCGTAAGCGGGATGACGATATTCGTGCGGCTGTTGGGGCCTCCCGAGACCAGCAGTCCCGGTGTTCCGCGGCCAGGTGTTAGTGGCTAGTCAACGGGAGCGTGTCGGTACGATTGGATCTGCGTCCGCTGCTCGGCGGTGTTTTGCGCGGTTCGCGACGTCACGACGACGTGAGAACGAAGTGTCAAAAACTGGCCGGCGTTTGGTTGTTTGCGTTCGAGTGTTCCGCGATATCGTCGTTGATGAATTCACTCCGCATAGTTAGTAAACGACAAAGAAGTTGATATATAGTTTAAAGTGTGTAATAATCTGTTTAAAATAATACAACGCACATCGATCGACGAATTGTGAACGCAAAAGTGGATGAGTTCAGTGTATAAAGCTGTTCGGTGAGTGGAAAAAACTGAACAACTACTTAACGTAGTGTCACACAGAGATACCCACGCTAGCGGACGCCGGTGCCGGCAGCCGGCTCTGTCAGCTGACCAGAGCTGGCTTAACCCGCCAACGGCCGGCCGATCGATAGACAGACGGACGACAGGGCCGTCTCCGAGCGGACCCCCAGAAACGCTGATCATGATGGACATCAAACTGGAACAGCTGAAGGTAAGGCCGGCCCGTTCGACGCGCGCGCTTCGTAAAATATATTCCAAAACCGATCAAAACACTGTCAAAAAAGGGCAAACCGACCTGTCAAGCGTGATCGTGTGGCCCGCGGTCGTGTGGCCAGCGCCGCAATGACATGACGAACTAGAATCGTGAGAAACGGAGAAAGGCACGGTTGGACGCGAGGAGGACGCATCCGCGGACGGATTCTGCCTTCCCGCCGGCGGAGACCGATGGTATGAGTTTATGTCACGTTCGGTCACGTTCGCCGTCTGCGAGACCGACTGGGCAACGTTTTTTTTTCTCCTCTTCATGTTTTTTTTGATCATCCAGCATGGTAAGGAAATGAATGGCTTCATGACGATTCGTTTTTTATGCTTCTCTGGCGGGCGAGTGATACTTCCGAGGGGATTGATAATCGATTATTATGAAGCGGTTGCCGAACAGTTTACCTTCGGAGCTTCGGAGCAACAGCTCTTTCTGCATTTATTAAGACATTTTTTTTCTATTAAAACGATTACTCATTTGCCAGGATTTTAAAATAATTGTTATGTAAAGGCAATCATAAGGATAGACTGAATGTGCCTCTCCTCTTAGGTGACACTTCCTTCCCTTGCGGTGTATTTGTTAGGCGGTTTTTCCTTCATCCTTTTGGGTGGATTGGATCGCCGCTGGACCGACACGTTTATCGCAAGTCATCCCAGGATGAAGCATCACGATTGCAGGGACACCACAGATGGGTGTCCCGATTTGAAGATCATTCGGTTCTTGCCGCTGGTTGGGAGGGCGGGGGAGGGTGGTGGGGGTGGGATGATTATTTTTTCTTCCTCTCACAACCGACGGTATACCCCGCACAATGAAACGCCTGGTGACTGCGGTGCAAGAAAGGAAACGCGCTGGCCACCTTCGGTGTGACTGCGGCTCGCGTCGTAACTTCAAACGGTACGCGCGAGAGCGAGTGCGAGCTGTGGAGAGATAAAATCAAATTAAAATATGAAATAATGGAAATGAGCATGATGCTGCTCGATTGGGCTGTGTGGCCTCGCGGTGGGAGCCAACGAATGAAGGGATGGTGATGGGATTTCTGTACCGCTGCAAACCCTTCGTGGGTTTACTGGTTTTAATCGAGATGCCTCTTGGAACGACGGCTGGTGTTTGACGTAATGGTGGCACAGACTTGCAGAAACACAGTTGTGGAAATGTGTCTAGTTCTCCAGCAACGAACGGCACAGTGTAACATCATGTCGAATTCCATTACACAGGATGCTCTAAACCTTCCTCAGTTTAGTTAGCCTCGAAATGCCACCCGGAAAAGGCCCGGGGCCAACATTCCACGAATAACTACAGCAGATTTTCGTGAGGAATTCCAGATGTGAGCGCATCAGTTTTCCACCGTCCCGTTCGACCGAGCGCTTATCGAGCGACCGATCAATCGATCGTTGGGTGGTAAAACGAATCTCCCCCCGACGGGCGGTGTTGGGGATGTTTGTTTGAAATGTTTTTGAAGAGCGTGTCGAATCGATTTCGCTTTCGAATTATTCAGCACTCAGCAGGATTCAACAAAACGAAAAAATACCACGATTTGGAATGCGCTGTCGGCTGAAACGATCCGCCCGAACGTTTGAATGGAACGTTACACAAAAATACACAGTAACAAGTAATGGTTAGATTCGCGGTATGCTGGTATGCGCATCCCTATGTCCCCGACGAGGGTTGTAATGTAAAGAAAATATGATAACCGAGGCAAGATAAAATGTTTCCAATGGTGTGGCCTCAGAATCGCGCGCTCTTGGCTGGAACCGACTGTTGTAAGCTCGCGCACGATTGAACATCAATAAATCGGGGAAGATTTGTTGACGAGAATTGAAAAGACTTTTCTTCAACACGAAAGAAGAATACGGCTGACTTTAAGTAGGCCACGCTTTTGTGACACTTTCAGAGTCAAGGAAAGAAATGTTCTTTGTAAGTTCGATCCACTTTACTCAACGCAAGTGAATATAAATAGTTCCAACCGGGTAAGACGTTTTTCGTTCCTTTAGAAATGTGGGTGCTTGTTTAGGCAACAAATAAAAAAAGCTCAAGCTTCGAGCATAAAGGGTGGGAAACCCCGTTCTCCTATTCTTGATATGGCTGGAACGGGGTAAAATTATTTAGGCTCATTCGACCTCAGAACACACTTCTGGATGATTCATCCTAAGATGTCTTTCTCCGCGTCAAGTGGAGTGTGGCGAGTCGTCAGTCAAGATCACACATTATCGATCGATCCGGGTATCGCTTTCGTCGGGTTGGGTTTAACGAGGTTCGAAACCGTGAGCAGCCAATCGGTGGCTGATCCTCCGACGCGTCGAAGTAATCTCTATCGCAGTTGAGCCTGTAATTTGATAGTGAGCCCGTGCAGCATAAAACTGTTCCGGCGTAGAGTGATCGTCACCACCCTCCCAGGAGGTGAACATCATGGTTGCCCAAATTGACGTTGTAGTATGGTAATTCTGTTGCTACCTCGTCGTTTATGCTACCTCGCCTGTGCAGATGATATTCAACACCAGTGCCGTAGGAGTAAGACGGCGGGCTGGGGGACAAGAATCGATACATTTGATGAACGAAGGAAGAGGAAGATGGAAACACCATCGGCTCCCGTCGGCGTTCGTAGAATAGAGCCCGCTGGGAAAGCGAGCCTTCATCGTCGTTCGCCGAGCCACACACTGGGTGATATAATTTACATTTTATACATATTTATGCTAATCTGCGCGAATCTTCAACCCTCCCCCCATTTCGAGCGTTGGCGTTGCGCATGTTGCTACTTTTTTTTTTTAATATTTTCCGGCGTGTTAGCGCTGCCCGTTTGTTTCCCTGCCTTACCTTGTTGATGTTCCGTTTTTGGGTTCTTAACTTTGTTCTTCCATCTTCGAAAGGTTCCACTTTTCTCGACCGTCGAGTGTGTTCCACCCGTATGCGACCACCTGGCGCCGACGGAATGCAACTAGCAGAGTGGCCCCGAGACGCTTAGCTGGTAGTTTCGGTAAACTAATTTGCAGACGGAAAGAAACCGAAAAATTATCGCATCAACGTCGGTAAAGTGTCCCATTTTACGACCTGGTACAATGTCGATGACGCGGTTTGTCATCCGTATGCGATTTTATGGCGATCCGGCACAGAACTAACCTAACGCAACCGGTCGGAGGTGGGGCTTCGTTCTGTTTTATAATGTTTCTGATGTCCTACACGCGACGCGGACAAAATCTGGCCGTTCGCGTAAGCTCGGAGAAAGATAAAAAAAAAACCAACTTTGTAGCAGAAGTCGAAGCCTGGGGATCAAGTTGCAAGATCCCAGAAGCTGTAGCCAAGCCCAAAACCAGCCCCTTGCAGAGTGTAGCATTTCATTTTAGCGGCGCCTCTTGGGAGAGGGAAGCCGGCACACTCGAGCGCATCTCGCATCCCGAGCACCGAAAGCACACTCCGGAGGTACGGAGTCTCGAAATCCACCGCATCTTGCCGCTGTTCCCGGGGTTTCCCAAGTGGCCGAAGTCACGCTGGCCGCGCGGTCGCGGCCCACTCGAGCCGTTGCGGGGCGTTTGCGTGAAGTGGTTTTTGGGGATGGAAAAACAAACTCTGTTACCGATACGGCCACTCACCGACTCCGGTGTGGCTATCGAGCTTCCAGCGACTTTGGGCGGCTCGCACTCAGTGGGGCCGGAGGCCATCGCCACCCGGAGGCACTTGCAACTCCTTCGCCGCGCGGACGGGGTGGGAGGCGCATTTTTCTTCACCGCGCGCAACACACGTACGGGCGCCCGATCGCCGCGTCGATCGATCCTCTTGCGCTTATGAAGATGTTCACCGTGACGGTTCGGTCTGGGGCCGAATCGTACCTTCTAATGTTGCCGCCAAGCTAGGACATGGAGAGGGTGCACTCGAGTGAGCTTAAGATGCTGTTGAGCGGTTCCCCACTTGAGCGCGCACCAACGCAAACGGTGAATCCCATGCTTCGGTTTTTGTTTTTTATTTCAAGCAAAACGAAAGTCAAACGAACGGCCGAGGATCGAGAGGACGGCTGACGAATGGTACCATCTTTCGGGTGTCACTTTCAGATGGCCCGCGCTGGCATTGTTGACGGCTTCTGTGAATGTTTGTGAGTTGTCGAAAATGGAAACTTTTATCCTCTGAAGGAGGTTGGTAGAAGGCAAGTTTAGGCACTTATTCCATGATACAAGAATCCCAAAGCTGTTGGACATAGGGCGTTAGTTGTTTTATTTCTCAAACTTTGGTTCGGAAATTTATCACCTATGCTATGGTAACTTAAACGATTATAAATCTTTCGTTTTGGCAAGTTTAGACCTCCGTCTCTAGGACACTTGATGGTTTCGTTTATGTTCCCTAGGTTAAAACAACTCAATGTAGCCGTTTCCAACTCCATCTTCATATGTGTGGCAATTTTTCTAGCGTTGGCTCTCGAAACTGAACACCAGCTGAAAATAATAAGAAAGGACAAAGAAATGATTTCGTTTTCACTCATCGATTCGTATGTTGGGGCTTGGCGCTTTAAAAATTGCCCGTGTCCAATCGCTTTACTAACTCAATCGTGGACCATAATCTCAGCGACCTGCGCCGTCCGTAATCTCTCGCTCGGCGCGCACAGAAAATCACGACCATCGATCATTGCGGGTAATTCGACGCTCTCCGCCGACCGCGAACTCTTTCGCCGGAGCTTTGCGGAAAGCTTCTTAGCGGCTTCACCACATGCAACGCTTCGGTAGTTGGATTACGGCCTAGAGAATCCGCAGGCTCGGGAGGGAAGGCGAAAAATAAAAACAGAGGACCAAAACCCCATTGGCACACGGAACGTTTCACAGGCGCGCTGTGGAATTGAGCGTGGCTGTACTTCACACACGATTACGGTATGAAATTTGGGATTAGTGCATGAGAAATTGGGAAACAGGAAAAATGTTGATCGCACCGCCACGTACAAACGCCACGGCGCAAGGCCATCGGGATCGGTTGGGGACACGCTGAGGGAAACGGGGGCAGAAAGAAACCATCGCAAGAAAAACAAAAGCAGCCAGGAAAGCAGCAGCAGCAGCATCGCTGTACATAAATTATTAATGACCCACGGCTAATGTGGAAATATTTTCTATGAAATTTTAATGCCTTCTCAATCACGTTCCAAAGCTGTTGTCGTCGATCGGTGGTGGCGACGGGCCCTCCGCAGGGTTCGGCAGGGGGAAGAAAATACGAGAGGACGTTTTCCCCACGTGAATGCTTAATCGACACGGATTAGTTTCGAAGCTTTTCTCTCCACTGTTCAACCCGCGGCGAGTATGTGTATCTATGTTACCCCGTTCTCCATGGGGAGAAGAAAACAGAAAAGACAAGGTTTCTTGAAGTCAAACCTCCAGTGAGGGCTCATAGATCGCGCGGTGTCTGAGGTGGAGTTGTCGGTTAACGTAAGGCTCAACAAGAAAAGAGAGGTTTCGACTGCCCTATCGAAATATCGAACAACTGACCGCTCGAGCTGAGGACGTCTGGAAATGGGCGCCATATGCGGCCCGGGTTTTGGTTGTGAAGCTTAACCGCCAGGGGCCCTACCAAGGGCCGGCGATGGATTTAAGTCGACTGAAACACTCCAGGACACCAGAAGCCTGTCCGAAGGCCGACTGACCTGTGGGTCGTTTTATTTGTTTTATCTTTATTGTTCCGCCATCACGCGTGCAAGGATCACTCGTGGCGCGTTCAATGAAAAGCTCTTTAAAAAGTAGGTAAGAAAACAAATGTTCAATTCCGTTCCACTCATGAAGGAAGGACGTTGTGTGTGTGTGTTTGTTTTTTTTTGACAGCTGTCGGGAGAAACGGCACGTTTCCAGGACAATCCCGGAGGCAGCCTGCAGAGTGCAGATTTTCACACTAATTTTCCATCCGCCGAGAGGGACACTCTCCTTTCGACAACCATAAATAACCGAAAATGGACGCCAAAAACAATACACGCAACAAGAAAGGACAGCAGGGGATGAAAGGGCTTGTGTGTGTGTGTGTGTGTATCACTCCTCAAACACCTGGGCTAATGTTGGTTTATTTTTCGTCCTGCCACCACCATTCCCCGACACCGCCGGCCGGCCAGGAGTGCAACATCAGTTGGAAGCCGCTACCTTCAGGACTCGCAATTCCTTCTTCGTCATGGAACGCCACCGGAAAAACGATCATCATGCAGGATCAGGATGCGCACCCAATTAAAAGGCCCGGCAGGACGATCGGTGGTTGTTTTGGCTGATGATTTCGGATGCCACCTTTCTTTGTCGAATCGCTGCCCAGCGGGGAGTCCACTCGGGGTGTCAGGGTGCCGTTTGGTGTCATTTTTCGTCCTATCTTTTCCGCCCGGGAGTGTGACTGCCGGGTGATGTTGCGTAACTTGCGATTCTTGTTTATGGGGTTGAGCACTCTTCAATTCACAGGATTGTGTCACTTCAAACGCAATTGTACGGGATGATTCGGGCAATTAAAAACGATTTTCTGTCCCATTTTTGAAGGAAATTGGAATCCTAATAGGAACACAAATGATGTGTTATCGGTATTTGAATTAAACTGCTGCTAAACTAAACTTTGGTTTATTAAATTCTTATGAAACAAATATGGTATCATAGTTGGGCACATGAATTGGAAAGTTCTGTCGATTTAATCTTCATCTCTAATGTCAATGAAAATATCCCCCATTGAATATATCATTGCTTCAATGTCCAAGCATTTCCAAAATATGAATGTGTCAAATAACAATTGCCTATGTAAATAGAACTCCAATAGGCCGGGTGAGGCAGCTAATCCGGCCCTCGAAGCACCACTCCATTCCATTACATTCATCCTATGTTGTTATTCAGCGAAAAAGGCTTCGAGCTGTCGCTGGATAACGCGCTTTCGGTCCCAAGAGTTCCGGCAGCTTAGTTCGGCTTTCGATCACGTTAGTTCTTTCTGCACGCCGTACGATCGGTGGGTTGGTAAGGATTGACTCCGGCATTGCAACAGTCCGGGCCGCGTTGACAAAGGCCCACATGAAACCCACTTGTTGCCCGCGTACTCTCGTTCCCTTTCTCTATTTCTTACTTTCTACACACCTTTACTCAAAACTCCCTGCTAATGATGTGTGCGCAGAAGCGCAAACGGATAATCTCCTTTGCGGGATTAAGATTAATGTCTAGCCTGACTTTGCGTATTAACATAGGCATAAGCTTGGCGATAATCGTTGCTGTTATTATTGTGGCCGTGCTTCGTGTCCTCGTCGGAGAGTGTCAGATTTTCGTCCCTCCGTCTCGGGGTCCTCGCCGTTCGGGGGTTCGTTCGCGTTCGAGTTCACGGGTTGCACGGGTTCAATAAAGCCATTCAGAAACGGTTCAACCGTTTGGGTGGCGTCGGACGCAGATGTGATACTTTCTGTCAGACCGTGAACCGGCAGAGGTTCGCTGGCACTGGTCAAGTTGTGAGTTATGGGTTTGACTTTGATGGATAGTTAGGCATCAAAGAAGCCCGTGCCTTGTGTGCGCATGAGATGCATGCATGTAAATGGTGGGCAAGTGGTACAAATGTTTCCAAACGATTGCGACATTGTATTCAACTCTTCATAAACTAAATTGTAGCTGTTTTGCAAGGTTCTGTTTAGGGTCTTGGAAAACTGTTACCAAATTCAATGCTAATTCAATGCTAAAAGAAATATATACCAAATGAATAATTTCATGCGAGGAAGAGTTCCAAAATTGGCTTACCTTAAGATGCTAACTTTCCTTTTAAACTTTAAACGACCATTTTTTCTTATCTGAAAAGCAGTGTTTAAAAAAATGCTAAACAAAATTGAGACATTAAACTAAGCGTAGTTCCATTGTACGGAAGTGGTTGCTTCATTTAGATG
>JAOEFI010000006.1:22456425-22471711 GCA_034621735.1 Anopheles plumbeus
TTGGCACCGGGTGTTTTCTGTGTGCGAGGTATCGCGATGATAGATAGCACACTCTCAGCCCATGGTTGTTTGCCGACGCAAGTGTTGAAGGCGAGACATTTATCATGTTCTCTTTTATTTTTGGTAACTAATTGGCACCAAAGTATACCTAACTTTCTCGTTTCAATGGTGGGTCGAACGTTCACGCATATTTTCATTATTCTAATGATGCACTAAAAATGGCTGAATAATTTATCATCTAGAATTTCTTAAATCTAAGCATGCAGCTACGCTCCAACTAGGACATCAAAAGAATGAAGATTATTCCTCGAAAGTCATTTCCCCACGAACGGGAATAACCGTTTACAAATTATAGCATTACTTACCAGTAGAACATATTTTCCGCCTCAACAGCGCTTTCCCTCGCAAAAGAGCAACCGACAAACTCGTAGCGCGGTGGTTAGCATATGCTTTCTTTTATTATTCCTCTGGTACTGCATTGTCATAATGGACACGTTTCACTTCATAAACCACCAAACAGGGGACGCGCCCTCCGGGAAGTGGCCCAATAGGGCACTGGCAGTGAGCACACACGGAAGCCCCCTTTTACCCGTCGCAACCAACCGAACAGCGAAGCTCAAAACCCGCAACGATCGGTTTGCTTTCAATACGAAAATAATAAATAATAAATTTGTTCCCGAACGACCCGGAGGCCCGACCGCTTCGACGAGTGCCGATCCCAACGGTCAAATCACGGTCGCTGTGGTAAGTGAGAAATGCTGTGTGCGTGTGTGTGTGTGAAAAATGGGTGCTCGAGCAGCTGCTAATGTGCGTATGACAGTGCGATTTCCCGACCAGCCCGATGGAAGGTCCTTGGCGGCGAACAAAACAATAACAAATGATGATGCATCACCCCTCCGCGCGAAGGACGCTCCTCGTTTCCTCGCGGTCGTTATGGCGGCTGAACATGAGGGTCCTTGTGCGACAATGGAGAGGGAGAGACAACAACGCTAGTACCAGCTAGTCAAGTCAAGTTCCGACCAGGGAATGGCCCCGTCGAGTGGCGTGTTTATTAGCTGATGCAGCGTGAAAAGTAACGCCATTTCAATGGTACGGCCCGCAGTCCCTCTTCCGATCCGTGCGTTCAAAGGACGATGGAAGTCCTTATTTTGTTGTGAAGGATATGACGCCAAACGCTTCGAGAATTTGCAAGGGGAAAATTTCTGACAGTGCTTCCATCAAACTCCCATCATTGGCTTACATTTATTATGTGAGGGTCCCGAAGCAAAACGGGATCGGTGTGAAGATTATTTTTTCCTTCTCGAAGACATACTACCGGTATTGGGGAGTCGCATTATGCTTCCGCCACTTTAAACAACATAAAAGGGACAACCGGTGGCTTCTGTTGCGGAAGCAGATCGGTCAATCTATACTCAAGGGATAGAAGAATTGCTGGTAAAGTAAAAGGAACACCGAAGATGTTTCCGTTTCGATTGTTCGCGATTTACAGGGTGGCAAAAACGAATCGTTTGTTTATTAGGGGACTTTAGGCGGTTCTCTTTAGCGACTTTAAGGATGGGTCTGGGAGATGCTGAAACATAGGAAGGAAAAGGTGGCCATTCTTCGATCGATGACTGTCGATAAAACGGATGCTCTTCCCAGATCGATCGATCCTCGCCAGGGGAAAGGTTAACCGATAGTTTGCTCCCCGCAAACAATGGCACTGCTAATTTCGGGTTCCGTTTCCCCCGGGTTGGCCGGTTGGATCATCTGGCTCGTATGGTTGGAGTTTTTATTCACCTTCTTGAACTGTTTTTTGCATTTGCAGACTGAGCTACGGGTATGTACCGCCTGCGGAGAACCGATCGCCGATAAGTACCTCTTCGATATTGATGGCTGCGCCTGGCACGGATCCTGTCTGCGATGTTCCGTCTGCCTGTCACTGCTCGAGCGGCAGCCGTCGTGCTACTTCCGCGATCGACAAGTCTACTGCCGGACGGACTATGCCAAGTAAGTGGGAATATAAACTCCATGTAATGTTTCATAGACCCACCACACACGGGAAGATTGCATTTCTTACTCACAGCAGGAAATAAAACTATTATCATGATTACTTTGTGAAAAGTTCGGATTCTTCGAGGTCCCTAGAGTAAACTATTATAAACAGAAATGTGGTCAACATCTGTGGTTCAACTTCTTCTATACAAGTCTGCTACGATTGTTTCCCATACATTTTCCGAATCAATTCTGATGGATTGAATGTATCCAGTGCAAACAAAGATATAAATATTTAAAGAAAAGCACATGCGGGTGGTCAGATTAACCATTAATTCTGAGTTATTAAGGCTCGCTCGGAATTATGTCATCGATTATCTAAGTATTCCATTTGCTCCGCCCGACCCGTTTCGGCCAATGTCGATCTGTCTAGGCATCGGGAAACGGCGCAACCGCTCGCATATAACATCCTAATAGATCGGAATGATTTATGTACCACACCGTCGGGATGACGGCCGTGTCGTGCCTGGCGAACGTAAAGTCTTGTTTACATATAATTAAGATTTAACCCGTTGAGAATTAAAATATTACACTCCGGTTTCTCCAGCGACGCAGCCAGCTCGATCACTTACCGGACGGGCATGGTGGGTTCCTTCGTGCCGGGGAAAGGTACCATCGTGATCGGAGTGTAGGGGAGGGGACACTGTGAAAGGAAAGCCAAAATCCGGCCAACACACCTGAAGAAAGCGAGTGCGATCTCGGGGCGGTGCGGGATGGCATTAGAGATACATTAATAATCATAAAAAAGATCGATGCCACGGCGAGCGAACTGTCAATCATTCCGAAATCCGGCAGAATCGACTCCACACGTGCGCTGCGAGCCTTGCTGGTGTCCGTGCTCGGCCCCGGTGTGGGCCATATTTCACATCACTGTGCGGGTAGTAGAAAGGAAAACGGTAAAGAAAAATGCCTCCCAAAGTAAACCAACGGGTCCGAGTGGCGATCTGTTCCCTTTGGGCTGCGCGTTGGCCAAAAGTGAGATATTTCTATCAATAACTCAAACATCGCACACAATAAACGCACCTCTCCGCGGGCCTGCGAGTTTCATTCGCGGCACAAAGAAAGAAAAAAATAATGCCACTTCGGTGAACAAGCCAACACACTCCAGCCAGCGGAGCGTCCCAAAAAGTGAACCGAAGGGATATAAAATAAATAAAAAAAACACGATCCCGCGACCAGGCCGAGGCAGCGCCAAGCCGGTAGAAAGGAAACTTATGCTGACCACCGGAAAAAAAATATGTATAAATGGTGATCGCCAGTCACCGATCCCGATCGATTTCGATCTCATAAGCGAGCGATCCGCGCGCGCGTGTGTGTGTGTGTGTGGCGTACCGGGGAACATTTGCGCTGAAACCGCACCGAAGACCCGCCGAAGAAGAAATTAATCATTTTCCCTCCGCTTATAAAGTGAAATAATTTATTGATATTTCTCTACCACTGAGCACCACCGCCACCTGTGCGTTGCATCGTTACCGGCTGTTCGAGGGGGTCCGTCGTTTTCTTTCTCATTTTGTTTTTAAAGGGGAAAAATGATCCCAGGATCAGGCAAAAATAAAAGTTGGAAAAAAGTAAATAAATAAATGGACGTGAAACCGCACGACGACGACGATACACACCACCGGTATCCGTATCGGAATGTGTTCGATCTGGTGCCGGCCTCCTGCAACAAGTTGCTTCCTTTTCGGCCGCAACCCCAGCGAGATTCCTCCCGGTAGGGTTTAAACAGATATCGCCACGAACGGAATCGGTTCGACTCCCCGTTCGATAGGCGCAACGCTGAAGCAAAACGAAAGACTTGCGCGAGCGTTATAGAAGCGACGAACCCCTCGCTTGGGCCGAAGGATTATTAATCTTTTTGCTTCACACAAACTCCCCCCGCTTGCTACCTTTGTGGCGTCTTCTCGTTGTTCGTTTCATCCCACTGCCCCCTCCCCTCCACTCGCACCGTTTTCTGGAGTGGGTGACCGATTTTACTAGTGTTTTCGGCTCCTTCTCTCAACAGTAACAGCGCTATTGTCGCTAGCGGGGTTTGTATTTTTATTTATAGACATTTCCGCCACTATACCGCTGCTCCCCTCCTTCGTCGATCGATTTGTTGAGTCGCCTTACTGGAGGAGATTTCAACCGCTCCGGTTTCCATGCAGTTGTGTATGTCTACGTGTGAATAAAATCTTTGTTTTGATTTCGCTCTCCCGCTTGACGTTTATTCGTGAGCAATGTTTGTTGTATATTTATGTTCGGATCGCTTGCACTGGCGCACATACAGTCGGATATAACCACGGTGCTGGACTGTGACTTCGTTGCTGCGCCATCTCTCGTGCCAATGGTACGCAAACGACGGGCCGTAGGAGGGACGTGAGAGTTGGTGGTCACGTGGTTGGGACGTTAAGTTGAGCCGATGAAATGCCGATTGACAGGGGAACGGCACTCGTCATTGTTGATGTTGTTAATGTTGATGTTACACACTCGGACGAGGATCGGACTGTGGAGTAGAGTCGAGCCACTGATTCAAGGATGGGGCCGGCTCGTAGGTGAGATATTTTACATACTTAAAAGAAATACTTTTTTGTGGAAAGTATTGTTTGGAAATATTATGTAAACACGTTCCTTGTTTCAACAGCAGCAACAAGCAGCAAGTCAGTAAAATATTCAAAGCAGTTCCTACCTCATCGAGGTTGCTTTAAGGCGTGAGGTCACTGTTCCTCGCTAAAAAAAGTTAAAATATTCTCTATTTTTTATTTCTTTTTCAAAATATTGATACTGTCCAAGATTAAAACCGTTTCGGAGTGAACTCTCAATGGCTTGTTACGGTTTTTTCTCCCCTGGCAACGTTATCAAGAATGTAACCACACTGCTCTGATGGCTGCCCGTGGCTGAAATAAAATAAACATGGAAGTAAAAAAATAAGAAAAGCACACACTTCAGTCACACTCAGCGTGGCATGACTTGTTTTGACAGCGATTTATTTATGGGCCGAATGGAATTATTATATCACGACACTTTATCTGACGGGCCGGCCGGGCCGGGTCGACGCCGTTCGCTAAACGGTGCGGGAGCTTGAAGCCGATCCTGACTCCGGTGCCGGCGGAACTGGTGGTGGCTGGTGGTGGTGGCCTTCCGTCGCGTCAAACCGACGGATGGGACGATGGGTCCCGCGCCCGACAGAGAGATGGAGCAGCGGGCTGAAGGTGTCATTCGGTAGGAGCTGTCGGATTAGACGTCCTTCGGGGGTGAAGGAGTGAGGAAAGGATTCCGGCCCTGGGAGGAGCAGAGTACCGATCGCTGGTAGGGCACTAGGCACTGGACTCGGTGGCAGTGCCGTTTGCCGTTGGCATCGCGCTGCCTCGGGATTGCGATGTCATCTGACGCGTGTCAAAACCCGGGACAGCCGCGATGGGTGTTATAGATTTCACGATCGTTCGTCTGCGTCTGCATTTCGTTCGTCTGCGTTCTCTAAAGCTCCACTTTTCCGGCGCCAAATGGTTCACTTCCTAAGGCCCTCCCCCCCCCACATTTCGCTGACAGTGGTTCTTCCCTTTGGTGCAAAGAGACAGAAAAACGTCACAGCAAAAGAACAGGAGAATGATCTCGAGGAATGGGAAACTCTTCACGGCTTCTTCGCTGGTCGATTCGATAATCGATTGGGCCGTGAACGATGCTCACGTTTGGCCTCTGGATATCGGTTACACGGACCTTGGACCCCTTTGGACCGGTTGCACCACCGGAATAGGGCGGAAAACCGGAACCGCGCCGCCGGTATTATCATTTTTATCAATTGGCATATTTATCAATTGGAGCAGAAGGGCATTAATAAAACAACGATTCTATAACGCTGTCGATTCCTTCTTCAGGGACACGTGAAAGGCGAGGACCAGGACGAACGGGTCGTGGTGGTGGCGGGGTGGTGATGGGACAATAAAAAATAAATCCATCAATCTTCGGCGCGGAAACGGCACGGTGCGAAATAAATATTTATAATGCGCACGCTCGCACAAATCTGACATCCACCACGGCACTGGTGGATGTCGTCCTGTTTTGGACCTCTTCGCTCCATCGTGACAAAGCGAGAGAGAGAGAGAGAGAGAGAGAGAGAGAGAGAGAGAGAGAGAGAGAGAGAGAGAGGAAGAAAAAGGGTGCGGAGGAAAGAGCCAGAAGCAACACGAGACAAGATCTGATCTGGCTGGAAGCTGAGGACCGATCGGTTCCGATACGGGAACGAACCTGCGCTCAACAACAGGATCGCTTGTTGTTGCCCACAGGATCGTCCGGGTTCTCCCGCCTTTTTAGGGTTCGCGCCAACCCAAGCGAAGGAGCAGAGCACTAACCTGAATGCTCATATCGCAACGGTAATTAAACAAGACATATCGCGCCTTGCCCATCTCGCACGGTTTCTTCCCGCGCCGGTCTCAGCTCGCGTGTGGGGGACAGTTTCGGACACAGGACGTTTCGCGACGAAGGAGTTTGTTTCCTTCGTACTGTCCCTTCGGCTTCTCCGTGCCGTTGTGGGGTTCTTGTGCGTCCGGCGCGATTCTTGGTGTTCCGTTCCGATATCCATAGGCGGTCCTGCAACCGAAGCGAGATGCGTATGATGACTTTTTTCGCTCGTTGTGATGTTCTGTGTATTACTGTTCGTTCGTGTTCTACTTTGACCATTGCACACAGCCAACATACAATGTTTGATTAATGTTTTCTATTAGTTCTGTTAGATGTTGCAGTTGTGAATACAGCAAAAATCAAAAACTAGTTAACAAATATTGTTGTTTGCTTTAATATAAAATAAGGGAGTAGAACTGTGTACTCACTTTTACAGCACTGGAAGAGGAACATTCATTTGTTAGTCATAGATAAAGTAATTAGTGAGAAGTGTCTTTCATGTCCTCCTGCTATTGATTTTTGCAGCATAAATATCTACACGATATCTTCTTCGCGTGCAATTGTTTCCCTTTTTGGTCCACCAAAGTGTCTCTTCCTTCTTGGTCAGGTCGGACGCGATGGCGATTGAGAGACCAACGGACTAGACAAAATAAAAAAGAAACATCGGTATTGCATGTGTTCTACGGGGGTAGATTAGAATCACCGTCGTCATCCTGCAGCTCCACCCCTACCGAAGACTGCTGCCTCGCTACCCCCTCCATCTACCGTTAGGATCGCGATCATGATGTGCCCGGCAAACTTGCTGCATCCAATCGCATCGCATGCCATCGTTATTGGACTGCGTTTCAAGTGTTCCCCGTAAGTGCCCCTCGCACACGCTGGCAATGATGAGGATGGCCTCCTGGTACTCCTCGCCCCGGTGGTTGCCGTCCGTGTTCGCTGCGTGCTGATGTTATGTTTTGATGTTGCCCCCACCATACTTCGTCCACCCTTCCCATCGTCCATCAGCCGGGCATATCGCGTTTATATCACTCCCGCGGATTGCGCAGTTGCTTCTGCTGTTGCTGCTGCTTTTGCGGTTGTCATGGTTTGAGTTTCGCGTTTTTATTTTCTTCTCACCTCTTGCGGTTTTTGGTGTTTGTGGTGGAAAAGTTTGAATTTTTGTGTTTCTTTCACTCTCCCCGGGTGCTGTTGTGGTTGATGTTGTTGAGACGATCGTTGCTGCTGCTGCTGCTGCTGTTGTTGTTTTACAACGTACCGAACGCCGGGTCGCGCCATCACCGACCGTGGTTGACTGATGCATACGGGGTGATAAATGTGTTTGGTGTTGCTACAAACGAGTTTATGATTTATCGTTCGCCGGTCAGCTTCGCAGCATCGCAGCATATCGTGCATTCGTCGACCTTCCGTACCCCAGTGGCCCCTCTCGCCTTGGTGTATCCTCCGCTCACCGTCGGTTGTTTCCGATTCCCGGTCCCGGCCGTGCGCGCCTGATCGAACCGACGGAAGATTAACTGAAAAAAAAAACTCGACAACTTGCTTATCAGCACATGGACTGCAGCACACACCGACACTAGACGAACGGGTGATATAATTGTTTTCCGATTGGTTCACCACCGTACCGTTTCCGACCGGTTGCAGCATGCTTCTCATAATTTAATTTTTAATTGGTATTGATTTTTAATCGAAGCAAAAACAACCGCTTCCTGCGCAAACGGTTTTGCTTCGGTGCACATATGTTTGCTCCCCCCCCCCCCCCCCCCACCCAGCGGTCATTTATCTTCGCGCAACATGATGTCGGAATGCGACGGGTGGCTGCGTTGACACTCAGCACTAGCGTTTGTTCATGTTCGAGTCCTTATGATTCTTAGACTATGGTTGTTTGCATTTTCTCATTTGCTTGAATCATTGACCGTGAATCATAGACAGACCGTGATAGAAGCAGGTTCTTAAAAAATCAGAAGTGAGGTGTCGTCAGCTCGCATATGTTTAGAAACGGGAAGTGATTAGTTTATCAAGCAATAAAACCGCGCCAAATCCGTTTGTGGTTCTACAATTTTTGACGTCAGTTTTCCAACAGAGTTGATCGATTGCATCGGATCGATGATTGATGAGGGGTTATGGAACATTTGCGAATGCTGACCGATTCTGTATTATGAAGCTGGAATCGATGGGAATGTTATGTATTAGTTAGAGCAACCCTTTTATGTTATAGTGTTATAAATTGGCAAATGTGTACGAATCTATGAGTTCGGTGAGGTACACTTGCAAACGGCTCGATTTGCAACATTCTTGCAGTTCTCCAGATATGTTTCGCCGAAAGGTTGGGGTTCATTATTTCTTTTTCCTCTTCCTGATGTGGGCTCAACAACACCATCGGCCATGAGGAGTGTCAAGTTGACGAACTACACCGGGAGCCATAGGAACATTTCTGCACCCAGTTCAATCCCTACCGTTGGCAGTTACTTTTTACTGTTTTTTGTTTTCATCAAATTCTTGATCTCCATTTCAGTCCGACGATTAAAAACAACTGTCGCTAGCTTGCTTCACACATGCGGTGTACATGCGCTGCGTTCGATAATTCGATCCCGGTGTAATATGCAAATATGGGCTCCAAAGGCCAGTAGCACCCCCGTGACGCTTGCTGTGGACAGTGCGACTTTTCACCGTCTACTGTCCGCGAGGTTTACTGTAGCGTTTCTTCGTTTGACACGTTCGCTTCGTTGCGTTCGAGCGTTCTGTGATGTACCACAAGATGTATGTTTTGTTGTTTTGCTTTTGTGACCCCTCTTCCTGGCCCCCCTTTCTTGCTCCTGGTCCATCCGTTGGCGCAAGAAAGCGGGTGGAAATGGAGCAGCCAGAACTGAGACGGAACAATATTTGCCGAGGAGGTTGTGGTGGAACGCAACCGGCACGGAAGGTTCTCAACGTTGGTAGCAACAAGACCAGACACTCACACACGTACAGACTCGCGGAAGAGAGAACGAAAAGTAGCAGGAAGGCGAAGAGAAAAGGTGTCGCGCGACCGCGCGTCGGTTCAGTCAATGGTTTGCGCGGGCAGGCAGGTTCAATTAAAATTAAATAAATAACAGCCAGCGGAATAAATAAATGAATGAATAAAATGAAAGCGCGAGTTGCGCAGGTTTTTCTGTTCCCCAACCGACCGGACGGGGTGGGAGAGGGGGCAGGGAATCTGCGACCCGGACTCGGATTGTGTCTCCTTAGTCGATCGACCGGCGAAGGAAAAGGAGTAAATGTAAACGGGAAGCAGCAGAGAGCAGCAATGGGCAGCAGCAAAAGGAAGTCACAGCGGGATGGAGTTTTATTTTATTTTACTATGTTGCCCCTTTCCACTTGCGGCTGCGGCAAAACGAGGAGCAACCCACGGACACGGCCGGAGGCGGGGGTTAACCGGGCTAGCGACGATAATTAAATTGGGCATCCCGGTGCGCCGTCAGTGTGTTTCGCCATTCTCCGTCCAGTTACGGTCCGTTGTAGGTGGAGGAGAGTTTTTGTGGCCGTAGAATATGTTCCGTAGAACTTTGTCGTGGCTGCGAGATTGCCAGCGGGAAACCGGGCACGTTTCCTTACATAGGCATGGCTGGTCCGCGTCCGGTGCCATAAAGAGGATGCTGCTCGGCCGATTCCTTTCCGAGGCGTACAAATTGCAACCGTATCGCGATGATAAGTATCGCCCCGAGCGAAACGGCGATGCATTAGAAAACATAATTGGTTTTAATTGTCGATCAGTAACGATGACGCATGGTAGAGTGAATAAATAGAAATACTCACCTGACCTACAAGTAATTATGATTGCATTTTTCAAATGTTTAAATTCAATTGCGATAGAATGTTCAGAACTGGGGTCGGTTTAGCGGTAGTCTTTTTGATCGTTCAGTTGATGGTTAGTCAATTTTTGTTGTCAAAAGTAAACAGGTCAACGAAACTAATCCATGTTTGCGGTTGGGCTACGTATTTGCAGAACATTCGGCGCCAAATGCTCCAAGTGCTGCCGAACGATAGCGCCCTCCGACTGGGTGCGCAAGGCGCGCGAACTCGTGTTCCATCTGGCCTGCTTCTCGTGCGACACGTGCGGCCGGCAGCTCTCCACCGGCGAACAGTTTGCGCTGATCGACGATAAGGTGATGTGCAAGATCCACTACATGGACACCGTCGACGACGGGTCGAACTCCAGCGACGGTAAGTGCAGGCCGGCGGGCGCCAAGGCAACCCGGAACCGATTCCACCTAGTCGCAGGCTGGGACTCTACTTTGTTGCTGTTGTTTCACGTTTTCGTCACAGACGGTTGCAGTAGCGATGGGTACAACAAGAACAAATCGAAGCGCGTCCGGACGACGTTCACCGAGGAGCAGCTGCAAGTGCTGCAGGCCAACTTCCAGATCGACAGCAACCCGGACGGGCAGGACCTGGAGCGGATAGCGCAGCTGACGGGGCTGAGCAAGCGGGTGACGCAGGTCTGGTTCCAGAACTCCCGGGCGCGCCAGAAGAAACATACGCACGGTAGGTGCGCCGATGCCGGCAGCGGCAGTGGTACCGACATCCGTCCCTTGTGTCTCCCTTCGGTCTTTGCCCTAATAGATGTCGTTTCCCTCTTTATCGCCCCCTTTAGGCCCGCGCGACCACAATCCCAATCTGTTCAGTGCGCTGCGGCAGGACATGAACAACAACAGCAGCGGGCAGACGGGACTGGGCGATCACGATCACGGTTCCGGCATGGGCAAGCACCCGGGTGCAATGTTTAACTCGCACGGTAAGTTCCGACGGAGGCTGTCAGTTATATCCTATCAATAGAGCGCCACAGCTTAATGGACAATTTTCTCTTTCCCTCTCGTTCACTTGTCCAACACTTTCTTCTGAAAAACGAAAAGTAAACCTGATCAACCTGATGGTGTAACACATGGGAATGCAATCACTGTTGCATGCCCCTCTCGGAAGTTGCCAAATGGATGATTGCTGAGATGAAACTGGAAGCTGCCCAGCGCCAAGATGCCAGCAGAAATGGTACAGCAAACAAACAGCCAGACACCATCCACAGACCCTAGGGTTGACGCGGTGAGAAAAACTGAACGCAAAGCGTCCACAACACGGGGTTAGCCGGGGTTAAACTACCAAAGAAACTCACCGATGGCATACCGTCACTGATATTCAGACGGATTTTAGCACAAATAGGAAGCATTCTGTAAATATTTCAAGTGATCGACGTGAGGTTATGTAAGACTTCCAGAGACGAATAGAGAGGGTAAGAGATAGAGAAAAGAACACATGTTTAAGCCATCTCAAAAAGAAGAACAGAAAAGGCATAGTTAAAGCATTAATCTAGTGACAATTTAAATGTAAATAAGTTATTATCGTACATGTTTAAGGTGAATAAATCAGCTCACGTGGAGAAAATCGTACGTCTTGTTCTGTGTTTGTAGTGGAGTCTGCTCCAGTATTTTTTTGGTGCAACTCCATTCATTTCACTGTCCGCGGACAAGGCCGCGGACCATATTGTTCAAAATTTCCATTTTTGTGTGTGAAAGCAGGTTGAATTCATATCTTCGTTCGTCGATCGGAAAGCTGCGCAGCTGCGACAAAAATAGATCTATTTACACAGCCTGCCAGCCGCGCCACATACCCAGTTGAGAAGGGAAACGGTTTAGTTTGGCAGATTTTGGTTTTGTTAGATTTTCTTAGAACTTATTTTGTTCGTGATCTGCCTTCCCCTTTTGGGGCGGATCACAATTATAGCTGCAGGCTTCGTTCGCTATCGTTCGCCATCGGTATTGTTTGCAAAAATATATGCAACATATGTGCTCATTTAAATGTACCTTTTTTCATCACAAAATTTCTGCCACACGTTTTCTACACCAATACTCCAACAGTTGCTTTAAGTAAAACGTTGCTTTACTAGTGGCATAGATTTCGGAGCTAAACTTTTGGTTGGTTGGTTGGTTGGTTGCCAACCGCCAATTCGATGGTTGCCAAGTTTACTTTTATCCCCACAGTAGTTGAAATAGTAGTGGGAAGAACCTACCATTAACGCGTACGCACAACCCCAACCAAGGTCAATCAAAGTTGAACCCGACAGCTATTAGCCAGCTGTGTCATCAGTTGAAAATATGATGACGAGGAAGACACGTCAGCTTTAGCGAGATTGTCCCCAAGTGTGCTAACAATTAACAGATCAATAATGCTTACCTGGTGGTCCATCCGATATAAAAACGTATCAGTGTTTCAAGCGTCAGGCTACAGTGGATCCGAAATTACAGCAGAACAGTTCGTTCGGAAGTGGGGAAGAAGATGCCTGGATTAATGTTTGGTGTGTATTCATTGGCTTAGATTAAGCACCGTTATGCTTGTTAGGAGTATTGTGTTTTTTCATACATACAGCTCAAGGCTTTACTCGCCATTTTGTGTGTACGATGTGACAAATCGTATCTAAGGACATTTGGCTCTTTCAACTGGGGTTTTTTTTGTGTAGAACGAATTTCGCGTTTCGCTAGGTCAGCGAGCCAGCATAGTGCCCTATCCTATTATGCGGCCTACCACAGTTTCGAAGCTTGTCTGGAATAACAAGCTTGCCGCGTAAATGTGGTTACGATGAAAAGTAGTGCGAAAATACGGCCAAGTACAGATGGGCCAAGTGCAGATTATACACTTTATATTCTAGCGGAAACTCCCATTGTTGACAACATCCGAACTAATGAGATAGTTTACTTAATAAATGGCAAGAAATTCTGTTACCTTTAGGTATTTCATTTCGCGTACACCTATATCACGAACTAAGCTACTGGCGACTGCCTGGTAGACTGCCGAGTGACTGTTTTTCTCTCACCTTAGCTGATGATTTTGCCATTGGTCACTGAGTCGTGGATCACCGAGTATCGTATTGCTTTTTAATGGTCTCTCCATGTTTTATAAGGTTGTAATGTGATTACGCTTTTAGCCTAGAAATTTATTACGCCTATTTATGTTATACACAAACACAATAGCTAGAATGTATGAGCCCTCGGAAATGAACGAAACCGGTAGAAGACAGCTCTACTAAAGGTAAGTCGAAACACAAACCATTCGAGAGTACTTTTACCATCACTGTAGCAGTCGGAGGATCTCTCCCGAATACGACACAAACACGCTGAATCCAATTTTAAACTCGACACCTCTTGGGCAGCTGTGTGATCAGGTGAACAAAAACAAGATGACGCAGAAAAGTCGTCGGCAGTGGTAAGATTTTCTACAGGTGAGCTAACAACCAATAGAGGAAAAATGGTTCGGATGTTATGCAGCGTAGAGCGTACACTCTCGCCGCAGATCGTTTCGCTGAAAAACTGGCCACGCACGAAAAACTTTAGAGCCTAGAAAAGAAGGACAAATAAGCCACCCATCACACACATACGGCTCCCTTGGGCGGTAGTAGTGCTGCACGTTTTTCGGTTTCAATCCAATATAAAAACGGAGCGGGGTTTCAAGTGTTAGGCTAAAGAGTGCCCGAAATTACGACAGAGCTGATCGTTCTGAAGCGGAGAACAAGATGCCTGGGTTAATGTTTGGTATGTATCTGAACAGTTCTAAGATGTATTTTATTTCCAGCTTTTCTGGTACTTCGTAGTTTGAGACCAAGCATCGTCATGTTAGTAGTGTATTTCAAAATATACATTTGGTTTGGCCTCTTTACTTGTTGTTTGTTGTGTGGAACGAATCTGCGATTCGCGTTTCGTTCCAGTTAAGTTAGTGACCCAGCCATAGTGCCATCCTACCACAGTTTCATTTCGTTCTTCAGCTTGCCTTTTTAGCGCAGCTACCAACTGCCTGTTTAATGCTTACTGCCCCGATGGTGTGACTAACGTAGCGTGCGACCCTCCTCCGGTGACTGGTGGACCGAAATGCATTGGTGTTGATATTGAAACCATCCCGATGGATCCGGCCATGCAGCAGCTCATACTTCACGAACACAATACATATCGATCCCGATTAGCTATGGGCGAAGAACCAGATTTGGAAAATGCCGGACGTATGCCAACCCTTGCCTGGGATAACGAACTAGCCGAACAGGCCGGACACAGTGCGCGTAAATGTGATGATGTGCAAGACGTGTGTATGAATACAGACACGTACAGATGGGTTGGACAGAACTTTGAATATTTCGTGAATGCGGTGGCAGTCCCGGTCGTTGATATCGTCACGGGTGCCATTGAATATTGGTGGGACAATAAAGTCGCTAACCAGGCCGAACTTGATGTGTATCCTGACGAGCCGGAGTAAGTTACTATTGCCATTTTGTCATATTCTATCCATCAGTTTAGTTCTAGCCATTTTCATATGTTTTTTCTCTTCTCATTTTCAAAGCGCGACAGAATTTCCGCAAATGGCCAGCGATCGGACAAACAGGATTGGCTGCGCCATGCAGATGTGGACAAATATTGATGGCATGAGAATGCATGTTTTTCTATGCAACTACTCCGTGAAGAACGTTCCTGGAAAACCGGTCTACATAACTGGGGAGCCGACTTCCGAATGTGTATCAGGGCCTAACAATGACTATGAAGGTTTGTGTGCCCCAGGGGAAGTGATTGAGCCTGTACCGCACAACTGAGAGGATATAGTTAATAAATTGCATGAAATTCTGTTACCTTAAGGTATTTCATTTCGCGTACACCGATTTCACTCAACTTTCGCCCATGCAGATGAATATGCCATTTGATCGCGGGGTCGCCGACGTATTGGATGTATGATTGGTTACATGTCTTCTCATTTCGCGGTAACGTTAGCAAGCTATTCGTCCGAAATGAATAGAACTGGTCGATCACTTCTCTATCAAAAGCAGGTTGTCTGTCAAATCCGGCCTACGCTGCTAAATACACAACATTGAGAAACC
>JAOEFI010000006.1:22475004-22496206 GCA_034621735.1 Anopheles plumbeus
GGTATGTGTTCAACCAATTATGGAAAGTGTGTTCCTTCCTAGTAGTTTATTTAGTGGCACTAATTCCGCCATTCGGGTTTCCAGCTAAAGTTCCTATCTTTCCTACAGGTCCATCTGGATCTGCTGTTTTGCCATTTTTCCTATCGTCAGTGTATTTTGTCAATTCCTGTGCGACTTCTTCATGTCCCAGCTATTTAGTCAACCTGCTGCAATCCGCCTCACGGGTGGATCGCTAGTGTGGATTTAAAGACAACATTCCTTGCATTCACAAAATAAGTATTCGAGAATGATTTTTTTAAAAGTCTGTACACCTGCAGCTGTATCCAAAGCAACACCCATCATGCTTCATAGCATGGTGAGCCCACTTCTCAGTCAGTGGTAGAGTACAACAGTTGTTCATACACGGTAGTGCCTGCATTTGGTTTCCATTCAGCATAGGAAGAATACCTTCCACAATCCTATGTCACGAAAGCCTTAAGCCTCTATCTTAGTGCTTGTACTGATATGCGAATGTTCAAATAAAAATTTAAAATCAAGAAATAGAGGGTTCTACTGAAATATTCACGTAATCTTCATCAGATAGCTATTCGAACTGCATCAACACCATACATCTGTATTTTTGTTTAAACATATAACCCTACACAAACGCTGCAACCTGCCACGCTTAAACGTTTAATAATCCGCTTCGGGACAAATGACAGATGTATTATCGCCTAATGATACAGCGACAGGAGCTGGTTGATAAACCCGACCGTAGCAGTGATCCGATTACGCCCATGATAATGGTATTATCGTTCTGTACTCCGCTCCCACCTCGGGGTCGGGGTCGGACGTATTATCCCTTCCCGTTGTTTCGATTCGATACGGAGCGAAAACGCGCAGGGGAACCCGAGTCCGATTCTGTGGAAATCAGCGAAAAAAAAGTTGTCAGAGAGCTAGAAACATTCCTCCCGAGGAGTCCTTTTTGCCTGTGCTAGTGGTTAAAGGAGAAAGTTTTCCGCCACTCATTCGATTTGTATTCATCCCGATCTACGCTGTACCCAGGTTCGTTGTTTGCGGGCGAAAATTCTCCGGTCTGGTAATCATTTTCATGTTTGCACAGTTGTTTGTTTGTTTGTTTGCTTGTTCGTTTGTTTGAATACAACGAATTCGCTACGAGCGTTGGGAGTAGGGGGGGGTGGTGGAGGGAAATAGATGGAAAACAAATAACGCTCAAACAGAGCTGCGAAAAAAGTGACCAAACCGAAGGTGACTGCCGTATGGTAGGGGGTTGTTTTGTAACAAATGATCGACAGGCTTTCCTCGTGTTTCACAAATACCCTGCTGTCGTTTGTTTCTAAAGTTTCCGTTGTTTTAGTGTCGTTTAGTGTCACTTTTACTGAAACAATGTTTTATTTTCTTCAAAAACTGTTTTATCCCTACTTATGGTAAATGCATTCACCCCTTCTATTGTGGGATTTTTTCCATTCAACAATATCTGATCCTTTTCCTCCGGGACCGCTTGAGCGATGCCGAAACACACGCAGTCGATGAAGCGATTCATATGCACCTAATTTAATTACGCACAATTCGACCCCCTGGCATCCTACCGTGGATAGAGTTGGCTGAAGAAGAAAAGGCACAGCTCGACCGAAAAAGGGAACGCAGGGTGAGCATAGACACACTGTGGCCCGAACGGGTGCGGACGACGGTGGTGTTTAATCCGTCCAATGCGGGCGAACCGGGTGGTGTTTTCTTTCCCCGGCTGGGGGTGAAAAATCACCCGCAACAATTCGCCCTCGAACCCCTGCCGCCCCACATTGCGACATTGCGAAAGGGCTCTAATCGTACGGAAACGTTCTGATTCCCTCCAGGGATTCGACGGTTCGGCGCAGGGCGGACGTCTTTTCCCCTATTTTTTTTGTGTATGAATGCACAGTTATTAGTGACGTCTAACGCCTACAATTTGAGGCACAGGAAACAATCAAACACCGTATCCGGTGGGAGCTGTAGCAGAACTCGACTGCATGTAGAGAACTGGGCGAGTAGGACTGAACTGAAACCGGAAGCCGGATTTCATCCCTGGTCCTAATAGAGCGCTGTTGCGCGGAGCGCAAGCTCGAGCGGTTCAGCGGGACATCAATCGGAGCGAGCGCCCCCGGGCATGCCCGCACCCGCTTTCACCTGAGGCAATGAATCGCTGCGAGGATGAAACTGATCACTTATTTGCCAATTGTTCTTCGGAAAGCAGACAGCACGGGGGACGGTGAAAGGGGAGGCCCCCTTGGTCCGACAGGACATTCGTTTGTTCCAATGTAGCAACGAAAGGCGAGCTACGAAACTGGCCGGAAAAGTCTATTAGCACCCGTTCGGCGGTGGTGAATGGCGATGGGTCGGGTAGCCTGTCTCTCAAGCTCGCGCCACGGGACGCCCCATCGACCGAGTGGCTCTAAGTGAGTGTGATAATTGTAATCGCTGGGAGCTGTGTAAGAAGAAAGCGATTCGCTGGCGCCTCCTATGCCTTTTGTGGAAGGCGCGATTTCGGAAGGCTCTTCGGCTCGTTTTCATCCGGTGCAAGACCATTGGCAAGTGCCGTGATCTGCCCGAAGAAGGTCGTGCTGCATTTGCTGCAGTTAATAGTCTTCAACTGCTCTAACGATTCGCAACTAATCGGACAATTTTTCCATCAACTTTGCCCTGCTGACGCAGCACGAGACGGAAGGTGGGCTTAATGACCTGGGGCCCCTATATTTTATAACGTTGTGCTGTAAAACTCCGCGATGAATTTGTGATGGAATGAAAGAACACGACCTTTACAACTTGTACGTACTTTATACAGGTGTCTAGAATCAAACATCTCTTAAAAGGTACAAAGATAGATAAATTTACTATTACCTATTTACAAAAGGTTTTAACAAAAACAATATCGAAAAGCATAACCTACAAAACACGTGGGTAAACGGATTGATACTCCACTTCTCACGTGCTCACATCTGTACTGTGCTCAATCGAGTCAATTCAACTTTCATGATTAGAAGTAGGCCATGACTCAATGTTGGGGTGGATATTTGTGTTTGTTTTCCGGTACAAATGTTTCTACTATGTCGTGGTCATTTTAGATTTCGTTTGCAATGTTAGTTTTGAAGGTTTTATTTAATTTTTTGGGCAGCTGGGTAAAACAAATAGCAATGTAACGCTGCCCCCCGAAAGGGCATTTAAACAGTTGATCAATGGTCGCTTTAGCTGCGAACACTCGGAGACCAACAAAACTATTTGCAAATTGGTAGTTTCCCTTTTTTCTTGACCCGTCCGTGAGGAGAAAACCAATTTTTCTATCCCACCAGTCTGCCTGGGGAGTGACACTATACTGTCAAAAGCGTTTCGTTTTGAGAACGAGAAAAAAAGAAGAGGGAAAAAAGACATTTGTTCCATTAACAACGAACGGCGCCCCGGACAAGGAGCACAGCCGTGGCGGGTTTCGGCTATTCTTTTCAGCGTCTGCACATTTTCGAAGCTGCTCGAAGGAAGGATGGGACAAAACTTTGTCGTTGTTCGAAAGCAGGAGGAAGGTCCGAAAAAAAGCTAATGCAAACAAATGGGTACGGAAAGGTGTAGCCGGGCGGAAAGGTGAAGCCCTTCTGTCCAGGTTGAATCTCTATTACCATCCGATGCGACGGTGCTGCGCTAGGGCCTGATCTGCAAAAAGAACGCGCGTTCGTCAAGCTGTCAAACGGTAGCGACTTTAAAGGTGACGTGTCGAGAAGGAGTACGGCAGCGAGTGACATCCATTGATCGGCTCCTGCTGGCGTCCCCGTGCCGTACCGTGCCGGGAGGACTGGGCGGGGGCAGTTGAAAGATTGTTTTTTTTTTTCCCATCTCAAGTGTTGGAGTGTTGGAGTCTGTACTGATCTCGTTGGGATTCATGGCCGTACCTCGTCGGCCCGGAAGCGGACCCTCCGGCCTTAGGTAGACCTCCTTTGAACAGCCTCGCACCGGGACGTGCATAGTGAGTGGATTTGGAATCTCCCAGGGATTGGGTTTCGTATTGGTTGCGTGAAATTCGTTGCACGACTTTGGCGGTTGAAACTGCCACCGGGGAGACGCATTGTCTCCGGCGTTGGGCCAGAGGCAGTGTGATGCGCTCGCACCCCCCGAGCTGGAATAGCAATTTGCATGTGAATGGGGCACAATTATGCAACAACGTGTGGTGTGCTGGTGTCACTAAGAACGTGACATCACCTCGTCCGACCAAGCAGGGGAAGCGACTTTTGATCAGGGGGTGTGGAACGATACACGGGAGTGCTCCCTTGTTGCCGCCGCTGAGCTTGATCCTGGAACATTCTGAGAGGAAGTTGATAGTGTTCTTTCCGGCATCACCCGAATGCGTAGGTTCTAGAGTGACGTCCTCTTTTGAAGTTAGTTTAAAGTACCAAAGCATGCACATTTAGACCATCTTGGCAGGATTTGTTGAAGTTTGAGTCTGTGGAATCAGCACAAACACAAAGCACGAAGTTCACAGCGTCTGAATATATCTGTTCACAGTTTCAAAACCCCCATAGAACCCCTTCATAGCAGAAGTCATACCAAACGTACAATACGGAAGTCCACCAGGGAAGCGCCCCGTGTCTCTCAGGTATACTCGGAAGTACGCGTCTGTATCCCTTTTCACCTATCCGTCCACCGCAGGATCTAGGATACAGTTGCGCGGAACACAAGCAAATAAGGCAAGGGTGCCCCGATACACAAGAAAAAAAACCGAAAAGGGCGAATTGAATCGAAGGGGCGTGTTATGTTGTTGCCGGTTGTTTGAACAAAACGATCATCCTCGAACCTTCCCACCCCGGACCCAGGGGTTGAAGGACGAGGGGTGAACGTTTGCGCTGGGGTTGTACATAGGCTATAAGTTCGGCTCTGTGTCTGTGAGTTCTGCTGAGTGCGCTAGTTTTCCCAACGCGAGATCGAATGTTAGTGGACAAGTGTGGAAGGAATGTGTAACCCAAGAAAGAAGGAGATGGTAGGACCGAAAGGGGATGAAAAAGGACCGATAGACGGCAATGTTTAGGGAGATAGAAGTGGCGCGGAAGTGGCGGGGCAGCCTAGACCACATGGCGAGATTCGTGTGCAACAGAGAACGGAGCAACGCCGTACAGCTGCGAGGAGGAAAGAGAAACAGAAACTACAACGGACCATCATCGTCATGACGGTGACCGTCATCATCTTCTGCGGCATCGATGCTTGCCGGATGATTCCACCAGCTCGGGGAAGCTCGGGGTCTCCGTCTCCGTTTTATTGGCGGCAGATGGGCCGGGAAGGGCACAGAAAGCCTTCGACGGGCGGCTGATGTTTTCTAGGCGTTTGATGCTGCCGGACGGAGCGAGCGGTTCAGTTCGTGTTTGACCTGCGACGGCGAATGACGCATCGGTTTCGCATTCTTCCGTGGATTGATTCCGGTTCGACGGGAGGCTGACGACGGCGTGTCGTACGGACTGGCAAGGCCGAATTCGAAAGAATATTCTGTGCTGCGTGTGTGTGCAGAGTGTTGTGTCGGATTGTGTCAAACTCAACCGTGGCCAGAATGGAGGCTGGAATGCGCAATAAATCAAACTAGAAACTGTTGCGAGAGAATCATAACTTACGGATTATAAAGTGCAGTGCCTGTCGAATGTGAACCGTTTTTCCCGAATTGTGAGACGAGCTGCAACAAACGAACATTCGTTCATTGCGGGAGATCTGTGTCGAATTGAGTTTATTATGCAATCGGAAGAAACACCGACGTGAAAGAAGCGAAACATATAAAGAAGTCTATCAAAAAAGGCTCAAGAGTGAAGGACTGATTGTAAGAATAAACTCGTTTGAAATTGTGAACATTGTAGTTAGTTTCGTGAACAGTTTTCAGTTGCCCGCCAAGCCAAACATGAAGGTGAGAATGGAGTGAACCATAAAATTTCATCAACATATTTTGCGTGATTACAAAGTGTAATGTATTCTGAAGCAAAACTCGAATACTGTAACTGACTATAGAAGCTTATTGATTGTGCATTGCTTTTTGAAACAGATGGAAGGATTGGCTTAGAATATCGTTAAGATGGTTTTTTTTAAATTGAAGCTGAAGCCGATTGATGATTGTTCAAGCAAGGATAGCACTATTCTATAAACATCCTTTAATTTCGTCGTTGTGTTCGTTGAATTTAAATAATCGCGGATACGATTTTGTATGCTTATTTGAGTTATGGCCCCATAGGGCAGTAAGGGCAGATAAACATTTCTAGAAAATCCTGCCCAAACCGATGGAAAAGGGGCGGCCCTTGAAAAGTCACCGTTTCTAATAAATTTCCTCCTTTCGTTCTGCTTCACTCAACCAGACCGAATATAAATCTTGTGGTGGCTGCGCCGAACAGATTACGGATCGCTACATCTTCGAAGTGAACGGGTGCGCCTGGCACGGATCCTGCCTCCGTTGCAGTGTCTGCTTCTGCCCGCTGGACAATCAGGCGTCGTGCTATCTGCGCGACGGTGACGTGTACTGCAAGGCGGACTACATAAAGTAAGTGGCCGTGAGTGGGGTTTCCCTGGAACTACAGTTCCCAGTTCTCGTGCTCATTGTTCACTGACCGTCCATCCTCTCCACCCGAAGGAAGTTCAAGACGAGCTGCGCCAAGTGTGCCCGCTCCATTTCGGCTACCGACTGGGTCCGGCGGGCCCGGGAGCACGTGTTCCACCTGGCGTGCTTCGCGTGCGACTCGTGCGGGCGGCAGCTCTCCACCGGCGAGCAGTTCGCCATCTGCGAGGATCGCGTCCTGTGCAAGACGCACTACATGGAGCTGATCGACGACGGGACGGCCTCGAGCGAGGACGGGTGCGACGCGGACGGCAGCGGGAAGAACAAATCGAAGCGCATCCGGACGACGTTCACCGAGGAGCAGATCCAGATCCTGCAGGCCAACTTCCACGTCGACAGCAACCCGGACGGGCAGGACCTGGAGCGGATAGCGCTGGCCACGGGGCTGAGCAAGCGGGTGACGCAGGTCTGGTTCCAGAACTCCCGGGCGCGCCAGAAGAAACATGTCCATGGTGAGTTGTACTTGAGTCCCGTTTTGTTCAAGGACTTGTTTCTAACGACTATTTTCTCCCAAACCTCTAGTTCCGCGAGCCCAGGACCTGTTCAACGGTATGCGCTCGGACCTGAACAACAACAACAACAGCTGCAGCAGCAGCAACAGCAACGACGGGTCGGCAGCAATGCACCACCTGGCGGGCCTCGGGCCGGAGGACTGCGTGCTGGGAAAGACGCCAATCTTCAACTCGCACGGCTTCATCAATCTCGTGGTGTGACGGGACCGGCCGCACGCACACCATCGCAGGATGGATGCCTCTGATCAACAGTGCCATTGTGACTAGCGCTGCTGGCGAAGACCATCGCAGGACTCGCCCGCCCCGATCCGGCCACCACCGGAGGAGTAACGCCATCGGGCGACGCCATCACTCCCCGGACGAATCGTGCCGTTTCTCGATCGCTACAGGGAAACTGATCCGACGGACGAGCTAGTATCGACCGATAGGTCCCGCGTGGTGAGTTAGCCGTTCCCGTGCGAACTGGGACATCTCCCACCGGTTGGATATGACACTCCCTTCGACGCCGAAAGTGCGCGCTATGAACACGTTCTTCATCGGGAGTGCGATTCTTCACTGGAATTTCTCTTTTCCCCATCCGTGAGTGTGTTCATGTGCGGCCTTTAGTGTCGTTCTGTGTAAAGTAGTGCGATATTGATTTGTACAATACAACATACAGTTTTCGCCAAAAAGAGAGAGTGTGGTTCATTTTCGTGTATAATTTCCGAAATTGGGATACTTCTTACATGAAACTTACACAGTATGAAACTTTCCACTCCATTACACGATCCCGCTACACAAACGGGTGCTGGATGGAAAAAAAGAGTTTGTTGTTGTGGTAATCGAATGAAACAAAAAAGACTTTATCGCTCCCGCCTCCGAAAGGGCACACGTGCACGTAGCCGTTCGATAACAAATCTTACCGGGGCCGATTTTAATTGAAATGTCAAACGGCGGTGGTAAAGATGCAAGAGTAATGTTGCCATAAAACGCCGTCCGCGACCGGCCCCTTATAGCGCGGTCCGTGAAACCGCGAGCATAAAACAATCTTCGCGAGCACGAAAAAAATAAAGGAAAAGAATGCGCACACACAAAAACAAAACACCGGCGTAACAGCGGACGGTAAAACAAATACCGAAATTAATTTCACAATTTATGCTCGTACAGCTTCATTCGGCGGCTCGCGGACGGTGGTGGTATGGGTCGATTTCTCATCCTCTCTTCGACCTGTTTGCAGAAACGGTTCCCTCCAGCACCTGGAGGGCCTTTCCGGGCGCAATAAGTTAAGGGCTCCCGAGTCAATTACTCCGCCCCCGTAACACGGTGCCCAACCGTCGCCCCGGAACGCGTCCGCCGATGATCGAGGAAGTGAAAATAATTGAAAGCTTCTGGCTAGTAGCCCGCGCTAGTTGTAATGCCGTTGTCGGGATTGGGTTTCCAAATTTTCTCCTCATTCCTTTCGTTATCATTGTTTCATTAGGTAGCATTCTAGGGCTTTTCCAGCCTCGGTTGTTTATAAAAACTTTTTTCCCCGCAAAGACTTCCTCGGGCGGTTCGAGGGTTTTTCGTTCGCTCATTCCTCTGCAAACGCGACAAGGGTTTTCCCTATTAACGGTGATAAATGTGCCGCTGGTGCCTAGGGCTGGTCGTGAAATTGGCTCCGGATTGGATCGGATCGGATCGAACCGGGCGTACATTTGTCGGCCTTCGATTCGCAGCCCCCGGAGCGTGATCCGAAATTGGTAGCACGGAAATGGAGTGCCATTAATAACGGCCAAAACTGTACAACTGGTGGCTTCCTTCGCGGTCGGGTCATGCATTCTTTCCCGCGGGCAGACTTTCACACATTCACACATCTTTTTCATGCAATAATTAAAATCATGCTGCCATAGATTTTGCCATATTTTCGTGTTCTAACAAGTTGATCACAAAAAGGATAATTCTTACAAGATTCGGCCGAAACCACACAAATGTTTTGCAGCAGTTTTATGAACTCTCGAAGCATAACATGAAATCACCAAAGGGTTCAAAAAACACAGCACAAACCAATTCCCATATGATGCTGACATTGATTTTAGGCAGTAGCCTTTTCCCATGTTCCCCCCGGTGGCTTTCCTTCGCCCCTGCCCACCGTTCGGCTTCAAAGGATACGTTTTATCACCTCTCATATCGTTACTTTTATTAATACTAAATGTCCGCACCAAGATTTACACAGTATTTGTACTGGCAATTGGTTTCGCGTTTAATTTATGATGCATCGGAAAAACGGGGCCCCCGGTGGGTACGTTGAAACAAAAGCTGCCCGAGCGAGCGCCCAACGCGAGCTTCTTTCGGCTAGGATCAAGTGGATGTATGATCTACCAGCGAAGGAGCGAGAAGAAAGGAAAGCAGACCTTCTCTCGAAGATACGCATCACAAAAAGGAGAAAACATATGCGCCCATTGCTTTCCATCGCCCCACGACTCGAAAGCCCCCTTCTCTCCTCCCGCGGGGAGGGGGGGGGGGGAGACAGCAATCTCCGTTTGGTTGTAAATAAGAGATTTTATTTTCATTTCCCCCGCGAGCGACCGACGAGGCGAAAGAATGTGGTGCTTCTCCGGTGGATCATTCCGAAGGCAGTTTCATTTCATTTCGAACCTCAACCCCCACCCCAAAACCCAGGCGTCTTCGGCCACCTCTTCGGACGGCCGGGGGTTGGAGTTTCAATAACTAATTGAAACATATTTCGTCCTGCCTGTTGGTTAGTCTTCAAATTAAAATACTTCGTACCGATCGTAAATCGATCAGCCCATCGATCGACTTTGGCTGCACCGTGCGCAGCGCTCTCTGTAACACTTTGCCGCTCTGCATCGGACCTGCACCAATATGTAGTCGCGTAGTTTCGGCTGCCGTGGGACTCCCGGGCTTTACTTTGTCGGATCCGTGAGCAAATATAATAGTTTGCTGTTTAACTTCCCCACGCGGTTTTTGCGGTGTGTCCAGCGTTCTGTCTTCCTTCTGTTTTGTTTGTTCGGATTGGATGAACGTAAATTAAGACAGAAAATTGGAACGTTCGGCCATTGATGTTTTTTCCCCAATCACTTGTTAGTTTAATGGTTTTTCCGCTTGGTCGGGCTTCATGGTACGGTACAACCTTCTTGCCTGTAACCTCAACGGGCAACCATTCACCTGCGCCATCGTGGAAAGCGGCGGATGCTGAACTGCAGAAGCCCGAACCAATTATCGGTTTAAATTATTCTTGCAATTACGACAACGATCCTCCTCCTTCCAGGCGCGATTGGGCAAGCGGAACCATGCTGACGTTGCTTGCGATCCGCGCAACCACGCGGACGTCTTCTTCCCGTGTCATGGGAAATTTCTTTGTGTTTTATTTGCTGTTTGCAGTTTGTTTCGGAATCATAAATTGGTTTGTTTGTTGTTCCCTTCCGATTAAGCAAAGGACTGTGTTTTAAAATATCATTCTGATTTTAGCACAACCACAATTCGTATAACATATTTTAAATGTGCTGCATGTTAAACAACATTCCACGAAACCAAGCAGTTTAATGTATGCACCTACTGTGGTTATACTACAATGTTCAAACTGAATGACAGATATGCGTCAACCGATTCAATACATCAACATAATTCATGCTGAACTCAAACAAACTGCAACAAACAACTTTAACATGTTCACTGCATTATACCTCACTATCACACATGACATATGAAACTATATGTACTGCTGGAAATATACTGGTAATTACCATACACTATTCGATGAAATTGGAGCTGGCTTGTAGTTTACCTTTTAAACGTTTCCCTTGCTATCACAAGATAACTCGGGAACGTTCCACTTGTTATAAAAACCTGTGTTAATTGGAGCGATGGCCTTTTTTTAGGATCCTTATCCGAACACCCTGGTATACTAATCGGTCAGCAACGGAAGCGGTCCAAAAGTTCACACCAAATCACAAACGCAGGTTCACTGTACGACCCACAGCACTGACGGACTGACCGCCACTGAGTGTTTTTCCGCCACCCAACGTAATCGGTACGTACATTTTGTTTGTGCCTGCGTGACAAGCTCATAAGTATACGTTAAAAGATAGTAAACTGGTGGTAAACAAAAAGCAAACGCCAAAAAGCTCGGCGACAGGGTGCGGCTGCGATATGCGAAAGCGCGAAATGACCACGACGCCGGCGAATAAATTCCACTCGGCACGTAACTGGAACGCAAGGTTGTGAGTAAACATCGCGGTTGCGTTTAGCCGAGGTGGGGGTTACGCTTACGCCAGCCGGCGCCCCGATACGCTGCCGGACGCAGGAGCCAGCCGTCGCCCGGCACGATAGCGGGCCTCCGTGACGTGTCCCCGCGGGGCGGCAAGAAGGAAGCGGAAGACAAGATCATCCTTGAACCGGCGGAGGGATTATAAAACGTGGCCGGCGCCGGAACGAACGGTACACTTCGCTTCCGCCTCTCAGTGCCACTGGTAGCGTGCCTTACTCGTTCCGACCGTCCGGTTCCCGTGTGTGTGTTTCGTGTGGTGCGCGCTTCCCGTAGCCCCGTGTAGTTTCCGATTCGAGATGGCCAGCTCGGTGCAGAGGATCGCAGTGCTAGTGGTGTGCCTGGCGGTGTTCGGTGGCGTCGTGCGCGCGCTGGACCAGTTCTACGAGGCGGACAACTCGGACTCGCACGAGTGCAGCCTCGCCGGGGAGGACAACCGGCTGCCGTACCCGTACGCCCTGCACGGGAAGCCGTCCCCGCTCGGCGAGTGCGGCGAGTGTGGGTTCGTGATCGTCGAGAAGCGCCACCACTACTGCATTCCCGGCAAGAGCGTCATCAAGGTGCTGCGCCGCAAGCCGACCTGCAACTGCAAGAAGCCCACCCACGGCCTCGGGTACTACGGGTCGGAGAGCAAGGTGGTGCCGAACTACGCGACGGCGGCTGGCGCACCGGGACCGTCCCCGGTTGCCGATGGGCTGGGATCTTCCGACCAGGTCACGCGCATGCTGCGGACCCTCATCAACGATCGCGCCAACTACGGCGAGGCGGATAAGGACGCCACGCCGCAGTACCGAACGCTGGACTCGAGCAGCGCACCGCAGCGGGCGTACAACTGAGACTGATCTCGCACACTGTGGCCCGGAGACGATCGTGTAAATACAGTGAACGGGGCGCTAACATTGGGGGGCACCATTGGACGGTGCATTTGTTATCATAAGACATTTTTGTTACTCAATAAACATTGCTGCAATGCTTCCGAGCAGATGAGCAGCTTAAAATCGAGAAAACAGACAACTTTACTTACGCAAACACACCAACCGAAATAATGTGTATCATGTTCCGAAATTTTTTGGTTGATGTAAACGACTAGCTTTGTACACAGTACATCGTAAGTTTTGATTTGAAGGGCGAGTTTTCAATACATAAGTGTAATGTCAATAAATTAGGACAACATCAATCCTTAACGCAAAGATAGTTCAATTTAGTATATTCAATAATTTATTCTGTTGTTTAATATGTTTGAAAGACGCTACGAAATACATCTACGTCAGCAGAATTCGTTCGTACCGATTAATGTTTTTGTACATTTATTTTATGCCCTTATAATTAAAATGTTTGATACCACGTAAGCATATCAAAAAATTATTAAAACAAATTTCCCAAAAAAATTAAATGTCAACCTGAATATCATAACTAGCCTCAACTACCTTTACAATTATTATAATGAGAGCTCAGTTTTCAGTTGAGCTAAATAAGTGCTTTGCGGGCCAAAGCAAATGGAACTCCTGACAAACGGTGACGCAAGTATGCAGGGAACCAAGAGCATGTTTCCTTTTATCTTTTAGCTATCACCTATTACATAGTGGCAACCAAATCATAGAAAAAAGAGGAAGCTAGAGGAGTGACACTCTAAGGTAAAAGAAGTAAAAGAACAACTTCCCACAAAGTTTACATAACCCAAACAAAACGATGTTGAAATATTTAAAATGTAGTCGTAAACTGCACGCTCTGCACCGTCGCACTCATGCCCCAAATCCAACACATCCGACAGTTGAATGATTAGAGTTTGTTGTGCACCAACGATACGAAAGATAAATCCTTCACGTGCTTCCGATGAGCTGTTAATTGTGTATGGTAATTTGGTTTTGTGGAAGTGCTGTTGATAAAGTTTATCTCCGCTTGTTTCGTAATCGTTTTCCAGCACGTTTTTTCGCTATCAAAAGCAACGTCCTTTCAGGTTTATCTTCTTCAGTAACGAATTGTAGTAACACGAAGGTACGTTTCAGCGCGTATCGCGGAGCTTTTTGGGTTGTGTTGTTTTTTTTGATAATCGGTAAATCAAAAACATACTTTCGATGTGTGTTTTGTAATGTTGGAAGTACACTTCTAATCAAAGAGAACTTTCTTCGAATCTTTTTGGGAGATGTTGGTTCAAATGTGAAAGCTTGCTCGATGCTTTCAATTTTCCTTTCGAATATATTGCCATTGTAAACATTCAACCCCATAAATAAAGACAAGGATATGTAAAGGGAGAATTGAGACATTTATTAATAAATCTAAAATAAATAAATTAACTCGAACGTAGTCCGACAGCTCTCAGCAGTCGATGAACGGTCATTTGGCACGCCCCGCTACACAGAAGAGTTGTAGTACGCTCCGCTGGGACGATGGTGTTCACCACACCCGCAGGACTTCTTGGTCGGCTTGGGGTAGGTGGGTGCCACCGGGCTGCCATGCTCTTTACAGACGCACGAATGGCCAGCCTTCGATTCGTAGGACGGCTTCGGGTAGCTCGGCGCATGGTACGAGATGGAAGGATACCGCGGCTGGGTGTCGTAGTGGGCCACGTGGTGATATGGCGTCGGGTGATGAGCGGGCGGGTAGGTGTACGCCCGGGCAGTGGGGCACGGCGTGGGACGAGCGGTGGTGTACGGGGCGTGCGTGGTTCCGTACCCTTTGTAGCAGGGTGCCTCGGTGACGGTGCAGGGTTCCTTGTGCACACCGTACGCTGCCGCTACCGGGTAGGACTCCTTGGGTGGACTGTACGCCTCCTCTGGTGGGTTGTAGGACTCTTTCGGTGGAGCGTAAGCCTTCGGCGAAGAGTAGGTCTCCTTGTGGGGCCCGTAGGGTTTCGCTGGCGGAGTGTAGTGTGCCACGGGAGCAGTGTACGGTTTCTTGGGAGGAGTGTAGGCTTTCTTTGGTGGTTCGTAGCTCTCCTCCGAGACGTAGACGGGTTTGTGCTCCTCGTACGAGCTCTTCGGAGCGTAGGACTCCTTGGGGGGACTGTACGGCTTCGGTGGGGGAGTGTAATGCACCGGGGCAGGAGTGTAAGTTTTCTTGGGAGGAGTGTAGGATTTCTTTGGTGGCTCGTAGCTTTCCTCTGACACGTAGACGGGCTTCTCCTCCTCGCAGGAACTCTTCGGTGCGTAGCTCTTCTTGGGAGGCTCGTAGGACTCCTTCACTGCGACGTAAGGCTTCTTGGGCGGCTCGTACGCCTTTCTCGGCGGGTCGTAGGATTTCGGCTTCTCGCACGGGGCCTTCGGCTTCTCGCACGGTGCCTTCGGCTTCTTGGGGCAAGCGCAGGGCTTCCTAGGGTACTCGCAAGACTTCTGGTGCACCTCCGGGTACTTGGCCGGTTCGTACGCACGTTGTGACCCCACCGGGTCCTGCACCAGCGAGTACACAATCTGCTGCAGCAAGTTCTTGGACAGCTTCATCGGCGCATCCGGTGGCAGCTGGACGCAGATCGAAACCGGTAGCAGCTTCCCAGAACAGTCATGCGGCACCTTCTCGTAGTGATCGACGGCCTTGCCCTCCTCCTCGCTGCTCTCGCTGGACGAGCTCTCCGTCTCGTAGGAGGGTTCGGCCGGATGGATGCCCACGCGCTTGTCCGGGCGCGCCGCATAGGGCTGCTTCGGTGCGACCGGGTAGGGTTCACTGTTCGCTCGCTCGCTTTTCGCACCGTACACCGGTTCCATCGAGAGGGCGCTGGAGATGCCCGCCCACAGGCACACGAGGGCCAACGAGCTGGCGCGGCTGATGGTGAACTGCATGTTCACCTGTGCGGTCGGTTATCGTCCCGTTGAACTGTCCAACCTCCCTGTCAGTGAACACCGCGGCCGACCGATCGCCTATCGATTTACAGGAACACCGAACCCTCGAGCTTGACAACTAGTCACCCTTTCGGTAGGCTGCTGCAGTGGCTTGCTCGAAGACGTGCTGTTGAATGGAGGCTCGTTGACCGTTGAGTACGATTGTTGCATCGATGGGTCGTGGTTTATATAGTGCACACGCCAAATGTGTCGGGTGCCCGCCGGCATTGCGTTACGTTGCGCACGTACCGGCTAGCATACATCGCATAGGTACAAAAAAGGGCGAAACTGCTATACGCGTTTCAAACGGACGATAAGGGCCACGCTTTACATATGAGACGCACGGTAGAACGGAGAAAGCAACGCAACCGAATCGTCTGCCAGCTGTGGAGCACGGATTTTTGGAAATAATACCAACCATTGTTTAGAAAAAAACAATTAAAAGAAATATTTTCGCCAGTGGTGGAACTGTGTTTAGCACTTTGGAAACGTAACTCGCCATCTAGTATTCCACAATTCGTTGGAAAAGGGAACACATTGGGCCCGTTTGTAGGTGTAGCTGATGAGCCTGCTTTAGTTAACGACTTTTCTTCAAACTTCCCACGTTTGAGAAAACAACATAAGTGTTATGCAGTTGCGATAATAGGGCTGTATGTAAACTATAAATTGTTACTTGTCAAATTTAACTATTCTCCGCAGAAGAAACTAAAACATATCTTGTGTTCTGTGATATACAGTAGCTCCACTGGACAATATAAAATTATTTAACTCTGGGATCTTTATACAATTGATGCAATAGTTTACTGGGTACTTTATACAACATTATCAGTTGGAGATGAAATATATTTTTCCATTGTTAGAAATTAGGAATATATACTAAAAAAAATTAATTTGACTAAAAAGAAACCAGTTATTATTTAGTATATTTTAGTAATACATCAACAGTGCTATCAAATATCTGGAATCCTTGTAGCCAGACTGCATGCAAACTTCCTTACAGACACAATAAAACATTACGTAACCGCCCTTCGAGCACACATACCCCAAGACGACCATGTACCTTGCAAAAATGGAAAACATTTTCTGTGGCAAGTTTTTCGGTGAATCATGCGTACGGACAGAGGGCCGTCTCTTGACGTTGCTGCTCCGCACAGCGCGTTTCGTTTATGTTAGACAAGGGATTGTTATTCAAATGCGGTAAGACGGTCCGATAAACGAGGCCACACTTCACGCGTAACCGCGCGTAACCCTTTCGCTAGCACTTCCCAGCCCTTTCCTCAGCCCAGCGGGTGCGAACGGAACGAAATGTTCTGTAGCGTCCGTTTCCACTTTCCCCGTCGCCAGAAAGTGGCCACCGTCACGTACGATCTGACACCGAAGCCGCCGACTGACATTGACAGGGCAGAGCGTACGAACGTATATGTCGGTCAGCGGAAGCTGCTTTTTGCACAATAAAAAAAAAAAAAACGCCAAAACTAGAACGGGATGTTTTCAATGTTTTTTTTGGGATTCGCCACCCCAATTAATGGAAAACGTAAAACCACCTGAGATAGAACACGTGAAAACCACGTCCGGCTTTTTTGTAGAAAAGCATTCAATTTAACTGGCGGAAAAACGAAAAAATGGGGCAAGATTGTGAACACCCTTTTCGTGCACGCGGTTCCCAGTCAGAACGCGCTGTCCGTCAGAGTTAGTGGGATGTACCGTAAAGCGATGGCTGGGTTTTCGGCGATAGAAACCTATCAGAAAGTAAGGTTCCAATAAAAAAGGTCCAAAAAACTGCTATCTGGTAGCGGACTATCACAAAGCAAGTCGAATGCCAGATGGAGGCCATTTATCTGGTTGCAATGTTTTTTTTCGATGCTCAAAGGTTTCTGGCTGGAATTATTCCCTTTTTTGTACATGTATTAAAGTACATGTAGGTTACTTTTCCAACAATTTACATCACACTATGTTTCATCTAGATCTGCAAGACCATCTGTGGGCGTTCACGCGTCAGGTGCACATAGTACAATATACATGAGACATCATTATCCGGATCAAAGCCACAAGAGAACGATACGATCCGTCAACGATGCATCCAAACATCCCAAATACGATATGACCAGTACATGTTTCCGTCCGTTTTGGTGATGCACCCGGCGAGCGCGGCATCTTTTTACCCCCAGAAGGGAACCGCAAGCCGAAGATGGTACCGACGGAGGTCTCCACGTTTAGCGCACCTCGGGCGGTCAATTTCCGCCCGAAGCGGTCTGGCGGTGGTCCTGAATCAATGACAAACGTCGCGCACGCCGAACACCATCGACGGCCGGGCGGACGGTTCGCGATCGGCGGTGCACAGGGAGGGTCTTTTTTATGAACGATAAAAATGGAAAAATATGATTTTACGGACCCTAGCCCACCGTTCCACCTCCCCGTCCTGGGGTCCGTTGGGCTTCGTCGGTAGATCATGGTAAAATGTTGCGTCCTGAACCGTTTGCTGGCCGGGGCCAAAGGTGGGACCTTCATCATGGTTTATTATTTTTCGGTTTTTTTTCTCCACCACAGAAAGGAAACTCGCCGGGAGTCCCGCGCTTGCTGGAAGGATGTGTGGCGATGCAACAATGACAGTTGGCGGAGGGCGGAGAGGTCTTTCTATGACGTTTCTATTTGACCAAAGGCACATACTCTACGGCCGGTATGTGCGACTCTGTCGTACCTCGTCGGTGTTGAGGAGAGAGTTGAAATGATACTGTGTATTTTTTTAGCCTTCATTTCCACCGGTTGGGGGAGGTAAGGAGCAGTATTGAATTAAATTGTTTACTCACGCTCTAAGGTGCAACAAAACGGCGCAAGGTGATGATGGATTTTGGGGCGATTAATCATTCAATTGCGGACAGCCGCGAGCGATCCGTCAGAGGAATGCCGTACGGTCAACGAGATGTGTTTAATGTTACTCGATTTTTTTTTATTCGATCAGATTCCAATTCTCATTTTAAAAAAAAGCGCGAAAAAAGTGAGCCAGGAATAAATAGTGGCTGAAGAATTCAGTTTAAAAATGCTTTCGAATTTAATAATTGAATGTAACAATCATACAAATCATACAACGATAGAAGGACAGTAGCATAAAGCTTAAAATTATTGGTTTAAATTGCACGATGAGGGCTTTCTAGCATTTACTAAACAATTTACTAAACAATGTCCAAATATTGTGTACAAATAAGAAATGCGAAAACTGGGTGGAAATAAAACACAACACCCAATCTCCAAAAGCCCACCAAACGGTAGCCGGATGGATGCGCGAAGTGGCTACACATTTTTTTTTTCAGTCCAGCACTGATAAACAAACCCGCTTTCAAACACGGGTGATTTATCGAGCCCGGTCGCGCTGACCGTCCACGTGCAGTGCCATAACATAATTCCTCCGATCCCGGGGGCCAGGTTACAGGTTTTTTTTTTCCCATTCCGGGCGCACCAAGCTCAACAACTCCCCGGCCGGCGCGTTGTCGCGTGTACCAGATTTAAATGACCGTTTCGAAACGCTATGTAGTAAATGATGTTCGTTTTTAGCGAACCTAGGGCCCGGGAGGAGAAAGACAACCGAAGCAGGACGGGCGGAGTGAACGAAGAGGTTCCTCGGGGTGAACCAAAATCCGAGGCATGCGATGTCAGAGCTCGCTGAGCTGATCTCAGCAAGCGTCTCAGGTGTCAACAGTAGTTGGACAAGTTTATGCAAATTCTGGCAATTTTTCATAACCTCATTCTGTGCCGAGGCGCGGTTGCTTGTGGCGCTCTCGCACCTTCACGGGGAGTGCACCAACTTGCGGGATTTTTGTTCATTCTTTTTTTTCGGTCCCCAGCGTGCCACGTTGCTTTGGATTGTTATTTTTAATTTGACAAATGATAAATTTCCGACGCTCGGCAAAGTGTCGCGCGATGTTGTGAATATAATTAAAGAATGATTTCCATTCGGCGAGCGTCGCCGTGTTGGGACAGGTTTGAATTATGGTGACCGGGGTGGGTAACTTTTGCCAGCGTTTTTCCCGTTTACTTGCAACATGCAACAAAAAAAAAAAAAACAGAACTGACCAGTGAAAATGGTAATACATTTATTTCCCAACTCTGTTTAGCGAAGATGATCTGAGGGCAACTGTCATCGCCGAGCTGGCCTCGATCACTCACCGATCCGCCGCTCCAAAGCCTGCTTTCTTCCCACGACTCGACACGTCGCTGCAGAGAGGAACAAAAAAGGAGCCCGTGAGTAAATATTATGCTTTCAAAATTGAACGAAAACATCCACCGCTGGCCGATGGCCGGAGTCCGGAAATGCCGTGCTGCACTTGTGACGGTGTGCGGACGGCGGCCGCTCTGGAGTGGAAAGACGAATGGGACAACACCTTATCCACCGAAGCGGATCGGCTTGTCATTGAAAGTGTGTGTGTGTACGTGTTTTTGTTCACCCGTTGACCTGTGAACCGGCCGCACTTCGGGGCATCCTGAAGGGTTTTTTGACGCTTCAGGTCACAACTTTAGAGATGGCCACCGCTTCGCCATCGATGATGCCTTCTCACTGTACTGTTTTTTTTTCTCCTTCCTTCTACCTTTCAGGACGAAAATTTCTTCAACTCCACGGAATAATAATTGAACCGATAAATACAGACGGGGTGGAAAAAAATGGGTCTCATCACTTCCTCGCTTTGACCGGCGTTGAAGTCTTTTGATCGCGGCTTCCTCCAAATAAGAAACGATCGTTCAGACGCTCCTCTAATCGAGCACAAAGCTGTTTGCTCACTCGCGGCAAAGCGTACACGAAAATCCTCCCCAGAGTGGGCACCATTGTCCACTGGAACAACATTCCCGCTCGCCGGTACCTCGGTGAGTCATGACACGGCGGAATGTGTCTCCGTTCGACGATCACGACGGGGACGGCCAAGCAGGCAACCGGCAGGTTTATTTAAGCTGTTAGTTTGGTGCTCGAGCGGCTCTTTTTGTGCGTGCGTGTGTGATTATTTATATACACTACTTTACCACCTCCCGATGATAACCTGCGCATTGGAGAGTGGGGGGATAGTTTTTTATTCGTCCTATGCTTCCCTAGCGGAGACCTTTTCGCGTTTTTTTGGCCCATCTTGGCATCGGTATCGGTACGTTTGTTTGAATTTGCGACGAAAAGTTGAACAGCGATGTTGAAGAAAGGCACACCTATTCGGTTTTTGCTCGTTTCGAAGGCCTTTTTATTTACGCCGATAACATCCAATTACTCGAAAACAGTGTATGTTAATTTGAATGGCTACCTCAAAATATTACAAGCTCGTTGTTTGTTGCTGAAAGTTTACGAGCGGCTACAGGTGTAAGGGGTATAACAAACGACTCTTTTGTTACAAATATATCAGAAAGATCTGCGAGTAAATGTATTCAATTCTTTAGGGAATGGGCGTGAGATATTTGTTATTCTAACTCTTAGTAAACTTTCTTACACGCACGAAATGTTCATGGAGAATGTGGAATAGAGCCGTCAGTGTTTGGGGCCAAGCGACCACCTGAACTCCTTGCCGTACGTCGTGATTCTCGATCCAGCGACCGAGCGACGCCAAGCCACCGGGCGCCATATCGAATCGATGATAAGTGGTCCCTAGAAAATGGGCTTTTCTTTCCTCGCCGCTACGGCCCGGACCACTTGCGGTGCGCCAAACTAGGTGCAATTCTCCCGCGCCCAGCGCCATCCCAGTGAAACGCCAAACAAACGCTACGGGAGAGAAACCGTAGGCCCATAGGGCAGTAGAGGGTTGCCATGGGGTTTTTTTTTCTTCCTAAGACGTTAATCCATGAAAATTCTCCAACCCCACGAAACAAGGATTCCTCCCGTTGCCCGACCGACGACGCGAACGGCGAAATAGCGCCCTCCCAGCGAAACATTGACAAATTGTTTCCCCAAAATCGCGCGACACACGCCGGTCGGCCGGGGGCGGGCGGGCTGAGGTTCGAGTGCGCCGCGGGATACCCCGTGGGCACCGCGGTGCACCGAGCGGACCGAGCCGCGAGAGGGCGCACTCAC